>CM048754.1:73333158-73933158 GCA_026315105.1 Locusta migratoria | reverse complement strand
AACCGCTGTAGGTGTGTGTGCCACACGATCTTCAGGTCCCAACCCACCGAGAATTTTGGCGATGAGCAAACTGACAGTTCAACTCAGTCGATTCCACGAACGTGATGTCTGCTCGTCGCCAATATGTCGGTGGCTTGAAGCTATATAACACACACACAGCGACTTTGGGGTAAAGTGGTACAAATTCGATATAGGTACAACTACGATCAACAGAAGGTTTCGCGCCATTTGTCAGCCTCGTAGTGTTGCTATAACTTGCCTTTGTGTGGCGTTGTAGTGTAGCAGGTTTCTACAGTTCCTCCTGTCTTTTCCAAGAATACACTGCTTTGTGATACGGATATATATATAAATGTGAATGTCTGTTCGGTGTAAGTTTATCACGTCTGAACCACAAGACATAAAGAGCTAAAGAATTGTACAGTTGCTAATGTCTACCCAGGGAATGCTTTAGGCACGGTTTTATGGCGATCGGATAGCTGAATGTGTGTTCGGTGTACGCTTATCACATCCAAACGACAAGACGCACGGACTTAAATATTTGTACAGTTACTAATTTATACCTGAGGAAGGCTTTATAGCGATCTGATAGATATTAATAAATTGAAGAATATAACGCGAAATGCGGGACAATAATTACTCCCTGAAATTTATATTTACTCTTTGAAAATGGTTTTATTGATTGCATTGTTGCTTGAGGGTTGATAATAATAAAAGGGTGGAGTATATTGGGATGGAAAGTTATCGGTGTATATAAGTGTATATAAAATTCTACGTGTGTGTGTGTTAATATTTCGCTCTGCAGCGAAAACTACAGAAAGCAAACGAATGGCCTGTGTGTAATTGCTGTCCGAAGTCTCCCGTATTACACCATAGCAGTTCCATGCCGACAGCTATAAGGGGGGTGGAAGATATGACGTTTGCGACTCTATATCAAGGAGGTTACATACAGCGAAACGTGATGCCACAGACCAAATCATTGGTCTATACCTGCTACAATGTCTTCAGCTCTTTCGCGGTAAGGATAAGCATACGAATAAGGAAATATAAGAATAAATAAATAAAGCAGTAAAAAAGAAATTTCTTTTAATACATTTCTTAAAAAATCGATTTGACTTTTCGCGCATTATCTATCACAATCGACAAACACGCGAGCGGAGCCGCGGGTTTAAGCTAATATATATATATATATATATATATTCTCCTGTTAAGAGGTAAGTGAAGCTACTTAGTCTGTCACGCTCTTATCAGTAGCTAAGGTGAATGGATTCGCTGCCAAAAATGCAATGTTTAGCTGTTAGCCCTCATGTTCATGTGGAGGCATTATCATCATAATAAAATAAGTCAAATAAGATCGAAAGGTCAAAGTTTTAAGTGTTCACTTTCCCGCGAGCTATTAGAGAATGAAATGGTAGAGAAATATTATGAAGGCCGTTCGATAAACATTGCCAAGAACTAAGCTGTTATTTACTGAGTATATGGGTAGATGTAGATGTAAAAGGTCAATAACGGCGACTGTACCGATATATCGGGATGGTTGGCAACCCTGCACACACCTTCTTTACGGTCGAAGAAAATGGTTGTAACGGCGTTCCTTGCTGCTGTCAAAACTATGCGTTTGTTCCTTGGAAGCCAGAAGGTGTGTCGTGATTTTCCGGGCGAAACGTGTTACACGTGGTTTAATGTTTTTTGTGTTGACAGCGATTCAGGGAAATTTGAGTTACAATGGGATTTACTGTGGTAACTCTGCTATTTATGATACGTGCTGCTTAATATACTAATTTAGTAGAAGAGTTATCGTAATTTGGTGAAAGTTAAGTAAAATTTTTACCTCTTTTCTCGTTGACGTTGTTTTCTTCTTGGCAGCAAACATCCGGTCAGGCTCTGCTCTTTGTTTGTGGTGAAAGTTTAGAACTACAGAATTTCATTCTGGTCGTAATTAGTCGTATTTGTAAATAGTAAATGATAGTTTTATGGAAACATTTATTTGAAATGCCCGATAATAATTCGCGCCTAGCACTAGTATGTAAAGATACGTATATCTATTGCGTCGATAACAATTTTTAATCTTCGTTTGTTTTCTTAGAAAAAAAGCAAATTGAAAAGTGGTTGTAAGATGTTATTATCACAGATGAAGATGTATTTGCGTAATTACATTAATTAATAAAATATTATTGCCATGAAAGTTAGTGTGAAAAACGTTTGGTATCATATAAGGACTAGTTTTGTGTATCAGTCATGAAACCACATGCAAGTCATTTTTTCTTTACCCCCGACCGTCAGAGTGTCTGCATTATTATTATTGTTGATGCTTATTTCGTCGCTGAGTGTTATCTTTTCCCCTTGTGTATGCTTTTATTAAATGAGATAAGGTATTTTGTAACGTAGCTTTTATGGGGATAAGAAATAGGGCAAGACGGAATTAATTGTCTTGGGCTGCTTTAGGACACGTCGTTAAAAATTTGTGACGTGGTCGGGGATTGAACTTGAAGCCTTCTGTATAGCAGACTGTATTAATTGAACTCTACGCCAATGTAGACATACCACGCAACAAGCACATAACATTATATAAATAGGCGTTGACGGCCGATGGCCGTTTCCTCAGTGTGGATGACGCAAGTACTGAGTGAGGATGGATAAGGCTACTTCGTCCGTAGCATATGGATAAACTGACAACTTGCGTTTCACCAGGGTTCGATGTCTTCGATGTCTTCAATGAAAGGACAATCTACACTATTCTAACTTTGCCACAAAAATGTTTGCTACTTGCCAAATATCATCAAATGTCTAAACAGATTGTTTAGATTTTTTATTAAAAATAAATAAATAAAAAAATCTAAAGGATTTCTTAATGGCAACTCGTTATTCTCAGTATGAAAATGTATTTTAAAAAATCTCGTTTTCATGATCTATAGTTCAAGTATTAATGTAATCTAACCTAAGTGAGTACTAACGTCATTCGTCGGACAGCAGTGATGGTGAGGGTCAGCAGTCAATTTTGAGGGAAAAAAAGTTTCTTATTTTCCGATTGCTGCTTGTGCGTGTCGTTTTCTTGTATCAAAGATACTGAACAGAAGGAGATGAATCGAATTAAAATTTGTGCCTCGGCCGGGATTCGAACGCAGGACCTCCTGCTTACTAGGCAAGCGCTATAATCCACTAAGCTACCACGACCTAATTAATATGGCGATGGCACGGACTGTCTTAAAATCTCTCCTTCCACAACACAAACTTCAGTCCTTCCTCATATTCCCATATATAAATATGTATCAACGTTGCAAAGGCTCTCGAGCAACGTTGATACATATTTGAGGAGTGACTAATCGAAACTTATATTGTCCACTTCCATACAAAATTGAGTTTGATATGGTATTCGGAGGTATTTTATGTGCTCTACACGCTCCTGCATTCAGATTTAATGTACTTGTATATTTTAACACTGAAATAGTATGTTGAAAATGCATGGTGAAAACCAATTGTATATTGTCCACATCACTGAATGAATCAGAACTTATAATGTCCAGCATTTAAGTTTTTATTTCGCTTTCCTTTCCTCCAATTTGGCAATATTGCTGAGTTTATCAGGGCTTTCAATACTTCAAAGCATTATGTGACATTGTCGCGGTCATTGTTTGACACTACTTGAGCCAAATCGTTATTGTTAGCAGAGCACAGCGGCAGTATAGTGTTGTGGTTTGTCTGTACTGCTGCCAATGGATTTAGAAAAAGAATGTGTGGTTGTTGGGAAGGATGGTATAGATCGTGGGACAAGAAAAAAATGAAGAAGATATGGAAACTGAAAATCAGGTAAATCTCCAGATTCAGCACACATTGGAAAGAAGAAAGAAAGAAAAAAAAAAATCACTCCTGAACATACATGAAGAACCAGGAATGGACAAAATGTAGTAAATGTACTGTACCCTGTAATATTCTGCCTGTAACAGAATGTTATTCACAGTAATGTAAAGCTTTGTAGCATTCGTCGAAGTAAACATTAATCTTATGTTGTTATAAATGATACAACTCATGTGAAGTGCTAATGTCTAATAGCAGATAACATTTTCAAATATAAAAATTAATGTGAAGTAATGAAGGTGTGTTACTAAAAACGCATCAAAACGTGTAATGTCCTATATGGCGGATCAAAACGTATATTATCCGAAATATAAATGGATTTTCTAACATAACTAAAAAAAAAAAAAAAAAAAAAAAAAAAAAAAAAAAATAAAAAAAAAAAAAAAAAAATAATGATAATATGTTGCAAGGTATATTCTGGTTCAGTATCTCAAAAAGGATATAACTGTGAAAACAGCTTAAAATTTTGTTGAGTAGTTTAGCAGATATCAGTTTTTCGCTTCTCCTGAAAAATTTAAATCAACGGACATTATACGTTTTGATTAGTTGCTCCTCATTTATAGAGTGGAACATGAGGTAGAAGTGAAGTTTGTGTTGTGCAGGGAGACGTGCTTCGAGACAGCCCGTGCCATCGCCATATTAATTAGGTCGTGGTGGCCTAGTGGATTATAGCGCTTGCCTAGTAAGCAGGAGGTCCCGGGTTCGAATCCCGGCCGCGGCACAAATTTTAATTCATTGCCTCTCTTTCAATTCAATACCTTTTGTATAATTATATTGTTTGATATTTTCTTGTACTTGTTATGCAGTAACTCCTCACTCCCCGAAACCGCGCAGCTACTGTCTACTAACTCTGCGTTTGTTCCGTGTGCGCATGCGCGCTTTCTCACCCACACGTACAGTCCGGTGCTATTCGGCTCTCGCCCGTGGTATGTCTCTTCACAGCAGCCGCGGGCGACCGTCCCATCCGATGAAAATTCCTCTGCCCCGACTCTCACAAGAGAGAGAGAGAGGGGGGGGGGCACAGATAGAGAGAGAGAGAAAGCGAAGCGACGCCACGTTATTGTCGCCAGCGCGGGCGCGCTCGCTGGCGTTGTTTCCAGACGGAACGCGCGGCGTCGATTATTAATTCGCAGAGTGGCCGCCGGGAGGCGTTGACGTCGGTGTCGATAACATTGCAATACTTGGGAGTGCCAGTGTGGGCTGCGGCGGCGGTGGGGAATTCATTGTGTGTGAGTGAAATTACGGCCAATAACTCAACCGGGGGGACGCACCCCCACCCTACCCCCTCTCCAACCCCCTCCAACTACCCCTTCCCCCCACCCCAGCACGCGTTCCACCGCTGGTCACCAACACACCCCTCCCCCTCCCCTGACGCCACCGCTGGAATCGCGTTTTAATAACCGTAATGAATTCTGATTGAGCTATTATATCATTGCTAGGTTTTACAACTCGGATAGGATTAAGCGGCGCATATGTATCC
The DNA here is from genome assembly GCA_026315105.1 of Locusta migratoria. Lineage (NCBI taxonomy): Eukaryota > Metazoa > Arthropoda > Insecta > Orthoptera > Acrididae > Locusta > Locusta migratoria. The sequence goes on along the minus strand of CM048754.1, from coordinate 73,927,826 downwards.
TCGGCGCGGCGCGCTTCGGGGTTTTGTTAACTGTGTTAGTAGTAGTAGTACGACCACGTGCTCCGAGCAGGCTGCTTTAAATTGTCGCGTCGACTGGCTTCTGTGTCCTCACCTAGAAACATACGCCCGCATTCCACTACAGCGCTGGCGTATGTTCTCCTGGACACCTGTAAACACGGAAAAAATGCCTGTCTCACTATCTGTTCAGACGATTTTACCTACGTGGAAATTAACTCACGCAATACCAGGCCATTTCCAGTAACGTGTACTACCGAGGGAGGGGGGGTACTTTATGCCCACCATAAAAAAATTAAAGAATAAATAATGCTCATTAATATTGTTCTTGAATTACATTAACAACATTGTTGTTGTTATGGTCTTCAGTCCAGGGACTGGTTTGATGCAGCTCTCCACCCTACTCTATCCTGAGCAAGCCTTTTCATCTCCTCATAAGAACGGCAACCCACATTCACTTGAATCTGCTTACTATACGCGTCTCTTGGTCTCCCTCTGCGATTTACACACCACACACTTCCCTCCAATGAAAAATTTACGATTCCTCGATGTCTAAGAATGTGTCCTACCAAACGATCCCTTCTTTTAGTCAGGGTGTGCCAAAAAATTCCTTTTCTCACCAATTCTGTTCAGTACCTCTTCATTAGTAACGCGATCCACCCACCTAATCTTCAGCATTCTTCTGTAACACCACATTTCGAAAGCCTCTATTCTCTTCCTGTCCGCACTGTCTTCTCCGTAGCTGGGCGTACTAATTAATGGCTTTCGAAGCAGCTACCCTACACAACCATCGTTTCAGCAGACGACAAGGTGTTCGGCTCGTCTACACACACACACACAAAGACTGACACAACACATGGAATTAGAGATGCGCCAAGTTTTAGGTAACTTAATTTGAAACCGACGAAAAAATAGACATCACAAATTTAATAGTCAAAGACTACCATCGTAGAATTATGTAGCACGGTTGGGTGGATTTCCGACGGTGGTCCGCTGCGGAAGACGCAGAGCCGGCCGCGGTGGCCGAGGGTCTCACGGTCTGCACGGCCACTACGGTCGGGGGTTCGAATCTGCCCTCGGGCATGGATATTTGTGCCGTCCTTAGTATAAGGTAGTTGATAAGTAGTTTGTAAGCTTAGGGACTGAGGACCCCGTAGTTAAGTCCCATAAGCTATACAAACATTTCTTTTTAAGAGCAGAACAAGACGCAGATTTGTGGAGCATCGGCGCGTTTTTAGCGTAGGCGGCGGGCAGCGCCTCAGAGGTACGGACGAGCTCAACAGAGCACAGTGGCTCGTAAATCAGACGCGGCATGGCTGCCCGTTGCCATGGAGACGGCGGCAGCTGGCGTGCCGCAGAGGCGTGGACACCCCTGTAAGAGGGGGGGGGGGGGGTGGCTGCGTCGACCTCGTCCTCACGTGCTGCCGACGTCTGCTAAAAAGCAAAATTTAAGAGCCGACCCGTACACACACACACACACACACACACAGTACTTCCGTGAATTCACTAAATATTCCACCGAGGTCGCCAAAAGTCTGATTTTGAGAACGTCAGCATTGTATATCCGACTAAAAGTCATAAAAGTAATACGTGAATACGCAAACCGTCTTACCGAATTTTGGTATTAAGTCGCGAACCCCGTAATGCTTCGCAACTACTAAATTACGGATGACAATCGGATATACTGGGTGGTCATAAAATATATGTCAGAAATGAAACGGCAGGCAGAGCGAACCGAAATAAGCAGATTTTGTATAGGAATGTGTGGTCGGTAATATTTTACAGAAGTAACGTGTACGGAAGAATGAAGGAATGGAAAAAGTCTTCGGTAGATACTTCGCCTAGGTTCAAAAATGTTCAAATGTTTGTAAATCTATCGGACCAAACTGCGTGGTCATCAAAAATGTTCAAATGTTTGTAAAGTATATGGGACTTAACTACGGGGTCATCAGTCCCTAAACTTACAAACCACTTATGAACTAACTAAGACTAAGGACGGCACAAATATCCATGCCCGAGGGGGGGATTCGAACCCCCGACCGTAGTGGCCGTGCAGACCGTGACTGAAGCGCCTCAGTCCCCTCGACCACAGCGAGCACCCGCGCGCTCCGCAGCGAGACGCTTTAGAAATGTTTGTATATAGTCTATGGGATTTAAGTACTTACAAACTACTTATGAACTACTTACGAACTAGGACGGCACAAATATCCATGCCCGAGGGGGGGATTCGAACCCCGACCGTAGTGGCCGTGCAGACCGTGACTGAAGCGCCTCAGTCCCCGCGGCCACCGCGGCCGGAAGACGCTTTAGCCCGCTCGGCTACTCCACCGCGGCTTCGCCTAGGTCATCAGAAATTTTATTTTGAGAACGTCAGCATCGCATAACTGAGTAAAAGATATAAAAGTAATACGCGAACATGCAAACTCAGTTACCGAATTAAGGTATTGAATTGCGTACCCCGTGTTGCCTCGCAACTACTAAATATGGATGGTAGTCGGATATATTTTATTCATTTACTAGTTTGGTACCCGACGCATTGCTGCCGCAGAAGAAATATTTGTGCAAATTGCGTTTGAAATTTGAAAGTGTTTGCTTGTTTAATTACATGTTCTACTACAATGGCCCTTCAAATACATTTGCTAGTACGAGCCACTTACTGTGAGTTAACTGTACTATGTCCAAAACATTCATGTAAGAGCAAGAAGTAAATGGACGAAATTTACGTCATGGCAGCGTATAAAATACAAATAAACGAACAAATACATATGACATTTTCAATCTTCCATTACTCCATATTCACCTTTCCCTTATTTCTGTTCACCTATTCCTTCTCCGCCCCCCCCCCCACCCACTCATCTTCTCCTGTCCCTTTTTCTGTCCAATTCCTCCTCCATCGGTTCATCTCATTTCACCATTTCACCTGTCTGTCATCATCATCTCGCCTCTCTCATTCTCTTCCTCTCAGTCCATCTCCTCCATCATCTTTCTGTCCGTCTCCTCCTCCACCTACTCCTCTCCCTCATATATATGAAAACATACAGAGATGCGCCAAGTTTTATGGTGACTGGTCAAACGGTGTCAAAATCGCAAGGTACCCTCCGCCGTGCTAAATTCACTGGTTTGCAGATTATAAAAATCTCCTTCATGAAAACATACATTTATGTGCTGACTTTCATTGTGACCTGTCAAACGATTAGGATGTTCGTTGTAATGTATCCTCCGCCATGCACTTACGGACGCTTACGTAATATAGCCCATGAATTAATTCGGGGTGTAAGCTATCTTCACTCCGTATTTCATTCAGTTCCGTCCAGACGTTTCAGAGTGAAGAGTAACAAACGTATTAAGCCATTGTAAGGTACCCTCCGCCACACACCGTATGGAGGCTTACGAAAAATAGCCCGTGTATTAATCAGGGTGTAAGCTATCTCTGTTCCAAATTTGTCTCATATCCGTCTAGTTATTTCGGCGTGAAGGCGTGAGAAACAAATTAAATAATTGTAAAACACCCACCGCCATGCACTATATGAATTTTATTTGGTATGTCTCTAACCTTCGAGCGAGTGCAAGCAATGACTTGACAAAGTTTCGACACAATCGGTTGAACGGTACGGCCTCGCATAAAATACGAACACACTAACATTAATTTTTATATATTTAGATTTATGTATTTATTTTAACTGGCAAGATTAGGGCCTTCACGCCCTCTCTTACACCTAACCAGGCTTACTGAAGGTGAACAATTTCTTTAGTATTTTACAGACATACCATGAGTAATACAAGTATTAAGGTAAAAAAAACAGATTATCACTAGAATATAATTGCAACACTAATACTGAGAATGAGCACTATAGATGAAGCAGTTAGTGGGAACAGGCTGAGATGGCGGTGTCATGTTACACGTATGTGTAAACGGTCTGTTTGCAGTAAAACACACATTCCGGAGAGCTACAAACCCGTCAATTCTAAGGTCGATATTGATATCGGCAGTGGATATCAAAACATTGCAGCAACGAAGTCTGTAAATAATATTATTCCTTTTCGCCGTTGTTCCTGTAATTTTTTTTTTCAAAGAATAAGTTTGTTACTAGTCATCGTACTTACCACAATATTTTTTCCTACTATTATTATTATTATTTAGTTACGGTTAGGGAAAAATAAAATGGGGGACGAGGAGGCGGTGGATAAAGATGGGAAGCGGAGGATATGTAATACAGGACGAAGGTATTGAGCAGATGGACAGAGTAGAAGGAGGAGACAACGAACAGAACAGCCGCGGAACAGCTGTACAGAATGTGGAAAACAGCGGCTTTGCTCAAGAGAAGGTATACGTCGCCTGCTCTAGAGTCGTTAAACCGTCTCATCGTAGCCTATTTGGTCAATCTACTGGCCTTATAATGAAAAATGATCTTCTGAGGAAACAATATTTTTTTTTCTTTAATTCCACATATCCACTGCAACGCAAAGCAGGGTGGTAATTTGATGTTTTTTGTTTTTAGGTGAGTGTGATGTACTCAAGCATTCTTTTATGTACTTTCCCAGTCATATCAAGTCAAAATGAGCCACAGAGAAGCGTGAATGTAGACGTGGAAGCAAATGTGAATTAGTGCTGTCGATTTTCAGTGGAGACGTAGTAATGTTCTCGTCAGGCCAGCCTTGGAAACAATGCCCATATGACCACATGACTCAAAACCGAGCGCCTGAGATTACTGACGAGTACAGATTCTTCCTCGATGCATCCGCAGACGATCCTGTTAAGTCGGGTCAGGAAGGTCTTCAGCGACATCTGAAACAGAGGAACAATGGATACCGAAATTAATTTTTGTCACTGCTGAGATTCAGTTTAGTTCGATTAATTAAATTCAGTAGTTAACCTTTTCCAACCCAACGATGCCATATGGCATCGTCATCTTTATATTTTATTCTACGCCCTACCATTTCATCAAAGTTAATAAACAACACTGCAGAACTCCCGAAAATTCATTGCGGGACCTTGGCTACCATTACTCCGAGGAAACAGAGGAGCTTAGACTATTGTGCATTGACAAAATATGTATCGTTGCTTAATGTCTAAGTTACAGTACAAACTTTCAACTTATTATATAAAGGTAAAACAAACAAAACAATTCAAAACTTTCATTAATAAATTATTGTAAAATGTCTAAATTAGTAGGAAACAGTTTGAAAAAGGTTTCGGGTACGTTGAAGGAAACATATCCTGCTCAATGATGCAATAGTCATCCCAAATGTCCCTCTAAAAACTAAAGAATCTCAAAAATTAAAATTATATATATATATATATATATATATATATATATATATATATATATATATATTGTTCTAATCATTATGAATAGCAATATGGAAAGAAATACTTTTGTTCATCAATTAATAAAATTTGTACTGGAAAGGGTTAACGTCGACAGCGGTGGTTGTTTAGACAAATAATGAGACAATGAGACTAGCATTTTCAAAAAATGTTCAAATGTTTGTATAGTCTATGGGACTTAACTACGGGATCATCAGTCCCTAAACTTACAAACTACTTACGAACTCGGACGGCACAAATATCCATGCCCGAGGGGGGATTCGAACCCCCGACCGTAGTGGCCGTGCAGACAGTGACTGGAGCGCCTTAGTCTCCTCGGCCACCACGGCCGGCCGACTAGCATTTTATTTATTTATTTATTACAGTGGCAGCACCATTCTCGCAACAAGTATTACTTCATACTATGTGCGTGATAACTAGTAGTTCAAAATTGTCGCAAAAAGGTTGCGATCCTGAACTTTTCTTCACGTGGCGCCTCGCAGTATCAAAGTTCGAAGTTTGTAATCGATAGGGACTAAACTGACGAGGTCATCACTACAAATTACTTAAACTTACTCGTGTTAAGGACAACACACACAAAACCATGCTCGAGGCAGGACTTGAAACTCTAGCGGGAGCGGCCGCGCAGTCCGTGAAATTGCGCCTCAGACAGTGCGCTCATCCCCGCACGGCTAAGAATATCATTTGTATTCTTTTACTGTGTAAAGCGTAACCTAAATCGTGCACTCAGCTGTTTTTTGAATGAACTGATAAATGTCAACAGTTCCGTTTTGTTATATCAACAAGCTCAGTTATAGCAATATTGCCTGCGGAATATACTCCAAGGGCAGCGAGTTAATGTGTAAAATCAATTTAAAATCAGTCCACATCGCATACTTTTCTCTTGGTGGCAGGTTTCGACCTTTCCAAAACGTCATCTTCAAACCACGCTGGAGGCGCGATGATCAATTGCAGTTTATTTTAAATTAACTTGAATTATTCACCAAGATCCCTACTCTCCATAATGTTTACAAAAAATGTTCAAATAATTGTAAGCTTATGGGACTTAACTACTGCGGTTATGAGTTCCTACGCTTACAAACTATTTATAAGTAATTTAAACTAGCCTAAGGACAACACACACACACACACGCACGCACGCACACACACACACACACACACACACACACACACACACACACTCGCATTCCCGACGGAAGACTCGAACCTCCGACGAGGAGCAACCGTTCGATCCACACCAAGGCGCCTTAGCGCGCTCGGCCGTTCTACGGAGGCTAATGTTTAAAAATGTGCAATGTTTGTAAAGCTTAGGGGAATAACTCAGAATCAAATGTTTGTAATGCTATGGGATCAAATTACGTCGGTCATCAGACCCCAGTCTTACAAACTACTTAAACTAAGTTAAACTAACCTAAGGACAACACACACATCCATGCCCGAGGGAAGATTGGAACCTCCGACGCGGGACTTAAGTGCGGGGGTCATCATTCCCCAAACTTACAAACAACTTATGAACTAACTTATACTAAAGACAACACAAACGAGGGAGGATTCGAACCCTCGACGCGGGAGGCCGAGAATACATCGAACAATAATGAACAAACCCGATTAACAGCCGCAAGTAACGGGACTTCCCATTTAAAAAAGGCAAAAAAAAAAAAAAAAAAAAAAAAAAAAAGTCCATATGGTGTCTTCCTAGTAAGTAAGAGGTCCCGGTTTCGAATCCTGTCCGCAGTAAAAAATTTTAATTCAATGCTCTAATTCAGTTTAATATCTTTTGTTAGTTCATTGAAGATCTCATCTTATGTGGAACACAGCTTGCCACTCTTAACAGGAATCATAAGACGTAGTTTCGTTGGTAGTTGTAGCAACGACAGACGTTCTGTTTACCAATACTCTCTCTTCAGTTAGAATCTGGAGTAGGCAGTATGGCCCATAACGAGGAAATAAAAGGTCTAGTAGTAAACATGGACTCTGAAATGTAGACAGGTGACGAGTATAAGACTTGTGTTTCACCATATCTAGGTTGATGAAGTACCTATGCATGCATGTTAGACCCCATGTTTTATTTTTATATTTTTATTTTTATAATTTTTTTTATCCTCTCTAAGTTCCCCGGACAATACACTCAATTTTAACGTCGTTTGCCACGTGCCATTTCGTACTGGAACAGGAAAAGACTAGCAGAGAGACAGTGGTATATAAAGTACTTTTCGCTATGCTCCCTTCGGTGCCCTGCATAATACACATGTGGTTTTAGAAGTGATTCTTTGAGACAGGAATCGACGTTTGAGACTTTAGCATTTAGTAAGTCTTGGAAAGCAAATAGGTCAGTTGAAGGTTCGGCCTTAAGCGACACGTTGTTCCAAGATGTTTTCGGCTGTAGCAGGCGGCTCCAGTAAGGGTATTGTTCCAGCAGCATTCCAGCGATGGTCGAGGGAGATGTTGCGCTGCCTCCCTGTGGACAATGGCTCATTACGCCCCTGGAACTGGAGCGGCCGACAGACCGGCGTAGGTGGACAGAGAGAGTCGCTCTTCTTTGAGCTCTGTCACAAAAACCGGACGCCCATTGTCACCGTGCGTGGGCGGGCGGAGGTGTCTCTACCTGTGGAGGAGGGGGAGGGGTTGCACGGGGAGAAAGCGGAGGGTGCGAAAGTGGACAGGTGGATCCTCGAGAAGTCGGACAGTTTTTGCTCAGGCGGGGAATTAAGACCGAAGTTGTGCGTAGGCGGCAGTCTCACGTCGAGGTTGCGTCTCTGAACAGCTGCTTGGACTCGCTGGTGAGGAGTGGAGGTAAGCATCATCATCATCATTATTTGTGTTCTGCCCCGAGACAGGTTTTCACATGGTAGTTCTCCACCACAACGTTCACGCGCAACGCATCCTTCGGAAGACGAAACCCGAATTTCGTAAACAGTTTTTCGCTGTCAAACTGCGTGGTTACGGTATATCGCCCCAAATTTGCCACTGGATAGGGCATTTCAGAGAGGACGCAGATTTAAGTAAACGATGGTAAGGCATCGACTAAAACAGAGGTGATATCCGGCTTTCCATAGGGGGGTGTTATTGGTCCTCTGCTATTCCTTATTTACATAAACGATTTGGGAGGAAATCCAAGCAACTCTCGTAGGATGTTTGCAGATGACGCCGTCATTTACCGTCTAGTAAAATCAACTAAAGCTAAAAACCAAGTGCAGTACGATCTAAAGAAGAAATCACTATCTTGTAAAAATTTGCAATTGACTCTAAATAATGAGAATTGTGAAGTCGTCTACTTGAGTACAAGATAAATAAATCAAATAAGAAGGCCGTAAACTCCACTAAATATCTAGGACTTACTATTACTTAAGACGTAAACTGGAGAAAAAAAAACACGTATATAATGTCGGTGTCGCGAATTCTGGGCCCACTGAATTCTGGGCTCGGAAAAAGGCGGACCACTAATCCTCCTCCTCCCCCCCCCCCCCCTCCCTCACGCCGGGATGGGTGCTGGCCGGCAAGTAAACGAACCGACTTCATTATTTTACGTCGGTAACTTGCTTCATGTAAACACAGTCGGCCCTGAAATACTTTTCTACTTTTCTGGCTAACAACTAGGAGTTGCGTTCCTTAATCTCATGATGGCCATTGTTAACCGATGCTAATATGGCATTTGTAGTCACTGAATTATCATTTATCGTACGAAGAACGACGTGTTTTTGTTAATCCCTCAGTGCGCCATTGCTCTGAAATGTCAATGTGTAATTTATAATAAGAAAATCATCAAATACGCAACGCAAGATGGCGTATGCCAGAGAGTTCTGGGCGAGGAACGTTACGTGACATCTGCGAACGGATGGTTTTCGTTAATTCAACCGAGGGTGTCAAAACGCCGTTATTCCTGCAAATATCTCTCAAACGATACGAGATATGAAAAAAACATAAGGGAACAAAGTTATAGAAAATTTTCTCCTCTACAAATTCGTTTATTTAATTTTCGCGTCAGATGAACGGTTTATTTGCAATTAAAATTACATTACAAACAAATTTTTTTGGTATTATTAACATATTTATTGTCCGAAATATTTGAAAAAGCGAGGTTCTGGTCTCTGGTAGCCAACAATTATGTCTGTAAAATTTGGTGCCGATCGGTCGAACGGTTCGACCTAAAAAGTGGGAGCACGTTACAGCCAGACAGACATCGTCAAATCGCCGTTATTTTTGCAAATATCTCTGCGACGATGCAAGATAAGAAAAAAAAAACTAAATAGAGCGAAGTTGTAGAGAATATTTCCCTCTACGAATTAGGTTATTTAATTTTCGCGTCAGATGAACAATTCGTTTGCAATTACAATTATATTACAAAAAGCTTTTTTTGGTATTACTACCGTGTTTTTTGTCTGAAAAATTTGAAAAAGGGAGGTTCTGGTCTCTGGTGGCCTACAATCATGTCTGTAAAATTTGGTGCTGATCGGTTGAACGGTTCGTCTTAAAAAGTGGGAATACGTTACGGACAGACAGACATCGTCAAATCGCCGTTATTTTTGCAAATATCTCAAAATCGATACGAGATATGAAAAAGAAAAAAAAAAAAAAAAAAAAAAAAAAACATAAGAGAGCAAAGTTGTAGAGCATTTTCTCCTCTAAAAATTCGGTAGTTCAATTTTCGTGTCAGATGAATGGTTCAGCCGTTATTTTCATTTAAATTTCGAGCTGTCAAAAGACGATAGCAAAGGCCCACTTTTAGTGTTACTACCGTAACCTAAAGTGGGCCAAAGGTGTCGCCACGTGCTAGAATAACGACAGTGTTACCTAAAATGGTGAATACAGGCATGATGGATGAACAGGGGGGGGGGCGGGGGGGAGGGGACGAAGGAACTGTTGTAAGCGATTCGTCGGAGAAGGGCACAGTGGCTGTTGTTGTGTCGGGAAATACGAGATGGCCAGTGTTGGGCGATACAACAGCTGCAGGCAGCCATGGTGTGCCAGTGCGGAGAAGAAGTTCTCTCGGTTTGGGGCGGCTTCGGCGTCAGAGGGGTGGGATTTCATAAAGGGGGCTGCGGCAGATGGCAGCGAGGAATCTTTCTGCGGCAGCTGGGCACGGCCTTTGGGAAGGCGAGGAGGGCTAGCGCGCGAGAGACGGAGAAGGCGGTTATCAGGGTGACGGAGGAGCCGTCACAGTGGGGATGCGTCATCTGTAAAGAGAGGGCGGTTCCTCGATGCCTGACGGCCTGTACATTCGGTGCCACACGCCTTAGCTCATACCGCGCGGTGTTCCGGAAACGAGTCATCTACTGTCTGGAAGGCTCAGCTGCCAGTAGTGGCGAAAATGACGGCGCGATGGGATTGTCGAGCGCACTAAGGCGCCTTGTTTAGGAGCATGTGGTTGCTTCTGTCTGAGATTAGAAACCTCCCTCCGGCGTGTGTGTTTGTGTGTGTGTGTGTGTGTGTGTGTTGTCGTTAGGTTAGTTTAAGAAGTTAGTAAGCGTTTATTTACATAAACGAATTAGGGGAAAATCTAAGTAGCTCTCTTTGGTTGTTTCCAGAAGACGCCGTCATTTACCGTCTAGTTAAATCATCTGAAAATCAAAACCAACTGCAGAACCATCTGAATAAGATATCAGTATGGTGTAAAAATTATCAATTGACTCTAACTAATGAGAAGTGTGAAGTCGTCCACATGAGTACGAAAAGAACTCCGTTAAACTTTGTTTACAAGATAAATCAATGAATAGTGAAGGCCGTAAACTCCACAAACCACCTAGGAATTACTATTACTTTAGACTTTAACTGGAAAGAACACGTAGATAATGTCGTAGGAAAAGTGAACCGGAGACTGCGTTTTATTGGCAGAGCCCTTGAAAGATGCAACAGAATTACAAAAGAAACTGCATACACTACGCTTGTCCGTCCATTTTTGGAGTATTGCTGCCCAGTGTGGGATCCTTATCAGGTGGGTTTGACGGAGGACATCGAAAGAGTCCAGGATTGGGGTGGGAATCATTACAACAACGGCGCTTATCGCCGCGGCGTGGGCTATTTACGAAACTCCAATCGCCAACATTCTCCTCCGAATGCGAAAATATATTGTTGACTCCCACTTACATAGGTAGAAATGATCATCAAAATAAAATACGAGAAATCAGAGGTCGAACGGAGAGATACAGGTGTTCTCTCTTCCCGCGCGCTATTCGAGAATGGAATGGAAGATAAATAGTATAATGGTGGTTCGATGAACCCTCTGCCAGGCACTTAAATGTGATTTGCAGTGTATCCCATGTAGATGTAGATGTAGATAACCATTGTAGATCAGCCCCATATATTTACAAACATTTCAACATTCTTTACTAAAATGGCAGAGGGTTCATCAAACCGTATTTATGACGGTTCTCTACAGTTCCATTCTCTAACAGCTCGCGGGAAAGAGGACCACTTAAACCTTACCGTATCGAATTGGTAACTCTCATTTTATTTTGATGATCATGCCTCCCTATGTAGGTTGGTGCTAACAAAATATGTTCGCATTCTGAACAGAAAGTTGGTGAAAGAAATTTTGTAAATATTTCTCATCGCAACCAATAACGCCTTTGCCTAAATGATTTCAATCCCAACTCGTGCACCATTTCCGTGACACTCTCTTCCCTGTATCGTGATAGTACAAAACGAGCTGTCCTTCTCTGTACTTTCTCTAAATCGTCTGTAAGTCCCACTCGCTGAGGATCCCACAGTGTCCAGCAATACTCCAAAATAGGACGCACAAGTGTGGTGTAGGCAGTTTCTTTAGTAGAAATGTTACATCTTCTAAGTGTTTTTCCAACGACACGTAGTCTTTGGTTCGTCTTTCCTACAATATTTTCTGTGTGTTCTTTCCAATTTACTTTGGTTGTAATTGTTACTCCTAGGTATTTACTTAAATTTACCGCCTGTAGTTTTGACTGATTTGTGGCGTAAATGAAGTTTAACGTGTTTCTTTTTGTGGTCATATGGACGACTTTACATTTCTCACTTTCTTTAGTATAAGTTAGTGTATAAGTAGTTTGTAAGATTAGGGACTGATGCCCCCGCAGTTAAGTCCAATAAGCTTAACAAACATCTCTTTTTTCAATTGCCACTTTTTAAATTTTTTTCAGCGTGGAGATATCTTATCTAAATAATTTTGCTGTTACTTTTGATCTCCTCGTGACGGAAATAACCGATAAATGACAGCATCAACCGCGAACAGTCTAAAGAGCTACTCAGATTGTCTCCTAAATCGTTTATAAAAATAAAGAACTGTAAGAGCCCTATGACACTTCCCTGGACAAAGTGAGATATCACATCTGTTCTACTCGATGACGTTCCGTCAGTTACAATGTACTGTGTCGTCTCTGAAGGTGAATCACTAATCGAATAGCACAACCGTGGCGATATTCCACAAGGACGCAGTGTGATTGGGAGACGCTTTTGATGTACAGTGTTAGTAGTTTCTAAGTCTTGGGACTGATGATCATAGCAATTTGGTCGAACAGGGTTACCAGTACCAGCATTGGAACATTTCTTCCAGTTTTTCCTTTTTTTAAATTTTCCTCATATTGTTGTCGTGGTCTTCAGTCCGGAGACTGGTTTGATGCAGCTCTCCACAATACCCTATCCTGAGCAAGCCTCTTCATCTCCACATAAGAACGGCAATCTACATCTGTCTGAATCTGCTTACTGTATCCATATCTTGGTCTTCCTCTGCGGTTTTTACCACACACACTTCCCTCCAACACTAAATTCACAATTCCTTGATGTCTACGAATGTGACCTACCAATCTATCCCTTCTTTTAGTCAAGGTATGCCAGAAATTTCTTTTCTCCCCAATTCTGTTCAGTACCTCCTCATTAGTTACGCGATTCACCCACCTAATCTTCAGCATTCTTCTGTAGCACCACATTTCAAAAGCCTCAATCCTCTTCCTGTCCGCACTGTTTATCGTCCATGTCTCACCCCCATACAAGGCAACACTCCATACAAATGCCTTCAGAAAGGACTTCCTTAGGCTTAAATCAATATTCGATGTTAACAAATTTCCCTTTTTCAAGAACGCTTTTGTACCCATTGCTATTCTGCATTTTATATCCTCTGTACTGCGACCATCATTTGTTATTTTACTGCCCAAGTAACAAAACTTATCTACCTCCTTTATTGCTTCGTTTCCCAATCTAATTCCTTCAGCATCACCTGATTTTCTTACACTGCACTCCATTACCCTAGTTTTGCTCTTGTTAATGTTCATCTTATATGCACCTTTCAGCACCCTGTCAATTCCGTTCAATTGCTGTTCCAGGTCCTTTGCTGTATCTGACAGAATTACTATGTCGTCGGCAAAACGCAATGTTTTTAATTCTTCACCCTGAACTTTAATTCCTTCTCCAAATTTCTCCTTGCTTTCCTTTCCAAGGAGAATTTTCGTCATATCGCGTCAAAATAATACAGGTAGGCTACATGAAATTTTTTTATCGAAAATAATTCGTTATAAATGATTTTGAAGCTACGTATTTGACTTTTGCGAGTGGGGGGGGGGGGGATAGGAAATAAAGATCCAGTGTTAGAAATTTATGGAAGAGTTTCGATTTTTTTTCAAAGCTATATCTGTGCAGACGATGCAGTGTTAACGAGCGACGCAGCTGGCGGTATGCCAGTCAAGAGTGATATCAGGGTAGACGAAAAAGTGCTTTTTATTCTGTTGTTGCAGCGTACACGCGTATTTAGTTCGCCTCTATACCAAAACACTATTAAGAATCCATCGGAATCGGTGTGAGACCGCAAAGAGATAGAGCCCGAAACCATTCTTCCCTTTCATGCCGTTCAGGGCGTGTGTATATAAATCGCTCGGAACAAATTGGTACACAGCAGTGCGGAGAAACGCCGAATGGAAAGGACCAGGAATACTGGTTCCGGATGTAGTATATAAATCACGTATCGCCCGCCAGGGCTTCGTCGATAATTCAGCAAATCGGAGGCTAACACACGCGCGCGGGCCGAACCTCGACCAATCGGCGGCCGAGGACGCGGGGTCACGTGACACCGGTGGGTGACAATTGAAAGCGCGCGAGCGCCGGTTCGCGTCCCGTCTGCGGCGACACGCTTTTGTTTTCAGTAGTAGGGGGGGGGGGAGGAATGGGGAATCCCCCTCCCTCGCTCTTCTTGATTTGTAGCGCTGCGGGCCAGACGGCGATACCTGGTGAATGAAGGTCGCACCGGAGGAGTCTGAATATATATCTACTGTGCACAAACACAATACGCGGGCGATATTTAATAATAAAAAAATAATAATAAAAATAAAAAAAAGTATTGACGTCGGTGTCAGATAGAGGGGGTGGTTCCGACGGCGGGAAGGGGGTGCGGTCGCCGGGCGCGGTGGCGCACGTGGGGGTTGGGGTGGAAAAGCTTTTGAAAGGGCTATAAAAATATCCCTTTCGGAAGAGCGATATATCAGCCCGTCGTCGGCCGTGCGGCTTCTCTGCGCGTCCGGCCGCGCGCGTATTTTCCATTTGAATCAATAGATAGGCCGCGCCGCGGGCATTATCACAGGCACAGCCGAGCCGGGCGGTCGGAGCGTGTGCGGCTTCCGGATTGCGAACGCGCGCGATGGCTCTGCGAATCACACACACACACATTATATATATCTTCTTAATCTATATCTATATATAAAAGGCTTGTGTGTGTACGTGCTGACAAACTTTTCTCCATGACTACATACTGCCACCCACTCGTGGTTGTGGTGGTAGATAGCCCTTGGTCTAATGATGTTAGTAAAGGAGTTTTGACACGGTGCGTGGCAGTGGGTGAGAGTGACGAGCAAAAATTCGCATATTACGCAATAAATACTCTTAGGAAAAGCTATATAGGGGAGACCGGGGCACATTGTCCATAGGGGCAAGTTTTCCAAATCCGTTTATTTTCGAAACAAACCGCTAGATGTTACCAACGGTGATACTGTAGGAAGTAGCAACAAAGCACGCTTCATTTACGAAAGTTTCAGTGTTGTACCAGCAGGGCTGTTTTCGTCATTTTTGCAAATGTGAGTAAACTTTCACGCGAGTAAACATTCCAGCGTTAAACTTATTATTTTGACATTGCACACACTAAAAGTGGGTTTCTTTCTTCACGTAACTGTGCATTTGTTTTGTAAATAGCTTACACTGTTACTCATGGACGTAGTGTTATAGTTCCGAATATGGCGACGGGGCACGTTTTCCGAGTGCATATGGGGCACATATTCCTTATTGCTTTGAGTCTTACGCCAAGTCTAAAGCAAATGAAAAGTGTGTACAGTGCACGAATTGGGCGCATGGAGACTGTACGAAAGGGAATGTTCCATTTTTTTGTTTGCTTACATTGTGATTCAGACAATCAGTATAAATAAGTATTGTTAAAAATGTCCGTATTTGTAACAAATTTAAGTCACATATTTTGTAAAACCATTAAATAGCATTTGTTTTTATTTAATGTGGCTATTTTTACTATCCTCTTTTGTAATGTATTGTAAATTCATGATAAAATACGTATTGAGTGAAATCAAGATAATTATCTCTGTTTTAACATTGAAAGTATAATTCAAATATTTGCCCCTGTACATTTTAAGTAAGCTGGAAAACTTGCCCCGCATACGGGGCAAATTTTCCTACGCAACATGGTCAGACAAAACCATTTGCTACCAAGAATGATATTTACTATTTTCAAAAATATCTGTACAAGACTGTAAATAAAGGTGTACGAAATATAATGATCCGCTGTTTACCTCAAAATCGATAAAAATAAGAAGTACAAAAATAATATAGTAAAATGGTGGAAAACGTGCCCCGGTCTCCCCTACTCTGTGACTTAAGAACTTTACGGTACGAGTCAAAATCTGTTTATTCTTTCAATCGTCAGATAATGCGGTCCTTTCAGACTTTAATAACGACGAGCATTATCAAATACGCAATTTTTTAAATAGATCACATGTTTCCGTCAACCACACATTACCGACTATGAACAGAGACACAAAACAAAGATAAACATCCAGATAGAGTCAAAGATAAAAATACTCGTGGAACAGTGATCACTGTCGTGGAAGCGTGGTGGAAACACAGACATACATTAATGAATGTCTCTTAGGCCATAGATACTGATATGCCTGTGCCAGTAAGCTCACTGGTCTGTGCTAATCAGTGATCTCTGATACATATAGCCGCGACACTCTCTGCTGTGAAAAGTGTTTCCGTTTGACAGCTGGGTCAAGAAAAACTATGCGACGTAGTCCTACTCATATCCCGGCGGTCTCCTGTGATAATGTTGGCAACAGATGTTGAATAACGAGAATCATGTGACATCGTCATAAGCCAATCGCGTGACACGCAAATATTTTGTCGTGAAATCAAGCATGCAGCAGGAACAGCAGTATTTATCTACACTCTATGCGGTTCGGTCATCTTTGCAACGATTTTATATCGTGTTATTGATGTTGCCAACATAAAAACACGAGGCCGCCAAGATAGAAAGTAAAATTTTACCAAATCAGATACATCCGTTGTTGTCACATCTCATTATGACCAGCACTTTCACGCGAAACTCTTTTGTATAGAGTCTCATGATTCATACAGTCTTACAATTCATTCCAAGAAGATATTTGTGAAAACTGTTACAAATCAATATTCGCACTTATCCAATACCGTTTTCAGAAATGTAATTTGCCAGCCGCTTTCGGTGCTGCTGTTGCAATGTGTAACTTTATGAACACAACCTAACATTGAATTTACATTGTTCCGAAGCACGAACTTAAATTAATTTCACTCTTAGTATGAAAAACTTTATGAACATTAATCGTTTTCGACAATGACTTCTACTTTAATTTGACATCTTGGCTAGGAGAACTGAGTTTATTCACAGAGAGATCCAACAAGAATTGTGTTTTTGCTGACCTACGTCCGGAACCCAAAGAACCATCATATACACACAGGACCTTCTTTAACAACCGTTGCGAAGTACGGGCACATAAGCTAGTCTCTATATATATATAAAAGGAAGTGTTCCGATTGACTGACTCACTGACTGACTGACTCCTCATCGCCCAGCCCACACCACTGAAGATAGAAACTTGAAATTTGTGGAGGGTGTTGATCTTACTCTGTAGGCGTCATTTAAGAAGCCATTTTTCGACATTCTGTCCCTAAGGGGGTGAAATAGAAGATGAAACGTTTTTTTGAAAATACGTAGCTATTTAGGCAATTTTGAATCTAGAACTACAAAATTTGGGATTTTAATTCAGGGTTCGAATTTAAAAGACACGTGTTTCGGCATTTTTTTTAATTTGACAAATAAGGGGGTAAAATAGGTGACGCAAGAAAATAATTTTCAAAAAATGTTGCTGTTAATTCAAATTTCGAGCTATAACCTCGATGCTTAGGATATGGACTCTTGATCAGGATTAAAAAGAGTTTAGGTATTTTTGGAAATTCAAAAACTAAGGGGGTTAAAGAGGGGATCAAGAATTCTTTTCTCACACACATTGTTGTCAAGACAATTTTGAAGCTATAGCTGCAAAAATTGGTATTTGTATTGTTCGTTATGATGTAAAAAATACGTGTTTCGTTATTTTTGGAAATCCAACCATCAAGGGGGTTAAATTGGAGAGGGAATGTTTTTCGAAAATCTGTTGCTATTTAGGCAATTTTGAAGTTAGAACTACAAATTTTCGGATTTGGATTCGGGGTTCGAATTTAAAAGTCACGTGTTTCGGTATTTTTGGAAATTCGACCAATAAGGGGGTGAAATACGAGATGCAAAAATTGATTTTCAAAAATGTGGTGCTGTTAACTCAGATTTCAAGCTATAACTACGAAATTTAAGATATGGATTCTTTATCAGGATTAAAAAGAAACCCACTAGTATCGAATGTAGAACTGGCCCTATTTCTTTACCGCTCTTCGATACTAGCGCGATCATACTAGTGCAGCCGTTCAAACGACAGAAGACCGCCATTAACGTATCTTGTTATCAATCTATTACAAGTTCGTTCATCATTTGAAACGGGCTTTAGGCGAAGACGCGGTTACGCGAAGTCGGGAGCACCTGAGTGACTTGCGTCCTGAGGCTGGCCTGTTGGGGCCCAGTAACGGTTCGACTCCGGCAGCCCAGAGTCATAAATCTCTGCCGAGACGCGATGCTCCCCGTCGCGGACTGGGAGCCTGCCTGCAGCACGCCATATCGATTTGTAGCGGCTTTGACGGTGCGCCTAGCCGGCCCATGCTAACAAGCAGAGTCCTCCCTGCCTATCCTCGGGAGGCTGCCGTCTCGCTTTTTATCCTCACCCGGTCCTCTGCTAATTCCGCCTTTGTGCGGTCTACCGCTCCCCGCGCCACGAGCAAACACGCACGCAAGCCGCTGAATGCTGTTTCAGCTGCGGCAAAGAAACTCCTGGGCCGTGCGTCCCGAACCCCGCAGGTGACCAGTTTTGAGTCTCGAGTCCAACTGCGGCCCAAGAACGGTTCTGAACTAGGGAGACGTGGTCTGCTGGCCAAATAAAATACAACATAAACAAGACTGCACGGCCAAGACTAAATGAAAAACTGGCCTTGCCTGGCTACTAAATGTTCAAATGTTTGTAAATCTATCGGACCAAACCGCGTGGTCATCAGTCCATAGCTTACAAACTACTTAAACCTAGGTGCCGGCCGCGGTGGCCGAGGGGACTGAGGCGATCCAGTCATGGTCTGCACGGCCACTACGGTCGGGGATTCGAATCCCCCCTCGGGCATGGATA
The DNA here is from genome assembly GCA_026315105.1 of Locusta migratoria. Classification (NCBI taxonomy): domain Eukaryota; kingdom Metazoa; phylum Arthropoda; class Insecta; order Orthoptera; family Acrididae; genus Locusta; species Locusta migratoria. The sequence continues at coordinate 73,908,734 of CM048754.1, read as the reverse complement.
TTTGTGACGTCCTTAGTATTAAGTAGTTCATAGGTAGTTTGTAGTGCGCCTCGGTTGCACAGTGGTAGAATGCCAGACTACAAATCCAAAGGTCGCGGGTTCGATCCCCGCCAGGTCCTACGATTTTAATCTGTCACTTTCCACTTCTTTCACCTCTGGCAGTATTGCTCATGTGAAAAATACCGAGTAGCACCGTGGTTCGGAACCCACGTTAAACTGTAGGTCCCCCTATAACTGGCTGGGTAAGTCAGTTCGAAGGTCGGAGGAAGGCAACGGCATACCACCTCCAAACAGGACCATGCCTAGTAAAGCACTGTGGTGTTCAAACCAATCTTCGGATTGTTGACTGCTTTACCTTTTTTTTTTTAGGTAGTTTGTAAGTTTAGGGACTGATGACCCCATAGTCGAGTCCCATAAGCTATACAAACATTTCAACATTTGAACCTAAACCTAGTTAAACTAACCTAAGGACAACACACACACCCATACCCCAGGGAGGACTCGAACCTCCACGGCGAGCAACCGAGCGCCGCCTGCTACTAATTTCTACCATACTCTCTAACTAGTTTTAAGTCTCGAATCCAACTCTGACCCGAGAACGGTTCTGAACTGGGTAGACGTACTCTGCTGGCCAAGTAAAATACAACATAAACAGGACTGTACCTATCACGGCCAAGAATAAATGAAAATTTGGCGTTGCCTAGCTAGTAATTTCTTCTATACTCCCCTCTAGCCCTCCCTATCCATCGTTTTCTCTACCATCTCTCTGCACATAATTGGCAGTTGACCCTTAGCCCTGTATATGGTGGTGATCGGTATATTTCCCACCAAGTGCCACAGTGTACGTTTTAAAGTTGCTCTTTGCCTTATTTTTTTTCACCCGGTTTATTCGAAATAACAAGTTTACCACTGGAATTTGTAATATTTCATAGTGTTTAGTAATGTTTTATTGTTTGAATATTGTAATGTGTTCAGTTTTTTCAGTTCAGTAAATGAGATAATAAATTGTATGTTCTTCGCATTCCAAATGCCATTTATTAGTTACTAGAAGACCCGGTGAACTTGGTATCACTTACCTCTTAATATAAACCATATAAATTTAAATCCTATGTATTTTACTCCCAGTAGCTTTATAAAGGAATCATCGGATGGTCTAAGTATCGGCTCGACAATGCGCAGAAAGAGTGGACGAATCACGCACGCATGTCCAGGATAATTTTCAATTCACATTCGTGGAAGTTCAGGGAAGGTTTAAACGGTGATACAATATGGAAAAACTGCGTGGAAAATTTACATGTAAAACATGTAAAATAATGACTTGGTTGTTTTGTTGGGTGCGTTCAGAAATGTACTTTGAAAGAGTAAAGTTTGTTTTACACGATCTGTACCCGTATATGAACTGTCAAAGATAAAAAAATGAATTAGTATCGCTAAAAACGGCTGAACCGATTTGCCTATGTATCATTACATAAACAACTGAATCTGTTGTGATGAAATCTGGTGGGGAGATAGCTTGTGAACTGAAGTACCGGATAAGACACTTTAGAAAGTGTGTTATTCAAGATATTTTTTGATTTGAAGTTTATAAAGGGAAAAAGGAATTACCTCTCTCTGTCGTGCGAATAGTCAGTTATAGTGCTGAATTCAATCAAAAACACATTTAAAAATGCACTTTCAGTTCTTCTCAAATTTTATAATTTTCTGGTAGATTGTTCTAAAAATTTATTTCATACAAACCTTGTCTTGTCATGCTGAACACAAGTAATGCTCTTACAACCATGTGGCAACTGATTGTTATTCATAGAAAAAAATCGCTTAGGGTTTTTCCTACATTTTCCTACTTTCCGGGCGAATTTTCCAAAATTTTATGTGATGCGAACCTTCCTCTTGCTTTCAACATGAAATGTACAAAATTTTATCGCAATTGGACGAACGGTGTTGATAGTTCACTGGGAAAAGCTGTTTCAGTTTTTACTGACTTTCCTCTTTTCCGGACAACTTTTCCACATTTTATTACCGTTTAAACCTTCCCTGGACTTAAACGAATATTTCAAGACAAAAATTAGGCAAATCGGTTCAGCCGTTCTCGAGTTTTAGCAAGACTAACGAACAGCAATTCATATATATATATATATATATATATATATATATATATATATATATATATATATATATATATATATATATATATATTTGACTTGCTATATCTTAGTCACTGAGACTGTCGTATAAGTAGTTTGCCCCCCCCCCCCCCAAAAAAAAAAAAAAAAAAAAAAAAAAAAAAACTATATTCTCTGTTTGTTTCGGCAGTTAAATACTTTTCGTGCTATGGTAACTCTTTTATACTCAAAAGTCGCACTTTCTGTACACAACGCATAGTAATAGAAAAGAAGTGATTTCGAGACAAGCAAATGTATATACGAGAAGCACCAAAATGACACATGACCTTTATTGTGGGGGAGGAGTAGAGAAATAGTGGCTTCCTTTATTACTATTCTATGTGTGTTTGTTAAGTCGCGTATTTATGTCTGCGTTAATGAAGCTGCAGGGAAGGCAACATTTGGTTACGGAATCTTCGGAAGGAAGGAAGGAAGCTTAGGGTCGACAGCGTGGTCATTAGAGACAGAGTTCACGCTCGGATGTTTGGCTAAGGATGCGGAAGGAAAGCGACCGTGCCCTTTTTGAAAGGAACCATCCCGGAATTTGCCTGGAGTGATTTAGGGAAATCACTGAAAACCTAAATCTGGATGGCCGAAAGTGGATTTGAACCACCATCCTCCCGAATGCGAGTCCAGTGCGTTACCACTGCGCCACCTCGCTCGGGCGGAATCTTCGGTACCCACATGTGTCCCGTATTTCGGTTTTGGAAATCTGGTCACCCTACATAAAAGCAAACACCGTTAGGCCCGTAATTATCCCGGCGTTCCACCTGCACTTACTTGGTCGGCAAGGCGCCCTTCTACTCGCGCCCTGCTCCTTGAGGGAGGAGTTCCTTTCCGGTCACGGCGGAGCGGGGGCGGCGGGGGAGGAGTCGTCCCCCCTCCGCCCCTCTCCCGCGCCCGGCGACGCCGTCAGCGGGCAGAGATCGATGGCCGCAGGCTCGCCGGCCAGCCGGCTCGCGCCTTCCGCGCTAGACTCGCCACCGGCCGATGCTATCTCCCGGCGCTGAAAAGGCTCGCAGGCCAGCCAGGCCTTACCCGAAACCGCTGCTACTCTCCGCTCGCTCAGCTGACGCTCTTCCGTCACTCCACGTACTAGAGTTGGGCAACGCGATTCTTTTTCATGAATCGATTCTTGCGATTCAATCCCACACTGTGAATCGATTCCTTCGATCCGTTAACGATTCTTTCGTCTGCATTGGCACGATTCTTACTTCTACATCGTGCTCGTAGATGGCAGTACATGTTTCATGGACGCTGGAATCTAACCTTGTTAATCTGTTCCTACGATTCGTTCACGACGTGTAGTCGTATGTATTGGCAGCTGTGAATTTTTCACTGAGTTTCGTTCCTGTCATCTGTAATTTGTGAACGGCTCACGATCTTCGTTCTGTGCTTCCTTTGCTCACACGCTTTCTGGCTTTCGTAATCATTCGGCACGATTCGCCACTTGCTTTCGAACCATGTATCGTTGGATCTTGGAATCGTCACGAGAAACATTCTTTAGAACGACGATTTGTCCCCCCCCCCCCCCTGACTTCTCCACAGCATTCGTAATCATTCGGCACGATTCGGCAGTCGTAATTCTGTGTCGTAATCCATAATTATCGAATTTTAAAATCGTATTTTCATATTCGCGTATGATCAGAACAGGATACATTTCACGTGTGACGACCTTTGATGTGACGACGAAAATTAGGAGGAAAAAACACCTAAACAGGAATCAATCACGGAATTTAGAAGGAAAAAAAAAGAGAATTTGAAAGAAAAGATCTCCAATATGGCAAAAACCGAATTATACAAATAATTTCAGAACTGAAAAAATACGTACAAAACCTAACAGAAATCAACGGTTTTCGTAAGAAAACCGAAGTTGGTATTAAAACGTTAGGAGAGATTTCGAAAGAAACGACGTAATTGGGAAATATGTAACACAAAGAGAGCTTTTATGAAGATGAAAATAGCGCTCAAATTAGCGTGAATAATAACATGTGTAACGAAAACAAAGAATTTCGGGAAATCAGCACCAAAATTGGAAACAGTCCTGGAATTTAGGGAAAAAAAGATAATTTGAAAAAAGGTCCCGAATGTGACCTAAAAATCGAATAACTTAGATAATTTGGAGAAAAACGCATAGACTATAAAAAAAAACACTCTTCTTGCAAAAAAGAATTTGGCAGTCAATAATAGTTTCATAATAAGATAAAGATGGAAAAAATCACGTTCAATAATATCGAAATGTACAGCATAACAGAATGTGGTATATATCATTTCTTTCCCTCTATATAAAACAAGTAGACAGCATAGTACTAAATACTTATGTATTGCAGGCGTAACACCTGAAGATGACTTTTAAGTCGAAATAAGCTTATAGTGTAACTAATACGAATTAAGAATATACAGTGTTGAAATTATATAATTCTTATTATTAAAATGTCGATGTACGACGTAACTAACACTGTGGGCCTTGCAGATAACAAAATAATAGTTTCGTTTCTAGAAGTTAGGATAAATTTTGAAAGAAACAACATAAGTGGAAAAGATACGAAGAGAAAAAAATCTTCTGAAGAAGAAAGTGATAAAAATGGAAGGATTCCTAAGCAGGTGGGAGAAGAAGTCAGGATGTAAACAGTGTGATGAGAGAAAAAGGATACATTGTGAAAAGATGAAACAGTGCTGGAGGAAAAAGAAACAAGGAAAAAGAAAAAGCATGAGGTGGGTCATCTTGCCACAAACTGAAAGATACAGAGAGGAGAAGAACGACAAACAACACTATAATACGTAAAATATAACAACAAATTCCGCAAAAATAACAGCGCAAGACGCAGCAATTTAATACAGAGTTTGCCAAAAAATACTTGGAATCTAAGAAAAAGTTGCACTGATTTTGTCGTAACATAACGACGTTAATGCCAAAATATATAGCATCGAAAGTGTCTAAAAAATAAACTGAACTCTATTTGGCAGTAAAACGCAAAATTTGGCTAAAGGCAGCGAATTTTGCAAGTATACAAATGAGTCAACAAACATAACAACTAATCTGATGAAACATAAAAATCATTTAGGCAGATATAATAATAATGAATATGGTTACAAATAACACAATACCGAATTTTATATTCTACAAGTACGACACTAATACGTTTTATTATGGCATTAATCACTGTGTTGAGATATAGAATGCCCATTAGTTGTATTTTGTTTCCCTTTTCTTGTAATTCTGGATATATAATGCATTAGTGTCGTACATGTTAAACATATGTGCTTAAATACGTCGCCAAATATAACTGTTTCAAAAGTGCAATTACGTCTACTGAATATGTCACTTATATATGATTATAAGAGGAAATTACTTCGCAACCTACATCTTGGAAGAACTGCATAACTGCTTGTTATGAGTAGCGACACTTCTCACAAAACACTGTATCGGCACTGAGATGTTGTTACAAATCTTATTTTTAGATACAAAACTTTTTAAAACAAAGCAGTCCAGCATTGCTTGTAAGATGTTACACAGGTTTCGATCGTGATAGGAACATGTTCGTCTCGTTTTTATTTCTATTTTTAATGGTAGGACAACACATGTGGTAGCAAGTTTGGCAGCAAATACTATCGTGAAACTTAGACATTCGTTCTGTATGGTTTACCACACCTATTCTTCCCGCCAAATGTATAATGTAAGATGAAGCATTAAACTGGAGTAATTAAAACTAATGGATTCTATTTCTATTACATTTAAATTAGAACCAGCCTAAGTATAAATTGCAAACTAAATTTTGATATTTTTGTTACCTCTATAACTGTTAACTAATAACCTGTTTTTCTTTTTTCTTTCAGGTGAGCATCATTAGCAAGGACTTTGTATTGGTAAGCTACAGACAATATACTGTTTACGTTTCGACATATAACGTTCGCTGATGGAAACCGATATATTTATTTACACTTAACTTACATTAATCTCTCTAATTGTCGCCGTTCCATTCTGTTACGGTCCCTGTCTGAATGCAAATTCACATATAAACTTATGCTCCTCTCGATGCGCAAACATTTACCCGTAAATTTACACCAATCATTCAAATATTTGCTACTACCACGGAGTTAGATTAATGTGTTTTAAAATTCAACTTAAGTAGCAAATCTTCTCTAAATTATACTGGTATACAAAAATTAGCATAGCGTGAAAAAAACTTGGTCGATGCCCCAAAAAAAATAATAAATAAATAAATAAAATAAAATAAAATAAATAAAAATAAAAAAAAACTTCTATCGCAACAGTGTAATGAAGAAGTAAATGCACTACAATACGGGCAAAAATAATAATTTCAGTTACTGTATTAATCGAAACATGATCCAAAGTAGTGTGTGTGGTCGCGAGGAAAAGTAATGCATCCTCAACAAAATGCTAACTACTTGTATCTGTTTTCCTTGATCTGATTTTGATGAAACCATGCCTATATGTTGCCCCAATCTTAGCTTAAATTTCCTGTGGAAACCGCATGAAAATGTGTCAGTAGATTTTCTTTTTTTTTAAAAAAAATACGTTTGCGAAAAGTGTTAAAAATAGGCATATCTTCATGAATATGTTGTAGCTTACATCATACATAATTTATTTCACCATTTAAAAATTTATTTCATCATCATTCATATCTCTGGACAATGGACGGCAGCATGGAAAGCTGAAATATAATAATGAAATAAAAGGTTTCCGCTTGGTAGGCGATGTGAGATGTTTCTTTTATTAAACTTCAAAACATATCGATTTCGTCCCTATGATGGGACATCATCAGTGCTGTTAAAAACAAGGTACCTTGGTCAGACATTGAAATTAAAATAAGATTACATACACCAAGAATGTTATATTTATATAATACAATTATAGGTCATCATGACTTGCAATTCTGGTATGTAATTCTATTATATAAGTATAACATTCTTGGTGTATGTAATCTTATTTTAATTTCAATGTCTGACCAAGGTACCTTGTTTTTAACACCACTGATGATGTCCCATCATAGGGACGAAATCGATATGTTTTGAAGTTTAATAAAAGAAACATCTCACATCGCCTACCAAGCGGAAACCTTTTATTTCATTATAATTCTGTGGTGGGCTGGCACAAAATGGAATCTAGTTACATAAAATATAATAAGTAATAAGCATTTCATTAATGAAGTAGAAATATCACTGTAAACAATTATTATTCTTACGGTTGGCTCTGTTTCCGTTAGATGCGCTATTGTCGCTCCAAGCGTGATACTTAAACTTCCATAGCAGTTGTACATATACGTTAGACTGTGATATCAGTATGTAAATAAATGGATTGAAGACGGCGAGGATTGTATCAGTTTTACATTCATTGCGTTGAATCATATTTCGTAGAACAAAGCAACCAAGAAAACGATTTTCAGAAATATGGTAAATTTGAAAAGTCAGAGAGTTTCTGCAATTCGCCTTTTGTACCTCCTCCTAAGATATTTCCTGATTCCATTGAACGGTACTGAACAGTATGCTGACAAAATGTTCAAATATTTTGCACACACTATGTACCGTAAGGGAGATAAACATTTTTTTGGCTGTACTAACGACTGCTTCTCAGTTCAGAGTGATTTCGGTTCCCCTCTACTGTTCGAGGCGAAGCACGCGTCGCTCTGCAGCAGGCTGCTGTGAGCTCGCCAGCTACTCACTCAAGCCGTCGCGGTGGGCCTTTTAAAAGGCGGCCATTAAGATTACCAGCTCGCGATACGCCCGGCCCGTGAAAGTGACCGCCACACGGAAACAGCGAAATAAAACAAACAAGCCTGAGCCATAAACGATTAGCTCTGCGCAGCCTTTGCCGTAATCTCTCGCTCCCCGACCGGCCACTTTCAATTACGACAGTCGCGCACCCGTAACCAGACGCCTCTGTTTCATAACTCCTCATTCAACTGCCCAATTTTTTTTTATCCTCCCCACCTACTTTATCTTTCCTCGTAGGACTGTCATTTTTCACGCCCGCTACTGATAATAATCCTTCCCATAAAATCTACACTGGTCGTTATGTAGTCAGCAATATAATTATTCTATCTAAATTGATACTTAACGCTAATTTATATTCATTCGCTTGTAATGTTGTTATGTCGGCGATAATTTGTACTTGTTTATTTTTTTCTTCTTTTCCTTTTTTATTTTTTATTAACCACTGATTTTAAATTATCGGAGGCCGTTTGTTATTTTAATAGCGTCCCTCTGGCCTCCTTAGCTGGTACGTAATTTTATTGCCGCCATAAATATCGCTCGCGACAATTATCAGCCGATGAAATTAGTTTACATCGCATTTAATTTGTCGGTCGTTATTTGCTGAGTAGGGCGAGTCGTTTATATTCTGCCACTCTTTCAAGTTTTTAAATAAATTTGCGGCCGCGACAGTAAACACAATTTTCAAAATGAGTGGCAACCGGGGGAAAAAAAAGTTTTATGGCGTCGATCGATTAAATCGGGCCAAACTAGAACATGATTTAGTACGTGGCGAGAATCTAGATCGGTTCAGTTTGATCTCAAGTGTGTAGGTTTCCATGTCCTGCTGTCAATCTGAATATAGATTACTCATGTCTGGGCATCCATTATTGAAAGCAACTATCCACCGGAAATACCGGCATTATTATTATTACTATTGTTCTTGTTTTTGTAATTATGTGTTAGTCTGGCATATCGAGTTTAGACAAAATTGATGTTATCATCGGATTTAACATTTAGTAAAATAAAATGAACTCGCCTTCAGTCGAAAATTGTGTTTTATTTTACACAATGCGTTTCGAGAACTGACGGCTCATCATCAGATGCCTCTATGATTTTTTTGTACATATTTAAAGACCTGCGCCTGTTAAGATCAAAACATAGGCTGTAACAATATGGAAACTTTTAAAAAGAGATTTAACAATTGACTGACGTATTAAAAGTGGTGCACAATACGTTTACATGCAACACATCTTCCGGAAGACGAAAACCGAATTTCGAAAACCGTTTTTCGCTGTCGTGTTTACACGGCATAGCCTGAATCGGATTTCCTTGCCCACTTAACATGGCGGCTGAAAAACAGCTGATTCAGTTCCTGCTTTAGTCCGCACAATCGATATTTTACTTTATTTAAATACACAGATTCATGCTCACTCTAATGTTTAGACTTTTATTTCACATTACAAAATATCACTCTTTCCATATGTACGGAAAATTCTTAACAAGAGAACACAATCTGACAAGCCAAGAACGCTTCAAAAACGGTTGCGTTTACATTGGCACGAAAATCGATTGTGGAACTGGAAAAACGCTTTAGATAAGCGGATTTCCAGAATCGATTTTGGAGTGTATAGATGACCAACCAAAAGCGGAACAAGCACAACAAAGCGTACGTAACTGACAGCGATCTCCAAATGGCGCACGTTCTTCTCCTTGATACACATCGTCTACAGCGCATGCGCGGAACTGCAATCGCAGCGCTGCAGCGGAGATAAATTGAAACGGAACTTACTTTCTGAACGCGCCTCGTATATTAACTCTACATTGCATGGTGTTGCCGTATGGCAACGCAAATTTTGTTGCTTTGACAGACATACTTCTTGTTGACAGATGGCAACACCATGCATATCGTATACATTGGAGTCTCTTTTAAGCAATTAGTTGATCGTTTCCTCCATAGAAGGCAGCGTAGTCATGAATTTAGGAGAAATCCAACAAAGAGCGCTCCAGCTGATTTTACACACTGTTGAGCATTAACGTAATTACATACTGATACGACTTATGTCAAGTAAAAATAAATAAATAAATAAATAATGTCTTACAGACGGAGTGTAAAATATGTTAGATACCATTATTTTCTTGCAGAGTGACATATGTCTAAATGCATGATGTTGACAATGGCAACGGGCAAATAATGACTTTCACATTGTTAAATGAGGTTTTTTTTTTCAATGTTTTTCCCCTGCATAGGTGAACATTTTCTACCACAATTTTTTTTTCTTTTGCTCCAAAATTAAAATTCATGCAGTGTAGGGTTAAGAACAGCAAGGGACTCAAAACCGAACCTTGTGGGGACCCCATTTTTGATAACTCCCCAGTTAGAGGAATTAATTGTTTCTTCTATATCATGTGAACTGTTTAGGTTCTTTCCAGCAGCTGCCAGACAGCTACTTTCAAACGCTAAGAAACAGGTGTTACTGCGCATGCGCAGCTACTATGACGTAAAAACTCTTGTTTGATACTTGCACTCCTGGAACGCTTTTTGCACTGTTTCTGGCTGCAGGCGAAGGCGAGTTTAAAGAATAATTAAAATGCTTTCCTTCTTAATAACGAAGAAGTATAAATGAAAAATATCTGATCTCAAGTGAGATTGCAGTGACTTCGAAATAATCGAAAAACACGCTACAAACACACACGTGTCATTTGATGGCAAGCCCCCCACCCCCACCTTAACTCAGACCTTTCTGCGCATGCGCAAATTGGCAGCTTGACCGCGCCAGAAATATTTTTCCGGGTAGCGTCTGGCTGCTTGCGGCAACTGCTGGAAAACCAAATAGCCACACTCCAAGTAGCCAGAAGCTGGAGAAGGCGCTGCTGGAACACAATTACAGCGTTGCGCATGCGCGTCAAGCAGTCTGGCAGCTGCTAGAACGAACCTCTTATTTCAACTTTCTGCACTCTTCCGGTTAAGTATGATTTGAACCATCGTGCACTGTGCACTGTTTGCAGCAAGACCTTCGGTGTTTGGGGACGCTGCAGGTATCGGGGTACATACAGTACAGGGGATTGCTGGCTAAGTCTGGGTTGCGGGTTTGCCGTATTGCGTGGAAGCCACGGGCGTGGTCGGAAGCCGTGACAGCAACAGCGGTGTTCTGGTTTTGGCATGCAAAGCGTGCCTCCGCTTTATGCATGCGCCGCGCCGCGCCTCGTGTTCTCTGTCTCTGTCTGCTTCTCTGTCTCTCTCTCTCTCTCTGTCTCTCTCTCCGCCACGCGTCGGTTTCGCGGATTTCGGTCCCTGCCGCCTGTCGGGATCCGCGTTTGCCTACGAGCCCGGAATTCTCCAAGCGGCCGATTCCTCAGAATTCCTCGCGCAGGATTCCCTGCTGCCACAACACGCACTTCATCTCTCCTGCCCTGCTAACTAACGACAACTCGTCCACTCTCAATTTACAACCTGCTATTTCTCATCTCACAATAACAAACATTAAAAATACGTCTTCATAATGTCGTACATTAATACGAAGTCACTTTAACTTGTATGGCAAGTGTGTGTCTTTTCCAAGAATACTCCACTTTGTGCTACGGAGATATAAGTTTTTTTTTTTTTTTTTTTTTTTTTTTTTTTTTTTTTTTTTTTTTTCCTGTTAAGAGGTAAGTGAAGCTACTTAGTGTAACGCGCTCTTATAAATCAGTAGCTAAGGGTGACTAGAGTCTCTGCCAAAAATGCAGTGTTTGGTGTCACGAAATATGCGTTGCTACCCGACGCAAAAACTGCTTTTTATGTGGGAGATAGCAGTAATGAAAATTGTACCAGAAAGTGATCACAATTGTACCTAGAGTGGTACATTTGCGATCGAATTTTCTCAATTCTGTAACTTTTTTGTGTCTATACCAACATTTGTAATTGTCTAATATTTCTGTTAGATATTCGTGAAACATCCAAGAACAAGTTCCATAGTTGAAATTATTTCTTTTTTCAATATATTTCCAGTTACGATAACATTTGTCCGAAATGATCGCAATTGTAGCACCTTACCCATTATATTAGTATCTTCTGTTACTGTAGGGTATTGGTTGGACAACGTAGGCCTATTCCCACTCAGTAAGCTTAGTGAGGCACTAGTGTCAGACGCAATACGACTGTTAGGTCACCAGTGTCCCAGGGCCTAACTGTACCAAGTGAGATCAGAATTGAAAAAATATACATATTCGCATATTATTACGACTAATAAAACACTGTGTGGTCGAAAGAAGAACTTTCTATATACATTTTAAGGAATCCGTCTCTAAAGGGTTACTCCTGCGGCAATAATAAAACATATATTTTTTTCTTTGGCCCTTGGTCAGTGTTCTGGTAAGTATGTGCCATCGAACTGGCATTAATGCCGATTTCTACTCCTCATGGTTTCATAGCTCACGTAATATGAAATGTCTCATCGTGTAAGCTAACCAGTTCGTGCAAAGAGAAACGTAAACACTCACAAAAAGTTTACTGTTAAAAAAGTTTATAAATCGGCGTAAAACTACTAAGTTCTTCTATCCATATTGCACTCAGAAGACAAACAACTTATATTGAAACACCAATAGTATACAAATCAAAATTATCTCTTTGTTTTGTCCAAATTGCAATTTTAAATTGACTTCCTTTCAAGCAGCGCACGGAGATATTACCTCCGTTACAAAGTCCAAAATAGTTTTTTTATTGAATACTGACTCACAGCAATGGCGCGTCATCCATTTGACTAACTTCCTAGATTAGCTCACGTATACTGACGAAATACATCTTCCACTTATTCACTGTTTCTGTGAATTCAGCATATAAACATTAAAGCCGCGGTGGAGTAGCCGAGCGGTCTAAAGCGTCTCGCTGCGGAGCGCGCGGTTGCTCGCCGTGGAGGTTCGAGTCCTCCCTGGGACATGGGTGTGTGTGTTTGTCCGTAGGTTAGTTTACCTAGATTTAAGTAGTTTGTAAGCTACGGACTGATGACCACGCAGTTTGGTCCGATAGATTTACAGACATTTGAACATTTGATTTGTTGTTGTTGTTGTGGTCTTCAGTCCAGAGACTGGTTTGATGCAGCTCTCCACCCTACTCTATCCTGAGCAAGCCTTTTCATCTCCTCATAAGAACGACAACCCACATCCACTTGAATCTGCTTACTATACGCGTCTCTTGGTCTCCCTCTGCGATTTTTACCCCACACACTTCCCTCCAATGCTAAATTCACAATTCCTTGATGTCTAAGAATGTGTCCTACCAATCTATCCCTTCTTTTAGTCAAGGTATGCCAGAAATTTCTTTTCTCCCCAATTCGGTTCAGTACCTCCTCATTAGTTACACGATCCACCCACCTAATCTTCAGCATTCTTCTGTAGCACCACATTTCAAAAGCCTCTATCCTTTTTCTGTCCACACTGCTTATCGTCCATGTTTCACTCCCATACAAGGCAACACTCCATACAAATGCTTTCAGAAAGGACTTCCTTAGGCTTAAATCAATATTCGATGTTAACAAATTTCTCTTTTTCAAAAACGCTTTTCTACCCATTGCTATTCTGCATTTTATATCATCTGTACTGCGACCATCATTTGTTATTTTACTGCCCAAGTAACAAAACTCATCAACCTCCTTTATTGTTTCGTTACCTAATCTAATTCCTTCAGCATCACCTGATTTTCTTACACTGCACTCCATTACCCTTGTTTTACTCTTGTTAATGTTCATCTTATATGCACCTTTCAGCACACTGTCCATTCCGTTCAATTGCTCTTCCAGGTCCTTTGCTGTATCTGACAGAATTACTATGTCGTCGGCAAAACGCAATGTTTTTAATTCTTCACCCTGAACTTTAATTCCTTCTCCAAATTTCTCCTTGCTTTCCTTTATAGCTTGCTCAATGTACAAATTGAAAAACATTGGGGAAAGGCTACAACCCTGTCTTACTCCCTTTCCAACCACTGCATCCCTTTCATGCCCTTCAACTCTGACAACCGCTGTCTGGTTTTTGTACAAGTTGTAAATAACCTTACGCTCCCTATATTTTATTCCTGCTTGCTTCAGAACTTTAAAGAGTTTATTCCAATCAACATTGTCAAAAGCCTTCTCCAAATCTACAAAAGCTAGAAATGTAGGTTTGCCTTTTCTTAATCTATCTTCTAGGAAAAGCCGTAAAGTGAGTATTGCCTCCCGTGTTCCTACATTTCTCCTGAACCCAAACTGATCTTCCCCGAGGTCGGCTTCTACCAGCTTTTCCATCCTTCTGTATATAATTCGTCATTTGATTTATAAACATTAAAACAACACAAACACAGACAGTGTTCGCTGTACCTGAGTACCCATACATAACACAGTTTACGTAATAATTACGTCACGTAACGTGACAAACAAAACTGAGGTTTTTAGAATATTACGCTTCATATACAAACAAAAGCTTTAATTTTTAAAGCTTTTTAAATCTTATGGGACTTCAAAATGTTCAAATTTTTGTTATGCTTATGGGACTTAACTACGGGGTCATCAGTCCCTAAACTTACAAACTACTTGTGAACTAATGTATGCTAAATACAACACAAACATCCATGCCCGAGGGAGGATTCGAACCTCCGACACGTGAGGCTGCGCGATCCTCAACGTGGTGCTCTAGACCGCTCGGCTACTCCCGCGTAGCGCGCTTCATATACTACCTATATATATAATTATTCGTGTTAAATTGAGTTATTCCAAGTATTTTGTGAATACAGTTACTCTTAATCATAATATATGTTGACGATCGGCAAACATGTGATCGTCAGTAGCAATTTCTTCTTAGGGATCTTTGAAATACATCGACTGTAATAGCAAACAATATACAACATGAACCGATTCCGACCTTAAGAGGAATGTTATAGTAAATTTCATGACACATTCAATTGGAAATATACGACAATAAGGGTAATAAAGTGAGTTGGAGTATATTCCGTTCTTTAACTACAAAAGAAATGATTATCCCTTCAGTAAGTACACCGTCTTCATTGCAGATTGTTTTATTCTTTAATTAGTGACGCGTTTCGCACTTTAGCAGGGCATCCTCGGATTATCTGCGTAACAGAATTTACACAAAGTTACAAGGCGGAATTACTACCTGCTAAAGGGCGAAACGCGTCATTATAAAAGAATAAAACAATCTGCAATCAAGACGTGTTTTTTAGTGAAAGAATGTCCTCTCAGCGTCGCTGACTACCACGCAGGAGGCCCGGGTTCGATTCCCGGCAGGGGACTGGGTGTTGTGTGTTGTCCTAATCATCATCATCTCATCATCATTGGCACGTAAGTCGCCCACGCGGCGTCAAATAAAAAGACTTACACTAAGGCGGCCTAATAATCCCGCAAGGGATCTCCCGGCCAAGAAAGCCATACGCTCATTTTCACGGAAGGAATATTTATTTTCACTGATTGCTGTACACCATAAACTGGAAATCATTTTAAACAAATAATTAGTTAAAAATTGCTAAACAATTGTGTATCATCGCAAACAGACGGATTACTTGAGCCCGTTTGCTGTTCGCTTCCGGCCAAATCTTCCGCGCATGCGCAGTACTGTACCACTGATACGAGCCGCCCCTCCCATTCGCTTACTGTGCGTCCCAAACGACGAAAGAAAGTAAAAAATAAAAACAAGAAAGGACCAGCTGCCGCGATTGTGTACATAGGAAGAGGGAAGGGGTAAGGGGGGTTATAAAGCAGGAGGAAAAAGTGCAGAGGGAAGTGGAGAGATAGAGAGAGAGAACCGGTCGCAGGCTAATGACATTAGCATGCAGTCAATGAGCGGCCCGTGGCGCTCCATATAAACGAAATAATGCGATTCATAGTATGCAAACGAGAGGCGGCGCCCGCGCAGACGGGAGCTTTCGCGGCCGGGCCGAGATTTCCAGGTTTATTCCGTGACGCTGATGTATGCCTCGGCGGATTTGCATGTTTAAACATCGGCGACATCGGCCCTCCTCCCGGGTTGTTGTTGTCGTTGTCGCGTCCTGGCACGGTCGCCAGTTTAGCCGGGTGGGGCGGGCGGCGCGCGAGGTCGCGATTTCACGGCCGCTCCGCCTCAGGCTGCCGGCGGCACTCGAGGGCAGCGCGATTAAGATGTTGTCGTGCCTCGTTACGGGAGGACCCGTAATAAGGGGGGAGGGATTCGTTATGACTGTAATCAAGCCCGGCCGTTGTATACTGACACCTGGTCTCCGACAAAAACTCTCGACGGCGCGTGGCACGCTTCGCTGATTGTTTTTTCGCCGGACACGCATTTACTGCGCCTTGGTACATAAGTATAGGAATTCGTTGTGGCAACAATAACAACGACAACATGATAATCTACATGTAGACGACTCCATCTGGAGTCTGGTGCAGAGCGGTCACATTAAAATTACTAAAACAAGGAGAGACCGCTTTCTACATCTACATCTACCTATATGGGATACTCTGCAAATCACATTTAAGTGCCTGGCAGAGGGTTCATCGAACCACCGTTATACTATTTATCTCCCATTCCATTCTCGAATAGCGCGAGGGAAGGAAAAATACCTGAATCTCTCCGTTCCAGCTCTGATTTCTCGTTTATTCTGATGATCATTTCCACCTATGTAAGTAGGGGTCAACAATATATTTTCGCATTCGGAGGAGAAAGTTGGCGATTGCAGTTTCGTAAGTAGCCCACGCCGCAGCGATAAGCGCTGTTGTTGTAATGATCCCCATCCCAGATCCTGTATCATTTCCATAACACTGTCTCCTTTGTATCGTGACGGTACAAAACGAGGTGCCCTTCTTTGGACTCTTTCAATGTCCTTCGTCAAACCCACCCGATAACGATCACACAGTGGGTAGCAATACTCCAAAAAAAAAAAAAAAAGACGGACAAGCGTAGTGTATGCAGTTTGTTTAGTACTTCTGTTGCATCTTTTAAGGGTTTTGCCAATAAAACGCAGTCTCTGGTTCGTCTTTCCCACGACATTATCTACGTGTTCTTTCCAATTTAAGTCTGAAGTAATCGTAAATAAGTATTTTGTGGAGTTTACGACCTTCACTTTTGTTTGATTTATCTTGTAGACAAAGTTCAACGGATTTCTTTTCGTACTCATGTGGAAGACTTCACACTTTTCATTATTTAGAATCAGTTATCAATTTTTCTACCATAGTGATATCTTATTTTGATTGTTCTGCAGTTGGTTTTGATCTTCAGATGATTTTACTAGGCGGTAAATGACGGCGTCATCTGCAAACAACCTAAGAGATCTGCTTACATTTTCCTATAAGTCGTTTATTTAAATAAGGAACAGCAGAAGACCAATAACACTAGCCTAACATAAGAACACCATACAGTGGATGTCAATCACAAACTCATATGATTGACATCCACTATATGCTGTTCTTATGTTATGTTAACATGTAAACTGCTAGTATTTGTGAACCCACAGGGCTTCGACTCTAGCACTGAATACGGCCAGACACAGAATGTATGACATCAACTGCGAATGGGCAGGATGAAGCTGGGAATTTGTATCTGACGGGAGGCGTGCTTAAGTAGTCCTTGCAGGTGCGGTGATCACTGTGTCCCCAGTGGTGTAGGGGTCAGCGCAACTGCCTAGAAAGCAGGAGACCAGGGTTCTAATCCCGGATGGGTACACATTCTCAGCATTGCCCAATCGCAGTTGATGTCATATATTCTGTGAATATTAAAGAATAACAACTGCAGGATCAGAAGTGACGTCTGTTCTTTCGGAACAGACGCCACATGTATGTATATAATATGCTGGTGACGGACAATGATCCTATCATTAGTGGGAAGGTGTGGGCAAGTTTGAAGCCATTACTCTTACGGGAATTAGTTTCGTAACTACGAGTTTGAGTACTGTGGGCTGGGTGAAGGTAGGAAATTGTATCTGACGGGAGGCGTGCTTAGGTAGTCCTTGCAGGTGCGGTGATCACTGTGTCCCCAGTGGTGTAGTGGTCAGCGCAACTGCCTAGAAACCAGGAGACCCGGATTCGAATCCAGGCTGGGTACACATTTTCAGCGTCCCCATTCGCAGTTGATGTCATATATTCTGTGTATTTGAAAGATATTTCATAGTAACAACGCGAACAGACAGGTTCGCAGAATTCTTCCGTGAGGTACGCCCGAAGTTTTCCCGACACCCCACCGCGCCGCGTGCTGCGGTCAAGAACCAACATTCCTACTTGCCCCAACGGGACCAGTTTTAGTTCAAGACGTCCGCGCTCAATATCTTCCAGCTTGTTCCTCAGCCCGGCTCGCGACGGTCCATTTCTGAACCTGCAAGTTTTTTTCTGCTTAACATCTTCTTCCTTTTTTTTCTCCCATTTTATTTACCTCCGCGTATTTACCTATTTTCGTTCAGCACCTCTAATTAACGAGACCAGGCGCGGAAAAGAGAAATGACCGTCACACACACACACACACACACACACACACTTAGACCGGTCGCCGGAATAAATAATTCTAAATCAGCGGCGGAGGTTTGCTGTCTGTGTGTGTGTGTTTGCGCGACTTCTCACGGAAATAGGACCCGAAGAACGCCGAGCAGTGGACTGGCGCGTGTGTAAAAAGAAACGCCGCCGGAGGAGCAGAGACGGACGGCTTCCCCGGCCATTATAACGACATAAATCGGCGGCTCCCTCTAAATCCAGTCAAAGGCCGACCGGGGCAGATATATGGCGCCGGGGGGCAGCAGCTAGCGAGAGCGTTAATTGGCCGACTCGGCCGTGGGTGTCGCGTGTCCGGTCCGCGCCTTTAAAAATACCCGCGCGACTCAGACGCTCGCTGTGGGGAGCGGGCAAAGTATGCCGAGTTCCTCAAGGCGCTATTCTAGGACCACTTTTGTTCTAGCTCCTTTTTCTCGGCGCCCGAGTCAGAGGGATTCCATTCAGGAACGGTTATCGGACTGGCATTACGATTCTTTACAGCTAGCTACGCCCTGTTCCTGATGAATGACAAGGGTAATCAACATCGAGAAACGTAGTAGCACGTGGAACATTTTTGGAGTAATGCTGTCCAGTGTGGGATCCTTATCAGGTGGGTTTGACGGAGGACATCGAAAAATCTGAGCAGCTCTCTTAGGTTGTTTGCAGATGACGCCGTCATTTACCGTCTAGTAAAATCATCTGAAGATCAAAACCAATGCACAACGATCTATATAAGATATCAGTATAGACTAAAAATTGGCAATTGACTCTAAATATTAAGAAGTGTGAAGTCGTCCACATGAGTACGAAAAGAAATCCGTTAAACTTTGTTTACAAGATAAATCAATCAAAAGTGAAGACCGTATACTCCAGTAAATATCTAGGAATTACTATTACTTCAGACTTAAACTGGAAAGAAGACGTAGATAATGTCGTGGGAAAGGCGAACCAGAGACGGCGTTTTATTGGCAGAACCCTTAAAACATGCAACACACTACTAAAGAAACTGCATACACTACGCTTGTCCGTCCTTTTATGGAGTATTGCTGCCCTGTGTGGGATCCTTATCAGGTGGGTTTGACGGAGGACGTTGAAAGAGTCCAAAGAAGGGCAGCTCGTTTTGTATTGTCACCACGGACGCCGACTCCGTAGGTGCTCCGGGTCTCGTGCACCCTCCAAGATTTTTTGGCGGGTGCTGAGCACCCACATAAAATTGAGTTGGAAAATAAAATTGGTATAAAAAAAAATAAAAAAATAAAGAAAACGGGAAAAATCAAAACCTACCTTGTGACTCAAGAGGCAATGCAAAACGTGACCATAGCGAGAGACGATATTTCATACGTGAAAGAAATGATCAGTTTTGTACGCGGGTCCCCAAGCGAGTAGTAATGAGTGTCCGTGTTTTACCCACTACGCTAGCTTTATTCATCCTGAAGCACGTCGGTCCTTTTGACTTATCAGGTGTACGTATTTATGAACATTCAATTGTGTTCTTTCAGGAATGTAGCTTGAAGAATCTGATGGTGATGCTAAAGTTAATCGTTTTTCATTTATCTTTGTCACTCCCCTTGTTATTAAAATTATATATTCAGTTGAAATTTGTAATGCTTTTCTCTCAGGCTTAAAAAAACCTTGGACTATATTAATACTGTCACAGCTGTCATGAACTTATCTCCAAGTAATGAAAGTTTCGATGAAGTATCTTGCTTAGAACTGACCAAAAAAGTTTGATGTCGTACTTCAAAATCTCACAATATTTCAAAGATTTCCTTAAACCTCGGTGACGGTGTTCTACCAGACGCTTTTGTCAGAAAGAATAGCTTCGCACAAAAAGTGTTAGATTAGTGTACAGTGAAAAATTATTTCATTAGTCATGTAGAAGTTTTGGGATGTTACTTATATCGAAATATCCACTTTGGCCAATAAGATCGCTTTATTGTAGTGTCCTAATGCAGCCATGCTTTCCTTTTCTTCTTCCTTCTGTCTTTAAAAGACCAGACAACTGCGTATTTACTGTTATCAATTATTGCTCCTTCAAAAATGATTTTCAGGATGGTTGGTTTCGTACATTTGTGAACAGTGATATAGAGCACCCACACTGATTTTCGAAAGTCGGCGCCTCTGATTGTCACGATACATGGGACACAGCACAACGGAAATGATATAAGACCTGGGATGGGAATCATTACAACAACGGCGCTTATCGCTGCGGCGTGGGCTACTTACGAAACTCCAATCACCAACATTCTCCTCCGAATGCGAAAACACATTGTTGACTCCCACTTACATAGGTAGAAATGATCATCAGAATAAAATACGAGAGAAATCAGAGCTCGAACGGAGAGATTCAGGTGTTCTTTCTTCGCGCTCGCTTTTCAAGTATGGAATGGGAGATAAATAGTATAACGGTGGTTCGATTTACCCTCTGCCAGGTGCTTAAATGTGATTTGCAGAGTATCCCATGTAGATGTGTACATAGTTTTGACATTCCGTTACGTTTTCCCACTAGAGGAGCAGAACACCAGTGACGCTAACGGACGGGAATTTAACGCTAGACAGGTCCTTGTACCGGTATTGCTTTAATTCGCACCGCGAGAGAACCGTAATGCCGACAAGACGTGGCGTTTTGTGCCTTCGCGCTTCTGCCCGAGCGAGTCTAACCACACGCCGTGCGCCCTGCGGCGGCCATATTGGCGGCGTGACGTCACCGCCCGGCAATTTGAAGCAGGCGCCAATCAGCTGACGAGTCATGGCCGACGAAGCCAACTGGGTCACACGCGCCCGCGTGTTCGCGCTGAACATAAAAAAAAGTAAGAAACAAACGCTTCGTTAAAAGATGTAGCGCTCTGTGGTCGGAAACTGTTTCCAACGGAACAGCGGACAACATTCGGAGGTAACGTTCCAAGATTGTAATGTTTCAGATTTAATGAGGGACAGCATTCAGTGGCAAAAATGCTGTAGATTTCAACGGTTACACAATTATCTGCAGTACACTCCATACGTTCATGTACTGTATGGTCTTAATACAAACATACTGTGGCGTACCCAGGGCCGTATTATATATATATATATATATATATATATATATATATATATATATATACGCTATCGAGTAAAAAAAGTAAACGTGTGTGTGTGTGAAGGCCTCGGGGGAATATAATGATAACCCTCATTTACAAAGTATTGAGATCTGACGACTTTTTGTTTGAAAAATAGTTTTCATATTTGTTTTAATATTTATATTTGCCATCTCTCTGCAGATTAATGTACTATGTGAAGAAAATTAAACATTCTGTCGCATACGATTGTTTGCGCCAAATACATTAAAATACAAAAGTTGAGGGTTTTCATTATTTACCCCCGAGGTAAAAATTATTCCCTCTTATACAATGTGACTGAGATTTTCAAAGAGAATTCAAACGCCGTGGCCAACATCAGCTCACTACGCCTCCGAGGCCGTAAGTTATATATATATATACAGGGTGTCCCAGCTATCTTGTCCACCCAAAATATCTCTGGAACAATAACAGCTATTGGAAAACGACTTTCACCGGTATCAATGTACGGCTGGGGCCCATGAATGTACATATTTGGAAACATTCTAAAACAAAAGAAAATATGATTTTTAACACAAACTTATGTTTTTTAAAAATGGAAACCCTATATTTTTTTCTTCATCAATCCATAGCATGACAAATCACATAAACAATGGCGTTGATTGCATTGCAATATTTCAATTACATCCCGAGATATTGCGACGCGAAGTTGACGCTTGAAATACGCGAAACGCGCGGCTAGCGCACGTCCTGAGCAGCATGGGGTTCTCGCCTGAGTCTCTGGATGTGCGCTAGCAATGCATTTCGCGTATTTCAAAGCGTCAACTTCGCGTCGCAATATCTCGGGATGTAATTGTAATATTGCAATGCAATCAACGCCATTGTTAATGTGATTTATCATGCTATGGATTGCTGAAGAAAAAATATAGGGTGTCCATTTAAAAAAACATAAGTTTGTGTTAAAAAACACATTTGCTTTCGTTTTAGAATGTTTCCAAATACGTACTTTCATGGGCCCCAGCCGTACATTGATACCGGTGAAAGTCGTTTTCCAATAGCTGTTATTGTTCCAGAGATATTTTGGGTGGGCAAGATAGCTCGGACACTATAGAGAGAGAGGGAGAGAGAGAGAGAGTGAAATTTCTCGGTCAACACGAAAAATTTTTCCCTCCCATTCGATGTAGATGAGTTTTCAAAGAACATCAAACGTCGTTGCCAACATCAGTACATTGCACCGCCGAAGCCGTAAGTAAATTTTTTTTTTCCTCCCCTGCTGTTATCACTGCTCACGCGGAGGTAAACAACGTCTTTTCTTTGACGCAGTTCTCTGAACGTAGAGTGCCAAAACGAAATGGAAGGCTAACGAAGGACGTCGAAATCAGCGGTATCATCAACGCCATCACACACACACACACACACACACACACACATATATATATATATATATATATATATATATATATATATAGAGAGAGAGAGAGAGAGAGAGAGAGAGAGAGATTTCACGGTCGACACAATAATTGTTCTCTCTCATTAGATGTGGCTGAGTATTCCATGAGCATTGAATAGTCGTTGCCAACATCAGCACTCTAAGCTGCCAAAGCCGTAAATAAAATTTAATATATATATAGATTTCACGGTCGACACGAAAAATAATTCCCTCTCATTCGATGTGATTGCGTTTTCAATGACCGTTCCAAGATCGTTACCAACATCAACACACTATACCGCTGAGGCAGTAAGTAAAATTTTTAAATGTATCAATATTTCGCGCTCGACACTAAAAATTATTCCTTCTGATTCGTTGTGTAAAACGTCGTTGGCAACATCAGCAAACTACTTCGCCGAGGCCGTAACTAAACGTTTAACATATATTAGGCTATTGTTTCGCCAGTGAAATTATTCTTTCTCATTCGATGCGTAAAACATCGTTGCCAACATGAGCACACTACGCCGCCGAGGCCGAAAGTAGTGTGTGTGTGTGTGTGTGTGTGTGAAGGCCTCGGGGGAATATAGTGATAACCCTCATTTACAAAGTATTGAGATATGACGACTTGTATGTTTGAAAAATAGTTCCTATTACATGTTTTAATATTTATATTTGCCATTTCTCTGCAGATTCTTGTACTACGTGAAGAAAATTAAACATTCTGCCGGATGTGATTGTTTGCGTCAAATACATTAAAAATACAAAAGTTGAGGGTTCTCATTATATACACCCGAGAGAGGTAAAAAACGTCCTTCCTTTGACGGTGTTATCTGCTGGTTGAGAGCTAAAACGAAATGGAGGCTAACGAAGAAGGTCGGAGCCAGCGGTATTGACGCCTCGTCAACGACGAGTTGCTTTCGCGAGTATCTCCCGCGGTGCGGCGACTCAAAAAGAGGAAGACGAGGGCGGCGTGGATAAGGCGACAAGACGAATGGCACGCCGCCGCCGGACGGGAGACGGGGATATATGATCTCATCTCGTTCCGCGGGATCGAAGTAATCTGATTTTCCGAAGTGCATTGTTACAGAAAACAAGAAAGGGGGGGGGGGCAGCGAGGCCCTGCCCTGTGGGAGGGGGGGGGGGGTGAGGCGTCGCGGAGTGTAAGGGAGGTCTCGGCGCAGGGGGTTGCAGGGTGGAGGAAAACAGGAAGTAATTCTGCCAGGGGTTGCGATCTGTGAGCTGACTGATCGGAGGCAGCGGAAGACACAATTGCCGACTGCTAACCCAACCCCCTGATCGAGGCGTCGTGGTTCGCTTTTGTGTCGATTCATAGCGTCGCTCCGTAGCGCAGTTGCCTCGTCCTGTGTCTCCAGGAACAAAAGCGGGGAATGAGTCAGCGAGAATCTCTTCAGCCCCCTGTCTTCTTTGTCTCTCGTATGTACTGCAGCCGCGGTGTGGCCGAGCGGTCTAAGGTGCCTCACTGCGGAGCGCGCGGTTCCTTGCCGTCGGAGGGTCGAGTCCTCCCTGGGACATGGGTGTCTGTGTTGTCCTTAGGTTAGTTTAGCTTTGTTTGAGTAGTTAGTAGGTCCAGGGACTGATAACCATAGCAGTTTGGTCCAATAGGTTTACAAACATTTGGTCAATTTAGCCAATTCTCTGTCGCTAAAACTTGGAAAAAAAAAATTATATGCAGTTTAGTACTTGTAAAAGGTTTCCTCCCAATATATGCCTAGAGTATGACAACAAGGAAATAGAAGAAGTTGAAAGTGTCAAATTCTTAGGATTACAGCTGGATAATACATTTAACTGGAAGGGGCATACCACAGAACTGCTGAAGTGTCTAAACATGTCCCTGTTTGCTATACGAATGTTGTCAGATATAGGAGATATAAAAATAAAAAAAATCTAGCATATTGTGCATACTTTCACTCCATAATGTCCAACGGGATTATTTTCTGGGGCAACTCATCAGGTCAAGCAAAAGTTTTCAGAGTATAAAAACGCGCCGCGGTGGAGTAGCCGAGCGGTCTAAGGCGCCTCGCTGCAGAGCGAGCGGTTGCTCGCCGTCGGAGGTGCGAGTCCTCCCTGGGGCATGGGTGTGTGTGTGTGTTGTCCTTAGGTTAGTTTACCTAGGTTTAAGTAGTTTGTAAGCTACGGACTGATCACCACGCAGTTTGGTCCGATAGATTTACAAACATTTGAACATTTTATAAAAACGTGCGTTACAGATCATGTGTAGTGTCAACTCAAGAACATCAAATAGAGGGCTTTTTAAGGAACTGGGGATACTTACTACTGCCTCCCAAGACATTTATTCTCTAATGAAATTTGTCGTTAAAATATCTCTTTTTTTTTTTCCAAACCTATAGCTCAGTCCATGGGATCAATACAAGAAACAAGAATAATTTGCATAAATATTTAAAGTCACTTACTTTGGCTCAGAAAAATGTCCAATATTCAGCAGTACACTTTTTCAATAACATGCCAGCAGCCATAAAAAAATTTAACTCGCAATAAAGTACAGCTTGGAAAGAGTGTAAAGGATTATTTGGTGACCACCTCGTTCTACTCCATCATGAATTTCTTACCAGAAGTGATTGATGTAAGTTATTGTTCTACATCCAAGAGGATTTCCTCAATTCGGATCTACCGGAACTAAATTACATCTAATCTAATCAACAATTTTTTTTTTTTTTTTTTTTTTTTTTTTTTTTTTTTTTTTTTTTTTTTTTTTTTGAGAGAGGGAACAGCGTCCAGAGACGCCCCGGTGTCGCTTATCACGGCGACTACCAAACTGTGTTCGGCGGAACACTAGGGTATCGGAAAAGATTCGCAGAGGTTTTGCGAAAAGGCGCAAAAAATCAAATTTGAATGAACTGTGAATAAAATCAAAAGAGCGATCTCTGCTCTTGACTGTCAGTTGGCATAGTTGCCATAAAAGGAAATTAAATAACTTAACAAAACCATGTGTTCCCGACCACAATGTATAAGCCTACCAATTAGGTGCCTTTGAGATTATGCCGATGCAACAGATCGATACAATCGGTCGCTCAGTGAAATATGAGTACTCAATGTCTAGAAAACTGCACAGGTCACTTTAAGATTCAAGAAAGGCAATAGGATTGATCAGCAAAATTTCATGCCTGTCTCACTAAATTCGGTTTGAAGCAGGATTTTAGAACCTGTGCTTTCCTCAAACATTACGAACTACATGAAAGGACAGCAACCTATTCACACATAATCATAATTATCGCTCCTGTCAAACACACTTACATGATGTAACGAGTGCAGTCGACAAGGGATCTCATATCGAAAAAAAATTTTCTAGTTTTCGGGAAGTCTTTGGACGCTGTATCTCACTAATCTCTTCTAACAAATAACCTGCTTATGGAATATCGACACAGTTGTACGACTGGATTCGTGATTTCCTGTCAGAAAGGACGCAGTATGTAGCAACTGAAAAGCCATCGAGTAAAACACAAGTGATGTCTACCGTTCCCCAGAGAAGCGTTATAGGGCCCCTACTGTTCCTTATTTTTATTTTTATCGATTTAGGAGACAATCTGAGTAGCTCTCTTAGACTGTTCGAGGATTATTCTGTCACTTATCGGTTAGTTAAGCCATCAGAAGATTAAAAGCAACTAGAAAATGATTTAGATAAGATATCTGCACAGTGCAAAAAATGGCAATTGACCCATAATAATATGTGTGAAGTCATCCATATGACCAGTAAATGAAGCCCGTTAAACTTCATTTACACCACAAATCAGTCGAAACTACAGGCCATCAATTCTAGTAAATACCTAGGAGTAACAATTACAAACAACTTAAACTGGAAAGAACACATAAAAACATTGTAGGGAAACCGAACCAAAGATTACGTTTCGTTGGCAGAACACTTATAAGATGCAGCAGTTCCACTAAAGAAACTGCCTACACGACACTTGTGCGTCCTATTTTGGAGTATGTAGAAAAAGTTCAGCGAAAGGCAGCTCGTTTCGTATTATCGCGATGTAGGAGAGAGAGTGTCACATAAGTGACTTGGAGAGAAAATCACTAAAAGAAAGGCGCTATTCTCTGCGGCGAGATCTATTTCCGAAATTTCTTTCACCACCTTTCCTTTCCGAATCCGAACACATTTTGTTAGCACCCACCTACATAAGGAGGTATGATCATCTTAATAATATGAGACGAGTCAGATCAAAAACGGAAAGATGCAGTTCTTTTCTTCCCGCTCGCTATTATAGAATGGAACAGTAGAGGAATATGATGACAGCGGGTCCATGCAGTTAAATGTGATGAACTGAGTATTTATGAACATATAAATGAATATGTACGAAGTGATGTTTGCATTCTCGGCTTCTGTTATCGTTAGCGAGCCAGGATAGGAGATGTTTTCAAAGAAAGAGCCGAGTCGCAGTCAAATGGCCGAGTGTTCTAAGGTGTCTTGCTGTGGAGTGCGCTGTTGCTCCCCGTCGGAGTTTCGAGTCCACCCTCGGGCTTGTGTGTATCTGTTGTCCTTAGTTTCGGTAGTTTGTAAGCCTAGGGACTAATAACCCTAGTAGTAAAGTCCCATAGATTTACAAACATTTGCGCGTTTTGTGAGAGATCCAATAAGGTGGCGGAAAAATTGATTTGGGTCGAGGTCGACGTATTTCCGCCCGGTGGCTGTTCTGCAGGATGTGATTCAACAAGTGAGCTCGAACTGCTCACGATTTCACAGGTCTGGGCCGCGATTTTTTTTTTATTTACCTGTAGGAGGGGTGAGCTGTCAGATGTGTGGCAAGGTGTTCGACGCGAGACGTGACTGGAAGGTGCGGACGCCGGCGGGCAGTGACGGTGAGTGACGTCAGCGGAGTCTGGCCGGCGGAGTCTAGCAGGTGGCGGGGGCGGCGGCGGCGGCGGCGGCGTGAGTTATGGAGCACGGTGTGCCGGCCGCGCGCGATCGATGTGAATTTAATCCGCCCCCTCGCAGGCCGAGGCAGGCCGGCTGAGGCGCAGCCGTGTTCGCCCCGAACTTCATGTAGGCCCGAGGGTCGGCGGGCGGAAGAAGAGCCCGGGGGCGGAAGGGGGGAGGAGCAGCGATAGAGGAAAAGGGGAGAGACAGTGAGGAAGATTAATGTGGGAGGGAGCGCCGCGGGCTGACGTAGCGCCGTCGCTGCCCAAAAACAGGCGCGCGCCCAGTCACGGTGGTGTGGCGTCGCTGCGGTTGGGCCCCGTCCGGGCTGCAGGCCTCCGGGCGTCTGGCCGGTGCTGTACACGAGGGCCCCGCATCCTGGGCCATCTGTCAAAAATCATCCGTACCCTACTGGCGCCTACTGACAGCTGGCAAAGAGCGTTTGATAGGTCTCTGGTCGCACACCAGCAGTAACATGGGCAAATTATTGTAAATACACACTTACGAGGGAAGCTGCGACATCTCCCGGCGATAAATTTGCACAAGACTCTCAGGACTGCCACAGGCAATGAAAGAAAACCAAGAATAGCCGCACACACAGCCCCGATGGTGTGGCGTCGCTGCAGTTGGGTCCCATCCGGGCTACGGGCCTTGGGCGTCTGGTCGCTGCTCTACACGAGGTCCTCGCATTCTGGGCCACCTGTCAAAAATCATCCGCACCCTATTGGCGCCTACTGACAGCTGGAACCGAGCGTTTGGTACGCCTCTGGTCGCACACCAGCAGTAACTTGGACAAATTATTGTAAATACACACTTAAAAGGAAAGCTGCGGCATCTCCCGAAGATACATTTGCGTAAAACTCTCAGGAATGCACAGGCAATCAAAGAACAGGAGCGCGCCCAGCCCAGGTGGCGTGGCATCACTGCGGTTGGGCCCCGTCCGGGCTACGGGCCTCCGGGCATCTGGTTGGCGTGGTCTGTGAGGGCCCCACATCTTGGGCCACCTGTCAAAACTCATATGAACCCTACTGGCGCCTACACACAGCTAGTACCAAGCGTTTGGTAGGTCTCTAGTCGAACACCAACTGTTGTTGTTATGGTCTTCAGTCCGGAGACTGGATTGATGCAGCTCTCCACCCTACTCTATCCTGAGCAAGCCTTTTCATCTCCTCATAAGAACGGCAACCCACATCCACTTGAATTTGCTTACTACACCAACTGTAACTAGCACAAATTATTGTAAGCACTCTTACAAGAAAAGCTGTGGTATCTCCCGCGGATAAAGTTGCACAAGAAAATACTATGGGCGGATTAGCCGTGCGCATTGGGGCGCCATGCTGCGGTGCGCGTGGCCATATGCCGTCGGGGTTCGAGTCCCCCCTCGGGCATGGGTGTTTGTGTTGTCCTTAGGTTAGTGTACCTTAGTTTAAGTAGTTTGTAAGATATGGACTAATAACCAAGAAGTTGAGTCCGATAGCTTTACAAACATTTGATTCGAGCAGACCTTGGACTCGAGGATCCCGCATCCTAGGCCACCTGTCAAAAATCATCCAGACCCCACTGGCGCCTATGAAATGCTTTGTTTACAATTATGTACGCATCCTGTCAATTTTGGATCGATTACTCGTCACAACCCGTACGTGAAAGGAGAAGTTTATGCGTGCTAGTGACAGCAGCCACGGCGTTCCACAGGGCTTTATTTCGGGTGCTGTGGAAGGTTGCTGTCTAGGTCGAGTGCAGTGGCTCCTTGGAGAGTGTTGCCCTTAATGTTCCACCACTTTCTCTCTTCACGCACACACACACACACACACACACACACACACACACACACACACACACACATATCGTGGCCGGCTACCGCGCCCGGAGTTTTTGTAGCTCGCTGTCGCAGACACTTCGGACGTGACACGAACCACGCTACTCACACAATCGCTTCCGGAGAGACGAAACGCAGACGTCGGCTCCCGTGCGCTACATCCTCTGCTTCCAGGCGTGTCTCTTCCCCCCCCCCTTCTCTCCTCCCCCCTCCTTTCCCCTTTCCTCACCCCCACCACTGCGAGTTTCAAACTCCACTCAAACGCAATTCACTTCCCGAAAGTCGTGGTTATTTCTCTTCCCGTATAGTTCGCACATCTTCAGGGCGCGCGCGATCTTCTTTGATAGTCAAAATGATGCCAAAGGTCGCTTTGTTGTAATTTTTTCTACATCTACATCTACATGAGATACTCTGCAAATCACATGTAACTACCTGCCAGATGGTTCATCGAAACACCATTGTACTATTTATCTCCCATACCATTCTCGAATATCGCGCGGAAAGAAAGAACACCTGAATCTCTCCGTTCGAGCTCTGTTTCTCGTATTCTATTCTGATGATCATTTCTACCTATGTAAGTGGGAGTCAACAATATATTTTCACATTCGGAGGAGAATGTTGACGATTGGAGTTTCGTAAGTAGCCCACGCCGCAGCGATAAGCGTCGTTGTTGTAATGATTCCCATCCCAGATCCTGTATCATCTCCGTAACGCTGTCTCCCCTGTATCGTGACAATACAAAACGATCTGCCCTTCTTTGCACTCTTTCGATGTCCTCCGTCAAACCCACCTGATAAGGATCCCACACTGGGCTGCAATACTTCAAAAATGGACGGACAAGAGTAGAGTATGCAGTTACTTTAGTAGTTCTGTTGCATGTTTTAAGGATTCTGCCAATAAAACGCAGTCTCTGGTTCGCGTTTCCCACGACATTATCTACGTGTTCTTTCCAATTTCAGTCTGAAGTAATAGTAATTCCTAGGTATTTTGTGGAGTTTACTGCCTACAATTTTGATTGATTTATCTTGTAAACAAAGTTTAAAGTATTTCTTTTCGTACTCATGTGGGCGACTTCACACTTCTCATTATTTAGAGTCAATCGCCAATTTTTACACCATACTGATATCTAATTCAGATCGTTCTGCAGTTGGTTTTGATCTTCAGATAATTTTACTAGACGATAAATGACGGCGTCATCTGCAAACAACCTAAGCGAGCTACTTAGATTTTCCCCTAAATCGTTTATGTACATAAGGAACAGCAGAGGACCAATAATACTACCCTGTGCAACGCCCGATATCATCTCCATTTTAGTCGATGCCTTACCAAAGATTACTATGAACTGTGTCCTCTCTGACAAGAAATGCCCTATCCAATCGCAAATTTGAAGCGATATACCATAACCACGCAATTTGATTAAAAGCCGTTTGTGAGGGACGGTGTCAAAAGCCTTCTGGAAATCAAGAAATACGGAATCAATTTGCGAGCCCTTGTCGATTGCACCCATCACTTTGTGTGAATAAAGAGCAAGTTATGTTTCGCATGAACGATATTTTCTAAATCCGTGTTGACCTTGGGTCAATAGATTCTTAAATATCTAGTTTCCGCAGTGTTGCTGCCATCCTCGGTTATCCCCCCCCCCCCCCAAAAAAAGAATAATGTATAAAATTATTGAATATCCGTCTCCAGATTGCTTTTATTTTTTAGAACATAACCGATTTCGAGACAGCTGCCCATCTTCAGATCTGTAAACAAATGTTATAAGTGAATGTAAGCCGCTATTTACAACGTATAATATCCTAAACGTTAATGGAAATAAAAGATGAAAAACATATTAGTTCTATGAAGTTACAGAGTAATCTGTAGCGTGATGAACGAGTATTTACAGTCGTTAGTAAAATACAGTACTTATATATTTTATATGTTAAGTCAATAATCACTTACCGATAATATTTTTAACGAAAAGGTATCCACCATTCAGATGAATGGAAGCACATTATATAAAGCCTCAGGAGGCTGCTGTATTTTAGTAACGACTGTGAACACTCTTCATCATGCGACATGTTACTTTGTAACTTCACAGAATTGGTATGTCTTTCATATTTTTTCTCCATTAACGTTTTGAATATTACACGTTGTAAATAGTTGCTTACATTCTATTGTAACCTTTGTTAACAGATCTAAAGATGGTCAGCTGTCCCGAAACCGGTCATCTCCTTGAAAATAAAAGCGATCTGGAGACGGGTATTCAAGAATTTTATTCATACCATCATCGCGGAGACTCATAAGTTTAGCGTTGATAAAAGAATAATGTAACATTTGCATACAAAATTTTTACAAAAATGTTTGTAAATCTATGGGACCTAGCTACTCTGGTTATTAGTCCCTAGGCTTACAAACGACTTAAACTAACTTACGCTAAGGAAAACAAATACACCCGTGCCCGAGGGAGAACTCGAACCTCCGAGGGCGAGCAAGCGGCGCGCTCCGCAGGTAGGCGCCTTGGAACGCTCTGACAATCTAACGAGGGAGGGGTTTTCGAAAAAATTCGAAATTCATTGAAGAGACGAGCGTAGTATTGTATCCAGATGCAAGGGAGACACTTCAAACAACTCCTTAAACAGGTAACCCATATGTGAACTGTGAACTAAACGCGATATAAAAGCCAATAATACAGTCTAACATTCAAATTAATTTGTACCAACTACGACGATGTTTACAATAAAGTCAGTGAAATGTGAACTAAACGTGATTACCGGGTGATCAAAAAGTCAGTATAAATTTGAAAACTTTTTAGTAGGAAAAAAAAGTAAAAACTTCAAAAAATGTCCGACAGATGGCGCTTAATCTGATCAGAAAATCAATAATTAGCATAACAAATGAAGGCAAAGGAAAGATGATGATCTTTATAAGAAATGCTCAGTATGTTCACCATCATTCCTCAACAATAGCTGTAGTCGAGGAATAATGTTGTGAACAGCACTGTATAGCATGTCCGGAGTTATGGTGAGGCATTGGCGTCGGATGTTGTCTTTCAGCATCCCTAGAGATGTCGGTCGATCACGATACAGTTGAGACTTCAGGTAACCCCAAAGCCAATAATCGCACGGACTGAGGTCTGGGGACCTGGGAGGCCAAGCATGACGAAAGTGGCGGCTGAGCACACGATCATCACCAAACGACGCGCGCAACAGATCTTTCACGGGTCTAGCAATACTTGGTATAAATGTTTGTATAGTCTATGGGACTTAACTACGGGGTTATCAGTCCCTAAACTTACAAACTACTTATGAACTACTTACGAACTAGGACGGCACAAATATCCATGCCTAAAGGGGGATTCGAACCCCCGACCGTAGTGGCGGTGCAGACCGTGACTGGAGCGCCTCAGTCTCCTCGGCCACCGCGGCCGGCCAATACTTTGTCTTTTTTTTTTTTTCCTTTTTTTTTTTTTTTTTTTTTTTTTTTTTTTTTTGGTTCTAATAAAATCCCATGTCATTCCAAGCATGTGTGTCAATTTTCACCTATCTACATTGTTCCGTGATTTATTAAGTTTTCAAATGTATACGGACTCTATGATCACCCGGGATTTAGTCAGCACAATCGCTATTTTCCTTTAGTTGAATACACAGATTCATGCTCAATCTAATATTTATACTTTTATTTCATGGCAGAAGACGTCACTCTGTCTATATGTGCCGAAAATTCTTAACAAGAAAACACAATCTGACAAGCCGAGAACAGTGCAAAAACGGTTTCGTTTACATGGGCACGAAAATCGATTGTGGAACTGGAAAACCGTTTTACAGAAGTGGATTTCCAGAATCGATTTTGGAGTGTTTACATGACCAACGAAAAGCGGATCGGTTTACGAAATCTGGTTTTGGGAGCCCATGTAAACATGATGTTTTAAAAATAAGGAGAGGCATTGAATTAAAATTTATGTTGTGGCCAGGATTCGAACCCGGGACCTCCTACTTACTATTTGGGTGCTTTAGACCACTCATCTTACACAGAGTTCTACAAACTACACGGACTGTCTTAAAGCACGTCTCCCTCCAGACCATGTACTTTAACTCTGCCTCATGTTGCCTGTGAAATGCGTATCAAATTGCCAGGGCTCTCCTACATTGGAATATCACCCCAGCAAAGAACGCGAATGAGAACAATCCCGCTTTGTTCCTCAGGCTGAGGCTGGGATTCGAACCTGGGACCTTCTACTTAACTCTATCGGAGCAAACTGCGTGGCCATCTGTCCATAGCTTAAAAACGACTTAAACATAGGTAGACTAACCTAAGGACAACACACACACGCATGCCCAGGGAGGACTCGAACCTCCACGGTGAGCAGCCGCGCGTTCCGCAGTGAGACGCTTTAGACTGCTCGGCTACTCCACCACGGCTTCACACCATATACTTTAATTCTGCCTCAGCATAAATTTTAATTTAATGCCTCTCCTTATGTTTCATACCTTTGGTATAACGAAACAATGTTGTCTCGAGGAATTGTATTATTTGAGGATGTTTTAAATTTCGCCGCGGTGTAGTGACCGAGCGGCCTAAGGCGCCTCGCTGCGGAGCGCGCGGTTACTCGCCGTCGGAGGTTCGAGTCCTCCCAGGGGCATGGGTGTGTGTGTTGTCCTTAGGTTAGTTTACCTAGGTTTAAGTAGTTTGTAAGCTACGGAATGATGACCACGCAGTTTGGTCCGATTGATTTACAAGCATTTGAACATTTGAATTTTAAATTTTGAGCTGTCTATAGGTAATCGCGAAGGCTCACTTTTAGTGTTACTACAGTAAACTAAAGTGGGTCAAAAGGAGTGTATTAAATAACTACGTGGCTACGACTCATCTAAAGTGAACAGACACACAACACTCTGTAACTTTGCCGCAGTTCGGCATGTGGATAGGTACGGGAATGCCCAGCCTGTGTCTGAAGCGTAACTTTTGGGACGACGCTCCGATGCGTTGCTGAGACCTTTGCTCCAGAGCCGAGGTGCTGGAGATCAGTCCCCTGGAGGGCGTCCGCCGCCCCCGCACCTGGAGCGCTCATTCTCCAGCCTCCCAGCCGCTCCAGCGCCACTATTTCTTCCCCCCACCCCTCCTCCCTCCTCCAGTCCCGCTCGCCTGGAGTCCAGCTCGCCAGCCCCGGGCACGTCTCCTGCAGTCGGACAAATGGCGCCCATCACTCTCCCTATGTATATGTCCCACTCCGTCCCTGTCAAAAGCTACCTGTCCTTCGGCAGGGGATGCCATCGGGGGCAAAAAGAAGTCGCCGGCAGCCGTTTGGTCGGCGCGGGGGTGAGATGGGGAGGGGGGAGGGGGTGCAACAAATAGGCCTGATCCGCCGTGCCGCCTCTCCTCATCACTGCGCATTGTTTACCACTTTTTTTTCTCCTCTTCTTCCCTTCCTCTTGTTTGCGCTAGCTAGGTTGCTGTGCATTAGTCACACACTGATCTGGAGAGCACACTGCTATAAGACATAAACTTTAAAATTTAGTCTCTCTACTGTCTAGTTTCTATATGTATACAGTGAAACTTCCCTTTATGGACACTTCCCAATAGCGGACTCCTCTCAATAGCGGACATTTTAAAACTCCCCTGCAAAACAACATTAGTCCTTATACTGAACTTATTCCGAATAGCGGACATTCTCAATAACGGACACGGAAAATGTAATCTGTCCCCTAACAACAATAAAAACTTCCAAATAATTGACAGCGTGCAAGAAACCGAAGGTTGTAAACTAAACGATAACAATCATTTGAGCGTTTTGTAAGTTAAAATTGCATACAGTACTGTTTCTGTCTTCGAGCGAGGCAGTTTATGTGCGATTGTAATGCTAAAATGTCGCAGAAACGGTCAACGCTGAAAGAAAACGTCGAGATCATCAACGTCTACGAAAAGGAAAACTCAGTGTTACGGATAAGGCCCCGAGGTTTCCTGTCGGAAAAACACAGGCCAGTGGCATTTTAAGAAACAAAAACGACATTCTAAAGTCGTGGTCTGGAAAGATAACCTTGCAAGTAAACACGCTTTTCCCAACACACCAGACTTAAAAGTGGACATTTCAACTTTTGAATAGTTCTGCCTTGCTCTCAGCAACAACTTGCCAATTTTAAGTCCTCTACTTCGTCAAAAAAATATGACTTTGTATGAGATGACTGAAGCAAAGGAGCAAGAATTCCTCGGAAATGATGGCTGACTGGATAGCTTCAAGAAGCGGCGTGGCATTTGCACGTTTTATGATCATACGTCGCGGTGCTGACGCAATTCGGTATGTTTCATACGTGAAAACGGGGACTTCGGTTTATCCGAGATTTTCGTTATTCGAACCAGCCGCCGTCCCGTTCATTTCAGATAAACGGTAGTTCACTGTTTTGTATTTTATCTTTTTCTCATTTAAAAGCGGACATTTTTATTTTCCCCATTGGTGTCCGTTATTCAGAAGTTATATATATATATATATATATATATATATATATATATATATATATATATATATATATATATAATCTTTGCACTTAGCGTTGATTTCACTACTAGCATGTATATTTATTAAGGAACAGTACAAAAATAGACCAGAAGAAGGGCACTCAAGCGCCCGAAACCGGTCGTTAAAGTTAAAAATAAATAACCACAAGCAACTGATTGCTGCATTTCAATAATTTATCATCTTATATGTAATAGACAGTTTTCCTGTTTTTTTTTTCCTCAATTTCAGATTGAATGGCCATGTCAAGTTTTGAAAAAAGATGCCTCACATATTTTTGATAATCTATTTCCGTCGATGTCCTGCACTGACTGGCACAAGTTTCGCTGCCGCTAAAACAAGGTGGTACCGCGAGTCGCAAAGGGCAGCCGGAGAAAAAGAGGAGGGCTATTTCCTCTGGGATCGGTTCGTCGCAGCCACACGACTTATCAGCAAAAGCCGGCGGGGGGGGGGAGGGGGCGATTGAGCTGGAGCTGTCCCCAGGGGCGGTCACCCCTCCCACCCCCTATAAGCAGCCACCCTTCGGAAGGCCGGTCGGAAATCCGCGTGACCAATGGGGCACCAGTCGCTCAGCAGGGGGTGCAGGGCTGGATGCTATCTCGCCCACCCCATCTCACCGTCCCAGAGATTTGGCACGAGGGAGCGACCGGGTGACATCCACATCGACAACGCGCCGTCACGAAAGAAGACGCGAGGCGTCTGTGCTGAAGAAGGGCCGAGAGAGAGAAAAGAAAAAAACCTGGGGGGACGGCGTGGCAGGGACGAATTCCCGGGCACAATGGCGGGCATTAGGAGCGTGCGGATATCTCGGGCGTCGCTTTGTCAGCGGGACGCTTCAATGGCGGCGCGGCAGGCTAACAAGGTCGAGCAGGACCTGCGCCAAAGCGCTTTTTGTAGGCAGCGCGAGTGTCTGGAGGTATAGGAGGGGGGGGGGGGTAGGGGGACTTGGAACCTCCTGTCGTGGGAACGCCATGGGTGGCCGGTCGCGCAAAAACCTCCCGTCCACATCGTTATCACTGGAGCTGCCTCCAAGAGCGTGTCCATCACCTTATCTGACCAGTGGCTACATTGCTCTGGTTACTGTCTTTGTCTATTTATTTTTGCTAACTAATACTTTAACGGGAATTATTTCACAGAAGGATGGAAAAGATGATAGAAACCGACTGTGGGGAAGACCAGTTTGGATTCAGGAGAAATGTAGGAACACGGAAGGATATCCTCAGTTTACGGCTTATCTTAAAAGATAGATTAAGGAAAGGCAAACTTTCATTTCTAGCTTTTGTAAATTTTGGAGAAAGCTTTTGACAATGTTGATTGGAATACACTCTTTCAAATCCTGAAATCGGCAGGAGTAAAATTTAGGGAACGGAAGATTATTTACAACTTGTACAAAAACCATACAGCGGTTATCAGAGTTGAAGGGCATGAAAGGGATGCAGAGGTTGGGAAGGGAGTAAGACAGGGTTGTAGCCTTTCTTCTATGTTATTCAATTTGTACATCGAGCAAGCTATAAAGGAAAGCAAGGAGAAATTTGGAGAAGGAAATTAAGTTCAAGGTGAAGAAAAGGACCTGGAGGAGCAATTGAACGGAATGGACAGTGTGCTGAAAGGTGCATATAAGGTGAACATAAACAAGGGGAAAACAAGGGTAGTGGAATGCAGTCTTAGAAAATCAGGTGATGCTGACGGAATTAAATTACGTAACGAATCAAAAAAGGTGTTAAATGACTTTTGTTACTTGGGCAGTAAAATAACAAATGATGGTCGTATTATAGAGATATAAAATTTAGAATGGCAATGGGAAGAAAGGCGTTTTTGAAAAGGAGAAATTTGTTAATATAGAATATTAATTTAAGCATTAGGAAGTCATTTCTGAAGGCATTTCTGTGGAGTATTGTCTTGTATGGTAGTGAAACATGGACGATAAACAGTGCGGACTGGAAGAGGGTAGAGGCATTTGAAATGTGGTGCTACAGAAGAATGCTGAAGATTAGGTGGGTGGATCGCGTAACTAATGAGGAGGTACTGAGCAGAATTGTGGAGAAAAGAAATTTCTGGCATACCTTGAGTAAAAGAAGGGATCAATTCATAGGACACATTCTTGGACATCAAGGAGTTGTGAATTTAGCGTTGGAGGGTAGTGTGTGGCGTAAAAATCGCCGTGAGAGACCATGAGATGAATATAGTAAGAAATTGAAATGGATGTAGGTTGCCGACCTTATGAGGAGATGAAGAGGCTTGTTCTGGATAGAGTCGGGTGGGGAGTTGCATCAAACCAGTCTCCGTACTGAAGACCACAACAACAACAGATCTCCCGGTTTTTCAGATCATACATACAGTAAGTGATCAAAATTATCTAAACACCTGGCTGAAAACGAATTACAAGTTCGTGACGGCGTCTATTGGCAACGCTGGAATTCAGTACGGTTTTGGTCCACCCATTGCCCTGATGACAGCTTTCAGTCTCGCTGGTATACAGGGTGGTCGGAAATTTCCGTTACAACCTTCTGGGGCTTGTAGTGGGTAGTAAGTACGTAACATTTTGAATAGGAACCCTTGTCGTTAAAGCTCTCTTAGGTTGTCTGCAGTTGAGGCCGTCATTTGCCGTCTTGTAAAAAGATCTGAAGATCAAAACCAACTGCAGACCGATCTAAATAAGATATCAGTATGGTGTAAAAATTGGCAATTGACTCTAAATAGTGAGAAGTGTGAAATCGTGCACATGAGTACGAAAAGAAATCCGTTAAACCTTGTTTACGAGATAAATCAATCGAATGTGAAGGCTGTAAAATCCACAAAATACCTAGGAATTACTATTACTTCTGACTTAAACTGGAAACAACACGTAGGTAAAGTCATGGTAAAGGCGAACCAGAGACTGCGTTTTATTGGTAGAACCCTTAAAAGATGCAACAGAACTACTAAAGAAACTGCATACACTACGCTTGTCCGTCCATTTTTGGAGTATTGCTGCCCAGTGTGGGATCCTTATCAGGTGGGGTTGACGGAGGAAATCGAAAGAGTCCAAAGAAGGGCAGATCGTTTTGTATTGTCACTATACAGGGGAGACAGCGCCACGGAAATGATACAGGATCTGGGGTGGGAATCATTACAACAACGGCGCTTATCGCTGCGGCGTGGGCTACTTATGAAACTCCAATCGCCAACATTCTCTTCCGAATACGAAAATATATTGTTGACTCCCATTTACATAGGCAGAAATGACCATCAGAATAAATTACGAGAAATCAGAGCTCGAACGGAGAGATTCAGGTGTTCTTCCCGCGCACTATTCCAGAATGGAATGGGAGATAAATAGTATAATGGTTCAATGAACCCTCTGCCAGGCACTTAAATGTGAGTTACAGAGTATCCCGTGTAGATGTAGATGTAGAATCCGGAGAGCCTGTGGGGAAAGACTGGTGACGCATCCGGAATCTCACATTTCTCGAAATCATTTTGTTTTTTTCAGTTTTACTTTTTCTGCATTGCCTTATACTGAAAATTCCCGAAATTGTTCTTCCTACGGGTATGTACCACGAAGTGCACTTTCGCTGCCTCGCAGTACAGTACCGTGTCCTTGGCGACGGCGTATGAAGGGGCCAGCTTGCGCCAGAAGACACGGGATTGGCTCTCGGCTGAGACCACCTGCCCGTTGCGGGACGAGTCCCTTTCAACCCCTTCGCTTCGTCATTGGGCGTTGGTTCGCACTCCTAGCCGCGGACGGCTTTTCAACTGGCAGTCCAGACCTGTTATTCAAGGGGTTGGCGGAGCCTCTGGGGAGGGCAGACCATTGTGTCGGCGAAAACCTCAAAGGCGCCGCCAGCTGTTGGCCACGGGGCTCAACTGCCAGGCGCACGGACGCCTCTGATTGGCCAGTCGTCTCTACGGCCCAAGGAAGCCCTTTCCCAATGTTTTTCTGGCGTCCTGAATGTGGCATGGCGGTCCGACGAGACAGAGCCAACGGGAATTTGTCAGCTGTCCTCTTCGCGACAAAACAGCAACAAACATCCCTGCAACGTGACGCAATAAATGTCTCCCAACATCACCTATATTTCCAGAGCTTCGATATTTGCAGCAAGTCCAGATAAGCTGTTTTCGATCGGCTCTTGTAACATAGACGTGTACGTGACGTTGAAATCGAGACACGTACTTTCTTGTGCGTAATTTCTGATTCCACTTGGATTTCGATTCAAGATCTAAATCAAGAAATGTGTAACTTGAATTGTGAAACATTCTTTATACCGGCATCGAAGTCAGGATGGATTGCATACACGGTTTATCTTCGTTCTCCAACGAAAAGTTTTCTATCGTCTCTCTTGTAACATCGTCGTCTTCGGGACTTTGCAGTCCTGCATCTATTCTATTCTACGGAATTTCTTACTCTACTTCCGTTTCGTTTGAGAATCTACATCCTGTAGAAGTGTGTAACATGAATTGTGAAACACTCATTGTACCCTATCAGAGTCGCGATATACGCTTGAGTCACGTCCTCCAACGTAAAGTTTTCGATCGGCTCTTGTAATATCGACGTGTACGGCACGTTGAACTGCAGACTCTTACTTAATTCTGCGTAATTTCTAATTCCACTAGGGTTACTTTTCGCACTCTTCATCTTGAAGAGGTGAGTAACTTGACTTGTGAAACGATGTCTATATCAACATGAAAGATGGGGTGGATTGCATATACGCTTTATCGACATCGTCCATTGTACAGTTTTCGATCGTCTCTTGTAGCATAGACTTGTACGGGACGTTGAACTCAGACACCTACTTCCTTCTACGTAATTTCCGACTCCCCTAGGGGTTTGTTTGACGATCTACATCCTGAAAAAGTGTGTAACTTGAACTGTGAAAAATTCTCCACACCGGCATCGAAGTCGGGATGGATTGCTTGTACGCTTGAGCCACGCCCTCAAGCGGAAAGTTTTCGATCTCCTCTTGTACGAAGTTGGGGTGAATTGCAAGTAAAGTTTTCGATCGGCTCTTGACGTGCACGGGACGTTGAACTTAAGACACGTACTTTCTTCTACGTAATTTTCCGAGTCCACTCGGATATCTTGTGAGGAGAAGTGATGGATGCCCGGAGAAGTGCTACTGTGTAATGGAAAACGCCGGGCTCTAGAGGAGTCGGGCGATAGCACACGACCGCCTGTGTGAGCGCTCCGTGTAAGGTCGGATCGCGACGTCACGTCAGCCGATGGACACGACGCAGGCGGGAGCTGTGCAGTGTTGTGGGGGAGTGTCTGGCGAGGGGGAGGGGGGATGAAGGGGAGGGGGAGGGGGCAGGGGAGGGGAGGAAGACGGCGGCGCAGCCGACAATGACGGGACGGAGCCAGCCAGCCGTCGGTCGCGAGTTATGACGCCGCGGTAAGGGCGGCGCGGGGAGGGGTGCCGGGGGTTGGCCGATGACAGTGGCGGGCCGCGTGACGTCAGTGCGTGTCTGCGTGTGCCCGGGTGCGTGAGTCCGCGGAGGTGCGTGCGCGAACCAGCAGCCAGGACGCCTTCTCGCCTCGACATGGTCCAGGTAGGCGAAGCTTCTCGACGCTGCCCACGTGCGTGTGTTGTCATCTGCCACGTGTCTTGTACCGATGCTGTTGACACGCGCCTGTGCCTAGTAACAACAAGAAATCTTCAGCTCAGTGGTGTTGTGTAAAATATTTATTAAAAAAAATCGCAGATCGATTTCGTTGAGCGTTTGAACACCGTCAGCGTACTTTCGAGTCCCGATCACTCGTGTACACCGCATAAAATCGTTTCTACAGTCGAAATACTTAAAAAAAAAAGAAGATCTTAACAAAAAGACGCCTGTCACGTACTGGGCTAGCCAGTTTATACTTGTTAAGACGCACTTGACAGTTGTTTATTTTATTTTGTATTTATTTCTGTGGTGTCGCACAAGTCTAAAGTGCGCGCCGAACGACATCGTTCACTTGGGACTGAGATAGGAACCAGTTAACACTTGGGAATCAGATAGGCACCAGTCAAGACTTTGCTATCGGACAGGCACTAGGCAGGCCTCTAGCTCAACTATGTATCAGCATTCTGCAGTACTGAGCTATGTAAAAGTTAAGTATTACTAAGTCTCTATGAAATATATATCTCGTACTAATTTATTCTAGTGTTTCTAGTTTCTACTGTCCCACTGGCTGCTCACTTTCGTTCCTGCACAAGCGTGCATCCTTTATTCCTGTGTCGGTCTTTCTACTCGGCCACCGACACCTACGACGGAAACGAGACACAAAAGCGGCAACGAGGCTGGGACGCAAAAGTGGCGACGACGATGGGATACAAAAATTTCGACTGTATAAACGTTTTCATGCGATGTACCCGAGTCGTCAGGACTCGAAACTGATCACTCGTGTACACTGTATAAAAACGTTTCTACAGACGAAAAAAAACATTTAAAAACCGTAAGACGTACTCGACAGTTCTTTATTTTATTTATATTTTGTATAGATTTCGACTGCAGAAACGTTTCTTACGCGGTGTACACGAGTCGTCAGGAGAAATCTGGTATTATAAAAAGTTATAACGAAATTTAATAACTTTTTATAATACCATAAGGTAATTGACAAACATCAGTCGATCCAATATGATTTCGTTATAACGTCTTCCTTATAACTTGTTATAATACCAGAAGGTGATTGACAAACATCAGGCAGTCCAATACGATGATATATGCACGTCATTCCATCTAGACGACACATGAAAATGACAATAATGCGCCGAAATATTCTGTAGCGACGAAATAAAAACAAATCTAAACTTTGCAGCAAATTTGGAACTTTCTTTAGTAAAAATGTCATTATGTGAGCCTGTTTACCCTGTCACAGCCGCGATACATTGCGTATACTATATTGATGTTGTTCAAACACTGAACAAAATGCATATGTGATATTTTTAAATAAAAGTTTTATATCACAGCGCCGAACTGAAAAGTAGTTATTTATTATTAATTCTTCGTTGGCGCCATTTAAGTGCACTGAGCCTGTTTTAGAGCTCCGATTTTCCTAATTCGTCGTGAGTGTTGATATATTGCATCTGGAGGTGTTATTCGGTGTTTTTAAACCACGCCATCGTAGTTTTTGATTTTGAATTAAAAAAAAGAGAGATTTTGATTAATCTATTTTAGTCCATTCGTTTTAGGTGTCCATAAAATAGTGCTTCTCTTTTAAGGATTGTGTCTGTAATTTTGTTCTATTTTGCTGTTGACTTCCTTGTTGGATCTGTTTTGGTAGGTGCCATTCTTGTACTTGCATCCTAAGACTCCTCCGATGATTTTGCGCTCTTTTTTCTCCAGTTGTTATTCTAATACGGTGATGGTCGGGCAAACAACCCATTATGGAGTCGTCATACGTAGATACGCATCGTCTGCATAGCACACCCAACTTTTGCATATACGCCCTGAAATTGCCTGACCTTCAAAACCCCCGCCCCCCTCGAGTTATGGCACTGAGGTTCCGACCGCAATCAGACGAGCGAGAACTTTTCATAGTTTCAAAAATATTTATTATACACACCAACAGCCGTAATTTTTTTTTTTTTTTTTTTTTTTGAACTTTATTATTTCTTATTGGTTTCGATATGTCATTGGGATCACCTTCAAGCAACACCAACGACGTCCATCCAATTACGTGTACTGTCAACATGGCCGAATTTACTGGAATTCCCAGCTCCATTCATGCGTGCTCCACACATATGTGACAGCAACTGTGCTACGAATTCCGGTAAATACGAAAAGTACCTGTAACTAGATGCACTTCGCTGGCGTGGCCTGAAGATGATAGCAGGGGTGTATCGAAACCAATAACAAATTGAAATAATAAAATTTAATCAATATTTGCGACTGTTGCTATGTATATTAAATATTTTTGAATCACAACTCCACCAGCAGCTGTTCCACAATCCACGACAGTAGATACAGCGCTCTTTTCGTCGTGTTTGCATCTATACGCTTGTCATGACCTGGACGGGATACATGGACTCCACATCCCTACATCCCCTTACCTTGGTATCCCCCCTCGCGATGTGTCAGTTATACAGCTTAATCACGTTAGACGGAACGGTTTGTTTCTTTGTTGTTTTTCTTTGTTACATGTTTATCTTTATACGCCTCTTAAGACCTTGTCGGGATATACATAGACGTGGATCATCAGTGTTCCACGTACATACTTTGCATACTGTCTACATGGCCGCGTGAAATGATCACGTGGTCTAAGCGTCATGCGGCCATTCCCGTCAGAGGCTCGAGTCCTCCCACGGGCATGTGCGTGTCTATTGTCCTTAGTGTAGGTTTCTTTAAGTACTTTGTAAGTTTAGGAAGTGATGACCATAGAAGTGTGGTCCAGTAGTTGTACAAACATTTGAACAATTACTTTTTTTTTATGAACACGAGTTTAATTGGAGAACATCGAGACAGAACTGAAGGTTGTGTGTTATGGTCGATCACGTTTTTAGGTCATCCCGTGCATTCGAGGTAGCTGAGTGCATAAATCGAGTGCCTCCTAAGCAGGAGGTACCAGGTTCGAATTCCGAGCGTGGCAAAAAATTTCAACTCAGCGCCTCATGTTATAATCGA
Organism: Locusta migratoria; assembly: GCA_026315105.1. Taxonomy (NCBI): domain Eukaryota; kingdom Metazoa; phylum Arthropoda; class Insecta; order Orthoptera; family Acrididae; genus Locusta; species Locusta migratoria. The sequence goes on along the minus strand of CM048754.1, from coordinate 73,864,141 downwards.
TACCTTTTTTGAATTCGTTGTCGGACCTTATGTCCCTGTGATGAATCACTGAGATAGCTGTTATAATCGTGTTAAAGAGACCTTTATTTCCTGTTTACGATTATTCGCCTATCTTGACCTTGGGGGGAGATACGTAGACATGCATGACCAGTACTTCATATACGTACTTCTGCTAGGTTTCATATTCCAGAATGTCTCACAAAGATAGCTGCTACAATCAGGTTGGACGGAGCGTTTTTTCATGTTCACGTTTATCCTCCCTATCTGTCAGTCGTTTTTGGTATTGTGTTGCCTGGCGCCCTGTGTGTCAATGACACAAAGTCTAACTGCTTTTCACACAGTCATTTCTTGATTCATGATCCAGTAGGCAAATATCAAATATCATTTTGACTGATTCATCCGTCGATTCTTGGTGGAACATCGTCATACTGAATTAAAATTACAAGTTTGTGGGACAGTTTGTGATATATTATCAAATCATGTTACCTATTGGCGTGACAGTTGAAATTTGTGAATCATTTTTTCATTGAGGTGAAGCTAGGTGATACGGTATTACTGACAGATTATGTATATTCTATACTGTGAAACAAATCTGTTCTACTGAAAGCTTCTTGGTCTCCATACTTTCGGAAGAGGTATTATGGACTAAAAAATTAAAATAAATAAATAAGCACCCTTCTTCATATTCGGTACTGTGGAGCACGTCACTTCTGCCGCTCAACTCCTCACACCTCTTAATGAATGTATGTTAGAGAACATATGTACTGGACATATTGATCTTGTTTTCGTCCATCGCTCCTTCTCCATAAAAATATGGAAATTAAATGGCTCGCATTAGAAGAGATTCATTTCACAGGATCGAAGTTGAAGAACTGCTGATTAGCATAAACTGATGACATTTTCGGATGTGGTTTCTTATGTCAACCTTTTTCTGCAAAGTCTCCTACACACATCCTCGGAATTTGTCAGTGTAATTTCGATTATTTACAGAAGGGTGGAAAAGCTGGTAGAAGCCGACCTCGGGGAAGATCAGTTTGGGTTCAGGAGAAAGGTAGGAACACGGGAGGCAATACTCACTTTACGGCTTATCCTAGAAGATAGATTAAGAAAGGGCAAACCTACATTTCTAGCTTTTGTAGATTTGGAGAAGGCTTTTGACAATGTTGATTGGAATAAACTCTTTCAAGTTCTGAAGCAAGCACGAGTAAAATATAGGGAGCGTAAGGTTATTTACAACTTGTACAAAAACCAGACAGCGATTGTCAGAGTTGAAGGGCATGAAAGGGATGCAGTGGTTGGAAAGGGAGTAAGACAGGGTTGTAGCCTTTCTCCAATGTTATTCAATTTGTACATTGAACAAGCTATAAAGGAAAGCAAGGAGAAATTTGGAGAAGGAATTAAAGTTCAGGGTGAAGAATTAAAAACACTGCGTTTTGCCGACAACATAGTAATTCTGTCAGAGACAGCAAAGGACCTGGAAGAGCAATTGAACGGAATGGACAGTGTGCTGAAAGGTGCATATAAGATGAACATTAACAAGAGCAAAACTAGGGTAATGGAGTGCAGTGTAAGAAAATCAGGTGATGCTGAAGGAATTTGATAGGGTAACGAAACAATGAAGGTGGTAGATGAGTTTTGTTATTTGGGTAGTAAAATAACAAATGATGGTCGCAGTACAGAGGATATAAAATGCAGAATGGCAATGGGTAGAAAAGCGTTTTTGAAAAAGAGAAATTTGTTAACATCGAATATTGATTTAAGCCTAAGGAAGTCCTTTCTGAAGGCATTTGTATGGAGTGTTGCCTTGTATGGAAGTGAGACATGGACGATAAACAGTGCGGACAGGAAGAGGATTGAGGCTTTTGAAATATGGTGCTACAGAAGAATGCTGAAGATTAGGTGGGTGGATCGCGTAACTAATGAGGAGGTACTGAACAGAATTGGGGAGAAAAGGAATTTCTGGCATACCTTGACTAAAAGAAGGAATAGATTGGTAGGACACATTCTTAGACATCAAGGAATTGTGAATTTAGCGTTGGAGGGAAGTGTGTGGGGTAAAAACCGCAGAGGAAGACCAAGAGATGGATACAGTAAGCAGATTCAGACAGATGTAGGTTGCCGTTCTTATGTGGAGATGAAGAGGCTTGCACAGGATAGGGTATTGTGGAGAGCTGCATCAAACCAGTCTCCGGACTGAAGACCACAACAACAACAACAATTTCAGATCACCCCGCAGTGTGCGAAAACGGCCAATGAATCCTTCTTCAGGGCAGATGAAACCACGTTCGAACTCTTATGACAGTGGTAATGACGATCATCAACAGAGGCTATTACGTCTATAGTGTGCGGTTAAGTATTCTTCTCGGACTGTCTGCCGTATCAGGACGTCGTCTACACGTCTTCTGGAAAATGTCCATATGACGTCATAATCCGGTAGACAACCCGAGACGAATATCATATGATCTTACGCCGAGAAAGCCTACGTAGTCAGTGGTTAAATTGAAAACTTGTCTCTGGCGGTAAGCGTGGTAGGGTACTCCAAGCATTTGCGGTGTCCACTGTGTCCGGGTGGTGCAGTGCACAGAGTGACCGCCTAGCAGGTAGCAGACCCGGGTTCGAATCCCGGGCAGGCGCATATTTTCAATTCTCCAGTCATTCTCTACCGACAATAGCCACTGATAGGGAAGGTAAATTTCTTTGTATGTAGAGTTCTTAGTGTTTTATTAACATGTCTGTCTGTCACGGAATTCACATCAGCATGATGTAGATACGTAGCTCTTGATATTGTCAAGTTGGACGACATTCCTCCACGACCGATCGTTCAAGTGTCTCTGTGATAGGCAGCGAACTGGAACTCAACTGTGACTGGTCTCAAACAAGAATACTTCGCGTCTTCGTATTTGCGCCTAACTGCATTTCCCTTTGTTGACAGCAACTTGACAGGTAAGCATTCTTTAGAAAAGTAATTACGTACCGGTTTTTCCCTATTTCTTCTTGTACGCCAACCTGTCAGTCACTTCTGTCAAAAATGGCATGTGTGCCGTCTATCTGTGAAGTAATATCTAGTTCCTCCTTGCCAAATCGTATCTTGATGTACCATCCAACAAGGACGTTCTCTTACACTGGAAAAGTCCCGTGTGACTTTCCAAGTCTGCTGACCTTCAGACATTACTCCATCGAGATGTAGTCAGCTGATACGGCACAGCAGACGAGACTTGCTACGACTTTTTCTTTGCTATGTCTGGCTGTCATTCAGGCTTTACGACAACGTTGTGTAGATACGTTTCGTCCTGACGTTAGGATTCAGACAACATAGCTTGCTACTTAGTTTTCTGTGGGAATGCAAGCCGAGAGGCGTGTTTGTTTTTTTTTTTTTTTTTTCCGTGCCTACAATGTCGACGTAAACATCGCTTCGTCTAATGAACGCACGTGTTACACTAGTGTCTTATTACTTCTTCCTAGTTCTTACCTAACCGTTCTTCTACTTGTCGTACCTGGTTACCTTAAGACAAATGGGGCCTTCGTGTCTTGTAATATCTTTCATGACTTCGAATACTATACTAATGGCCATTAAAATTGCTACCCCTAGAAGAAATGCAATTGATAAACGAGTATTCATTGGACAAACATATTATACTAGAACTAACATGTGATTACATTTTCACGCAATTTGGGTGCATAGATCTTGAGAAATCAGTACCCAGAACAACCACTTCTGGCCGTAATATCGGCCTTCATACGCCTGGGCATTGAGTCAAACAGAACTTGCATAGCATGTACAGGTACAGATGCCCATGCAGCTTCAACACGATACCACAGTTCATCAAGACAGTAGTGACTGGCCTATTGTGACGAGCCAGTTGCTCGGCCACCATTGACCAGACGTTTTCAATTGGTGAGATATCTGGAGAATGTGCTATCCATGGCAGCAGTCGAACGTTTTCCGTGTCCAGAAGGCCCGTACAGGACCTGCAACGTGCGGTCGTGCATTATCCTGCTGAAATGAAGTGTTTCGCAGGGATCGAATGAAGAGCAGAGCCACGGGTCGTAACACATCTGAAATGTAACAGCCACTGTTCAAAGTGCCGTCGATGTGAACAAAAGGTGACCGAGACGTGTAACCAATGGCACCCCATACCATCATGCCGGGTGATACGCCAGTATGACGATGACGAATAACACGCTTCCGATGTGCGTTCACCGGGATGTCGCCAAACACGGATGTGACCATCATGATGCTGTAAACACAACCTGGATTCATCCGAAAAAATGTCGTTTTGCCATTGGTGCACCCATATTCGTTGCGTACACCGTCGCAGGCGCTCCTGTCAGTGATGCAGCGTCAAGGGTAACCGCAGCCACGGTCTCCGAGCTGATAGTCCATGCTGCTGCAAACGTCTTCGAACTGTTCGTGCAGATGGTTGTTGTCTTGCAAACGTCCCCATCTGTTGAGTCAGGGATCGAGACGTGGCTGCTGGACCCGTTACAGCCACACGGATAAGATGCCTGTCATCTCGACTAATAGTGATACGAGACCATTGGGATCCAGCACGGCGTTCCGTATTGCCCTCCTGAACCCACCGATTTCATATTCTGCTAACAGTCATTGGATCGCGACCAACGCGAGCAGCAATGTCGCGATACGATAAACCGCAATCGCGATAGGCTACAATCCGAACTTTATCAAAGTCGGAAACGTCATGATACGCATTTCTCATCCTTACACGAATCACCACAACAACGTTTCACCAGGCAACGCCGGTCAACTGCTGTTTGTGTACGAGAAATCGGTTGGAAACTTTCCTCATGTCAGCACGTGATAGTTGTCGCCACCGGCGTCAACCTTGTGTGAATGCTCTGAAAAGCTAATCATTTGCATATCTTCTTCCTGTCGGTTACATTTCGCGTCTGTAGCACGTCATCTTCGTGGTGTAACCAGGATTGTATATAAAAACAGTCTAGATTACAATGTATTATTTATTTAGTCAACGAGTTTCGGTCCTTATTTTGGACGAGCAGGGACGCTCTAGAAGACTCCAAAGCACCTGCCCAGCTCCACAGCGTCATTGGAGTTACAGACCTGAAGATAGTCAAAAGAAGGACCGAAACTAGTTGACTAAATAAATAATTCATTGCACTTTAGACTGTTTTTTATATATAAATTTAAATAAGAGTGATATTGATCCTCCAAAGTGAAACAAAAATGTATCTAAAAATAAGTGACTTTTGTGTGTGTGTGTTGTTGTTAGCATACGTTAGTGTAAATAGTTTGTAAATAAATTTAGGGACGATGAACACAGCTGTTTGATCCTTCATGTTTACAAACACTGGAACTTTTGAAATAGTCGAGTCACATAAGAGATTCCTGGCAGGGTCGCCAGTCTCCGTTAACATGCTGTCATTCTTTGTATCCTACTAAAATTCATTTATGCGTCAATGGAATTAGTAAACTTGTAAAGTGTTTACTTAAATTTCGGTATGATAAGGGATGGCATACTGCTGGTTACTTTATTGTCTCAAACCACCATCCTCGCACTAAAAACAAATGATTACCATTACAAATACCAAATGAAAATGTGTTCGGTCTTCAAAAAAAAATAATAAATAAATAAATAAAAATAAAAAAAATAAAAAATATCTTATAGAACCATCGGTCTTAGAAACGGCAACGATTTCCGCCTGGAGAATTATTAAAGGCATTTAAAATATCTGTTTCACCTAGTGCACCATTCTCAAGTAATAGTTCACAATAAAGTGCGTCAATGTGTATGGGTGTAGGATTTCTGCGAAGGTCGACAATTCAAATTCAGACGGTTGTTTTGCGACCCGCAGTATTGCAATGGACGACTTTTGCCGGCCGCGGTGGCCGAGGGGACTGAGGCGCTCCAGTCACGGTCTGCATGGCCACTACGGTCGGGGATTCGAATCCCACCTCGGGCATGGATATTTGTGCCGTCCTTAGTGTTAGCTAGTTCATAAGTAGTTTGTAAGTTTAGGGACTTATGACCCCGTAGTTAAGTCCCATAAGGTATGCACTTTGATACCATGTTGGCAGGGACTCGTCTCCCGCCTTTACAGCAGAGTGGATACAAAGTCGCCGCCCGAGCGAGCTACAATGTTACCCTGCATAGAGGCCCCCTTGGCCAGTATACGAGCAGAGCCAGCGACCGCTAGTTAGCGATGGCCGACAGCGAGAGGCCTGTCCAAATATTTACCGGCCAGCGATCCGGCTCCTGATGAGGGCCGCGCGCGCCGAAACGTCTCCGGCCAGACGCTTATCCACTGCGCGCTGTTTGTTTGCTTCGCAGCGGCTCCGAGGGTTTGTTTTCTTGTCGCGCTGGGCTGCACTCCATTCCTTCCGCACATCCGTTTCTCCTGTCAGTGCGCTGCCGCGCTCGTAAAAAGCCCAGCCCGTCAGCCCAGCGATTCCAAGATTTGTCTAGCCTGTCTGAATCTACTGATAGAAACATAGGTTTCATTTTTCTACATCATCACCATCTACATCTATATACATACTCCGCAATTCACCGTAAGGTGCGTGGCGGAGGGTACACCGTACCACTACTAGGCATTTCCTTTCCTATTCCACTCCCAAATTGAACGAGGAAAAAAAGAATGCCTATATGCCTCCGTACGAGCCCTAATTTCTCTTATCTTGTCTTTGTGATCTTTACGCGAAATGTAAGTAGGCGGCAGCAAGATCGTACTATACTCAGCTTCAAATTCCGGCCCTCTAAATTTCCTCAACAGAAATTCACGAAAAGAACGTCGTCTTTTCTCCAGCGATCCCCAACTGAGTTGCCGGAGCATTTCCGTGACACTCGCGCATTGGTCGAACCTACCGGTAACAAATCTAGCTGCTCGCCTCTGAACCGCTTCCATGTCTTCCTTTAAACTGATCTGCTGCGGGTCCCAAACACTTGAGCAATACTCAAGATATGGTCGTACAAGCGTTTTATACGCGGCCTCCTTTACAGATGAAGTACATCTTCCCAAAATTCTTCCAATAAACCGAAGTCGGCTGAACGCCTTGCAACTGTCCTTACATGTTCGTTCCATTTCATATCGCTCTGCAATGTTACGCCTAGTTATTTGAACTACGCGACAGCATCAAAAAGCTCACTACAGCCGGCCGCGGTGGCCGAGGGGACTGAGGCGCCCCAGTCACGGTCTGCACGGCCACTACGCTCGGGGGTTCGAATCCCCCCTCGGGCATGGATATTTGTGCCGTCCTTAGTGTAAGGTAGTTGATAAGTAGTTTGTAAGTTTAGGGACTGATGACCCCGTAGTTACGTCCCATAAGCTTAACAAACATTTGAACATTTGAACAAGCTCACTACTAATGCTGTATTCGAACATTATGGGACTGTTTCTCCTACTTATGTGCATCAGCTTACATTTTTGTACATTTAGAGCTATCTGCCATTCTTCACACCAACTAAAAATGTTGTCTAAGTCATCCTGTATGCTATTACACTCAGTTAAAGACGACACCCTCCCATACACCACAGCATCATCAGCAAACAGCCGCAAGTTACAGTCTGCAGTGTGGCACCGCGTCGAACGCCTTTTTGAAGTCGAGAAAAGCACAATCTGCCTGTTGCCCGTGGCTTGCAAGATGTCATGTGAAAAAAGGGCAAGCTGAGTTTCACGTGAACGATGTTTCCTAAACCCGTGCTGATTCACAGAAAGTAAATTGAAGTAACTCTTTCTGTCGTCCAGGGTCACTATAGAGCCCAAGCAGACCCGAAGCTCGTACCGCGGAACCAGCTCGCTCTTAATAGCTGTTGGCATTTAAATTTTTTAGCAGTGCATTATCTGATGTGGTGAGTAGAAACGTTGGAGGTTCTGTACTCTCGCGCAGTCATGGGCTGGGTACCAACACTGTACGTCACAAACGGCTTTTAATCAAATTGCGTGGTTATGGTATATCGCCCGAAATTTGCGACTGGATAGGGCATTTCCTGTCAGAGAGGACACAGTTCGTAGTAATCTATTGTAAGACATCGACTAAAACAGAGGTGATATCCGGCGTTCCACAGGGTAGTGTTATTGTTCCTCTGCTGTTCCTTATTTACATAAACGATTTAGGGGAAAATCTAAGTAGCTCTCTTAGGTTGTCTGCAGATGACGCCGTCATTTACCGTCTAGTAAAATCATCTGAAGATCAAAACCAACTGCAGAACGATCTGAATAAGATATCACAATGGTGTAAAAATTAACAATTGACGCTAAATAACGTGAAGTGTCAAGTCGTCCAGATGAGTACGAAAAGAAAGCCGTTAAACTATGTTTACAAGATAAATCAATCAAAAGTGAAGGCCGTAAACTCGACAAAATACGTAGGAATTACTATTACTTCTGACTTAAATTGGAAAGAACACGTAGATAATGTTGTGGGAAAGGCGAACCAGAGACTGCGTTTTATTGGCAGAACCCTTAAAACATGTAACAGAACTACAAAAGAAACTCCATACACTACGCTTGTCCGTCCAATTTTGGAGTATTGCAGCCCAGTGTGGGATCCTTATCAGGTGGGTTTGACGGAGGACATCGAAAGAGTGCAAAGAAGGGCAGGTCGTTTCGTATTGTCACGACACAGGGGAGACAGCGTTACGGAAATGATACAGGACCTGGGATGGGAATCATTACAACAACGGCGCTTATCGCTGCGGCGTGGGCTATTTACGAAACTCCAATCGCTAACATTCTCCTCCGAATGCGAAAATTTATTGTTGACTCCCACTTACACAGGTAGAAATGATCATCAGAATAAAATATGAGAAATCAGAGATTCAGAGATTCAGGTATTCTTTCTTCCCGCGCACCAGTCGAGAATGGAATGGGAGATGAATAGTATAATAGTGGTTCGATGAGCTGCCAGACACTTAAATGTGCTTTGCAGAGTATCCCATGTACATGTAGATGTAGTAGCTGCTCGTTCAGTTCGGGTCCACAGCCGCTGGCGCATTGACGGGTGCTGCCGGTCGGCAGAATGAGCCCCCATTGTGCGTCGCTGGAGTGGTATTACGCCTCTGTGAGGCCGTGTCGGGCGCTTTGCATATTGAAAGCCGCGCGGCTATGTTTTAATCAGGGCCGCACAGCGGGGCGGTCACGCTCGCCGCGAAGGGCGTGCGCCGGGGAAGAAAGGCCCTTCATTATCCCTGCGTAGGGCCCAGTGACAGCCGTGTACTGTACACTGCGTCTGACGCCGGCGTCGTCCCCTCCGTGGTAGGCAAGCCCGCGAAACGCACAGTAGAAGACATCCAACGGACTGACATGCTGCATCGTGTACTGTGGGTCTCTACGTCTGTACTCCTGCCCGTACCGTACGACCTGAACAACAGCAGGATTGTTCCGAATTCCCCGTTCTCTCCAGATGAGAGAACAACGATTATTGGCTGATCACAAAATCTTGACTCATCTCTGAACAGAACCCGGGGCCATTCTTTACGCCTCCAATCCTGTCGTTCCTCCAGCCAGTTTCTGCGGGCTAAATGGTGTCATGGTTTTGATGGCGCACACAGCAAGGGACTCTGCGCGTAGAGACCAAATTTCAGAAGGTTTATTTCCGACTGCGTCCTGTTGCTGTCTGCAGGGAGCGTTGCACTGAGCACCATTCAGACTCCTGTCTCCACGCGCTGATAACCGGAGATAACCGTCATATCTCTCTGGTATTACCCTTTAACGATCTTGGCCTTATTTTTTTTTTAAACGGTTCCTGTTGTCTGAAATCGCTTCCGAGTCCTGGAAATTACAATTTGCGAAACTTCAATAGCTGTATCTGTCCCTATATCAACCTTCCCATTGCTGTTCATGCCATAGATTCGGATAAGCCACGTTGTTATTACATTGCAGTACCTCCTCACTACACTATATGAACCTAACTGCTTCGTTTGGTAAAGGCAAAACCGACTCCAGCAACTTTGTCTTGCCGTAATGTTGTTGTCTCACCGACAGAAAGACGTCGAACCATTTTAGTTCATTCTACCGATGACAATACTTCAGAACCAAATATATCTCCTGCAATTGCATTGACCAGTGTAGATGTCCCAAATAATGACGGAACCACCCCCATGCTTCAGAATCATGCATGCCGCATCGTAATCTTCTTTTGGAATGTGCGATACTTAAACACGGTTTTTTGTGGAAGGATATGTAAACGATGATTCATCGGATCTTACCACGCGCTTCCAATCGGCAAATGTCGTGGTACCACTTTCTTCACAGAATTGCGCTGGCTCCCATTATTGTGTGCTGTCCTTTCGTTAATACACTCCTGGCCATTAAAATTGCTACACCACGATGACGACGTGCTACCGACGCGAAATTTAACCCACGGGGAGAAGATGCTGTGATATGCAAATGATAAGCTTTTCAGAGCATTCACGCGACGTTGGCGCCGGTGACGACACCTACAACGTGCTGACACGAGGAAAGTTTCCAACCGATTTCTCGTTCACTAACAGCAGCTGATCGGCGTTGCCTGGTGAAACGTTGTTGTGATGCCTCGTGTAAGGAGGAGAAATGCGTACCATCACATTTTGGACTTTGATAAAGGTCGGATTGTAGCCTATCGCGATTGCGGTTTATCGTATCGCGACATTGCTGCTCGCGTTGGTCGCAGAATATGGAATCGGTGGGTTCAGGAGGGAAATACGGAACGCCTTGCTGGATTCTAACTGTCGCGTATCACTAGCAGTCGTGATTAAAGGCATCGTATCTTAATGGTCATAACGGATCGTGCAGCCACGTCTCGATCCCTGAGTCAACAGATGGGGACGATTGCAAGACAACAACCATCTGCACGAACAGTTCGACGACGTTGGCAGGAGCATGGACTATCAGCTCGGAGACCATTGCTGCGGCTACCCTTGACGCTGCATCACAGACAGGAGCGCCAGCGATGGTGTACGCAACGACGAACCTGGGTGCATGAATGGCAAAGCAATATTTCTTCGGATGAATCCAGGTTCTGTCTACAGCATCATGATGGTCGCATCCGCGTTTTGCGACATCGCGGGGAACGCACATTGGAAGAGTGTATTCGTCATCGCCATACTGACGTATCGCCAGGCAAGATGGTATGGGGTGCCATTGGTTACACGTCTCGTCACCTCTTGTTTCTCGTCGACGGCACTTTGAACAGTGGCCGTTACATTACAGGTGTGTTACGATCCGTGGCTCTACCCTTCATTTGATCCATGCGAAACTCTGCATTTCAGCAGGATAATGCACGACCGCGTGTTGCAGGTCCTGTAGGGGCCTTTCTGGATACGGAAAATGTTCGACTGCTGCCCTGGCCAGCACATTCTCGAGATCTCTCACCAATTGAAAACGTCTGGTCAATGGTGGCCGAGCAACTGTTTCGTCACAATACGCCAGTCACTACTCTCTTGATGAACTGTGGTATCGTGTTGAAGCTGCATGGGCATCTGTACCTGTACACGCCATACAAACTCTGTTTGACTCAATTCCCAGGCGTATCAAGGCCGTTATTACGGCCAGAGGAGCTTGTTCCGGGTACTGATTTCTCAGCATCTCCGCACCCAAATTGCGTGAAAATGTAATCATATGTCAGTTCTAGTGTAATATATTTGTCTAGTGAATACCCGTTTATCATCTGCATTTCTTCTTGGTGTAACAATTTTAATGGCCAGATTGTACTTTTTCTGTGTAGGGCGCGACGCCAAACCTGTTCCGGACTTCTATATTTTTTACATGATCGCATCGGATCAGACTCGTGGACCAAGTAAGCATCTTCATCTCAGTGGTATGTATCATTTGCTCCTGTTGTTTCGTAAAGAGCGACTCCTCAGGGTAATTGTGATGGACGCTTGCAACGGCGCCCGTTTCCTTAAAACTCTAACGCGCGACCACATTTCGATATGTTAGTAATAATTATCTTAATAATAATAATTTAATTAATTAATGCTGTTCCTGCTGTATGGTTTACAGGTTCTTTTATGTACCCTTGTCCGATGAGTAACTTAACTATCCTTGTAATATAAGGACAATGGAATGTACAAACATTTGAGATCATTATTATTTGCTTCATGGTGAACACGAAACAGTACTCTGCCCATTCTATGGCCTTTACATTAGGAACATAATTAACTTACTCATCGGACAAGGGTACATACAAGGACGTGTCAACCGTAGAGTAAGCTTTTTTTTTTATTGTTACAAAAATCTTCTTTGCAAACTGTATCACAGATCAGAATCCCCCGCCGTCTTCGAATATATCGAAATAAACCATATATCGAAATGTGGTCGCGCGTTCGAGTTTTATCGAAACGGGCGCCCGTACAAGTGTCCTTCAGTTCCATAGATTACTGCTGGACGTAAACGTTTGCCTTTGGACACTGAGAAATCTTTTTATCGCGGAGCATTCTAGTGACCTGTCTCTGTCACAGTCTGAAGTGTCGACGGACGCCAGGTACTTAAATTGAATGGTCTTCTGCAGGTCTTCTTCCCCAATATTTATGGTGCCTCTGGTTTGGGAACCGCATTCTAAGTATTCAGTCTTCTGGACATTGAGGTGCAGTCCGTTTTCAACCCTCTGCCAGGCACTTAAATGTGATTTGCAGAGTATCCCATGTAGATGTAGATGTCCTTCCAGGTTTGAACCTGATGTTGTAGTCCTGGACCGGCCGCGATGGCCGAGCGGTCTGCGGCGCGCCCGTCACGTTCTGCACGGCCACTACGGTCGGGGGTTCGAATCCCCCCTCGGGCATGGATATTTGTGCCGTCTTTATTAGTAGCTAGTTCATAAGTAGTTTGTAAGTTCAGGGCCTGATGACCCCGTAGTTAAGTCCCTTAAGCTCTACAAACATTTGAATATTATGTAGTCCTGGGTGGGTTTGTGCCGAAAATAGCACATCATCGTAATAAAGAAGGGTCCAAGAATGTGAAGTCCGTATGTCAGCCGTTACCGTTCCCATACCAGAGAAAAAGTTTTTATTTCATTTTCTGTACGTAATTGTTTTTTTCCGTAATCACAGCACAGTGGATCGTAGACGTATTAGCTCAATATTTACGTGCGTGTTGCTGTCATTTCATATCCAGTATTCTCTCGCGCGCTAGTTTGAGGCGGGAGAAAAAAAAATTGCAAATCATACAGTGAAACTGTCTGATGGAGCGGCCATAACGATATCCCCGTTTGGCAGATTTCGCCACGCTGTCACTCTGCAGTAATCGCACATCGCGCAGTCGAAAGGAGCGGAAAAAAGAGCTCGCTTTCAGTATGGCCGTGGCACGGGAAGGAGGAGCTGATTTACGATGCAAACCCGACAGCCATTAAGCGGTATCGCGACCGAGGATCGGTCGATAAAACCGAAAGCCGGCCAGCCGCGACCGATATCGGCGAGGGGCTGACGGAATGGCAGCCATCACTCCCCTGATAGCGGAAGCTGTTGCGCGAAAAAATTCCTTGCTGATGATGAACCGCTGTACCCGGGGCGAAACGCAAGTATAATAGTAACACGAGCTCGCGTATGAGAAGCTTAGTACTAAAGACAACCGAGGCAATTTTTTAAAATTGTTTTCACAATTCACCAACAGTGCAGTGAACACTAAAATACTGCTATTGTTCTTCACTATTTCACCAATGAAGACACCAGCAAGCCGACCGCGGTGGCCGAGGGGACTGCTGCGCGTCAGTCACGGTCTGCACGGCCACTACGGTCGGGGGTTCGAATCCCCCCTCGGGCATGGATATTTGTGCCGTCCTTAGTGTTAGCTAGTTCATAAGAAGCTTGTAAGTTTAGGGACTGATGACCACGTAGTTAAGTCCCATAAGCTATATAAACATTATTATTATTATTACACCAGCAAATTTGTAGATGACAAAATGTCAACGAAGACCTACACAGTACATACATGTAGGAAAACTGTTACCAACTTCAACATGTAAAACGAGCAGTACGAGGGGCGTTTGTAAATTCCGAGCGAAGTCGAAAGATGGCAGCACCGTCGCTTATCGATGTTATAATTGGTTAGTAGCATCTTTGGAAAGAGCACACACCAAGTTTCAGCCACATTGGTCTATTTCTTTATTCGTGTGAATCAAGGAAGTCGAATGATTGTCAAAGAATGGACGAAAAAGAGTTTAGTGTGATGATTAATCATTACTTTATGAAAGGCAAAACACCTCAGGAGACTAAAGAGAAGCTTGATAAACATTATGGTGACTCTGCACCTTCGATTAGAACAGTTTATAAGTGGTTTCAAAATTTTCGGAGTGTCCATATGGGCACAAGTGACGCTGAACGTTCTGGACGCCCTTTGGAGGTTATGACTCCAGAAATCATTGATAAAATCCATCACATGGTAGAGGATGACAGAGGAGTTAAGGTGCGTGAGATTGCTAGTGCTGAGGGCATGTCAAATGAACGGGTAAATTATATTTTGCATGAACATTTGGATGAGAAAGCTATCAGCAAGATGGGTGCCGCGATTGCTCACGCTTGACCAAATCCGGAATCGTGTGAAGTGTTGCGAGGAAGGTTTGTAGCTTTTCAGGAAGAATCCGCAGGACTTTAAGCGTCGTTTCGTCACTGTGGATGAAGCATGGATACATTAGTACACTCCCAAGACCAAAGAAAAATCTAAACAATGGGTTAGCAAGGGAAAACTGCACAATAACAGTCGAAGACGGGTTGTTTGGCAGGAAAGGTTATGGAGATGGTCTTTTGGAATTCTCAAGGTATAATGTTATCGACTATCTGGAACAGGGTGCAACTATTATGGGTGCATATTATTCATCGTTATTGGACCCTTTGAAAACCAAGCTGCAAGACAAACGCCGGCGATTGGCCCACAAAAAAGTCCGTTTCCATCATGACAATGCAGTAGCACACCTTAGCGGCTGTGGTCCCAAAATGATTGGAAATAGGATTCCAACTCGTCTCACCCCCTCAACCCCTTTTCTCCAGACTTGGCTCCCTCGAACTACTATTTGTTCCCCAATTTGAAGAAATGGCTGGGGGACGAAGATTTCATTCAAACGATGAGGTGATTGCAGAAACCAATACCTGTTTTGCAGGCGTGATCTATTCCTATTATTCAGAAGGGATCGACAAATTTGAACAGCGTTGGACGTCTAAAAGGAGACTATGTCGAAAAATAATAATGGTTTTCTCCAAACATGTTAGTAGTTTTTCTTTTTGCACGGACTTTTGAAACGCCCCTCGTAAAATGACACACTGAAAATGGTACAACTGTAGCGAAACTTGTGTGGCTGTATAAAAACCAAAACCAATGTTTTATTGAAGAAAACCAACTAAATAATTACGACCATATTTAGACTTGCTGGAAAAATATAGGAAACAACAGGTACAATTATAGAAGACAGTCAACGTCTTAAAACGATAAAAACGTCGTACGGAACAGCTTTACTATCATACTTACTCAAACTCCGCCTAAAATATAACGGATCCAGCGGTTCTTTAGACTATGTACTAATACAATGTAGCCGCAGTGACATCATCAGAAAATAAACGGAACACCAGCTTGGCTTAGTCGTGTATGTTTAACGTACAGTGTATGCCGACACTAGCGGAAACATCCTGTTATCGGCGCTACCGTTCATAACAAACTGCGCTGTCGTCGTAAGAATGTTCGACGTCACCAGTACATGCCTAAACATATTCGTCACTGTTAAATTCACGAGTACGTCGCGGCTTGTGAAAGCATAAAACAGCGATAAGTCGAGCGCTACGCCTCCATTTCACTGATGGTTTTGAATAACCTACCGCTGCCATTTCTGATCTCGAGTAGTGGTAATTAACTAATTACGTTACAGTAAGCCGACAGGGTTATGCCTGACTTCAGAGAAAAGTGCTAGTAGCTCCGATGTCATTTACAGTTGATCTCATTTCCAATGAATTTCTTATGCACTGTCCAGTCTGCTCATATGTTCCACACCAGTTGTTTTTAAATCGTTCATTGTATGTTGAGTATGAATTTGGTAGGTCCAAAAACTGTTCCTTGCGGTATACTTAAATAAATGCGTTACACAGCGTGTTTTCAATGAAGGGATGTTCCGATGAAATTCTTCAGTCTGCTCGTATATTCGACATCAATTATTATTAAATCGTGATTGTACGTTGAGAATGAGTTTCGTAGGTCCAAACACTGTTCCTTGTGGCATACTTCAGTAAATGCATTGACGCTGCGTAATTCCAATGCAAGAAATGTTCAGATGAGTTTCTTATGCAGTGACTAAACTGCTCATATATTCCACATACATTGTTTTTAAATCGTTCATTGTGTGTTAAGTATGAGTTTCGTTAATTAAAACCAAAATGAAGAAAATACTGTTCCTTGCGGGGTATTTAAATAAATGCTGTGACGCAGCGTATTTCAAATGCAAGGGATGTTCATATGAATTTATTATGCAGTTTGCTCATATGTTCGACATAAATTGGTTTTAAACTCTTCATTGTATGTTGAGTATGAGTTTCGTAGGTCGAAAAACTGTTCCTTGCGGCATTCATAAATGAATGTGTTGGCGCAACTTATATCCAGTGCTCAGATGTTCCGATAAATTTCTTATTCAGTGACCAGTCTGCTCATACATTCCACATCAATAGTTTTTAAATAGTTCATTATGTGTTAACTATGTGTCTCGTTGGTAGAAAAACAGTTCCTTGTGATATAAAGACATACGTTGACGTAACATGTTTCCAATGCAAGGTATGTTCCTATGAATGTATTATGCAGAGTCCAGTCTGCTCATATATTCCACATCAACTGTTTTTAAATCGGTCATTGTATGTTGAATATGAGTTTGCTGGATTCTGAAACTTTTCCTTGTGCATACGTAAATAAATTCGTCGATGCAGCGTATGTCTCGATAAAATTGTTATTAGGTGTTCAGCGTGTTCATATATTCCACATCACCTGTTTTTAAATCTTTCATTTTATGTTGAGTATGAGTTGTGTAGGTCCAAAAACTGTTCCTTGTGGTATACTTAAATAAATGCGATGACGCAGCGTATTTCCAATGTGAGGGATGTTGCAATGAATTTCTTATGCAGTGTCATGTCTGGTTATATATTCCTCATCAACAGATTTTAAATCGTTCGTTGTACATTGAGTGTAAGTTTTGTAGGACCTAAAACTGCTCCTTGCGGCACACTTAAATAGATTCGCTGACGCGGCGTATTTCCAATGCAAGCGACGTCCCGATGAATCTCTTATGCAGTGTCCAGCCTGGTCATATATTCCACATCAACTGTTTTTAAATAGCAATTTTAATGCTCGCGTGCGTTCTGCGGGCGAAGGACCGACAGAAAAAAAAGGACGACCTCCGTTGTCATGCTGGAAAGGTAGGGCCCCCACACAGTGTCGGCCGTACGTGAGGCGACTGCGTGTGAACACACACGTCAAACAGCGAGTTAGCTGCCCTGACTAAGCTACTGGCGGCGGCCGCGGCGGCGCTGGCGGCGCCAGCGTCGCTCTGTTTACGTCGATCGCCATAAATCTATCAGCAGCAGCCGGCGCGACGCGCGTGCGCCCTGGCGGCCGCGCCGTGTACTACACAAACTCATCAGCAAGTTAACTACCGCGGAAAAACCGTTTAGAACGGTGCAAACACGAGCCCTTTTTGTACCCTTCCTTGTTGTGTTCCTCTTTTTTTTCGGTACTGTCCTGGTGCCACGTGGTGTTTAGCGAAGAGTGGCCCCGACAGGGGAGAAACCAACGACCAGCTAAATTGCCCGTATAAAAAAAAAAAGCGCACACAATGTGTCGACGTGTTCAGTGATTTTAGATTGGCAATTTTTTGGGGAGTAGCTTCGATCTCTGCGTTGCTCTCCAGTAAAGGACGAATTTACTGGAGACGATGCCTAGTCAGCTAGAAAATTTCGAACGTGTGAAATGTGAGATTCAGGCAAATGTTGTTTGTAAAGCGTATAGGACTTAACTGCGGGGTCATTCGTCCCTAAACTTACAAACTACTTACGAACTGTTGTTGTTGTGGTCTCCAGTCCGGAGACTGGTTTGATGCAGCTCTCCACAATACCCTATCCTGAGCAAGCCTCTTCATCTCCACATAAGAACGGCAACCTACATCTGTCTGAATCTGCTTACTGTATCCATCTCTTGGTCTTCCTCTGCGGTTTTTACCCCACACACTTCCCTCCAACGCTAAATTCACAATTCCTTGATGTCTAAGAATGTGTCCTACCAATCTATCCCTTCTTTTAGTCAAGGTACGCCAGAAATTTCTTTTCTCCCCAATTCTGTTCAGTACCTCCTCGTTAGTTACGCGATCCACCCACCTAATCTTCAGCATTCTTCTGTAGCACCACATTTCAAAGGCCTCAATCCTCTTCCTGTCTGCAATGTTTATCGTCATGTCTCACTCCCATACAAGGCAACACTCCACACAAATGCCTTCAGAAAAGACTTCCTTAGGCTTAAATCAATATTCGAGGTTAACAAATTTCTCTTTTTCAAGAACGCTTTTGTACCCATTGCCATTCTGCATTTTATATCCTCTGTACTGCGACCATCATTTGTTATTTTACTGCCGAAGTAACAAAACTCATCTACCTCCTTTATTGCTTCGTTTCCCAATCTAATTCCTTCAGCATCGCCTGATTTTCTTACACTGCACTCCATTACCCTAGTTTTGCTCTTGTTAATGTTCATCTTATATGCACCTTTCAGCACACTGTCCATTCTTCCAGGTCCTTTGCTGTATCTGACACAATTACTATGTCGTCGGCAAAACGCAATGTTTTTAATTCCTCACCCTGAACTTTAATTCCTTCACCAAATTTCTCCTTGCTTTCCTTTATGCAGTAACTTTTCTAAATATGATTATTTTGTTTTTATAACAATAATTACAAACACCTGGTCGTGAACGGGCTGCATTTTTATTTACAATGCCGAGGAACTTTGCGATTTTATACCAACAATGAACGACATTAACTCAAGCCACAATTGTGGCGATATTCCATAAGCAAGCCGCTTGATTGAAAGACGCTTATGAGGTACAGTGTCGAAAGCCTTTCGGAAATCTAGAAATACGGAATCTGTTTGGTATCTCTTGTCGATGCCACTCGTGACTACACCTCGTGGACTTTTAGGTTCTAGAAATCTTAAATTAGGTACCTAAAATAGCTTCTATCACTTACAAAAATAGGTTACAAAAAAATCAGAAAATAGGTGATCAAAATCTGAAATTTTATTGTCTAGAAAGATGAACGGATTGACAAAAATGCACATTATTTTACAGTTCATGTCCATAATTGCAGTCACAGTAAATAACTAACACACACGCGAGATTTCCCGTTGAGAAACTGCATCTCTTGTCTGTTAATCTGAGAATGAACGTTCCACCGGAACATATATAAATGACGGTATTAGGCGCAATGGAACCGCACTCTCATGTTCTGTTGATTTACCTTATGTCAGCCACCGTGCAAAGGGTGATCAGATTTTTTTAGAACGATCTTCAGTTTTCCCCAAACTTTCATACCAACAGAACCTGGGGCCAAGTTGATTTTTTCTCTCACCTCGTCTATCAATCGTAGTTGCATGTAGATTGGTTTCCCTGAACACTAGAGATTTAATAATAGGGACCAAAAATGCATAATGCGATGAAATGTCGTTGGAATTTGTTGGGTGTTTTAAAACATCTTTAGCTGAAGTAATACTCACTGCTTCCACGGCAATTTAAGAGCAATGTTTCTAATGTCTCGACTTTTAAAAGTAAGATACTATCATGTTCTAATACGAAATTAGGTATTTTAGGTACTATAAAATTACAATTTTCCATAAAAATTTGCATAATTCTTAGGTGGAAGGACGACGAGAGAATTTTTAGCATACATTTTTTTTATTTAATTAGATTTTTAATATTTAGGTACAATCAGGTAGTAACCTAAATTTATGTATTTTTAAGTGCTATAAAACTAGCGTTTTCGATCATAAATTTGCACAATTCGTGTATGTACAACTTCGGTTGCCTTTATTTAATAAGGAAAAAAATAGGTCTACTCATGACATCATGTGAGTAAAGGGTTAGCTGTGTTTCATTCTGCAGCGGAGTGTGCGCTGATATGGAACTGCCTGGCAGATTAAAATTGTGCGCCGGAACCGGGACTTAAACCCGAGACCTTTCTCTTTCGCCGGCAAGCGCTCTACCGACTGAGCTATCCCGACACGACTCACGATGCTGCCTCACAACTTTACTTCCGCCAGTACCTCGCCTCCTACTTTCCAAACTTCACAGAAGCTCTCCTGCGGAACATGCAAGACTAGCACTCCTGAAAGAAAGGATATGATGGAGACATGGCTTAGCCACAGCCTAAGGGATGTTTCCAGAATGAAACTTTCACTCTGCAGCGGAGTGTGCGCTCATATGAAACTTCCTGGCAGATTAAAATTGTGTGCCGAAACCAGGACTCGAACCTGGGACCTTTGCTTTCTGCGCACACTCCGCTGCAGAGTGAAAGTTTCATTCTGGAAACAACCCTTAGGCTGTGGCTAAAGCCATGTCTCCATCATATTCTTTCTTCCAGGAGTGCTAGTCTAGCATATTCCGCAGGAGAGCTTTTGTGAAGTTTGGAAAGTAGGAGGCGAGGTACTGGCGGAAGTTAAGTTGTGAGGCGGCATCGTGAGTCGTGTCTGGATAGCTCAGTCGGTAGAGCCCTTGCGCGCGAAAGGCAAACGTCCCAGATTCGAGTCCCGGTTCCGGCACACAATTCTGCCAGGAAGATACTTTCAGAATCCTTGTTGACTATGGGTCGTTTTCAGTTCATAATATTTGCGGAAAGTATATGTTCTAAAATCCAGCAGCAAAATGACGTGAGTTTTTATACCAAGTAAGTGTGGTTGCTCCGTAATACATCTATTTTTATAATCATTTTCCCTTCTTTTTCTGTGTCGCACGTTGCTTCACACGTGTTCTTACGCCACCTATTACAACAAGCAGGTGTTGCGTGTTTTCACCTGGCCCTCGAGCAGTTTTAAAAGCTTGCTCATTAGCGACGTAACACCGCGCAGTATTTTTATACGTCTCGAAAAAAGTAGCACACGTCTGAAGCGACATTGCCTGGGCCAACATCTGACCAGTTAGCCACTTGCTGTGAACGATTCCACAAGACTTCATAATTTTTTCCCTTCCTCGCTGTAACCGAGCCTCGTGAAGCACCATTTGAGTGTAACGTGACCCAGACTCGCCGGCCAGCGCTTGGCAGGGCCTGTTAGGACTTAATGGAGGGGGCGGGTTTCCTGGCGGCCCACAAACCTCTCATTTAGAGCGGCTTCCTTCCCATTGTTTATTCGTGGCCCGTCCTTCAATTAAGGCTGCGGTATGAGTTACGACCTGGCGATCTCGTCGTCTCGGTCCGTTAAACCGTCCTCACAAGGGACGCGTTGTCCCACCGTAGCGTAAGCCAGACGAGCTGTCTACCTAGCAGCCGGCCGCGGTGGCCGGGGGGACTGAGGCGCTCCAGTCACGGTCTGCACGGCCACTACGGTCGGGGCTTCGAATTAGGGATGGGAAAAACCGAGCGGTTAAAACCGATACCGGTATTTTAGTTTTGAATAACCGGTTTTTTTCGGTGTTTATTTGGTGTCGGTTGTAACCGGTTTTTTTAGTTATTGCCAAGAACCGGGTAAAAAAAACTGGTACGACTACTTCCTGTAGTAGTGGTTCAAAATGTGTTTTTTGTAAATAATTTTAAAAAATTAAAACTAGTAGACCGTAATATGTAGGGCTATTCCTATTCATGCGGCAGTTCCATGCTGTCGTCGCCAGACATCGCTTGTGTCTTAAATGGCACCATCCCTAGTGTGGAAGTACTTCACGAAGTATGGTGTCAGTGAGGTACAAGGCTCCATTTGCTTTAAAAAGCTGAAAACGGATGGAGGTAGTACGAACATGCTGTGTCATTTAAGGAGAAAGAAATCCAAAATGTTCCTTGGAAGAGAAGGTAAATCGGATTCATATACCTATTATGTAAGTGATGTACTCTAAGCTTGGAATAACAACTTTTAATGTATTATCATATTGTTATGCTAACAAGTTTTATTAATGTGATTCTTTGAAAGCGAGGGGCTTTTTTAATAACCAATATGGGTTTAGATAACATTGATCATGTGGTGCCTCCCTCGGTCGTGGGTGTATATGTTGCCCTTAGCGTAAGTTAGTTTAAGTTAGATTAAGTAGTTTGTAAGTCTAGGGACCGATGGCCTAAGCATCTAGGTCTCATAATAACTGACGCCCATTTGAACATTGTTTGATCATGTAGTACAGAGCTTTCCTACTTCAATTTGCGTAAATTTACACTGACAACAATCATACTGTTAGTCGGAACTGTGATTTTATTTTTCGAAAGACTTTTTCAGCACTGACTGAAGTTTATTTACTGACTGTAACTTTTATATACTATGTATATAACGAGATACTCGTATGCGCTGGTTCACAAGTCCAACTTACGGAGTTCAAATGTTTGTAAAGTCTATGGGACTTAACTACGGGGTCATCAGTCCCTAAACTTACAAACTACTTATGAACTACTTACGAACTAGGACGGCACAAATATCCATGCCCGAGGGGGGATTCGAACCCCCGACCGTAGTGGCCGTGCAGACCGTGACTGGAGCGCCTCAGTCTCCTCGGCCACCGCGGCCGGCTTCTTACGGAGTGGTTGGCTCAATATTCGCGGTGGCCGAGGGGACTGAGGCGATCCAGTCACGGTCTGCACGGCCACTATGGTTGGGGGTTCGAATCGCCCCTCGGGCATGGATATTTGTGCCGTCCTTAGTCTTAGCTAGTACATAAGTAGTTTGTAAGCTTAGGGACTGATGACCCCGTAGTTAAGTCCCATACGTTCTACAAACATTTCAACATTTTTTTTCTAACTAGGATAAACCGATTCGACCTAGGCTTATCTGGTTTCTCCTATCGTTAACAGGATGAAATAGTTTGGCCTAGGCTAAACTGGTTTGTCCTATCGCATGTAGTGGAGAAATGGTTTGGCCTAGGCTAAACTGGTTTGTCCTATCGCATGTAGTGGAGAAATGGTTTGGCCTAGGCGAAACTAGTTCATCCTAAAATCGGGTTTGGCCTGTAACACATACGTCGTATGCTACGACGAAAGATGGCACGAAATACGGAGTTCCGTTTGCAAAATGGCGGCTCTGCTTGTCACGTGAAAACCTGGTCGCTTCTCATTGACCACGTTACACTCCATCAAGCAAAAAATCTAACGTGCCAGATCGTACATTCCGCGCCTCGCAGGGTAGTGGAACCTGGAATTCCACGCTGTGACGTCAGCACTTTCTCCTCCACGTTTGTTCCACGTGATAGGTCAGGCTACGACGTGTGAAGACGCGACGAGACGACCATGTAAAAAGGCATAGAGGGAGGAGGAAAGGGGGGAAGGAATCGTAAATTAAGCCGGCACTTGTCGCGTTCGGTACGCTGGTTCGGTGTCCGCTTTGATGTTCCGCCGACCGATAGTACACCTGCTGCTACATCCCGTATGCGTCGCCCCACGTAGATTTATAGCAGTACAGAGGGCCCCTCGTCACAGGGAGAACTTACCTGAGCGTCCGACAAACTTGTAGCGGTCGCTGAACTTGGGAGAAGCTATTCGTGCCCACCGTCTACTGGGTTATAGCCTGTCAGAAGAAGTAGGGCTGGTCACGGAACGGTATTTTCGGAGACAGAGTTCTTACGGCGGATGTGACTTGTTCCGATTGGACAGCGAGCAAAAGAAATGCGAAAGGCGAAGCGAGCTGATTGTCGTATGATCTCGTCTGAATTTTTTTCCCAAGCATTTGGTTACGAAAAATCTAATGGCTTTGTCTTCTAAGAAGACGATAACTGTTTACAGAGCTGAAGAGAGGTTTGAAAATCACGATTTAATTTTGAAATATTTTATTCAAATATTTGTAAACCTGTTGATACATCTACATGCGATACTCTGCGAATCACATTTAATTGCCTGGCACATGGGTCATCGAACGACCATTATACTATTTATCTCCCATTCCACTCTCGAATAGCTCGCGGGAAGAAAAAAACATCTGACT
The DNA here is from genome assembly GCA_026315105.1 of Locusta migratoria. Classification (NCBI taxonomy): domain Eukaryota; kingdom Metazoa; phylum Arthropoda; class Insecta; order Orthoptera; family Acrididae; genus Locusta; species Locusta migratoria. Next base: position 73,840,081 of record CM048754.1, on the reverse strand, counting down.
CTCTCCGTTCGAGCTCTGATTTCTCGTATATTATTCTGATGATCATTTCTGCCTATATAAGTGGGAGTCAACAATATATTTTCGCATACGGAGGAGAATGCTGGCGATTGGAGTTTCGCAAGTAGCCCACGCCGCAGCGATAAGCACCGTTGTTGTAATGATTCCCATCCCAGATCCTGTATCATTTCCGTAACGCTGTCTCCCCTGTATCGTAACAATACAAAACGAACTGCTCTTCTTTGGAATCTTTCGATGTCCTCCGCCAAACCCACCTGATAAGGATCCCACACTGGGCAGCAATACTCCAAAAAAGGACGAACAAACGTAGTGTAGGGAGCCTTTTCAGTAGTTCTGTTGCGTCTTTTAAGGGTTCCGCGAATAAAACGTAGTCTATGGTTCGCCTTTCCCACGATATTATCTACGTGTTCTCTCCAGTTTAAGGCTGAAGTAATAGTAATTCCTAGGTATTTTGTGGAGTTTACGGCCTTCACATTTGATTGATTTATGTTGTAAACAAAGTTGTAGGAACTTCTTGTCCTACTCATGTGGACGACTTCACAGTTTTCATTATTTAGATTCAATCGCCAATTTTTACACCATAGTGATATTTTATTCAGATCGTTCTGCAGTTGGTTCTGATCTTCAGATGATTTTACTGGACGGTAAATGATGGCGTCATCTGAAAAAAACCCAAGAGAGCTACTTAGATTTTTCCCTGAATCGTTTATATAAATAAGAAACAGCAGAGGACCAATAACACTACTCTGTGGAACGCCCGATATTACTTATGTGTTAGTCGATGCCTTACCATCGATTAGTACGAACTGTGCCCTCTCCGACAGGAAATCCCCTATCCAATCGCAAAATTGGGGCGATATACCATAAGCACACAATTTGATTAACAGCCGTATTTTACTGTAATACTTACGATAACACATGCGCTTTTTGTTCATCAGTCCACGGTTCAAATACTGATCATTGCTGCGGAATGTATACATCATACAGACGAGCACTTTCTCAACTTTACCTTTATTTATGGTTCCCCCCCCCCCCCCCAACTCAGGTCATCGGTCCTTACACTGACTCCTGTTTGTCTCAACTAGATTTATTTTATTTGATGCATTTAACCATTCAGTTCTAACACCTTGTAAGTATTTTAACTATATGTTAAATTGATTCTGGTTATTTTCTCTCTTTGTTTGTGTACATTAATTACCTTTATTTTGTATTTTTTGTATAATTTATCCGTGAAGATGGTCTATTGACCGAAACTGGTAGATATGTAAGGTTTTAATAAACAGCCGATGGTTTCAAAAATGCATTTTATGAAATATATAGCATTGTTATTAGCAGCTGGTTGCTGTTTTCTTCTTTACGGGAATAAACCCGTACCGGAGACAGATTTTTTTTTTTCTGACGTGTAGCGAGTGACCTGTAGGGCGGTACCTCAGACAGACAGACGGACGGACGGGGTGGCGTGTTGCAGGGAGCACCGGTGACAAGACAATCGCGGCACGGCCATAGCATGTCTGGGGGCCGTTTGGGCCCAGCCGCAACCAGATGGTGGCTCCCACCAGGCACAGCGCGTGTATATACAGCACAAGCGCAACCACACCGACACACCGACAGACGGCGGGGACGAAGGCTGCCCGAAACAGCACTGCCACCAAACACACAGCACGGCCAGCCTAGCTTAGGGTCTGTACTCACAGGGCCTAACACACACGCACATATATCGTTTCTTTCCCGTCTTATCTTGCTCAATTGCATGGCCGATTCTACCTCTTGTACCACAATAAGTGAAGACTTAAAAAGAATAAATAAGTAAATACATATTGAGCTGAAGTAGAGACAATAAATTAGAACTTATGTCGCGGACGGGATTCGAACCTGGACCTCCTGTTTATAGGCAGACGCTGTAAGTATCTTTTTTCAGGTAGACCTATGATTTGCGGTCGAACGGTATTGTTTATTTGATATTTAAATAAATATCAGCTCTAACAAGCAGACAACTATCGTATTTCAGAATGTTTTTGATGTATTCTTGTTACGTGAAGTTCAGAACTCAATTAACAACCTGTCATAGCCATTCGTCACATCTGTAAAGAAAAAGAAAAATGCTGCGACGGAGCGGCCGAACGCATTGAGGCGCTGTGCTGCGATGCGCTAGGCCGCTCCCCGTCGAGGTTTCTAATCCCCCCTTGGGCATGGATGTTTGTGTCGTCTTTAGTATAAGGTAGTTCATAAGTAGTTTGTACGTTTAGGAACTGATGACCCCAAAGTTAAGTCCCTTAAGCTTAAAAACCATTTGAACAATTGCACATTGTGTAAAAAATTCCCGAGAATATCGACTTTGAAGTTTTGGAAGTAAGTGTTAAGTGCCAATCATTACGTAATCTTTCGGTGTAACTCAAATGGTAACGTTTTGGCCTTACGACCCTAGTGTCGGTGAATCGATTCCTGTGTGACAGATTCTTTATTTTATATTTTATTTTTCTTGTGTTGTTGTTCTCGTTCTTGTTGTGTTCTTCAGTCCGCAGTCTGGTTTTATGCAGCTCTTCACGCTACCCTGTCCTGTGCAACTTACAGCAACTTACATCCTTTTGAATCTGATTGCTGTATTCTTCCCTCGTTCTCCGTCTACGATTCTTACTTCACACACTTCTTTCTAATGCTAAGTTGACGATTCCTAAATGTCTCAGAATGTGACCCCCAACCTATCCCTTCTCTTAGTCAGAATATGCCAGAAACTCCTTTTCTTCCCAATTTTATTAAGCACCTCCTCATTACTTACCTGATCTATCCATCTAATGTTCATCATTCGTCTGTAGCACCACATTTCAAAAGCTTCTATCATCTTTTTGTCTGAGCTCCTTATCGTCCACTTTTCACTCCCTTACAGTGCTACACTCCAGACAAATGCTTTCATAAAGGACTTCCTAACATTTAAATTAATATTGGATGTTAACAATTTTCGCTTGTGCGCTCAGTGCGCTTGCCCGCGAAAGGAAAAGGTCCCAATTTTAATCTGCCAGGAAGTTTCAAGTTTCGCTTCTTCAGAAACGCTTTTCTTCCCATAGCCATTCTGTATTTCATATCTTCTTTACTTCGCCCAAACTCATCTACTACTTTTATTTCCTCGTTACCTAATCTAATTCCTTCAGCATCACCTGAGTCTTCTGACACTACATTCCATTACCCTTGTTTTACTCCTGTTAATGTTCATCTTATATCTTCCTTTCAAGACACTTTCCAATCCATTTAATTGTTGCTCTTTTAGGTACTTTGCTGTCTTTGTCAGGATTACTATGTCATCAGAAAATCGCTAGGTTTTTATTCCCTCTGCCTGGCCTTTAATTCCCTCTCCAAATTTCTCCTTCCATTCCTTCACTTTGGGGAAAGGCTAAAAACCTGTCTCACGCCCTTCCCAACCACTGCGACCCCTTCATACTCTTCGCCTCTAATTACTGCTGTATGGTTTGTATACAAGTTGAATATAACTCTTCGCTCCCTATATTTTACCCCTGCTACCCTCAGAATTATAAGATTGTATTCCAGTCAACACTGTCAAAAAGCTTTCTCCAGATCCACAAATGCCAATAACGTACATTTCCCTTATAAGATATCACGTTTTAAAAAACCTGAACTGAAGAAAAGTATTGCCCAAAAAATTATTTTCCTTCATATGTTCTATCACAAGTGTGTCTGTGGTTTGGGGGGGGGGGGGCACATTTGAAGAACGCGCGTCCTGGCACTTAAAATGTTGGAGATTTATCACTGGTATTAACCACATACTAATCATCCCGACCGAACAGTGGAGCGTTAACCTTTGCCCTAACGACGTGTGTGTTGGCTCACCCGCGAAATCCGGCATGTGGTCGCGACTTTGCGGCCACCCTGTGCCAGTGTTACACATTCAGCCCCGCGCGACGCGGACTTGCATCCCACCCTGCTACGCCGTAGGGGGTTGCGGTCGGGTGGAGGGGGGGGCGGGCGATTCATTTTTGAAATAAAATTCCTCCTGCGCGACCTACTCCCTCCCCCGTTCGCCGCGGGAAGTCTGCCTCCCCTGTTTATTCACGCCAACCCCCCTGCGCTTCGTGCAACCCCCTCTCCTTTACCCTGTCGGAGATGCAGGCAGCAAAAATCCACCCTCGTCGACGCAGTGAGGTTTACGGGAGCAAAAAAACTCGGCCAGCATTGAAACTGAATTCTACCTGCAACGACAGGAGCCATTAATACTGCTCTAGTTACCCGAAGCAAGTCACGCCGAACGTAACGTATCTGTGGATAATCTATCAGTAGCATGCCTGTTGACTAATGGGACCGCGACATCGGAACAGTGCCTTTGTTGTAGGCCTACAAGATTTGTCGAATAAACGCCGCATATAATGAACCGACCGAAACGTGATTTGTGAGTGAAAGCGTAACCGAATCTTCGGCTTCCCTTCTAAGTTTTGGAAGTTATGGCCGAAACAGTAACCAAACTTGCGTAATTAAGTTAAAATTCCTGTCCATTTACGTTACAACACAAATCTCTAGTTTTCACATCTCATTCAAATCTCCAAGAACAAATAGGCTGTGGTAACAGGAAAGAGACAGCGTGGCGAATGGAGATTTGTGTGTGGCGGGAGACGTGCAGGGAAGAGTCCTCGGTGGCGGAGTGGTCAACGCGTCTGCCTAGTAAGCAGGAAATCCCAGGTTCGAATCCCGGACGGGCACAAATTTTCATTCATCACAATTTGGTATTCCATCTAAACCTAATACAGTGATGCCATAACATCGCAAATTGCGATTTATTTCATATATGGTTGTGTTTACGAACAACAAAGTTGAAGCCAAAATAGCACTAGATAAACTACTATAAATCTCCCGTAAAATGGGACTCAAGGATACCTACGAAAAAGTTCGTGGACACGAAACAACAGCAAAACTCCAACATTATGGAAAAATCTCGCAATTGGTGAACTGCCTTCAGTTAAGAGTTTTCCGTGAGTCACCCACGTACATAAAAGCCTCAGGTGAGTGCCCGTATTATTTTATTTTATTGTATTTTTAATTTCGAGGGCTGTCTTTTCGCGCTGTATTGGAACTTTTCAGCGCGCGTGTTCCACCCCCTCCCTGTTTTGCTTTCACCTCCCGTTTCCTCCTTTTTTTTATTTTTTTTTTTTTTCCTCTCCTTTTGCGTCCTTTTTTTTTTATACGGCTTCCCTGTGCCGGAACGCAAACACGTCCGCTGTCAGGCGGTTGGCAGGCCTGCGCGAGGCGGCCAGGGGATTTCCCGCGCCGTCTAATGTCAGATAATCCCGCTACGCGGCGCTCGCCTCCCTGCTACACACACACACTCACACATGGCGGTGACGGCGGAAGTTTTTGATCCATAGCGGGGACGTGCCAGCATACGGGATGTGCGGGCGACAGTCGCAGGCTGGGAAAAGTAACGACAAAAAAAGCCGACGGAAAACATCGAGTAGCGTGGGGCAGCTGCCCTGAAACACCCACTCTAGCTCTGCCTAAAAATTTGGTCACTGTTTACAACACTCCGATGTCTTACTCAGGACCGACTAGATACACGTTTAGTAGGACTAATACTGATCTTGGATTCATACAGTTTTCAATTTATTTTTCACCGTATAGACTACGGTAACTCGTACATGCATCAGCTACGACAGTTGTGTAAGTTATATCTACTAAATTAATTACATCCAACGTATTGACCCACTTTAGGTCACGGTAGTAACACTAAAAGTGGGCCTTTGCGATCGTCTTATGAAAATAACGGCTTAACCATGCATCTGACACGAAAATTGAATAGCCGAATTTGTAGAGGAGAAAATTCTCTACAACTTTGCTCTCTTATGGTTTTTTTTCATATCTTGTATCGTTTTAGAGATATTTGCAAAAATAACGGCAATTTGACGATGTCTGTCTGGCTGTAACGTGTTTCCACTTTTTAAGACGAACCGTTCAACCGATCGGCACCAAATTTTACAGATATAAGTGTTGGCTACCAGAGACCAGAAATATTTCGGACAACAAATACGTTAGTAATACCAAAAAAGCCGTTTGTAATGTAATTTTAGTTGCAAATAAACCGTTCACCTGACGCAAAAATTGAATAAACGAATTTGTAGAGGAGGAAATTCTCTTCAAATTTGTTCCATTATGTTTTTTTCATATGTCGTATCGTTTGATAGATATTTGCAAAAATAACATGAGTTTTGACACCCTCCACTGAATTAACGAAAACCAGACGTTTGCAGATGTCACGTGACATTTCTCGCTCAGAACTGTCTCTGGCATACCCCATCTCGCGTTGCGTGTTTGATGATTTTCTTATTGTAACTTACACGTTGTCATTTCAAAGTAATGGCGCACTGAAGAATTAACAAAAACATATCGTTCTTCGTACGATAAATGATAATCTATTGTCTACAAATGCCATTTTAGCATCAGTTAACAACGCCGATGTATAGTATGGGATTAAATGACTGTTGTTTTGATTGATAGCCGTAGCGTAGTACACCAAGCGTTGGACTATGACGCTAAAGGTCGGTGGTTCGGAACCCGCCACTACCAAAAAATTTTGTTTCGTAATAGGGTTTCAAACACTCTTAATAATTAATTTTTTATTACTTAGATTATTGTTTTGGACCAAAATGTTTGCAAAAACTTATAAAACTAATAATCTAAAGTGGGCTGTAAAACACGCCAGTGTTTGCAAAAAATGATAAAAGTACAGGAAAACCTAAATTGTGGTCGCAGAACAAGCCATTGGAAGTTTTTCTTTAAAAAAACAAAAAATTTCGGTGTTTGTGTATATTGTATAAGAGATAGTGAGGGGGCGTGATTATCGACAGTGAGAGAAATTAGAGAAAGGGCTACTAGAAGAGCAGTGAGGAGTTGGGAAGGATGATGTGGGCAGTGAATGCGGAGCTGAGGCAGCGCGCCGCGATACTGAATGAAAGGCCGGGGCGTTATCTGGCTTTTGGCGCGCCAATCGTCGCGGACATAAACTCGTCAGCGTGACGGGCCGGCGATCGCAGATAGCCTCGTCACCCGCGACAGCCGGCGCGGGCAGATACGCACTGACACGCACTGACACGCACTCGGCCGCTCCGCCACGCACCTGATGCGCGCAGCCGCTGGAGTCGCTAATGCAGCCTCCCGCCGGACCAATCAATTTGCACTAAATTCAATAATCTTGCGCGCCCGCATCTGCGTCCCGTATTGCCGGACTGCCCAGTGCATTAACGCACACACGCGCGCGCATACGGGCTGGCTCTAGGAGCGCATTAGCTTGCACTGTGCTATTCGCATGCGCTCCCACCGGTAGTGCCAAATGGTACCGAAGGCCCCATAGCCGAGCTGTCCTATTACCTGTAGTAACGTATAGTCAGCGGGGAAAAAAAAGATACAGTTAGTTTTGTGTCCTCGGGATGCGCTACTGTGAACGCTACGTTCCGAAGATGGGTCGCGGCTTGGAAGTATTACATTAGATTAGATTAGATTAGATTAATACTTGTTCCATAGACCATATATACGACATTTCGTAATGATGTGGAACGTGTTAGTTTAGTAAATGTTGTCAATACTTCACAATCAATATTTTGAGGATTTTTTTAATTTTTTTTTAAGTTTTATCTAAAAATTCATCTACATTGTAGAAGGAGTTGCCATTCAGAAATTCCTTTAATTTCTTTTTAAATACTAATTGGCTATCTGTCAGACTTTTGATGCTACTTGGTAAGTGACCAAAGACTGTTGTGGCAGCATAATTCACCCCTTTCTGAGCCAAAGTCAAATTTAAACTTGAATAGTGAATATCATCCTTTCTCCTAGTGTTGTAGCTATGCACACTGCTATTACTTTTGAATTGGGTCGGATTGTTAATAACAAATTTCATGAGTGAATATATATATATTGTGAAGCTACAGTGAGTATCCCTAGATCCCTAAATAAATGTCTGCAGGATGCTCTTGGGTGGGCTCCAGCAATTATTCTGATTACACGCTTTTGTGCAATGAATACTTTTTTACTCAATGTTGAATTGCCCCAGAATATGATCCCATATAAAAGCAATGAATGAAAATAGGCGTAGTAAGCTAATTTACTGAGATTTATACCACCAAATTTTGCAATGACTCTGATAGCATAAGTAGCTGAACTCAGACGTTTCAGGAGATCTTCAATATGTTTCTTCCAATTCAGTCCCTCGTCAATGTAAAACACCTAAAATTTTGAATATTCTACCTTAGCTACAGATTTATGTTCAAAGTCTAAATTTATTAATGGTGTCATGCCATTTACTGTATGAAACTGTATATACTGGGTTTTATCAAAGTTTAATGAGAGTCCAATTGTCGAGAACCACTTAATGACTTTCTGGAAGATATCATTTACAATTTCATCAGTTAATTCCTGTTTGTCAGGCGTGATAGCTATACTTGTATCATAGTACATACTAGCTTAGCATCTTCGTGTATGTAGAATGGCAAGTCATTAATATATATTAAGAACAGCAAAGGACCCAAGACCGAACCTTGTGGGACCCCATTTTTGATAACTCCCCAGTTAGAAGAATTAATTGTCTCATCTACATCATGTGAACTGCTTATTTCAACTTTCTGCTCTCTTCCAGTTAAGTATGATTTAAACCATTTGTGCACTGCCCCACTCATACCACAATACTTAAGCTTATCTAGAAGAATCCCATGATTTACACAATCAAGGTTTTGTGGACAAGGTTTGCGATTTCACTAGCTGAAAACCCGCCGGTGTCCGGGTACTCATTTATTGATTCCTGCCTTGAGTTTTGTCTCGAAAAAAAACCTACTTTTCTCCATGGTACTTTTAATATTTCGTGTTTATTTATTTTGTACTGATAAATTCATTAAACCCGTGAAAATGAATCAGCTGTAGAGGCTCTTATTGAATGAAGCCGCCTGCGACGCCGCAGGCAATGAGGTCGGATAGTAGACGTTCCCCTTGAGCACCGTCATCGCCGTCATGAAGACATCTGCGCTAGTTGTACACACATTTCGTTTGAATCTACAGCGAAATTCGCCCTGTAGTTTCGTTTTCTGGTCGACGATAACGCTCGTCCCCGCAGAGCCACGCTGGTGGACAACATGCTTGAAGCTGAGGAAACTGAACGAGCGGACTCACGGAAGAATGACCAAATATCCCGCGAAACTTGACTGATAACCTCAGGTTCACAGGTTTGTGACTGGCTGCGAGACTTCCTAAGTAATAGAACGCAGTACGTTGTTCTCGACGGCGAGTGTTCATCAGATACGAGTGTATCGCCAGGACCGGGGAGTGTGATAGGACCGCTATTATTTTCTATCTAAATAAATGATCTGATGGACAGAGTAACTTGTAATTTGCCGCTGTTGGCTAATGATACTGTGCTGTATGGGATGGTGTCGTCTTTAATTGCAATATCACACAGCATGACTTAGACAAAATATCTAATTGTTGTGAAGAATGGCAGGCAGCCTTCCATGTAGAAAAATGTAAGGTGATGCGCATGAGTAGGAAAAACAATCCTATAATGTTGGAATACAGCATTAGTACTGAGCTTCTTGATGCAGTCGCGTCATTCAAATATCTATGCATAAAATTGCAGAGCGATATGAAATGGAACGAAAATGTCAGTTGTGAGTAAGGAGGACAGCCGACTTCGGTTTAATGAAAGAATTTTGGGAAGATGTTCTTCATCTGTAAAGGAGACCGCGTATAAAACGCTTGTACGACCACGTCTTGAGTATTGCTCAAGTGTTTGGGACCCGCAGCAGATCAGTTTAAAGGAAGACATAGAAGCAGTTCAGAGGCGAGCATCTAAGTTTGTTACTGGTAGGTTCGGCCAATGCACGAGTGTCACGGCAATGCTCCGGGAATTTAGATGGGAATTGCTGGAAGGAAGATGACGTTCTTCTCGAAAAATTTTGTTGAGGAAGTTTAGAGGGCTGGAATATGAAGCTGAGCGTAGAACGATCTTGCTGCCGCCTACTTACATTTCGCGTAAAGATCACAAAGACAAGATAAGAGAAATTAGGGCATATAGGCATACTTTCTTCCCCTCGTTTTATATGGGAGTGGAATAGGAAAGGAAATGCCTAGTAGTGGAACAGTGTATGAACCCTCCGCCACGCACCTTACGGTGGATTGCGGAGTATGTATGTAGATGTAGATTTTATAATTTGGGCTTGATTAAGACACCCCAAAAGTCAGAAATACCGATATAGTTTCTGGCACTTCAAACCTACTACATTTTGTACATTCTGCAACTGCCCATTTCACAAAATGTATGCATCTGCATTACTCTTCATTTTGACTAAATTCTCCACCATGGTGTCATTGCCCCAATTGAAAAATATTGCGAAGAACGGCAATTTAGAGCCAAAGATATCGCGAAACAATTAGGTTAGAGACACGAAATCGAGGCTAAATATCTACAGATTACGTTAATACGAGTATTAAAAAGCACTGACAGCCTATAGAGGTATTTATTTCAATAAAATACAAACTCGAAAATTACATCCAAAACGTCGAAATTAATGATTTCTTTCGCACGATTTATGGTTAGCGGTGTGGATATGTATATGTACTCAACGTGCTAGGCTGGTGTGGAACCGTACTGGACGACCGAGGTGATCATACACAATGACTTTTTCACTATAGTCGTAGCCGATTAGTACCTCGCTCTAAGTAAATACCATATAAACCTCAAGTAAAGATTTGAGACAGCAAAAAAAAAAATGTTGAAATGTTTGTGTAGCTTATGGAACTTAACTACGGGGTCATCAGTTCCTAAACTTACAAAGTAATTATGAAGTAGCTAATACTAAGGTCGGCACAAATATCAATGCCCGAGGGGGGATTCGAACCCCAGACCGTAGTGGCCGTGCAGACCGGGACTGGCGCGCCGCATAACGCTCGGCCAACGCGGCCGGCTGAGACAACATAGTATTGTACTGTTTCACACACAAATTACAATTGTAACCGATATCTGAATAAAATTAGTTATTGTGCGTATATTGTGTGTGGTGTCTGACGTGATGCCCTAATTGTTTCGCGCCGTGTAATTCCTGTGACCGTACGACCGTTCTCGAGAGCGTGAAGCGATCAGACGGAACCGAGCAATTGCGACGGCAGGTGATATGGGAGCACCGGTCGGCCTCTGCCTGTGACGTCACAGGTGATTTAGGCCCTGCGTCTGCGCGACCATTAGCATCGGTAGCGATCGCGCTACGCACGCACGCAGACGCACATGTACGCATGTATGATGCAGTGTGTGCTTAGCCGGCCGCACCTGGTCCTGCGCGCATGTGCGCCGGCTGTTAATACGCGTGTTAATTAATAGTCCCCTGAGTTATTGGCGGATATAAGTCCGACGCGGCCGAAGGGGTTTTGCGAGGGCGCGGCGCGAAAAAGAGGAGAGGCCGCATTATACAGCTCGCGCCATATGCGGTCCTGCGAGCCGTCTCGCCTTCGCATCTCACAAGCAGAGAACGCCTTCTAGTCATCGCCGAATTCGTCCAGATTTATGGTGGTGAGATACGAAAGTGCACCAAGTGGGAACTCCAGATGGCCAAGCGTTTAGCAAATAAAAGGAATTTTTGAGACGAATCTATCACTATAAGCAGCTAATCAACTGTCTTCTACATTTACGTACATACTCCGCAATCCACCGTAAGGTGCGTGGCGGAGGGTACACTGAACCACTACTAGGCATTTCCCTTCCTATTCCACTCCCAAATAGAACGAGAGAAAAAAAAGTAATGCCTATATGCCTCCGTACGAGCCCTAATTTCTCTTATTTTGTCTTTGTGATCACTACGCGAAATATAAGTAGGCGGCAGCAAGATCGTACTATATATATATATATATATATATATATATATATATATATATATATATATATATATATATATAGAAATCAGATCGAAAACAGAAAGGTTTTGGTGGGCCTTTGTCCTACGAGTTACTAGAGAATGGAACTGTAGAGATATATCATAAAAGTACTATGCCATGCACTTCAATGTGTCTTGCAGAGTATCCATGTAGATGTATAACCTTATCCCGTATGGATACAACACCACCGATGAAAAATAGTCAAGCATTGGCCAAATGAGTATTTTTTAACCTGCTTCCTTTGTTGATGGGCTATACTTCTTAAGATGTATTTCACTTCTTCTCCCTTACTGCACAACTCTTCTCGCTCTCTTACACACAAATCTTTCTACCTCTTTTCTTATCTCTCCCTCTCTAATTTTTGTCTGATCTCTGTCAATGACACACATTCCCTTCGATTTATCTCTCTTACACACACACACACCCACACACACAATCCTACCTCACGTCCTCTCTTCCTCTCTTTCTCTCACCTTGTCTCTGTCTCACTGACTTTCACCCCACTCTCTCTCTCACTCTATCTCTCTTTCTCTCTCAGTCTATGTCTCTATTTCTCTCTCCCTCCCTCCCTCTCTCTTCTCTCTCTCTCTCTCTCTCTCTCTCTCTCTCTCTCTCTCTCTCTCTCTCTCTCTCTCTCACACACACACACACACACACACACACACACACAGACAGACACAAACACCCACACAACCACACACATTTCCTATCTCACTTCTTCTCTCCCATTATACAACTCTTCTCTCTCTCTCTTCTCTGACACACACACATTTCTAACTCGCTTCTTCTTTCTCTTGCCAACTCTCGCCTAATGTCTCTTAATGACACACTCTCGCTCTACTATCTCTCTTACACACACACACACGCACAAACAAACAAACAAACACATACACACACTCATACATATCCTATCTCACTTTATGTCTTCAGCTCTTGCTTCGTCTCTATCTCACTGACACAAAAAATATTCAAATGTTTGTAAATCTATCGGACCAAACTACATGGTCATCAGTCCTAGCTTACAAACTACTTAAACTAAGGTAAACTAACCTAAGGACTACTCACACACCCATGCCTCAGGGAGGACTCGAATCTCTGATGATGAGCAACCGCGCGCTCCGCAGCGAGACGCCTTAGACTGCTCTGCTGCTACTCCACTGCTCCTCACAGACACACAGACACATGTCTCTCTTTCTCTATTTCTCTCTCTCCCTATGTCTCTCTGACTCTCTCTCTCTCTCACACACACACACACTCACACATTCACTGACACACACATTTCCTATCTCAGTTCTTCTATCTCACTGTACAACTCTTCTGTCTTTCACACACACATACATGTTTCTACCTCACTTTTTCTTTCTCTCTGTCCAACTCTCGCCTCATCTCTCTTAATGACACACTCTCGTTCTACTATCTCTCTTACACACACCTACACATTTCCTACCTCACTTCCTCTTTTTCTCACTTCACCTCTTACCCCTTCTCTCTCTCACTGACACACACTCGCTCTACTAGCTCTCTCTCTTACACACACATATACATTCCCTACCTCACTTCCTCTCTTTCCCTCGTCACCTCTTACCCCTTCTCTCTCTCTCACTGACACACACTCGCTCTACTATCCCTGTCTCTTACACACACCTACACATTTCCTACCTCACTTCCTCTTTTTCTCACTTCACCTCTTACCCCTTCTCTCTCTCACTGACACACACTCGCTCTACTAGCTCTCTCTCTTACACACACACATACACATTTCCTACCTCACTTCCTCTTTTTCTCACTTCACCTCTTACCCCTTCTCTCTCTCACTGACACACACTCGCTCTACTAGCTCTCTCTCTTACACACACACATACACATTTCCTACCTCACTTCCTCTTTTTCTCACTTCACCTCTTACCCCTTCTCTCTCTCACTGACACACACTCGCTCTACTAGCTCTCTCTCTTACACACACACATACACATTTCCTACCTCACTTCCTCTTTTTCTCACTTCACCTCTTACCCCTTCTCTCTCTCACTGACACACACTCGCTCTACTAGCTCTCTCTCTTACACACACACATACACATTTCCTACCTCACTTCCTCTTTTTCTCACTTCACCTCTTACCCCTTCTCTCTCTCTCACTGACACACACTCGCTCTACTAGCTCTCTCTCTTACACACACACATACACATTTCCTACCTCACTTCCTCTTTTTCTCACTTCACCTCTTACCCCTTCTCTCTCTCACTGACACACACTCGCTCTACTAGCTCTCTCTCTTACACACACATATACATTCCCTACCTCACTTCCTCTCTTTCCCTCGTCACCTCTTACCCCTTCTCTCTCTCTCACTGACACACACTCGCTCTACTATCCCTGTCTCTTACACACACCTACACATTTCCTACCTCACTTCCTCTTTTTCTCACTTCACCTCTTACCCCTTCTCTCTCTCACTGACACACACTCGCTCTACTAGCTCTCTCTCTTACACACACACATACACATTTCCTACCTCACTTCCTCTTTTTCTCACTTCACCTCTTACCCCTTCTCTCTCTCACTGACACACACTCGCTCTACTAGCTCTCTCTCTTACACACACACATACACATTTCCTACCTCACTTCCTCTTTTTCTCACTTCACCTCTTACCCCTTCTCTCTCTCACTGACACACACTCGCTCTACTAGCTCTCTCTCTTACACACACACATACACATTTCCTACCTCACTTCCTCTTTTTCTCACTTCACCTCTTACCCCTTCTCTCTCTCTCACTGACACACACTCGCTCTACTAGCTCTCTCTCTTACACACACACATACACATTTCCTACCTCACTTCCTCTTTTTCTCACTTCACCTCTTACCCCTTCTCTCTCTCACTGACACACACTCGCTCTACTAGCTCTCTCTCTTACACACACACATACACATTTCCTACCTCACTTCCTCTTTTTCTCACTTCACCTCTTACCCCTTCTCTCTCTCACTGACACACACTCGCTCTACTAGCTCTCTCTCTTACACACACACATACACATTTCCTACCTCACTTCCTCTTTTTCTCACTTCACCTCTTACCCCTTCTCTCTCTCACTGACACACACTCGCTCTACTAGCTCTCTCTCTTACACACACACATACACATTTCCTACCTCACTTCCTCTTTTTCTCACTTCACCTCTTACCCCTTCTCTCTCTCACTGACACACACTCGCTCTACTAGCTCTCTCTCTTACACACACACATACACATTTCCTACCTCACTTCCTCTTTTTCTCACTTCACCTCTTACCCCTTCTCTCTCTCACTGACACACACTCGCTCTACTAGCTCTCTCTCTTACACACACACATACACATTTCCTACCTCACTTCCTCTTTTTCTCACTTCACCTCTTACCCCTTCTCTCTCTCACTGACACACACTCGCTCTACTAGCTCTCTCTCTTACACACACACATACACATTTCCTACCTCACTTCCTCTTTTTCTCACTTCACCTCTTACCCCTTCTCTCTCTCACTGACACACACTCGCTCTACTAGCTCTCTCTCTTACACACACACATACACATTTCCTACCTCACTTCCTCTTTTTCTCACTTCACCTCTTACCCCTTCTCTCTCTCACTGACACACACTCGCTCTACTAGCTCTCTCTCTTACACACACACATACACATTTCCTACCTCACTTCCTCTTTTTCTCACTTCACCTCTTACCCCTTCTCTCTCTCACTGACACACACTCGCTCTACTAGCTCTCTCTCTTACACACACACATACACATTTCCTACCTCACTTCCTCTTTTTCTCACTTCACCTCTTACCCCTTCTCTCTCTCACTGACACACACTCGCTCTACTAGCTCTCTCTCTTACACACACACATACACATTTCCTACCTCACTTCCTCTTTTTCTCACTTCACCTCTTACCCCTTCTCTCTCTCACTGACACACACTCGCTCTACTAGCTCTCTCTCTTACACACACACATACACATTTCCTACCTCACTTCCTCTTTTTCTCACTTCACCTCTTACCCCTTCTCTCTCTCACTGACACACACTCGCTCTACTAGCTCTCTCTCTTACACACACACATACACATTTCCTACCTCACTTCCTCTTTTTCTCACTTCACCTCTTACCCCTTCTCTCTCTCACTGACACACACTCGCTCTACTAGCTCTCTCTCTTACACACACACATACACATTTCCTACCTCACTTCCTCTTTTTCTCACTTCACCTCTTACCCCTTCTCTCTCTCACTGACACACACTCGCTCTACTAGCTCTCTCTCTTACACACACACATACACATTTCCTACCTCACTTCCTCTTTTTCTCACTTCACCTCTTACCCCTTCTCTCTCTCACTGACACACACTCGCTCTACTAGCTCTCTCTCTTACACACACACATACACATTTCCTACCTCACTTCCTCTTTTTCTCACTTCACCTCTTACCCCTTCTCTCTCTCACTGACACACACTCGCTCTACTAGCTCTCTCTCTTACACACACACATACACATTTCCTACCTCACTTCCTCTTTTCCTCACTTCACCTCTTACCCCTTCTCTCTCTCACTGACACACACTCGCTCTACTAGCTCTCTCTCTTACACACACACATACACATTTCCTACCTCACTTCCTCTTTTTCTCACTTCACCTCTTACCCCTTCTCTCTCTCACTGACACACACTCGCTCTACTAGCTCTCTCTCTTACACACACACATACACATTTCCTACCTCACTTCCTCTTTTTCTCACTTCACCTCTTACCCCTTCTCTCTCTCACTGACACACACTCGCTCTACTAGCTCTCTCTCTTACACACACACATACACATTTCCTACCTCACTTCCTCTTTTTCTCACTTCACCTCTTACCCCTTCTCTCTCTCACTGACACACACTCGCTCTACTAGCTCTCTCTCTTACACACACACATACACATTTCCTACCTCACTTCCTCTTTTTCTCACTTCACCTCTTACCCCTTCTCTCTCTCACTGACACACACTCGCTCTACTAGCTCTCTCTCTTACACACACACATATACATTTCCTACCTCACTTCCTCTTTTTCTCACTTCACCTCTTACCCCTTCTCTCTCTCACTGACACACACTCGCTCTACTAGCTCTCTCTCTTACACACACACATACACATTTCCTACCTCACTTCCTCTTTTTCTCACTTCACCTCTTACCCCTTCTCTCTCTCACTGACACACACTCGCTCTACTAGCTCTCTCTCTTACACACACACATACACATTTCCTACCTCACTTCCTCTTTTTCTCACTTCACCTCTTACCCCTTCTCTCTCTCACTGACACACACTCGCTCTACTAGCTCTCTCTCTTACACACACACATACACATTTCCTACCTCACTTCCTCTTTTTCTCACTTCACCTCTTACCCCTTCTCTCTCTCACTGACACACACTCGCTCTACTAGCTCTCTCTCTTACACACACACATACACATTTCCTACCTCACTTCCTCTTTTTCTCACTTCACCTCTTACCCCTTCTCTCTCTCACTGACACACACTCGCTCTACTAGCTCTCTCTCTTACACACACACATACACATTTCCTACCTCACTTCCTCTTTTTCTCACTTCACCTCTTACCCCTTCTCTCTCTCACTGACACACACTCGCTCTACTAGCTCTCTCTCTTACACACACACATACACATTTCCTACCTCACTTCCTCTTTTTCTCACTTCACCTCTTACCCCTTCTCTCTCTCACTGACACACACTCGCTCTACTAGCTCTCTCTCTTACACACACACATACACATTTCCTACCTCACTTCCTCTTTTTCTCACTTCACCTCTTACCCCTTCTCTCTCTCACTGACACACACTCGCTCTACTAGCTCTCTCTCTTACACACACACATACACATTTCCTACCTCACTTCCTCTTTTTCTCACTTCACCTCTTACCCCTTCTCTCTCTCACTGACACACACTCGCTCTACTAGCTCTCTCTCTTACACACACACATACACATTTCCTACCTCACTTCCTCTTTTTCTCACTTCACCTCTTACCCCTTCTCTCTCTCACTGACACACACTCGCTCTACTAGCTCTCTCTCTTACACACACACATACACATTTCCTACCTCACTTCCTCTTTTTCTCACTTCACCTCTTACCCCTTCTCTCTCTCACTGACACACACTCGCTCTACTAGCTCTCTCTCTTACACACACACATACACATTTCCTACCTCACTTCCTCTTTTTCTCACTTTACCTCTTACCCCTTCTCTCGCTCTCACTGACACACACTCGCTCTACTATCCCTGTCTCTTACACACACATACACATTTCCTACCTCACTTCCTCTCTTTCCCACTTCACCTCTTAACCCTTCTCTCTCTCACTGACACACACTCGCTCTATTATCTCTCTCTTACACACACCTACACATTTCCTACCTCACTTCCTCTCTTTCCCACTTCACCTCTTAACCCTTCTCTCTCTCACTGACACACACTCGCTCTATTATCTCTCTCTGACCCACACATACACATTTCCTTCCTCACTCCCTCTCTTTCGCTCTCCACCTCTTACCCCTTGTCTCTCTCACTGACCCACACTCCTCCACACCCCTCTCTCTCAGACACAGCCACACACACAGCAGCTCCTCGCGGCAGACCGCAACACGGTCCGCCGCCGCCCCCGCCCCCGCCTCCAGACGGCGGACGCATCCTCTGCGGCCGGCTCGCAGATTCCGCCCCCCGCCACCCCCGCCACCCCCGCCGCCCCCGCTGCTCCGTAATTAAATGAGGTGTCCGCGTGTTCTGGCGCTAGTCTGCGGTCGTGGAGCCGGCCTGCTAATTGGCCGGGAAAGCAGTGTATAGCAGCCCCAGGGGATGCCTCCGTCTGCCTGCGTCTTCCCAGGCCTCCTCATAATTTCATGAGGCCACCGCTCCCACTATTGAATTGTGCTGCGTGAGGAGCTTCGTGCCAACGGGTCATCCTTAGCGCTTTATAGTACACTATCTGACCAAAACTACCCCAACACCACGAAAGACATACGTTTTGCGTATTAGGTGCGTTATGCTGCCACGTACTTCCAGGTACTCCATATATCAGAGACCTCAGTTGTCGCGACACGTCGTGAGAGAGCTGAATGGAGCGCTCCGCAGAACTCACGAGCTTCAAACGTCGTCTGGTGTTGGGTGTCTCTTGAGTCATAAGTCTTTACGCGATATTTTCACACTTCTAAACGTCCCTGGATCCACTGTTTGTGATGTGACAGTGCAGTGGAAACGTGAAGGGACACGTACAGCACGAAAGCGTACAGGCCGACCTCGCCTGTTGACTGACAGAGACCGCCGACAGCTGAAGAGGGTCGTAGAGGGTAATAGGCAGGCATCTATCCGGACCATCACACAGGAGTTGCAAACTGCACCAGGATCCACTACAAGTACTACGACATTTAGGCGGGAGGTCAGAAAACTTGGGTTTCATAGTCGATTGGCTGCCCATAAGCCACACTTCATGCAGGTCAGTGACAAACGACGCTCAGTTTGGTCTAAGGAGCGTAAACATTGGACGATTGAACAGTGGAAAAACGTTGTGTGCAGTGAGGAATCACGGTATACAATGTATCGATCCGATGGCAGGGAGTGGGTATGACGAATGCCCGGTGAACTTCATCTGACAGCGTGTGTAGTGCCGACAGTGAAATTCGGAGGCGGTGGTATTATGGTGTGGCCGCGTTTTTCATAGAGATGTGTTCCACCGTTTGTTGTTTTGCTTGGCACTATCACAGTACATGTCTTCACTGATGCTTTAATCGTCTTCATGCTTCCCACGGTTGAAGATCAATACGGGGATGGCGATTGCATCTCTCAAGAGGATCGAGCGCCTGTTGATAATGCTCGGCGTATGTTAGGGCGACGGCCTGTCAACCCTTCTTTTTAATTGTGGCCTTGAATACATAATGAGGGAATGGTATAAGGCCAATCCAAAGAATATTAAAGTTGGAACACAAAAAGATAACATGGAGTTGAACGACCTCGCTTTTCTTGCAAACAACATTCAAGAAACCAAACAACTAATACGATCATTACAGGAAATAGCCCAGTGTATTGGCCTTAAAATATCTTTTGAAAAAACTGGAATAATGGTAACAGAACCGCCACTGGCAAACAAAATTAGAATTGGAGTACACAACATAAAAATTGTTGAAAAGTTTAAATACTTGGGAGAAATAATAACTTGAACGAGAAACCATCATGGCAGAGTAGAATAAATAAACTAATTAAAGTGCCTCATGTTACTAAGAACACATATAATAAAAATGCCTCTCAATAGCCACAAAACTGAAACACTACAAAACACTCACACAGCCACAAATAACATATGCCAACGAAACTATATTTAAAACAACCAACACTGTAGCAATAGACAGGCTACACAAAATAGAAAGGAGGATAGTCAGAACTTGCATAAATAAGAAATACCAAACAGACTGGATTTGGAGGATAGTTTCAAATGAAACTGTTTATAAAGAAGTAGAACCAGTGACAAGTACAATGAAAAAGAAACGGATCTCTTTCCTAGGACATTTGATGAGAACACCGGAAAATAGAATCAGCAGGAAGATAATTGAAAAGTTATGGGACAGCAAGAGCAACATAAGATGGATCACAGAAATCAAGGAAGACATGATGAAACTACAGATAACGATGGAAGATTTGAAAGACAAGACAGACACACTCAAGATACCTCAGGACAAACACGTCACACTACCAATTAAAATTAACAAACAGAGACTGAGAAGGGTGATTTCGGATGACGAGAGAAGGGCACGATCTGAAAGAATGAAAAAGTATTGGGCCAAAAACCAAATAGAAGAACCTAATTCATAATATTTATGTTGGCCATAAAAGTAATAAAAAAAGGCAATAAATAAATAACCTCTGTATTATTAAATAGTTATGTTTAATTATTTTTGAACTAAATTGTATTAATGCATAACAACAAATTGTAATAACCTTTGTAATATTGACTAAAGTGGTCCAATGAAGGCCATAAAATAAATAAATAAATATAGAAAAATACGTTGGAAACACTGGCTACAAGTACAGTGAATTAGGTGAAGTAAATGTGCGGGAAGGGAGACTAGAAGAGGAATTATACGAGGTGGCGAGGTTTTCGGTCGATGAGATGAGAGAGGGAGGGAAATAGAGGGAAACAAAAATGTTGGGCTGTTAGGGGGAGACAATGGTTGTGTCTCCGACTGCTGCCTTTTCGGAAGCGGCGCTCTTTTGTTCTGGAGGGGGAGTGACAGCGATCCCCGGGATAATGACTCCATTCTTCTGGAGGCTCCAGGGGGCGAACGCCTACCTGCCGCTCGAGCGGGGGCGGCTGGAACGCTCCAGGAACTCCAGGAGAGGGGGTGGATGCATTACCTGACCAGGGAGTTCTCGGCAGAGAAAGTGCAGCTCTGGTGTCGCCGTGGGAAGGCGAGTAAACTCGTGACAGTACTGACATTTACACCGTATTAACAGTCCGGTTTAGCCTCCAGATTTACTTTATTTTTATAAATTTTTCCAAGATTATCCATTTTAACCTGAACAGCTTAAAATGTCCAACCATAACCTCACTGGCACCCACAATGGAAAAAATAATCAGATAGTAATGAATTTGTAACAGTGAAATGCACCTGATGATGACAGCTTGCTGTCGAAACGCGTCGCGCTACTAAAAATATTAGTAAAAAGTACTGCTGCAGTATAAGTTATTGCAAAAAGTTACTTTATATTGTTTCATTTTCGGTAATTTCATCATTTCGTTCTTCTCTTGTCCCTTTTTGAGTCCAGCAGACAACTTCCGTGGTCCATCCGGCACATACAGTCATGGGAAAAGTATTCTAATCCCGTGGTTCATGTAGAATAATCTTGTGTAAGGTGACACTTGGTCTGTTCGGTACATATAGTCATCCGAAAAATATTGTTACACCATGGTTCATGTAGGGTAGCATTACGTTAGGTGGATGTCCGTGATTTGGCCATATGGGTCAGGACATATGGCATTATAAACAATGAAAAATGCGTCATCATTTAGTGCCTTAACTAACGATACTTTAATCGTCCGCTATTTGCGAATGGGAGGACTTAGCGACTTACAACAAACTTTTCACACAATTTCACATCTTTGTGATAGTTTTCGTCCTTGACAATCTCTGTAAAATGAAGAATGCAAAGGGTTTTATCGTTTTCTACTTTTCCGCTGATGGTGCAGTATCACTACGGTATTCGACATCACTTGTACACTACTAACTGCGTTGGCAAGACAATTTATTGACTGTGTACACTCGTACCACTGAATGTACTTCCGAAATTATATCGTAGTTTGACTCATAGTTCATGAGGAAGGACGTTATAAAAATTTAGCGTAACGAGAAACCGCCCCATACCCATTGAGTTTTCTATTTCTTAAGTCTTTACTGCTAACTCTATACGCGATGTATTTTACCGACAGTGACACGTCTACGACTGAAAGTACCTTCGAATTTATAACATAGTACGGCACAAAGCTCCTGAGATATGACGCCAGGAAAAATGAAACGCATGAAAATCCGACCCAAAATGCGTGATTCTGAAATTTATTACGTATTTACTATTAATCGATCGCGACGTATTTCGCAGAAAGTTTCCTAATATTGCACTCTGCGATCCTGGAAAATTATATTATTGTAGGACACATAGATCAGGAGATATGACGTCATACAAATAGAGTGAATGAAAAATAAAATGAAATGGATAAATAGAAGTGTTGAAGGCGAGGGACAGAAAGAAGAAAAAGAAGATGTGATAATAAGAAAGGAAACATCACACACCTGGGTAACGACTGAAAATAACGCTAATAGGCCTAGGTGTACAAAAATATTGTGACTTGTCTTTTCAGGTATGAAATTTTTCATTTTAAGTCAACGATAGAGGGAAGGATGTACCAGAAAGTTCATGGCATTTAAGTTGGATCATGCACATCTACGAAAAGGGTAGCGGAATATCGATAGCAGTTACTGACGTTTCTAATGGTGAGAAAATAGCGTCATCAGCACCAGATACACCAACTACTGATAGGAAATGTTGAGTACCTACTGACTACGGCCGCTGCGGAGTGGCCGAGCGCATTGAGGCGCTATGCACCGATGCGCGAGGCCGTTCCCCGTCGGGGGTTCGAATCCCCCATCGGGCATGGATGTTTGTGCTGTCTTTAGCACGAGTTAGATTATAAGTAGTTTGTAAGTTTAGGGACTGATGACCCCGCAGTTAAGTCCCTTAAGCTTCACAAATATTTGAACTTTTTTACTGACTACGACACTGAAGCAGAGGAGGCACTGGATGGATTAAATAAAGGACTGCGAACGCTGCGCGTATTTCCTGATTTAACGATGGCGTTTGAGTGTGTTGACCACAAAACGTTGTTGCAAAAGTTGGAACAATTTAGAGTTTAGGGAGTAGTTCACACCTCACTTCAATAGCGGACAGCATAAGATAATTCAGTGTAGTGTTGAAAATGTCTGTGATACGTACTCACAATGAGTCACAGTTAAGTGGGTGATTCCTCAGGGTTCTGTCCTGGGGCTACTGTTATTTATTATTTATTTAAACGATATGCCTTCTATTATGACATGTAATTTTAAACATTTCTCTTTGCTGATGAGAATAGCTTGGTAGTGAAGCATGTACTTTGTAATATTGGTGGGGAACGAAAAAATGCAATTAAAAGGATAAGTTACTGACTTATAGAAAATAAACTGATGCTAAGTCACAGTTTCTCATACACAATTCAGCAATTGATTACACAGATTGGGCATACTATAAGTGAGCCCGTATTATCGCAATTTCTACACATTCGGATAGATAGTAAGCTGTCGTGGGAAAAAAATGCTGAGCTATTTACCGTTAGAAGCGTTTCTGAAATAAGTAATAGTTCAACGAAAATATATCTACGTCGCTTAGTTTTTTCCCGTATGATGTATGTTTTTTGTTAATCCTCTGACTCAAAAAAAGATATTTACGTTGCAGAATCTTCTTTATTGTCAATAATATTTACTATTTCCAGGAGTTACCAGCATTCACTCTGTTCATACTGGCCAGAAATCTAATCCCTTCTGCAGAAAGCCGTGCAGTATTCTTCCACATCCATTTTTAATAAGCTGTCACAAGAATTCAAGGCGCGATGGAGTAGCCGAGCGGTCTAAAGCGTCTCGCTGCGGAGCGCGCGGTTGCTCGCCGTGGAGGTTCGAGTCCTCCCTGGGGCATGGGTGTGCGTATGTTGTCCTTATGTTAGTTTACCAAGGTTTAAGTAGTTTGTAAGCTACGGACTGATGACCACGCAGTTTGGTCCGATAGATTTACAAACATTTGAACATTTTTGAACAAGAATTCAAAGAGCGTAGTAAGTAATCCACGCACTTTCAATACTAAACTGACGAGCTTCCACGTGACTCATTCCATCTCTTCTGCTGAGGCAGTCCTAGAAAATTAAAAAAGAAATAATTATAATAATAATTCTGTGTTACGTTGTTGATTACTTTTTACTTATGCTTCGGCCTGTCGTGTGAATCGTATTGCTATACGTTTCACTTTACCTATTACTACTCTTTTGTTACAACCTGATGCACTGACTCGTTCCAAGGCTACGGAAGCTTGCTCCTCAGTACTGTGCTGTGGAAGGTGCTATATGTAAACATAAGTAAAGTGAGTAAAATGTACTGAAAAGACGGTCGCTTCCCGGCGCGTCCGACTGTCGGCGGAGCAGACTGCCGGCAGGGAAGCCACCCCTACGCCGGGGGTGGCAGCCGCGGGGGTTGGGAGTTCCGGAACGCAACTCACCCTGGGCCAGCCGTCAGCTGCCATTACATTCGAACTCTCGCGTATCCAAAGTCGAGTCGCAGTTTCGAGGGTCCCCACCCATGTAATTTCTTACGAAATCTGCAGTAATTCTCGGAAAACTCGTGACTAACTGTTCTTTTAAAATCCTTATTTGTTAATGTTTCATTATTTGCGACCACATTTTCGGGTTAATAGCCATTGGTAACTACTGCGGAACAACACAAAATGTTCAAATGTTTGTAGAGTCTATGGGACTTAACTACGGGGTCATCAGTCCCTAAACTTACAAACTACTTATGAACTACTTACAACTAAGGACGGCACAAATATCCATGCCCGAGGGGGGATTCGAACCCCCGACCGTAGTGGCCGTGCGGACCGTGACTGGAGCGCCTCAATCCCCTCGGCCACCGCGGCCGGCGGAACAACACAAATAAAATATTTTCCTTGTTTGTGGGTCCAGCAGTATTTATGACATCAAAATATGACATTTTCTACGAAATTAGTCCGAGTATCTGCATTTGTTCTTTACTAGCTGCAAATACCCGGTTTTGGTCTGGTTTAAAATAAGGCTTTCTGTAGAAGCGTACAAAAATGCGTCTTTATATGTACGGATATTGCGATCGAAGTCTGTAAGTAAAGTACTCTCCCCCATGCACCGAACGAAATCTTATGTAGACAATGGCCTTCTTCTTGTTTTCGAGGTCAACTGTACAAAATTTCATCAAGATCGGAGAAAAACTGTGGATTTTGGCGAAATCCATAAGTACCCTCCACCATGTACTGAACGAAATTTTATGTAGACAGTGCGCTTCCTCTTGTTTTCAAGGTCAATTGTGCAAACTTTCATCAAGATCAGTGCGAAGATATAGATTTACACGGACACATTGAAAACGCACTTTCACTTTTTCTCACATTTTCCGGTTGGTTTTCCAAAAAATGGAACGAAACCTGTTTAAGAACCTTCCCCATGTAATTTTGTGTACGTGTACCAAATTTCGCGTTATTTGCTTGTCTGGATCTTGAGTTATAAGAGAACAGACAGACAGACAACAAATGCGGCTTGTAAGTGTAGAGATTTACTGATATTTTAATCTTTTTCACAACAAGGCTGCTTGTTTCTGCGTATTGTCATTACAGAATTCGCCTCTAGGTATTGATAATAGTACGTATTAATTACGCCTTAATGAAGGACAACAAAATTACAATTGTAATTTACATTGTTACTTTCGTGTACGTGTGTCTAACATACGTATTGAATCTAGTAATCTACAGTCAGTTTTCTGTTATTGCACTGTGATTCCAATAATGTATTTTTATTATCATAAAGTAAAAATCCTGATGTTCTTCAAAATTATTAATTGAGTTACTAACTACGTTTAGGGTTCTAACGGCATCATCAGGTAAAGACTGGATGTCGCTAACATTTATTCACAGATGTACGTCTTACAAAGATGTTATTATTATAGAAGATACAAATTGACACCTTCAAATGAGAGTGTTAAATTTTTAAGGCACTTAATCACATATACTGAAATATAAAATTATATAAAAAGCTGATTTTATGTGTAGAGGTTCAAAGCTTGAATATTATCGCTTATAAACAGGAGGGTTGTTACATTGTGAAATAGTAACACTGGTTGCATTTAACAAACTCATAACTGCTAAAGTTAATAACTAAAATTTATTTTAGTAGAGGGAGAAAAGGAAACTGGGTTTGATCATTTAATACTATTCTTGCGTCCTCTGCCATATGTTTACTGATTTCCATTATTTCCAAAACAATCATCTTTCTGCTCTTCTTGACAAAATATAATATTTCACAGTCACATAGTAATTATCGTTGAAAATTTCCATATTACTTATTTTGTCAATTGGGCTACATACATACTCAGTGTTTGCATTTTTATATCTTTCAAATCAGGGATATATATATATATATATATATATATATATATATATATATATATATATATATATATACATCCGTCCTTTCTTGCTAGAATATTATCGTATTCAATTAAAATAACAATTTTGTGTGTATTCTACAAGTTGATTTTTGTTTAGTTTATTGGGGTTTCGGCTCAAAAGGCCATCTTCAGACTTTAAAACATGAAAACCAGTATAACTAAATAAAAATAAACTTGTAGAACATACACAACATTGTGCTTTTAATTCAGTATGGTGACGTTCTACCAGGAACCGACGGAAGTATCAATGAAAATACCTTCATTTGCTTTCAAAAATTCAAATGTTTGTATAGCTTATGGGTCTTAACTGCGGGATCATCAGTCCCTAAATTTACAAACTACTTATGAACTACATTATACTAAATACGGCATAAACATCCATGCCCGAGGAGGGATTCGAACCCCCCGACGGGGAACGGCCTCGCGCATCGTAGCATAGCGCCTCAACGCGCTCGGCCGCTTCGCTGAGGCTTTTCGCATATCTCTAAATATTTTGGCGCTTTTATATATTAGCTTGTTTTTTTCATTCCATTCCTTTGAGTTCGATTATAACTACCTGGAAAGATAGACTTCATATTCCTGCCTGAGTACGTAAGTAATTATGAATCTGTCTCTGACATCTACGTCCGTTTTTTGTCTGCATAGCTCTTGCACACACATAAAATAGCAGAGAAGCGCAACAGTAATCTATATCTATAAATGTGAATGTCTGTTCGGTGTACGTTTATCACGTCTAAACCACAAGACATAAAGAGCCAAAAATTTGTACAGTTACTAATGTCTACCCGGGGAAGGCTTTAGGCACGATTTTATGGTGATCGGATAGTTATTTATCTATATATATATATTATTGTGAATGTCTGTTCGGTGTACGCTTATCACGTCCGAACGACAAGACGCAGACACTTGAATATTTTTACGGTTACTAATTTATACCTGAGGAAGCTTTTAGGCGCGGTTTTATAGCGATCTGATAGATATTTAGTAATTTGAAGAATATAACGCGAAATGCGGAACAATAATTACTCTTTGAAAATTATATTTACTCTTTGAAAATGGTTTTATTGGTTGCATTGTTGCTTGAGGATTGATAATGATAAAAGGGTGGAGTGTATTGGGATGGAAAGTTATCGGTGTATATAAAATTATTCGTGTGTGTGTGTGTGTTAATATTTCGCTCTGTAGCGAAAAATACAGAGCGCAAACGAATGGTCTGTGTGTAATTGTTGTCCGAAGTTTCCAGTTGTACACCATAGCAGTTCCATGCCGATAGCTATAAGGGGGTGGAAGATATGGTGGTTGAAAGCCGTCAAATTATTAAAAAAAAATCGCACTGAAGGCCAGCGATGACGTTTGCGACTCTGCAGAAAGGAGGGTACATACAGCGAAACGTGATGCCACAGACTATATCTTTGGTTAATGCTTGCTACAATGTCTTCAGCTCTTTCTCTGTAAGGATAAGCATTCGAATAAGGAAGTATAAGAATAAATAAATAAATAAAACAGTAAAAAAGAAATTTCTTTTAATACATGTCTTTAAAAAAATCGATTAGACGTTTCGCGCATTATCTATCATAATCAACCAACACGCAAGCGGTGCCGCGGGTTTAAGCTAGTTAAGAGTATTTATTTAGAAGGCTGGTAGCTCTTTTATGAAATAAATACGGCTTTGCAAACTGGTGGCCTGTTTTGAGGGCCAGCCATCTTGCTGTAGCGCTGCAGCTGCTCGGGTGGTTTCTGGGGTGGGGAGGTGTGGGTTCCGCCCCTCACCGGGGGGTTGGAAGCACCCCTCCACCCCCCTCCCCTCGTGTGGTCCATTTCAGAGCGCCTCCTTGCCAACATGGCCGCCGATGTGTCGAACAAAGGGAACAGAGCTCGCTTTTGGGAGGGGAAAGTTGACTTCGACACCTGGAAGTTTCCAGAAACTGCGGTGTACCGTCCGAAATGTAGGGCTCCTTCCCAGAAGCCATGTAACACCGTGGAAACACTAGTTTAGTACGTAGAAACACTGGAGAAATTATCGAGACATAGCAACGAATCTCCCAGTAAAGACCTGTATGCATCATAAACCACTGTCGTCCACATGAGTACGAATAGAAATCCGTTAAACTTTATTTACAAGATAAATCAATCAAAAGTGAAGGCCGCAAACTCCACAAAATACCTAAGAATTACTATTACTTCAGACTTAAATTGGAAACAACACGTAGATAATATCGTGGGAAAGGCGAAACATAGACTGCGTTTTATTGGCAGAACCCTTAAAACATGCAACAGAACTACAAAAGAAACTGCATACACTACGCTTGTCCGTCCATTTTTGGAGTATTGCAGCCCAGTGTGGGATCCTTGTCAGGAGGTTTAACGGAGGACATCGAAAGAGGCAGCTCGTTTCGTATTGTCACGATACAGGGGAGACAGCGTTACGGAAATGATACAGGATCTGGGATGGAAATCATTACAACAACGGCGCTTATCGCTGCGGCGTGGGCTACTTGCGAAACTCCAATCGCCAACATTCTCCTCCGAATGCAAAAATTTATTGTTGACTCCCACTTACATAGGTAGAAATGATCATCAGAATAAAATACGAGAAATCAGAGCTCGAACAGAGAGATTCAGGTGTTGTTTCTTCCCGCGCGCTATTCGAGAATGGAATGGGAGATAAATAGTATAATGGTGGTTCGATGAACCCTCTTCCAGGCACTTAAATGTGATTTGCAGAGTATCCGATGTATATGTAGATGTAGATGAAGACTGTGCGAGTTGGCGGATGGTTTCTTGTCAATATTATCGAGTTTCTAATCTATTGGGTCGTCACAGTGAGAGGAAGAAAAGTTACTTTCTGGAACAGCTTCCAACCATCTTTATTTGTAGCGTCACGAAGTCAATAATGTATCGAGTATCAGTACTCAAAACTCAGCCAGTGGGCTTTCGACAGAACAATGTCACCTTTGTTCGAGAAACACCCCTTCCCACTGAAGTCCACAGGACGCTTCTGTTTACATAGTCGCACGGGTTATATCTTTTTTCTACTATCTCAGCTGTGCGGTTTTCCGTTGCTTGGGTGTATATTGCCACCCATACTTCGTTACTAAAAAACCGTTTGCGAAGTTCTGTTGCAAATGGTGATGAAGAAATCAGTCAGTGAGAGTAAAATTCGCATATACGATACAGGATTTATCCCACGCAGGTTCTGTAAATAAAAAATAAATGTATGATACTGCTCTCGGTAAACAAAAGCGCTAATTTTCTCTATAATTTCACCAACATGTCGCGCCTTTTCACGGACTCCATAAATTCGCATTGTCTCATCCACTCGACTTTTCCGCCGTACTGTTCGCATTTTTCAGGCTGTGACGTTAAGCGATCGGATTCTTGTCGCTAATGTTTGGCGGACAAACACATTTAAATCGCATTACAGCAAGCACAATCGACAGCTTATTAATTTGCACCGCAAGTATCAAATATATCAACCCGTCTGCAATTTTTCTGTTATTGTCGAATGCTGTCGTATAGTATACATGGAAGTTCAAAGTCCCTACCTGTGACTCGTATGAGCGCACTGAGTCTCAATAGATTAGGTTAGATTAATTATTGATATAAGAATCATGTTTTCTAGTGGCTACTATTGAGAAGCACAAAATCTTATAATTTAAAAGAATCTACAGAAACTAAATGCAGACGGCCAGACCAAACAACCCGCGCGATTTGCCGGCCGCGGTGGCCGAGGAGACTGAGGCGCTTCAGTCACGGTCTGCACGGCCACTACGGTCGGGGGTTCGAATCCCCCCTCGGGCATGGATATTTGTGCCGTCCTAGTTCGTAAGTAGTTCATAAGTAGTTTGTAAGTTTAGGGACTGATGACCCCGTAGTTAAGTCCCATAAGCTTTACAAACATTTGAACATTTGAACCGCGCGATTTCCTTCATTTTTACTTTAAACAAAGGTACTCATCCACAGATTTGTCATCAAGTATCAGAATTTACATAACTCCCTCCTACCTTTTTCTATACTCAAACGCGATTTCCTTCTGTATATTTCTTAAGGGGATGCCCTTGCAGTAATCTAAAGTCAGTCGGTCAGGCCGTTCTATCCGACCGATTTCCTTCATTTTTGTTTTAAACGAAAGGTATTCATTCTTAGCTTTGTCATCAGGTATCAGAATTAACTCAAGTCTCTCCATTCTTTATTTTTATTCAAACGCGGTATCCTTCTGTCCTTGCATTAAATATTTTAAACGGTTTGTTTTACGATATCTTCTGCTCTAATTAAGGTGCGCAGTTCTTTTTGACCTAACAACACTCAGCGGATCGCTAATGCCTTTTACGGTGTTTTATTGTACCAATGTACATTTCGAAACCACAAATTCATCAATTATCGATTGATACTGCTATTTAATACATCAGAAACGTGGAAAGGAAGATAGTGAAAACAAAAAATGAAAATGTCACGAGCACGCCATAAATACACTTATTATATTCATCTTTAATACAGACGATAATTACATTTTCTATTGGTAGACGCCAAGAAGGATATCGAAAGATCGAGTGTGGTTAAAACTATGGCACAGAAAGGCTTTAGATATTAAAACTCATTTAAATAATGAGAAAGCCAGATTGAAGATAGTGTTTCTAAGCAAAAACTGGTTCATGACAACGAGGTAGACTATCGCCAGTATTTTTCTACCTCGCACTTGTAAAAGTCTGGCAATAGTTCAACAAAAAGAACTTGCAGTTGCTTAAAACGAACAGTAGAATTATCTACCTGCCCCATGAAGATGACATTGCTCTTAACCACACCCACACGGTATGAATTGTGAAGAAGTAATCAGACCCTAGTGGTGGAGAATATAGCATATATTTTCGGAGAGGGGTCAAGATAATGTAAAGATAAATTAAGTAATTTTAAGTAGATATCCCATAATGTTGTGTATCAGTTTTACTGCTTATGTTCAGAGGATAATATACGCTGAAGTCCCTTTTAGTTTAGTTATAACAAGTCTTTTTATTGGCCGGCCGCGGTGGCCGAGGGGACTAAGGCGCTCCAGTCACGGTCTGCACGGCCACTACGGTTGGGGGTTCGAATCCCCCCTCGGGCATGGATATTTGTGCCGTCCTAGTTCATAAGTAGTTCATAAGTAGTTTGTAAGTTTAGGGACTGATGACCCCGTAGTTAAGTCCCATAGACTATACAAACATTTGAACATTTCTTTTTATTGTTGACATTAAATTATAAAAATACAGCAATATAGCAACAACACCCTACTCTCCTCGCGAATACACAAGAAATATGACTACCACGACGATGCATTCACACACTATTCATCAAATTAATTCAGATAATCTACTTTTTTATATTCGTTATTTCTTGAGGGGGTCTGCCTCCCCCCTACATATGCCACTGAATCCTAGAATTGTAGACATGGAAGTCTGCGGTACAAATTAATACTGAAAAGTCTACAAGGCCGTAGGTAGATTCCAAGATCTAACAGCGATTTTTACTGTGTATGGGTAGGTACTATTTTTACGCACATAAAATCAGATAAAGCAGGTGTAAAAGCTAGACTACAGACGGAAAACATGTGCTATTATTCGCTAAATTTCGCGTTAAAATATATGCCTTTAAGCCGAGTTTACACTTGCTGGTAGAAACTTGCCGAACTACTTGCGAGTATACATACGTCACCAAGTGAAGTTGCGCCCGTTGCAATAGATTGCACAAGTGACTTGCTGCAAGTATCCGACGTTTAGTGTGAGCAGTGTGCAAGAAGCTTCTGCAAGTTACTTGCAGCTTTTAGGATTCATTTCTATTTTCTGCAAGTTGAAATCGTAAGTTTTTGTTAAGCGTGTCGTCTACATCAACACACAGCCTACTCAACCTTTTATTGAAGGTCACGATTAATTTCATACAACCATCCCACGTACTATATGTTAATAAATAAAAGAAATGGAGAATAAACGAGTATAAAGAAAGCAAGAGACCCAACGTTGCACGAAACTGTGAAGTACTTCCGTGAAATATGGAATGTGTTCAGCGATTTTAAATTCAGAATAAAGGAAACATGTGTACATGTTTAGCATCTTTTATTTATTGCTATAAATTTAACAACAAACTTGACGAAATTTCTTCTAAATTTGATATCGCTGCGGAGGACGTTTTTAGGAAGTGGCATAATATAAAGACGCAATTTTAATGCAAACTAAGAAAACAATGGTAAAAAATAATAATTGGCTCTTCAGAATGTAGGGTACAAACGGTTCCTTGGCTGAAATAACTATGTGATACGTTCCCTGTTTAGATATGAAATGCCCAGTTGATGTTAATAAACAACCCAGATAATTTATAGAAAAGTTCTTGAAAAGTTTCAAAGTTAAAATTCTCGAAACCCAGTTCTAGCAACAAATTATTGTAGGTTCCGTATTGTGGCCTTCTAAGTATTCTATCAAACCGAAATATTCCTCTAATTGTGTTCTTCGTAATAGTCAAAAGAGCTATAGTATAAATGACCCATCTACTCCTCATGTGAACGATGTCTGCAGTTATAACTGAAAGTCACTTGTCAAAGTACTTTCTGAAGTTTCTTGCTTACTTCTTGCGAGTGTTGTGTAAACACAGCAGCAAGTGAATCGCAATAACTTCTGCACGCGAATTGGCTAGTGTAAGCCCAGCTTTAGGAAGGTATGGGAACCAGTGCGAGATGCAACTTTCACAAAACCGTCTCTAATGACCACATTGTCTACGGAACGTTAAATGCTAACTCCTTTTTTAAATTATTGAACCAATGATAAGGTAGCACAACACAGCTGTATAAGAGCTGTACTAGTAGCCTGACAACGTTGGAGTGTTGAAATTCAAATGAATTCAATGGTCTGGACATGTAGCGAGGAAGATGACTTAAATGTTAATCGAATTGCTTGGCAGGAAAAGGGAAGAGACTCATTCTGAACAGTTCTTGCTCTCATTTCTACCTCTCAAGATGAATTTAACGCTTCAAAACGTTTCGAGGGCTGTATTTAGAGTTAGAAACGAGAGAGTCGAATTTAGTTTCCTCACAAAAGTGGAAAGGCGTCGTGAGCTTACAAATGTTTCTGATGAAAGCTTTTCGCAAATTTGCCCCTCTCCCTCTTCCTTTAGAAGTCTGCTATATACCATTCTTCGAATGACGAATAGTACGTAGTAATAAAGCACATATTTCCGATCGACAAAATTCCGGTCGGAAATTGTGATAGTTTTATCAGTTTCCACAGCAACTTACTGGTCCGTCGGCGGCGGTAAGGTTACCGCCGTATTTCACGCGTCGTTTTCTTCACTCCCGCCACGTCGACTGCCTTTCGTTTCCATCTCGTTAGGCCAGGAGTCGAGACGCGTCTATTTCTGCCGCTGTCGTCTAAATGAGAAAGCACCACTTCCTCCGAGCGACTCCCGAGCCCAGCATCAAAGACACGGCGTCGACACCTCCCAAAGCGTCCTCCCCCTCCCCCCTCCCTCAGTCCCTCCCTCCATAGCCACCCTCCTCACTCCCTTCTCATCGTCTCACTAAAATCCCTCTTTTGCGTGTGCTTCCAACGTAATCATTCTACTAACAGGTTACGGTATCTATCTAATTCTTGTCACCTCCATGCTGATATCATGAGTTACGTGACAACCATAGGGGAAAAAGTACACACTCGTCTCTTACGAAGTAACAAAATGGTGTAACATGTACTGTTTTTGCGCTTATCCATACACAACCATCAGTTTGATAAGTCATGGTTGCAAAATTTTAACACGAATTATCTACAGGAGAATGTAAAAGCTGGTAAAAGCTGACCTCGGGGAAGATCAGTTTGGATTCATGATGAACGTAGGAACACGGGAGGCAATACTCACTTGGCGACTTATCTTAGAAGATAGATTAAGGAAAGGCAAGCCTACATTTCTAGCATTTGTAAATTTGGAAAAAGCTTTTGATAATGTTAACTGGAATACGCTCTTTCAAATTCTGAAGTCAGCAGGGGTAAAATACAGGGAAAGGAGCGTTATTTACAACTTGTACAAAAGCCAGACCGCAGTTATTAGACTCGAAGGGTATGAAGGGAAAGCATCAGTTGGGAAGGGAGTAAGTCAGGGTTGTAGCCTTTCTCCGATGTTATTCAATTTGTACATCGGGCAGGCGGTGAAGGAAAGCAAGGAAAAATTTGGAAATAAGGGTTCAAGTTCAGGGTGAAGAAATAAAAACATTGCGTTTTGCTGATGACATTGTAATTCTGTCAGAGACAGCAAAACCTGGAAAAGCAGTTGAATGGAATGGACAGTGTGTTGAAGAGAGCGTATAAAATGAACATTAACAAGAGCAATACAAAAATAATGGAATGCGGTCTTAGAAAATTAGGTGATGCTGAAGGAATTAGATTAGGTAACGAAACAATGAAGGTGGTAGATGAGTTTTGTTACTTAGTAAAATAACATGCGATGGTCGTAGTACAGAGGATATAAAATGCAGAATGGCAATGGGAAGAAAAGCATTTTTGAAAAAGAGAAATTTGGTAACATCGAATATTAATTTATGCTTAAGGAAGTCCTTTCTGAAGGCATTTGTGTGGATTGTTGCCTTATACTGGAGTGAAACATGGACGATAAGCAGTGCGGACAGGAAGAGTAGAGGCTTTTGAAATGTGGAGCTACAGAAGAATGCTGAAGATTAGGTGGGTAGATCGCATAACTAATGAAGAGGTACTGAACAGAATTGGTGAGAAAAGGAATTTCTGGCACACCCTGACTAAAAGAAGGGATCGCTTGATAGGACACAATCTTAGACATCGAGGAATCGTAAATTTAGCATCGGAGGGAAATGAGTGGGGTAAAAATCGCAGGGGAGACCAAGAGACGCGTATAGTAAGCAGATTCCAGTGGATGTGGGTTGCCGTTCTTATGAGGAGATGAAAAGGCTGGCTCAGGATAGAGTAGGGTGGAGAGCTGCATCAAACCAGTCTCCGGACAACAAACCTCCGCCGTATCTGATGTGTCCGGCGTGATTGTGCGTCAGTCGCACCTGACGACGGTGGCCTGGTGGACCGCTGAAACATCGTATCAGCAGAATGATGTAATCCTGTTAGAATCCCGTGAAGAACACCAATGGAGTTATCACCTGAAGAAACTGGACAGAGCTTTCGGTCAATGGTAGCGTGTTTGCAGCCCACTCTCGCGATCGATTAGAATGTCCGTACGAACAGAGTTGGTTCGGACGTGGAGACCGAATGGGGCGGTAGGCGTACAGAGAGCGCGCAGTAACTCCTGCTACTTGTTGAATCCGGACGTACGCAGCGGCGCGTAACTCACGCAGTCGCCACCGGCGATGACGTCGACTGGCAGCGCAGAGCTGCGTGTACGCACTCTGCCACGCACCGGCCGTACACCGCTAGCGGCAGGGGGGAGAGGGGGAGGCGATCGAAAATCCACCCTCGCTGGCGTCATACGTCACAAGCGTGCTAAAGCACTGTTGAAAACTGAGGCGAACCCAGCTCAGAGATATGTTCCGAATCCGTTTGGTATCGCCAGTATTGTAGACGGCCATTACAACTCTTACATGGTCATGAAAGGAAATACGAATCAAAAAAAAAAAAAAAAAAAAAAAAAAATCAAATGTTTGTACAGCTTATGGGACTTAACTACGGGGTGATCAGTCCCTAAACTTACAAACTACTTATCAACTACTTACGAACTAGGACGGCACAAATATCCATGCCCGAGGAGGGATTGGAACCCCCGACCGTAGTGGCCGTGCAGACCGTGAATGAAGCGCCTCAGTCTCCTCGGCCACCGCGGCCGGCAAATACGAATCTAATGTGACGTGGCGATGTCCATAAAAATTACCATTTTCGTTTTTCTCGAGTTCTCAGTTGCTACTTTGTGTTATCGGTTTTTCCCCTAAACCATCACTGTATTAAGGAGAACATTAAAAGTAAGAAAAAAATGAAATCGGAAGAGATGGGACTTGTCTGCACAGTCAATTAACCCCCAGCACTTCACTTCATCATACTCCGCAAATCACATTGAAGAGCTTGACAGAGGGTTTCGTCGCACAGCTTTTATGATTGAAATAAATCGCAATTTGGCGATCAGTTACCACACTCGGCTTGTATACAATTATATATTTTTGATGACATTACAGTTTTCAATGAATGAAATAAATCGCAATCTGCGATCACTTATGGCTTCACTGTACTAGGTTTATATGTAATACCAAAGTGCGGCGAATGAAAATTTGTGCCCGACCGGGATTCGAACCCGGGATTTTCTGCTTACTAGGCAGACGCTTTGACCACTCCGCCACCGAGCACACAGTGACCAACCCGAATGCAGAGGACTTTTTCCTGCACGTCTCCCGCCACACCCAAAGTTCCATTGTATAATAGCTCGCGGAAAAAAGGAACACCTAAATCTTTCCGTTTTCGATCTGATTTCTCTTATTTTATTTTGATTATCATGTCTTCCTCTGTACGTGGGTGCTAACAAAATCTGTTCGCATTCAGAAGAGAAAGTTGGTGAAAGAAATTCCGCAAATAAATCTCACCGCAACGAATAACGCCTTTCTTTTAATGATTTCCACCCCAACTAGTGTATCATTTCCGTGACACTCTCTCCCCTATATCGCGATAATGCAAAACGAGCTGCCCTTCTCTGAACTTTCTTAAATCGTCCGTTAGTCCCACCTGGTGTGGATCCCACAATGCAAAACAATACTCCAAAATACGATGCACAAGTGTGGTGTAGGCAGTTTCTTTAGTAGAACTGTTGCCAACGTAACGAAGTCTTTGGTTCGCTTTCCCTACAATATTTTATATGTGTTCTTTCCAATTCAGGTTTTTTGTGATTGCTACTCCTATGTATGTAGTTGAATTTACGGTCAGTGGTTTTGACTGATTTATCCTGTAAATCAAGTTTAACGGGTTCTTTTAATGGTCATACGTATGACTTCACACTTGTGATTATCAAGGGCCAATTGCCATTTTTTCTACCATATAAATCATTTTGTAGTTGCTTTTCATCTTTTGGTGACTTTACTAACAGGTAAATGACAGTATCATTCGCGAACAGTCTTACGGAGCTACTTAGATTGCCTGCTAAATCAATTATAAAAATGAGGTACAGTTGAGGCTCTATAACACTTTCCTGGGGATCGTCAGATTTCACTTCAGTTATACTCATTGACTTACCGTCAATTGCAACGTACTGTAAATCACGAATCCGATCGCACAGTTGTGGCGATATTCCACAAGCACGCAGTTTGATTAGATGACGCTTGTGAGGTACAGTGTCGAAATCCTTCCGAAAATCTAGGAATATTAAATCTATTTGACATTTTGAGGATACAGGGTTTTAGGTTAGTAACCTCTGGTACGTTTTGGTCGAACGATAGTTATCGTTGGTGTGCAGCGAGAGCTTAGGTTGGAATGTTGTTTGTTTGTTGTCCGGTGTGCGGCAGTCTCCCGCCGACCGCAGAGCGAGGCGGTAGCATGTCGGCAGTGAGTTCGTGACCTGCGTTTAGTGGTGGCTAAAGTTTCTGCCATTCCGTCGTATCGCATACGGGTTGCAGTTGCATATTGAAATGTTTCAGTGTGGACTTGTAGACATTCATCGTAGTGGCACGCAGTTATTAAATCAGTGTGTTTAAAGGGAAGAGTTTTTAACATTTGTCGTTCCATAATAAAGGAAGTTAACAAAGTTTGCTGTTATGGATCAACCTCGTAATTGTCCGCATCCCATACCGTCAAATCATTGGAACAATTATTAAATGATTAAGCAGCAAATAGAATGTAGCGGCAACTTCGCCCATCGAGGATTAGGTGGACGCAGCGGTGACGTTACAACATCCCATGTCGATAGCACTCATCATGTGAGTGAAGGGCTAGCTGTGCGTCACAAGAACGATCATTTCTGAATCCGTGTTTACTATGAGTCAATAGGTCGATCTCTTCGAGGTAGTTCATAATATTTGAGGAAAGTAAATGTTTTAAAATCCTGCTGCAAAAACCGACGTCAGTGACATGGGTCTACAATTTTGCGGGTCACTCCTACTGCCTTTCTTAAATATTGGCGTAACCTCTCCAGTCTTTGGGTACGCAACTTTCGCTGAGCAAGAGGTTGTACATGATAACTAGATATAGGGTATTGTACCAGCATACTACTTTCCGTTCACAAAATTTTCGGTCAGAGGACGAATTACAATGTGCGATCAGCAGTTAGAGGTCAAAATAGATCCAGTTGCCAGTTGACGCAACTCGTGTTCGCTCGCCGCGGTGGCCGCTGGGTGTGGTTTCGTTGCCGCCTGCGTTCTGCGGTATCCAGCGAGTTTTTTGGTCCGCTTGTCGGACACAGTCAGTTGGGGTGTAACGAGTGTTGTCAGGGGTCGCGGCGATTGAAAACTGCTGTCGGACAGCGCGCAATAAAAGCATCACCTGCCTAACAAACCAGTCAGCCACCGCCACGCAACAAACGAACCAGTCAGGCGGCCTCGCTATACGAAGAAACGACAGCGAAACTCGAGCGCTCGGGAGAGATTTCGACACGTACAGCAACTGTACTTTTAATGATTGGAAAGAAAAGGGCAGGGGAAGGACAGGGATAACTCTAGTTGCACTAACGCTCTGAAATAAGCCAGCGGCAACAAGTGGATATTTGTGCCGGCCTGGGATTCGAACCCGGGTCTACTAAAGGCGTGTATAGGGAAAGACAGACGACCTCGCCTGAGGCAGTAAAACTGGGCCTGTCCCACTGCTGCTTAACACACTGACTGCCACAGCCCTTAGGTCGCTACTGAACTGTTATAACCGATTTTGAGAAAAGTATTAGATGAAAAACAAATGGCCTGACTATCTTTTCGCCGCGCGGGAGTAGCCGAGCGATCTGGAGCGCCACGTTCGGATCGCGCGGCCT
This sequence comes from Locusta migratoria, assembly GCA_026315105.1. Classification (NCBI taxonomy): domain Eukaryota; kingdom Metazoa; phylum Arthropoda; class Insecta; order Orthoptera; family Acrididae; genus Locusta; species Locusta migratoria. Next base: position 73,800,379 of record CM048754.1, on the reverse strand, counting down.
CCCGCGTCGGAGGTTCGAATCCTCCCTCGGGCATGGATGTGTGTGTTATCCTTCGGTTAGTTTAACTTAGTTTAAGTAGTGTGTAAGACTAGGGACTGATGACCAACGTAGTTTGGTCCATAGAATTACAAACATTTGAACTTTTTTTTAACTATCTTTTCGTAATTCGTCAAATGTTTGTATAGCTTATGGGACTTAACTGCGGGGTCATCAATCCCTAAACTTACAAACTACTTATGAACTAGCTTATACTAAAGACGGCACAAACATCCATGCCCGAGGGGGGATTCGAAGCCCCGATGGGGAACGGCGTCGCAGCATCGCAGCATAGCGCCTCAATGCGCTCGGCCGCTCCGCCGCGGCGCAGATGAACCCACAGCATTGTGTACACGTCACAGAATTTGTTTACACAACGGACCAGATCATGATAGCGTACCCCTTTTTCGTAAATACGCTACCCAAATAACTTTTAATACAAATTGTTTTCTTTCCTTAATGTGAGTAGAGTTCAAAAACCCGACTGCAAATGTGTTTGTTTTTACCCAAACAGTGGGCAGAAAATTGTTTATGTGTCCACCGAGCAAAGAGTCTAGTGGAAAAATTCGGGACATCTTTATGAAACATGCGCGAGATTAAAGAATACTTGTTTCTAACACGCCCCGTCTCTTGAAAGTGCCACCCGTTATAAATTCGTATATAGGACTGTTACTTAGGTTTCAGATTACGAAATGTTCACTAGATAACTTATAGATAGTATCGGAGATCTTGCACCATATTGTATACGAATTTATAGATAAACTGGCGTTTACTACGTGTACCAAGTTTCATAAAATGTCTTTTACCATATATTACTCAACGGAAGTGTTTACTAGTTCTGAAATTCCTTAAATGCAGTGTCCCTTTTACAAGAATAGAATACGTCCATTTTCTAGCTGTTACCGATTCCGTATAGGTGCCTGCACTTCTCTAACATCTGTATTTACATTTTTGGTCAAATGTTCCAATGTTTGTAAATCTATCGCACCAAACTGCGTGGTCATCAGTCGGTAGCTTCCAAACTACTTAAACCTAGGTAAACTAACCTAAGGACAACACACACACACACACCCATGCCCCAGGGAGGACTCGAACCTCCACGGCGAGCAACCGCGCGCTCCGCAGCGAGGCGCCTTAGACCGCTCGGCTACTGCACTGCGGCTACATTTTTGTTATAAATTTCATGCAGTTATTTGTATTGGTCCTTCACACTGTTCTAATGTCATCTACTGGCTTTCCCACTTCCGTCTTGCGGTTGCTCATATACTGCAGTTGCGTCTAGGTGCCTCTAGGTGCAATAATTTCTGCACCTTCAGTGTTCGTCTGCTGAACAGACTTGTACATTCAATTATCCATCTAACCCTCCTCAACACGAGACATCGTTTGAGAACTGTACTTTAATGGACAATTGTATTCCTGTTGCGTTTCATTTTATTAGAAACGATTCTTATTATTATATAGTACGCTTATAATACAGGAAAATTTGTTTGTTCTTCAGTGTCCACTCTAGTTCTCAGATGTCGTTATACTACTAGGCTACATTTCCGTCCCTATATATTTAAAAGTAGAATGTATTATTATTCCATAAAACTACAAGTGACCAAAAATACTTAGCCGTGTACCCCAGGTTTGTTTTGCTTGATTTGTATGTTATTAAGTTTTACAAGAAACAATGATTTCATGCTCCATCAAGGAAACGTTTTTTATAATTTAATGAACGTTATATTACAATGCTCTCTTTCCTTCTCGGGTCACCAAACTTGTTCAGAATACAATGGAGACATCCTTGCAAAGCGCTATAGCTTCGCTGACTTGACTTTTTTAATTTTTTTTTTCAGGGGGAATGTTTTTGCGTTTCACCAGATGTGATTGTAGCAGAGAGATAGAACAGCAGCTAAAACTCAAATTGACATAGCATTTGTTCTCCAAAGCAGAGAAGTGAGTAATAAAAATGTTAATATATCTTAAGAACATCCAATGGACGAACATCTTGCCCCTATTTAAGAATGGAGAAGAATTTTTTAAGTTCTTTTAACTAAATACTGCGAATTTTTAAACCAATAAATGCATAAAATTTGAATCCGTCTCTTCTCTCGATTATTTGTATAAGATTTATTTTGGACATAACGCTGGAACGCAAGCGTCTCCATGTCTATTAAAAATGGGCGAAAAATTTCAAATCTGAATGTTTCCCGAAAACCGTGTATGGTAGCTTCTTTCAAAATTGTTGTCCTTCTCACGTGTTAGAAACGATTCCAGTAGACATTTTGGAGCATCGATAGCTTTTTTCCCCCTTTCTTTTAGCATAGTTGTATCTTTCAAGTACCGGTTTCGTGTATTTACGAAATCATGTGATGATCATAATCCTGAAAACAGGGGGGTTACCCCAAACGCGTGTAACAGCGATCTATCGTCAGTCGTTACACTAAACGAAAATTCTAAATGATTTCAAATCTTTTCAACTAATTGTGTTAATAGAGTATTATTATTGCTGTGTATTAGATTATGCTTCTGTTAACGTCAATTTCCATTTATTTTGCTGGATTTAGAAATACCTTTACCATCTGTTGTTTATTTTTATTTATTTATTTATTTTTACAAACTATGCCTCTCTTCACTTCCAAATTAATTAATTCATATAAGAGGAAATTTATTTTTAATGTAATTTCGTATTGTATTTGTTTCTTCGTTTATCATTCCTTCTTATCCGTAAGAAAAGTTCTTAGTGTATCTTTATTGGTGCTTCAAGGAGTTTGGAAGAAGTATGACGCTGGGCGTAAGACAATAGTAACATATATTGCAGCAAATAAGTTACCAAACAAAGATATTAACTACCTAATAAAATTCCGGGACTCACCTTGTAGAAAATCACTCAATGTTATTGCGTTTATCTGATGTTGGATGTCACTTTGAATTACACATTTTTGTTATAGTTCTACTGGCATTAACTGAGCATTAAACTTCAGATCATTGTCTATTGAATAATATCCATGAGAATCTTCATGCCACATTATTTGTGTCAATCGGCTAAAACTACATATTTACTGGGTGTAACTTTGTAAATTATATAAATTATTTAAATGATTAGGCGTTTTTGTTTTAACCTGTTTGTATACGCGAAGATACTTTCCCAGATCTGTAATATGCCTACATTTGGTGACTATTGAATCCACGGGCACGTGAAATTCGTCTCATATGCTGTTAGTGTTGTTAAGAGTCCATACTTTTACATACATCAACATTCGCTACACAGATTCTGCAGCGTTCTAGTTTTTGTTTATTGTCTTTTGTTTTACAAATGAGAATTTCACAACAAAACATTTTTCAGCACCAAGAAGTAATTTCCGAATGTATCATACTATAAAGCAGTGAAAGCGCCATTCTTTCTAGAACCTATAAAAACTGTTTTCTGAATTATAAGTTCATATTACTTACTATTTTAGACTACTAAACTGTCTAAAAATTGACTAGAAATCACTTTTAATGACAATACGATTCATCTTAATCAGTACAGTCAACAAAATAAAATTTACTGTGTTATATTTTCGGTTAAACGCAATTTATTATACTCTGAAGATTTCTAAGACAAGTTGTATACTTTTATAGTGGATCAGTTACATGGCTGGTAACATTTTGAACTGCTTAGATACTCGAAATCTGATGGTAAATTGGGGAAATGTAATATTGAAAATAACAGTGGAATCGCGCCTCAGATTAAAAACACCGTTGTGGTTAGGCCTATTTTGTTCTCGAATTAACAGGAAAGGAACGGATTCAATACGTTTTTGAACCTACATCAGATATGTCAGAAAGCTAATTGAAGCAATGAATGCAAAGCAAAACAGTTGCGCAGAGGTAATAATATCCTCAATGGACGTATTAGTATCAAATATAAACAGCGGTAACACCTTCCTTAATGAAATAAAATCTGTAAATGTTGCTCTTAAAATTTATCAATTTCTGTGATTGAAAGGGAAAGCGACGTAACAATTAATTCCTACCTCATTGTAGTAAGTTGAGTGTTCGATCTGTAGACGGTTACTTAGAAACTGAACTCACTCAATGTTTATCAAATATTATTTTCGTATTTACAGTGATAGTAAACAAATAAATACAATTGCAAATATTAGTGTCGCGAGGAAGTTTGTGCGTAATTTAGTCACCGGATATGTAATAAAGGATCAATACTTACGTGTGATACACAAAACTCAGTATTTATTAAGCTGTTCTATTACGCGACGTGAAATTACGTACTTTTGTGATATCAGAGTTATCGAAAAAGTAAGTGAAACAAGTTTCCGAGATCAATTTCGGTGTAATTTCTTAAATTCCGCCGCCTGCGTCTTCCATTTTATCGACGGAACCGCTGCTATGGTGTAATTCAAGACGCGTTTACGCCTAGCGTCTTCCTCCGTCGCTCGCGACTCACCTCAGTCAGCGAAATCCATTATCCCGATGAGCGACACAATAACAGTAATTATCTCTGCCATCTGTGTCGTCGGCGCAGTCAAAACTAAGCAAAGGTCGCAGCCGCAAATGAATTTCCCCGTCCCCCTCGTGGGAGGCCATTCTGCTTTTGACGGAAGCCATGATGTCAGAGGGGGGCAAAATGACGCCTCCTACTTCCATTTTTCTTCCATCCCCTCTCCCGGGTCGCACGTCCACAAAACCCTCCCCCTTCGCCGCCCCCTCCACTCCCGGCGACCAGCTGACACGCCGATATTCCCCCTCCCCACCCGCGCGGCGCACAACCCCTCCCACCCGGGTGCGTTTACCACAGTGCCATCTGTGAAGAGACACCATAAACTACGTGATCCCAGGTGGCGGAGATGGGCGGCAGGCGTCGGAACTAACTGCTCCGAGGCGACAGTCTTCTGTCGCGGCGTCGCCAGTCTTCTGTTCGAGCGAAGCGCGCGCGATTCGCAACAGCGTCTGCTGGTATTGATCGAGAAATGGCATTGTTGGTGGGAGATTCGCCTACAGATGTATTCTATCCTGTGGTGAACATCTCTGTACTGCATTAGCAGTAAAATATTAAGAGGAATTAGTATCATTTCTCTACGTACGAGGTACAACATTTAAAAACTATACAAACAGAACGTCGTATTAATGTCGTCGTCTATTGTATTAATAAATACGTTATAATCACTGCCCATGTACTTCTTAAAGAAAACTAACAAGAAAAAGCAGAGAAAGAAAAAGAAGAAAGAAGAACGTTAATACTAGAGACAGGCAGAGATGTTGTTTTTTCAAACAGAATAAATAAAATAAAACGGTTTCCCATGCATGAATGGAAATCCAATGAAGACTGCAAACAATTACTGATTGAAGGGGCTGCCATTTTTGTGTAACGCTAAACGCTCTCTAGTTATCCTGCTGTAACAGTGGTTAAACGAGTATTTAAAAATGTGGTAGTGTGAAAATCAGATTATATTGCAATAAGACTAGGAAAAATTCAGATAGTTGGAACGAAAAGAATTTTTCGAAGACACTAGGAAGGGGATAAGACAAGAATGTAGTATTTCCATCACGCTCTTAAGACGATGTTGCGTTCAGGTCACTGCGTTCATTGTCATATGAGTAAAACAGCTCAAAACTACAGTATGATAATGTCAATGGAGAAATCTAAGAAGCTTTCTTATGTCGGGATCCCATAAGAATAAAACTAGTGGCGAACTGTTCAGTAATAGAGCCAGTCAGCCATTTTAATTATCTAAAATGATAGGCAAGGAAACAGCAAGTTCAGAAATTTATATAAAGCAATAAAGAAGTAGTTTCCGAACAGAACATAACAAACTGCACCAATACTTTTTATATTTAGTAAAAGCTATTTCCAAAAGACTCTACGGTAGTGAGTTGGAGATAATTAACAAAAGACCAGAGAATTATCATGATTACGATATTTCTTAAGGCTTTGTGAATGGAGTAAACATAAATATGGTTAGAAACGGAAATGAAGCGAACAGGAGAAATTAAAGTGAAAATCTCTGGTGAAGAGGACCGGCCTGAAGAGGGAGACCCGGGTTCGAATCCCGGTCCGACTCACATTTTCACTTCACGCCACTGAGTAATTTCAATGGTCTGGTGAAAAAATAAAAAAAAAGGAAAAAAACAGAGAAAAGCACAATAATACGCGCTTAGTTTCAAGGACATAGCACAATAGCATCTTTGGTTCTACAGTGGTAGTACAATTGAAATATATTTATTAAAAAATAAACAGTTATAAATAAATATACAGGAGTAAGGGGGGACCAGGAATGCAGTTAACTTGGAGCTGGAAAATTTACCTCTACAACATTTTTAATAATTCACTAATTCATATTAGTGAAGAGCCATAGATTTACAAACCAGCACGGGATCAGGAAATATCGTTCATGTGAAACTCAGCTTGCCCTTTTCTCACATGACATCTTGCGAGCCATGGGTGAAGGACAACAGGCGGATTGTGTTTTTCTCGACTTCAAAAAGGCGTTCGACGCGGTGCCACACTGCAGACTGCTAACGAACATACGAGCTTATGGAATAGGTTCACAGATTTGTGACTGGCAGAAAGACTTCCTAAGTAATAGAACGCAGTACGTTGTTCTCGACGGCGAGTGTTCATCAGAGACGAGTGTATCGTCAGGCGTGCCCCAGGGGAGTGTGATAGGACTGCTATTATTTTCTATCTATATAAATGATCTGATGGACAGAGTAAGTTGTAATTTGCGGCTGTTTGTTGATGATGCTGTGGTGTATGGGAGGGTGTCGTCTGTAACTGACTGTAATAGCATACAGGATGACTTAGACAAAATTTATAGTTGTTGTGAAGAATGGCAGCTAGCTCTCAATTTAGAAAAATATAAGGTGATACGCATGAGTAGGAAAAACAATCCCATAATGTTCGAATCAGCATTAGTAGTGAACTTCTTGATGCAGTCGCGTCGTTCAGATATCTAGGCGTAACACTGCAGAGCCATATGAAATGGAACGAACATCTAAGGACAGTTGTGAGTAAGGCGGACAGCCGACTTTGGTTTATTGAGAGAATTTTGGGAAGATGTACTTTATCTTTAATGTAGACCGCGTATAAAACGCTTGTACGACCACGTCTTGAGTATTGCTAAAGTATTTGGGACCCGCAGCAGATCAGTTTACAGGAAGACATAGAGGCGGTACAGAGGAGAGCAGCTAGGTTTGTTACAGGTAGGTTCCAACAATGCGCGAGTGTCACGGAAATGCTCCGGGAACTGAAATGGGGATCGCTGGAGGAAAGACGACGTTCTTTTCGTAAATTTCTGTTAAGTAAATTTAGAGGGCCGGAATTTGAAGTTTAGTGTAGGACAATCACAAAGACAAGGTAAGAGAAATTATGGCTCGTCCTGAAGCATATAGCCATTCTTTCTTCCCTCGTTCTACTTGGGAGTGCAATAGGAAAGGAAATGCCTAGTAGTGGTACAGTGTACCCTCCGCCACGCACGTTACGGTGATTTGCAGAGTATCTATGTAGATGTAGAGTATTTTCAAAATGTTCAAATGTTTGTATAACTTATGGGACTTAACTACGGGGTCGTCTGTCCCTAAACTTAAAAACTACTTACGAACTAGCTTATACTACAGACGGCACAAACATCCATGCCCGAGGGGGGATTCGAACCCCCGACTGCAGCGGCCGTGCAGACCGTGACTGGCACGCCACAGACCGCTCGGCCACCGCGGCCGGCTATGAATATTTTAAATGGCTTTTATGTATAATTGTAAGCACATAATTTTTGGGGTAGTTATACAGCTACATGTCATACAACAGCATAGGGTGAAAGAGGAGAGCAGATGTCTGTGGATATCTGTTTGTTTGTAAGAGATCTGACGCAAAGATTCGGCGAAGGAATTGTCAACGGCGCAAGAGCCGACGGACGCTTACAGCTATCGAATGATATTTTCGCGCATTCACTTTGCGGAATCGAGCCCATCGCTCTGTTATCCGCTACCAGGGGTGGGAGGAGGGGTGGTTATAGGGGCTGGTAGGGTGGGGTGTGGTTAGGGGGTTGCAATTCGCAGGATGTTTGGGGGTTGGGGGGGCTGTGCCGACGCAGCAGTAGGTGTGTAGCGTGCGTGCAAATTCGCCATGCGTGCTGATTACAAGCTATTAATCACGCCCCTGCCGGGATGGCGGATATGTGGTCCCGCCTGTGTGTGCGTGTGTGTGTGTCGCTATGTGGGGAGGAGTCGGTAAAATAAAAAAAGGCGGGGAGCGAGTCGGTTTTTAATGAAATTGAAAAGTGGCCGATGGCGAGGCTGCGCGGTCCCGTTAGCTTGTCACTGGCCGACACGTGGTAACAGCCGCTGTGGGACGCGCACGTGCTAGCCGGTCGGGACGATTGTTTACGGCGCGCGGGACGAAGCCGTAATGGCCATTTAAGCGGCAGACGGAAAGTGCTCGCGGATCTGTCGTTCGCCACCAGTCTGTCGTATGTGTGGCTCTGTACGTCCATTACCTACCGTCAGGAGGGTACTGTCTTTGCTGCGGAGCTCGCGGTTGCTCCCCCCGTCGGAGGTTCGAGTCCTCCCTCCCGCATGGTTGTTTGTAATGTACTTAAAAAAAAGGAAAAGCAGTAAACAATCCGAAGATTGGTTTGAACACCACAGTGCTTTACTAGGCATGGTCCTGTTTGGAGGTGGTATGCCGTTGCCTTCCTACGACCTACGAACTGACTTCAAAAATATTCAAATGTTTGTAGAACGTATGGGACTTAACTACGGGGTCATCAGTCTCTAAGCTTACAAACTACTTACGAACTAGCTAAGACTAAGGACGGCGCAAATATCCATGCCCGAGGGAGGATTCGAACTACCGACCGTAGTGACCTTGCAGACCGTGACTGGAGCGCCTCAGTCCCCTCGGCCACCGCGGCCGTCTCGAACTGACTTACACAGCCAGTTATACACTACGTTTACATGAAATACATCTTCCGGAAGACGAAAGTCGATTTTTGTAAACCGTTTTCCGCTGTCGTGTTTACATGGCATAGCCTGAATCGGATTTCCTATCCCACTTAATATGGCGGCTGAAAAACAGCTGATTCAGTTCCTGATTTAGTCAACAAAATCGCTATTTTTCTTTATTTAAATACACAGATTCATGCTCACTCTAATATTTATACTTTTTTTTCACATTAGAAAATATCACTCTTTCAATATGCGCCGAAAATTTTTAACAAGAAAACACAATTTGACAAGCCAAGAACGCTTCAAAAACGGTTGCGTTTACATGGGCACGAAAATCGGTTGTGGAACTGGAAAAACCGCTTTAGAGAAGCGGATTTCCAGAATCGATTTTGGAGTGTTTACGTGACCAAACAAAAGCGGAATTGGGAAATTGGTTTACAAAATCCGGTTTTGGGAGCCCATGTATAAGGGGTGATAGGGGGACCTACAGTTTAACGTGGTGTTTGTACGACAGGGTTGATTGTATTGTTCTTAGTACTTTTTAAGACTACGCACTAATAACCGCAGTATTTAAGTCCCTTATATTTACAAACATTTAAGCATTTTTTGTACTGTCTTTCACATCTACATGGGATACTCTGCAAATCACATTTAAGTAGCTGGCAGAGGGTGCATCGAATTACCTTTACACTATTCATCTACCATTCCTTTCTCGAATGGCGGGCGGGAAGAAAGAACACCTGAATCTCTCCCTTCGAGCTCTGATTTTTCGTATTTTATTCTGATGATCATTTGTACGTATATAGATGTGAGTCAACAATATATTTTCGCATTCGGAGGAGAATGTTGGCGATTGGAGTTTTGTAAGTAGACCACGCCGTAGCGATAAACGCCGTTGTTGTAATGATTCCCATCCAGATCCTGCATCATTTCCGTAACGCTGTCTCCTCTGTATCGTGACAATACGAAACGAGCTGCCCTTCTTTGGACTCTTTCGATGGCCTCCGTTAAACCACCTGATAAGGATCCCACACTGGGCAGCAATACTCCATAAGAGGACGGACAAACATAGTGTATGCAGTTACTTTAGTAGTTCTGTTGCATGTTTTAAGGGTTCTGCCAATAAAACGCAGTCTCTGGTTCGCCTTTCCCACGACACTATCTACGTGTTCTTTCCAATTTAAGTGAGAAGTAATAGTAATTCCTAGGTATTTTGTGGAGTTTACGTCCTTCACTTTTGATTGACTTATCTTGTAAACAAGGTTTAACTGATTTCTTTTCGTACTCATGTAGACGACTTCTCACTTCTCATTATTTTGAATCAATTGCCAATTTTTACACCATACCGATATCTTATTCAGATCGTTCTGCAGTTGGTTTTGATCTTGAGATGCTTTTAATAGACGGTAAATGACGGCGTCATCTGCAAACAACCTAAGAGAGCTACTTAGATTATCCCCTAAATCGTTTATGTAAATAAGGAACAGCAGAGGACCAATAACACTACACTGTGGAACGCCCGATATAACTTGTGTTTTAGTCGATGCCTTACCATCGATTACTACAAACTGTGTCCTCTATGACAGGAAATCCCCTATGCAGTCGCATTTTTTTTTTTTTTTTTTTTTTTTTTTTTTTTTTTTTTTTTTTTTTAGGAAAATAATGTTGTTCTAGCGTTAATAAGTGGCAATAACCAAGTAGTAATCTTTCAATTTCAGTGTAAGGTTACAATTATTCTCCCAAAATGAAGCAATGAAAATATACCATCTGGAAAGTGTGTGTACCCATAAATTTTTTTGTAGAAAATTTTTCAGCAATCAGTCTTAAGTACCAATTTATTTGCATATCTAGATTTCCACCACTGTGTGGTTATTATCAGTGCTTGGCGTTACGTTTCTCGAAAGGCACGTTGAAGTTGATGTGCTGGTTCAAAACAGCGAGTTTAACACGCGTATTTTTGTATTTGTACAATGTAGCACTTGCCAAGTTAGGCAGTAATTTTATCAGGCTTGATTCCATGATGGAACCTGTGCTCAACAACCGTTTATATGACTTGTAGATATTAATACTTACGATTGATTGCTCAAAAATTCTTACAAGTCATGTAAACAGTCGTTGAGGACAAGTTCCACAATGGAATCAAGCCAGCCGCGGTGGAGTAGCTGAGCGGTCTAAAGCGTCTCGCTGCGGAGCGCGCGGTTGCTCGCCGTGGAGGTTCGAGTCCTCCCTGAGGTCTGGGTGTGTGTGTTGTCCTTAGGTTCGTTTACCTAGGTTTACGTAGTTTGTAAGCTGCGAACTGATGACCACGCAGATTGGTCCGATAGATTTACAAACATTGGAACATTTTTTTTATTTTTAATCAAGCCATTAATTTTTCTTCCTCCTGTGACCGAAACTACACTCTAATTTTAAAACCGGCACTCTATATGTGCCAAATTAGATCCAGAGGTCACCACCACAGAACGGAAAAACATCGAGAGTTGATATTCTGCAAAATAGTATAAGCTCGAATAGCGCCCGCAGAACGCACAAATTCGCCTCTACTTTCGCCTGCAGCGTACGACTCCCTTCCGGCACCGCTGTTGTGCAGATTAGCGTGCTTTGCAGGCGCAACCGTCCCGCCCTCTTTGCGACTCTCGCTTCGGCCACCCACCGCGCTGCCCCCGCGGCCGTGCGGACCGAGTTCGGCCACCCGCCGCCAGGGTCGCCGCTATCGCCGCTTCCGCACGGAGCCACCCCTAACTCGGCGTCACTTCCGGCGCGCCCCCTCTCTTTCCTGCGCGCTCGCACAGACAATAATTATTCATAGCGGCGACTTCCGCCGCCGCCCCTGCCGTGATTGCTGTATTTTACTCACAATCTCCGTTCTCTCTCTCTATTTCTCTCCCGCTTTCTCTCTCTCTCTCTCTCTCTCTCATTCCCCGGGCAGGAGCAGCGCACGTCCTGTTCACCGACCTACCCCCTTTTCCAACCCCCTCCCAACCTTGGCTTTTTCCTACCCCACCCTCTAGCCCTAGCTCGCAGATTTCAACTTCGCTCCCCGTTCCGGAAAGTGAATTTCCAACTCGGGGATGGGAAGAAGACAAGCCTTTGCGGGACGCCGGGCAGTTTATCTTTGGGGCGAATTATTTATTTGCTGCCCCTGCTGATATATTTTCGCTTCTCTCGCTGTCATTTCGAGAAGCGAAAACAAAAGGGCGCGTTCGCCGGTGGACCCTTAGGCTCTGGCTAATGTTAGCGAGCTAAACATCGAACCTCATCCTCTAGAAATTCTCGCTCACTAGGCTCCTGCTGCAAAAACAATAGCCCGCGTTTTTATTTATTATTACTTCTTCACAGTCGGCATAATACTTTTTGCCGAATACGAAATAGTTATATGAAAATACAGAAGAGCAGGTCACGTAACTACAATACTAGGAGAAAGAATGATCTTCACTATTCAAGGTTAAATGTAGCTTTGGCACAGACAGTAGGAATGTTCAAACGTTTATAAATCTGTTCGACCAAACCTCTATCGCAATGCCTGGGACATGTTTCATTAGATTCATCAGATTTAAAAAAAATGTATACAAGGTTGCTAAATTTCTGGCAAAATCCTTTATTAGTCGTAACTTCTTAACTAAATATTTGGGGACCTATGTTTATATTTTTTTTCTTTAGTTTTAGTTGTAGAATAACACACCAACTTATTTGTGTAGCTTCGTGAATCACCCTAGCTTTTATCGCCCGGAATCAGCAATCGTCATTGAAATCCCGTGTTTCTGGCACCGTTCACGAAACCCCGTTCGAATGAGCCACCAATTGTTCGCACAACAACAACTCAGCAGTTCTCCAGGGCGACTGTAGCTGGTAAAGGGGTAGTGATGCTAACCTCTGCAGCTCAAAAGTCCCACACGGTTACCCAAAATGCCGCTTTCCTGCATAAAATGTCCCACGGTAAGCAAACATACAAGATGAAAAAACGGAAAAAATAGGTATAATTTTATTTACGGCAGCAGCAGCGTAATGTGTTGATTTTGGCAACAACCGTGGAATACTGATTGAAATCACATAGATTGAGGGGAATAATCTTTTTGTGTTGACCATGAAATAAATTAATCCTGTTCTTGCTCTAAGACTGCCATGTTCTCAATGGTTCAAAATGTTTGTAATCTAAGGCACCTAACTACTTTGGTGATTTGTGCCTAGGCTTACAAAGTACTGTAAGTCACTTACGCTGAGGACAACACAGACACACCTTTTCCTGTCAGAGGACTCGAGCCTTCGACGCCGAAGAGCGGCGCGCTCCGCATTATGGCGCCTTAGGGCGCTCGGCCACTCCACCTTGGCTATACTATGGTTATAAGAATCAACAATAATTCAGTTCCTTTAGACGAACATTATACTACAGGTATTGAATATAAGGAAAGGCATTGAATTAAAATTTGTGCTGTGGCTGGGATTCGAACCCAAAACATCCTGATTACTAGACAGGTTCTCTAGACAGCTAAGCTAACACCACGCTACGTCGAAAGCGACTATTCTTGTCTGTAGTGCTGTGGTAGCTGAGCGGTCTAAAGCGCCTGCCTAGCTAGCAGGACGTCCCGGGTTCGAATCCTGGGCACAGCAAGAATTTTAATACAATGCCTCTCCTTATACTAACCCTTGCTCTATGAGTCTTATGTACTTCACTTCTGTTCAAGGCAGTAATTAAATGTCCCATATTTTTCTCACTAAAAATAAAAAAAGAAAAATAAATAAATAAATCACTCAGTCCTGTCATGAAAAATATTTGTCGTAATGTCCAACAAAAATTCCAAGTAATAAAGTTTGCTGTATCAAAGACGCTGCTATATGAAAAATGATGCCGCGGCGGATTAGCCGTGCGTACCGGAGCGCCGTGTTGCGGTGCGCGCGGCAGTTCGCCGTCGGGGTTCGAATCCCCCCCTCGGGCATGGATATTTGTGCCGTCTTTAGTATAAGGTAGTTCATAAGTAGTTTGTAAGTTTAGGGACTGATGACCCCGTAGTAAAGTCCCATAAGGTTTACAATCGTTTGATATTTGAAAAATTATTTATTAATTACGACAGGCCTGTTTCAGCATAATTGCCATCTTCATGTTTATAATCTTCACTTCATTGCAACATAGCTGTTTTATTTGCTGCCATGCTGATTTGACCATTTCATTGTTGTTAATAGTAAACGCAGTTATTATCGCTCTTATAATTCCGAATTTAATTTTTTTTAATTTTTTTTAATTTCGTGTTTTGATAGCCATTTTGATAGCTCAATCAGCGATGTTATATGGTTAAATATACGAAAAATTTAAAAAAAATTAATTCGGAATTATAAGAGCGATACAAACTGCGTTCACTATTAACAGCAATAATGGTCATATCACCATGACAGGAAATAAGACAGCGATGTTGCAAAGAAGTAAAGATTATAAATCTGAAGATGACAATTATGCTGAAACAGGCTTGTCGTAAAACTTCCTGGCAGATTAAAATTGTGTTCCGGAACCGGGACTCGAACCTGGGACCTTTGCCTTTCGCGGGCAAGCGCACTACCGACTGTGCGGTAGTGCGCTTGCCCGCGAAAGGCAAAGGTCTCAGGTTCGAGTCCCGGTTCCGGCACACAATTTTAATCTGCCAGGAAGTTTCATATCAGCGCACACTCCGCTGCAGAGTGAAAGTTTCATTCAGGCTTGTCGTAATTAATAAATAATTTTTCTTTGATATAGCAAAATTTCATATATGACATACATGACGCAGCTGGCCGAGATAAATAAATTTTAAAAAAACCATAGTTTGGCAACACTGCGTGGGGAGGGGGCGAAACAACACACCTGCGTCGTGTGCACACTTCTAATCCCGTGACATGAGTTGTCCGTGCTGTGGTAACAGTACTTGCAGTGCTAAGCGAGTGTTTAGCCGGCGGCCGTGCTCGGACAGCGCTCGCACAGTGTGGGGGATTCCCCGGCAGAAGCGCGCGGGACTCCCCCGGCAGATAGCATCGCTGGCGCCAGTGGCCGCGCGGCCCTATCGCAGTATTTATGGGTCGCCAGTTAAGGACAGCCGCGACCGCAGTTGCCGGGGGTGGGGGGGGGGGGGGGGGGGGTCAGTGGCGCCACTACAGATACGCGGCGCCGGCCCGCTGTTTACACCTCGTACATTAGGCCGGCCGGGAAAACTTGGCTGATTAAATTAAACGCGGCGCCCACGCAACCCTTTGGCGACCCTTCCGCGGCCATTATCTGCCATCCACCCCCCGACCCCCTCCCCCCCTACTAACCTCGCCCTCTTCTACCCCCCCCCCCCCCCCCTGTTTGTGGCCTCTGCAGCTCCAATAAGCCGATAATCTCTCCTGGACGGCCTCATAGGGCATACACTTCGCTGGGTATGTCTCTGAAAATACCTCACTCTGTTATAAATACTTATGGAAGTGTTTAAGCTATCGTAATTCTATTTTGACGTGTTCTACATCTACATGGGATATGCTGCAAATGACATTTACTGCCTGGCAGACGGTTCATCGAACCACCTTTTTATACTATTCATCTCCCATTCCACTCTGCAATAGCGCGCGGGAAGAAAGAACACCTGAATCTCTCCGCCCGAGCTCTGATTTCTCGTAATTTATTCTGATGATCATTTCTATCTATGTAAGTGGGAGTCAACACTAAATTTCCTCAATCGGAGGAGAATCTTGGTGATTGGAGTTGCGTAAGTAGCCCACGCCGCAGCGATAAGCGCCGTTGTTGTAATGATTCCCATCCCAGATCCTGTATCATTTCCGTGACGCTGTCTCCTTTGTATCTCGACAATACAAAACGAGCAGACCTTCTTTGAACTCTTTCGATGCTCTCCGTCAAACCCACCTGATAAGGATCCCACACTCGGCAGCAATACTCCAAAAATCGATGGACAAGGGTAGTGTATGCAGTTTGTTTTCAGTGCCAATAAAACGCACTCTCTGGTTCGCCTTTCCCACGACATTTATCTACGTGTTTTTTCCAGTTTCGGTTCAAATGTTCAAATGTTTGTACAGCTTATGGGACTTAAGTATGGG
Organism: Locusta migratoria; assembly: GCA_026315105.1. NCBI lineage: Eukaryota > Metazoa > Arthropoda > Insecta > Orthoptera > Acrididae > Locusta > Locusta migratoria. The sequence continues at coordinate 73,784,368 of CM048754.1, read as the reverse complement.
GTCATCAGTCGCTAAACTTACGAACTAGCTAAGACTAAGGACGGCACAAATATCCATGCCCGAGGGGGGATTCGAACCCCCGACCGTAGTGGCCGTGCAGACCGTGACTGGAGCGCCTCAGTCCCCTCGGCCACCGCGGCGGCCATTATCTCCCAAACTGATGAAAATTTTATCTGAAATTCATTTTTAGCTACTTCTATGCAGAAGAATGCTACTGAATCAGTTCGACAGTTAGCTGCATGTACTCCTAACATGTGCGTTTGTTTACTTTAGTATTCCTCCTCTGCCACGAGAAAGTAGTTAATTACACACAACTGTTGCATCATGAGTTACTTTCTGGAAAGATTAGAAGCATAATAGTGACATTTACTACATCGCGTACTTCGTGGAAGCTCTATATAGCTGACCAGCTACGAGCGGTTTGTTGCTAGTACTGCATAACAATTTTAACGAGGTTTTTTTTTTAGTTTTTTTTTAAATATTTTCTTAGTATACACGCACTATACATTAATCGTGGTATTTTTTTATAGCTTCAAATAAAATGTTATGCATTAAAGGGTTAACTGATTCACGATAAATGCGAAGTCGCACAATTGCACGATGAATAGGATTAAAAAAAAAAATAAAAAAAAAATTCATTCACTACGTCCTACGGAAACTCTCGCGGGAAGACGCGATACGTGCGACCGTCAAGTCGGACCACGAGAATGGACGGTTCAGCTACGCAGTCTCCGACGACGCCAATGGTCGTAGCGTCTTCACGTGTGGTTTGCGACCCCTCTACAGAACACTAATCCTTGTTCGATGTCCAATGTGGCATCGCATTCTTCGTTTGTGTGGCCATAATGTCTGTAGTTGCTTTCGTAATTATGAATAGCAGTGATTGTCCGTCTTTGCAACTACAATAAAAATGCGATTTTTTTTCACACCAGACGCGTTTCGTTTTATTGAATGTAAAACATCTTCAGTGGTGGAAATTTTGTCCTCTTTTCGCTTCACATGATGGAATGCCGGTCTGTTTAATACAATACCGCCGGTTCTTCATGCTGTGTCGTTTTCTCACTACTTTCACTGTCACTGTTTCACTGTTCATACTTGTTTTCCACAGATCAGAAGGGTTTTTTTTTTTTTTTTTTTTTTTTTTTTTAACCCTTCTGATCTGTGGAAAACAAGTATGAACAGTGAAACAGTGACAGTGAAAGTAGTGAGAAAACGACACAGCATGAACAACCGGCGGTATTGTATTAAACAGACCGGCATTCCATCATGTGAAGCGAAAAGAGGACAAAATTTCCACCACTGAAGATGTTTTACATTCAATAAAACGAAACGCGTCTGGTGTGAAAAAAAAATCGCATTTTTATTGTAGTTGCAAAGACGGAAAATCACAGCTATATATATATATAAGCCCGCATATTTAACAATTGTGAATCAATTTTGAGTTACCTTACGACTCCGTGAATGAGTGCATTCGGTGGTAAGTGGCTGTCGCGAACGTGGAGGCGGAACCGGCGCTAGTGGTGGTGTGGTCGCCGTACAGCCAGGTGTGTCAGGGAGGACAGACGTTCCCACCCGCGCCGCCGCTAGCCGTCAAACACTTGCGTTCGCTTGGCATGCGCGCCTGGTCCGCCGCCCACGTAGTTAGGCCCGCGAGATGCCATCTCCAGACACGAGCGCCGCGCCGGTTTTACCAAGGAGGACCTGCGAGCCGTCAGTCAGGGAATTCCTCGCCTACGGGCTCGGAATAAGCGACGCTCGTCCCGATCCTTCCGACACCTCTCCGCCTGTGGTGGTAGGCGGTCTTCTCCACTGGGGATCTCCCCCACGACTTCCCCACTGCGGTGGAGCCAAAATTTTCTTCTGTCCGTGGCGGGATAGCCGTGCGGGTATGGCCACGTGGACGTGCGACATCTTACGAAGTGCTCCCGTCAGACGTTCGAGTCCTCCCGGGCACGGTTCTGTGTGTATTGTCCTTAGCGTAAGCTAGTTTAAATCAGCTAGGTCCCTTGCAGTTTCCAACATACGATTTACGCGACGTAATGCGCCGTATGAATAAAATGGAGTATCTACTTTATACTCTGGATTCCAGAGAACATACTCAGATTCGCATGAATAAAGTGAGTCGGAGAATATACTTCAGCCGAGTATGTTCTCGGCGTGGGTAACGGGGTGGGAGAAGTCGCTCACAGCAGAGAACATTCTCCAATTTCATATGAATAAAACTGCAGAAGTTTCTCACGACGGGAGAACATTCTCAGAATTCTGGAGTGAGCTCTATGGCATACTCCGTGCTGAGTAACTTCTATTAAGGTTACCTTTTACTGAGGTTTATAATAAAAATGTCAACAATTTTGTTACTAAGAAGGCAAAAACAAATTCCTTTATATGTAGTCTTTAAGAAATACGAGGAGATCTATAAAGTTAATAGAAATAAAAACTTTTGTTGACGAGTATCTTCCTTCGGAAAAATCGTGTGACACTTCCAGCATTTTATACAGTGACGAGAGTGATATAAGAGGTGTTTTCATTACCGAAATAAAAATGAAACACAAATGGATTCAGCTGCGTGTTTACTCATTTGTTTGCCGTGTATATTTACAGTTGTAAACAGTCACATAACAAAATAATATTGTTTTAAAATAGGATTTATTAGTAAGACCTTATGCTGTCAGTTCCAAATAAAGTGTATCCCAGGACTTCACAATCACCAAATAAATATTGCTGCAATACCAGGTAGGCCTACTGAAGTACTGTTTCTATCCAAACCTGTTGGACTATTTAAGATGCGTTTTCTGACTTCGTAATCGCAACTTCTGTCATGTTAGAAGTAAGTAAACACGACAGGAAAATTAATAACTGATTAATTACATACCTAGCAGCGTGTTTCTAGTTCAAAATCGCATGGCCTAACGTTTATGAGCAAACCATTGGGTGTCATATTTAACAACAAGGCCTATCTCATGTTAGAACACTCCGACAGCATTCCACGTTGTAACAGATGAATATGTGATGCATTCTTAAAATATCGTTCGCAAATTGTGTTAACCCTACTTCATTAACAAACGAGTTTCTCGCGTGACGAAAATTTTGTATCGCCAGCAGAATACATTTTCGTGAAAAGTGCATATTTAGTCTTAATAATATGCTCCTACACAACAATCTAATAACTAAACACAGTACAGTTCTTTCTGAACACGTCGATGCCTACTCCATATTTGTACACTTAATAATTTGCCTGACTGGGCTAGTTTAAAGAAATACACGATTGGACAGCTGATCTGTGGCGGACATGACACGCGGAGAACTTACTCAAGTAGGAGGGGAGGTAGCGAGAATGAACTTCCTGCTCAGAGCATATGCTTCGAAGTTTTTATTCATACGAATTTGAGAACTTACTCAGAGAACGTTCTTTTGCTCTGAGAATCTTCTCTGGAGCATGTGCTCTTTTTTATTCATACGACCCAATGTCTCTGTAGGCCTATCTAATGGGATGAGGTTCTGACTTGTGTGTCACCGATTCTGATCAAGTTTTGCATGGATGTTCTATATTGTATATAAAGAGACAAATGTTTCGGATTTCTGGTGGAGAGTACGTGAGAGTTGAAATGTTCAGAGGTTTGTAAATCTGTGGCTCTTCACTAATGTGGTTATCAGTTGCTAGGCTTAGAAACTACTTAAATTAACCTAAGGAGAACGTGCACACGTGCCCGAGGAAGGACTCGAACCTCCGACGGGGAGCAACCGCTCGCTCTTTTTTTTTTTTTTTTTTTTTTTTTTTTTTTTTTTTTTTTTTTTTTAGTGTTGCTGCGTGGTATGCGGTCCTTATCAGATAGGCCTGACGGAGGATGTCGAAAGAGTAAGAACAATGGAAGCTCATTTTCTATTATCACAACGCAGGGGAGAGAGAGAACAGAAATGATGGAGGATTTGCAGTGGCAACGATAAGAACAACGGCGAGTTACGTTGCGGCGAGATCTCCTTTTGCAAATCTCGATCGCTGCGAGAATATGTTGTTGACTCCCAACCTACGTAATGATGAACAAAATAAAATATCAGAAGTTAGAGCTCGAACGGGGAGATTTAGGAGTTCTGTCTTCCCGCGTGGTAGGTAAATCTCGTGTAAGTGGTTCCATGGGACTTGTGCGAAGCACTTAGTATTATTTCCAGGGTAACGATGTAGATGTAAATTGGGAGATTTGAAAGAAACGATAATTGATAGACATGATGATACCACAGACGGCAGACTCCTGATAATAAGCGCTATTTTTTTGTTGTGCGTTGGACGAATCTCTCAGTCGCTTCACTCACCTCTTGCGCAATGTGACGTTTCGTGCGTCGTTGCTTCTTGCATCTTCAGACGCTGAGAAGAATCCCACGACGTTCTTCTTCCGCACACCTCTGGTCTTCTGCATAATTCCTCTTCTTCTTGTCTTCCGAAGAACAGGAAGCATCGCAAAACGCCGAAACTCTTCTTGTTTTACCTTGCAACACACACGCATACGCTGCGTAAAATTTCGTTTCCCCAATTCAGCTAGTCACAATGGACTACACAGCAGGAAGCTTCGCACTTAGACACACGCTCTAATCTGGCTTGCAGAACCCTTTGGTTGTTACTATAGAATAGCAGGATCAGGCGTAGAAACTAGATTTAAGCAACTAGCCACAGTAGGACTACTGGCGTATGCAGTCACTTAAAAATTTCACGTACGCGGGATTTCACACAATTCTAGCGGATCCAACGAGAAAGCAAGATACGTACTTAATTTATTTGTTAATTTCCAAATACATGTCTGCAGTCCGGCTAAACAATGAAATCCCTCGCCACTGCGTGGTAGCGAAGTTCATTGGTAACGTGGAGTACGAACTGGTATGGTGCTCTCTCTCTCCTCGTACTGGGAAGTTGGAGCTGTCTAATCATAAACTCAGGCACAAGATTCGAGTCCTCCATGCGCCACTAAATTTTAATTTCTAATAAACGACCATTTACTAGTTTACAAAGCTCTTAAACAAATGAAATTCACGGTTAGAGGGCAAATGCTGTCTATATCCGCAGCTGAAAGCCTTGGTTGAACGAAAAGAGTGAAATGTTCTGTCAATTCCACTCTGAAATCCTGTAGGCTTTCCGAACTAGAACCATAGCATCGCCTTCAACTAGCACCCCATCTTGGTCCTCGAAGAGTGATGGCTACTGTTGCATGCCTGCCACTGAGCAAAAATTGTGTTTTTGTTTCGGTAGTATTGGAGATTCATCCAATGCCATAAGGTATGGAAGTAGCGACGGACCTCGTCATCTTCGGTTCAAAGCCATTTCCCGTTAACGGTGAGGTCGCAGGATCGTATTTCGATCGTATCACGGAAATCTTGTCTGTTTTTGATTTACCCTTCATTCCTTGAAAACGTGGGAAACTGTCAGAATCGGCGCGTGTTACTGATTCTACGTGAAACATAAGGTTCCTCTCTTCCTTAGTTATATCTATATGTATCGTAGCAATAAATCGTTGTGCCTCAAAGGCCTGGCGGAAGCCGTTCAACTGGATGCGACTTTAGCGACTTTTCCGTTCCCAAACTACCCCAGATGTGCACTCGGGGAAAGGCGATCTGAAGTTTAGCGTGGGATTCGAACCGAGTATCGCTTCTGACGACTCATCACATCGATGCGAGGCGGTGGCGACGTTTGATACCAGACTGAAAAATCAGGTAAAACGACCGGTTTCGAATCCGTTACATTAGGTATACGTAATTCAGCGATGTGGGTCCAGTTGCAAGACTTCCTTGAGGCTATTGAGCTAAGCGAAATAGTAATAGCTACAGATGCGATCGAAAAAAAAACTCTTAAATTGACATTAATGTCACTGAGAACGATCATAAAAAGAAAGAAAGTTGCAGTCACACGACATGTTAGAGATATCCTATCAAAAATATTAAAATATTTAACCCAAGACACTGCTTTTCAATATTGATGACAGCTTTTATTGGCGTGTTTTTATCAGTACGATAAGCGTATTTCGGCTATTAACGACGTCCTATGGTCATGTGAGGTTTTCTTAATTTCTCATTCGATATCGTTGGATGTCAAGTCTGCCAGATAGTCGTAAACTGTTTTTCGTATTTTATAAAAGAAGTTACGAATACATCTTGGATTAAGAGTTGTTCAACGATATTGATTAAAAGTGGGGCTTATTATTATATTCAATATTGTTGACACAATTGTCAATCCAAGATCTAATCGTAACTACTTGGAAATGTTGATTTATAAAATGCAAAAGAAACTCTACGACCATTTAAACAGATAGACATTCAACGATATCGAATGGAAAATGAAGAAAATTCACAACAGAGGATGGCGTTTAATAGTCGGAATAGCTTATTGTGCCGATAACATCACGCCAATAAAATCTCTCATCATTACTGAAAAGCTGTGTCTTGGGTTAAACATTTTAGTATGGCATTCAAGGACATTTTTAAAACTGCGGACCTCACGCAAATCAAATTGCTGAGTTCTCTCAGACATAATCTGTGGATTATATCGTACCAAATGAAAATTCATTTCCGACCAGCATTCGAACACGGTACCCCGTTTAGACCGTCTGAGCTGGCTCTTAAGACAGAATGAGATGTTTAATTGGAGGTTTGCTTTTTCTCTTATCACTCACAAAAAACCACGACCAGAGATCTTCCAAACATACTTCACTATTTTAAACATGGCTGCTAAGACAGCAACCGTTCGTGAAACATTAACGCTTAAAAATACAGCTCATCGGTTGCAAAGCTAGAGGTTGATTTCTTAACCAAGGTTTCGGTTTCAACTATGGAAGCTCAAGAACCAGTCCATTTCATGTAACTAGAATTCTCTTACTTTTGATGAAGGCATCCATAGTTGAAACCGAAACCTTGGTTAAGAAATCAACCTCTAGCTTTGCAACCGATGAGCTGTATTTTTGTGTGTTAATACTCCACTATTGTTGTGCCCAGTCTAATGGGAGAGAAACTCCATCGTAATCAATCCTTGAAGCATACGCGGACGACCTAAGTTATCAAATCGTCTGTTACGTAGCACAGTAGCTCTCTGGTGAAGTGTCGGATTAAGAATCCAGAAGTCGTGGGTTCGATCCCCGCCAGCTCATAGCATTTTTATCTGTCATTTTCCACGTCTTTCCACCTCTGGAAATGTTCTGCTGATATGAAAAATATCGAGTAGCGCCTTGGTTCGGTATACACATTAAACTATAACTGTCTGGGTTTTCGGAGGTCGGAAGAACGCAACGGCATACCACCTCAAAACAGTACCATGCCTAGTAAAGCACTGAGATGTTCAAATCAATCTTCGGACTGGTTACTGCTTCACCTTACCGATTAGCATCGAGGTTTCAAATGTTCAAATGTTTGTACAGTCTATGGGACTTAACTACGGGGTAATCAGTCCCTAAACTTACAAACTACTTATGAACTAACTAAGACTAAGGACGGCACAAATATCCATGCCCGAGGGGGGATTCGAACCCCCGACCGTAGTGGCCGTGCAGACCGTGACTGGAGCGCCTCAGTCCCCGCGGCCACGGCGGCCGGCTGCATCGAGGTCACTATACGAACTTGCTCTAGTACCACGAACGTTTTCAGTCAACGTTTCTAACCTTGCGTTCACCTCTCAACGATGTGAGAAGGAGCCAGAAATGGTAATTGGTTCGGATTCCACCTGAAAGTGCTAGTCTCTTTCCCCCGTTTCGGAACTAAAGTCGCGTCTAGTCGAACGTCTTTCCACCTGTCATATGACCCACGCGAAATGATCTTCACACGGCCTGCTTTCTCGACGGAGCCTAAACCCAGCGAAACTGTAATCAGAGACGGAACTACCTGTTCGCTTTCGGAGTCACACCACACACGAGTAACGCACACGCGAGACGACTCCTCGCAGACGTCTCCACCTGCGTTCGCAGATGTGGGCAGACTAGACGTGGCCCACGCAAGCCTCAGAGGAAAACGGCCCGATTTCTCCCTCCGCGGTCCTGGGAAGACGGGCGGAAAAACCGCAGGTCGTCCGCTGCCATTGTCTTCGCTTCTCCGGTCTCGCTTTCACTCGCAAAACAGGCGACCACCCTCGGCGACGCCAGCGCTGGACCGAACGCTCCCCGCGGCGGCGTCTTTTGGCGTCAGCGGGCTTGACAAGTTGGCGCAACACACTGCGAAACAAGAGCGCGGAACGCCCCGGCATTTGACTCAAAAGAAGTGAAATCTAGGTGTGAGCGCGCGCGCCCGTCTTGTGTTTGTGTTGCGCGAGGCACCTGCGACGCCATTGTGTCGTTCCCGCCCTGCGAGCCAATCGCCACGCCCTCGGGAGAGCACTTTCTACTCCAGGCTACACTGGGAAGCTGCGGAGTCGTCGCTGCGTGCAGTTCCCTGACAACCGAAAGCACAGAAAATCGCACTGGCGTGTTTTGCTGCCAACTTTAGCTTTTCCTCTGATTTTTTTCAAATGCTTTGGACTAGAGCAATAATATAAATATTAAATTCCTGAAAGAACAAGGGGAAAAGGACATTTATAAGGAGATGTAATATGAGATCTCCACCAATGCAAAAATCGCGTATATATTTGAACTAGCTGGAAACCCGGCGTTGCCCGGGTATTTATTTATTTATTTATTCCTGCCATTTTTCAGGTCTATATTAATTTGTACAAGGGATGTATTGTTGTAAAATCTCTTGGGGATACAATTAGTAGTAAAGACGTAATAGATTAAAACTTTGTGCGTGATGGGGTGGTTTTTCATGAACGTTACTGTTTATGTGCTCATATCTCATGAACTACTTGTCGTACTGTGATACAATTTTGAAGGTACACTTAACTATATGTGTCTATACTCTCCGGAAAGTTTCATGCGTCTGCAATTTGTAGTGTACAAATTATAAATTGTAATGCTATACCAAATGCCGTAGTTTTACTCCATAAACAGCGGAAAAGAAGTAAGCGAGAAACTTTTTTCCTTTCATCATTTTCCTATGGTCGTCAGCGAGAAAAAGTTTAATAAAGGTTTGAAATTATATTTAAAGTTTGTTGCAAGTCGCTAAGTGCTCTCATTCTTATATAGCGTATGTATAAAGTCTCGCCGCATTATGTGGCAGTTTTTTGCGATTACTATTGTTTATGACGTCATATCTTCTGAACTATGTGTCGTAGGCTGTTCGTACTCTTCCAGCAATTGTGATCTCACGTAAGAAATATGTGTACGAAATTTGGTCGAAATCGGTCCACTGGTTTAGGAGAAAATGAACAGCATTGTCGCTAAATGCAGCAGTTTTTCGCGCATCTCATTGTTTATGAGGTCATATCTCGTGAACTACATATCGTATGTGATTCTTACACTTACGGCGACCGTCCTCATGGATTTAATCTTACGAGTACAAAATTTCAAAAATATTGGAACAAAACTGTAGATTTGTATGCAACCGTACAAACATACGGACACTCTGCTGTATATATTAGATATCATGAAGTGTCCTAAATGCGATAAAAAAATTAAAGGAACACGTAAAATTAATTCCTTTTGAAGAAATCAGGTTGTAAATCATTCCTGATCTTAAAAACGTTCATGGACGATACGATTATGACTCTACTATTATAATAATATCTATGTCCTCAACACGTAATATTCTATCTGATCGTACGAGGTACGTCCACAAAGTAAGTTGCGTTTGGTTATATAAAGCAAACGTGAACAGATACAGAAAAAAATATTTATTGTATAAAAATCTGCAACTGTTCAACTACTTTTCTACAGAACTTCCGAAATTTTGTAGCCACTTGTCATAGCGTGGAACAAGTTTTTGTGTGCTTACTTCATAGAAGGTTGCCGCCTGTGTATTCAACCATGTGGCAAATATGTTCTTTCAGCTCATCATCGTTGAAGTGTTGACCACAAAGGACAGATTTTAGGTGTAAGAAGAGATGTAAGGAGTCTTCTTCTTCCCTTCACGTTGCTGCCCGACCTCACAAGGTGAATGTGACCAAACAACTCTTACGGGAATTTCACTGGGACCTGTTTGATCATCGTCCGTACAGTCTCGCTGCTAGCGACGTTCTTGTTACACCTAAAACCTGTCCATGGTGGTCAACACTTCAGCGATGATGACTAGTTGAAAGAACATGTTACCACATGGTTGAATACACAGGCGGCAACCTTCTACGAAGAAGACATACAAAGACTTCTGCCACGCTATGACAAATGCCTAAACATTTCGGAAGCTATGTAGAAAAGTTGTTTAATAGTTTTGTATATTTTTGTACAATAAATATTTTTTTCTGTGTCTGTACACGTTTGTTTTATATAACAAATTTTTATAAGGCCCCTCGATTTGAACGCCATGTCAGGAATTGTGCACTCGTTCCCGTTGGACGTCCGAGTACTCCCTCGCGCGTGCTCACTGACTAAACACGAAATCTCGAAAACTACTTCACCTACGAAACTGAAATTTGGCAATAAACGTCAGCTAAGAAAGTATTTTCTGATAGGTGCACGGCAGTGCATACTTCTTCTACAGACTCCCGTAAACTACAGTTTCATTTCGATCTTCACGAAAATTCGTACGCCTGACCTTCAAAACAAGAAGTAGGTCACCGTCTACTTTAAATTTCATATGGTGCATGGGGGAGGGTACTTTGCAACATAATAGTGGACCCCTAAACATCTTGGTCGCGCCATAACTTGAGTACGGCTCGACCGATTTGACAGACCCTTATTATATTATTCTCATAACAAGGGTTGTATGAAATAAACCTGGAATATTTGAGAATAACACAGTGCGTTTTTCAGTGACCCTGCGTTTCTATTGCATAGAAATCTATAGTTTTGCTCCGATATTGATGAAATTTTGCACACTCTATCTTGAAAACAATAGAAATGTCACTGTGTATATAAAATTTAGTTCGGTGCATGGTGGAGGATACTTAACTTACGGAATTTTACAAAATGCATAGTTTTGCTGCAATCTGTATGATTTTTTACATACGTGATCTTTAAACCAAGAGGAAGATCATTGGGTACATAAATGTTTGTATGGTACACGACAGATGGACAGATGGTACCTTGCAGAAAACTTTGCCGAGAGAGGGAAAGGTGGAAACGAATAGAGAGATGGGAGAGAAAGAGGTGGACGCAGAGAGAGGGGGGAAGGGGATGTGGAGTACCAGAGTGTAGGATAAATAAATACGCGTGCAACGCCGGGTTAAGTACAAAATAAAAAATAAAAAGCGTTCTTTGCTCTTGTCTTCAATAAACTCATTAAAAGATCGCCCCAAAACATTACAAACCTTTATGAAGTAGTTCAAATGTTTTGTAAATCTAAGGGACTTAACTGCTACGGTTTTCAGTCCCTAGGCTTACAAACTACTTACACAACTTAATGCTAAGGACAACAGACTCACTCATTCCCGAGGGAGGACTCGAATCTCCGCGTTTCGACATGTCGTCATTGTCATAGGCTATAAAAAGACAATGGTATTAATATTCCATCCAACTCGTTGGGCCGCGGTGGAGTAGCCGAGCGGTCTAAAGCGTCTCCTGCGGAGCGCACTGTTGCTCGCCGTGGAGGTTCGAGTCCTCCCTGGGGCATGGGTGTGTGTGTTTGTCCTTAGGTTAGTTTACATAGGTTTAAGTAGTTTGTAAGATACGGACTGATGACCACGCTGTGTGGTCCGATAGATTTACAGACATTTGAACATTTTGAACAACTCGTTGGTGAAACAAAACAAATGAGTAACACTTCTTGACGCTCATTAAAAGTATTAAAAATTCCCCATATAATAGTAATATAACAGTAATAGTACTGTCATAGACATATATCATACATAAAATAAGTTTACAATTCACCCCAGAACATCTCTGTACCTGAATGGATAGAAGAAAAATAATGTGGCGGCGAATGAAAAGGTTGACAGGCACCTTGGAGCGGTGAAGAGATGGGAGGGGGCAGTGGTGGCGCCACGTGCACTTCGTTAGCGGGCGGACTTGGGCACTCCTGACGATGACGGAGAGGCCGAAACAGCCGCTATCCAAATGAGCCGAACCCGTCATATGACGGCCAGCTGTCTTCCCCACGTGTGCTTTTTTCCCCATATTCGTTTCCCTCTCCCTCCCTCTCTGTCCCTCATCCCTTTTCCATCGTAGCTCTCTCTCTCTCTCCCTCCCTCCCTCCCTCCCTCTCTCTCTCTCTCTCTCTCTCTCTCTCTCTCTCTCTCTCTCTCTCTCTCTCTTCCGCCCCTCTACTGATCCACCAGCAGCCGACAGCTATATGCTTCGTAACTCTGCTTATTTACTGAATATGCCGTAAGTCGCCACTGGCTTCAACAAATCTTATCTACACCTACATACGTACTCCGCAATCCACCCAAAGGTGCGTGGCGGAGGGTACTAGTACCGTTACCAGTTACTTCCTTTCCTGTTCCACTGACGCATAGAACAAGGGAGAGCCGAATACTTTTAATACGTTGCTTGTAGTGGCAGCAGCTGAATAATTTGTATTTTCACTGTAGTGAAAAAGCCATTTTGCTACTACAAATGACGGTTTTATTATTGTTACAATTCACCCGTACGCGCTTCGCCTTTGTCACAAGGCATCATCAGTGGGTGTCCTGAAACATTTATAGGCTTCTGTTTACACATAAAGGTTAGGATTTTTATATATGTACAAAATATTACGTTCCTGATTCAAAACAGTTGGTTTTTTTGCTATAAAATAGTGTACTTACAGCACTTCCTACTCAATAGCAGCCTCTTTCCAGCAACCACATCGAAAAGTTCGACTATTTTTTGAAAAACTTCGCATTTACAAGTTCCACTGTCATCTGCAGCCATACTGTGTCTACTGTACTTTGTTTTGTAGTGTTGCCAACTTTCTCAGCTTATTTGTAATTCATTATTTCATTGAAAGTATGTTTAAGGTATCTTTGTGTGTGTGCGTTTGTGTGGTTTTTTTTTTTTTTTTTTTTTTTTTTTTTTTTTTTTTTTTTTTTTCATGTGTATCTGTGTGTGTGTGTGTGTGTTGTATGTGTTGGGCGGGGGGGATTGTGCGTTTCTGATTATGTGTTGGGATTTGTTCTGACTGATTGACCATATGATAGACATTAAGCATGCTGTGAATAAATGCAAGGAAACTTTAGAGAGAGAATTAAAGTCCAGGGAGAGGGAATAAAAACCGCGCGGTTTCCTGACGACATAGTAATTCTGTCAGAGACAGCAAAAGACCTGGAAGAGCAATTAAACGCAATGGACAGTGTCTTGAAACGAAGATATGAGGTGAACATTAACAAGAGTAAAACAAAGGCAATGGAATGTAGTGTCAGAAAATCAGGCGATGCTGAAGGAATTAGATTTGGTAATGAGACAATAAAAGTATTAGATCAGTTTTGTTATTTAGGTAGCATGATAACTTCTGATGGCCGAAGTAAAGAAGATATAACATAGAGAATGGCTATGGGAAGAAAAGCTTTTTTGATGACATCCAATATTAGTTTAACTGTTTTACTTATTACAGGAAGTTTTCACCTTTCGTCTCACTGAATTTTTTAAGATCACATCTTAATACTAGCCGTTATTTCGGCTTCAGTTGACAGTACTGACAACGCAGATAGTCTTTCTTGGATCATTGTGCTTTTCAAGTTAGTCTTAATCAATTTTAACTTCGTGAAGCTTCTCTCGGCCGAAGCTGTACTGACTAAAACTGAGCATGATTCTGATTGTTATATAAACATTTGGATATACTTCTTCCAAATAGTTTTCTAAAATGTACTGAAGAAATTGTTTTGTAAGTATTTAACTAAAAATTGCATCACTGCTGCGCTCATACGGAAATGGCCGGCCGGGAATGGCCGAACACACTAAGGCATCATATCACGGTGAGCGAGATCGCTCTCGCCGGGGGTCGAATCCCACCCTTGGGTAGGAATGTTGTGTTCGTCCATTGGTTAAGCTAGTGTAAATTAGATGAAGGTCGTCGCTACATAACCTAGCAGTTGGACAGCTCCGTAAAACATCAAATATTAAAAACGAAAAAAAACTAAAATTTTAACGATGTTTTGCGAGGCCCCCAAAGGCGCGAGGCCTTCGGCGGCCGCCAGTGTTTCTGAAACCATTTGTCTGGAGTGTGACATTTTATGGGAGTGAAACGTGGGCGACAAAGGAGTTCAAATAAAAAGATGATAGAGGCTTTTGAAATTAGGTGCTACAGACGGATGATGAAGATTAGATGCATTAGTCACGTAACTAATGAGGAGGTGCTCAACAGAATTGGGGAGAAAAGGAGTTTCTGGCATATCCTAAGAGAAGGGATAGGTTGGTAGGACACATTTTGAGACATCAAGGAATTGTCAACTTAGCATTAGAAGCAAGCTTGTGACATAAAAATCGCAGAGGGAGACCGAGGGACGAATATAGTAAGTAGATTCAAAAGGATGTAGGTCGCCGAACGTATTCTCAGATGAAAAGGCTTGCACAGGACAGGGTAGCGTGGAGAGCTACATCAAACCTTAACAACAACGAGAACAAATATCACAGTAGCGATATGGTAAATAAATATATTTCAAATATTATATTGTTTACAGTACGTACAGAGTTTCGTATTCTATTGTTGGGATACTTACGCCGGTGTCTGTACTGCAGATGGCAGCGTTCGCAGGGCCCTACCTGGCAGAGCATCGGCGCGGCGCACATAATATCAGCCAAGAAAATAAACAAACGCGCGCGGGACTTTGACACGGCGCGCCGGCCCGGCAGCGGAGTGACGCGCGCGCGGCCACTCGATGACGTTGACAAACGGCCAATTGCGCGCGTAAATCACTGGCGCCACTCTGTTCGCACTTCCGGCGGGGCGGCGCGCTCGCATAATTTTGATGGACCGGCGAGAGCCGGCGTCGCGGCAACTCACTATTCCGGGTCACCGGGCCTCCGACGCCGCCCACGCGCTTCCATGACGTCGTCTGGCGCCGAAATGTGTCGGTCGGAAGAGGGAGGATCGGAGTTTTCGAGCCAACAGTCAGGGGAAGGTAGGGTAGAAATCGAGGAGTTGAAATAAAAATGATAGGAAAAGTGGGGAAAATTGTGGTGGCTGTGTGAAACACATCGGTGGCGGGGTCGTCGTCTGATGCCGAATGTGTCTGTAGGAGGTGGGAGGCCTGGAGATCTCAAGACGACAGTCAGGGGAAGGTATTCAGGAGTTGAATTAAAAATGATAGGGGAAATGGGAAAAGTGTGGAGGCCTGGTTGGGTCGTCGTCTGATGTCAATGTCTGTAGGAAGAGGGAGGATCACAGCTTTTGATCCAACAGTCAGGGGACAGTAGAGTAGAAATTGAGAAGTTGAAATAAAAATGATAGGGAAAGTGGGAAAAGTTTGGAGGCCGGGTGGAGCATATTGCTGACGGGCTCGTCGTCTGATGCCAAATGTGTCTGTAGGAGGTGGGAGAATCGCAGCTCTCAGACCGACAGTCAAGGGAAGGTAGGGTATAAATTCAGGAGTTGAAATAAAAATGATGCAGAAAATGGGAGAAGTGTAAAGGCAACTGGAACAAATTTCTGGTGTGCTCGTCGTCTGGCGCCAAAAGTATCAGTCGACTGTACCGGTCGTACCACACAGCAGTTTACTCATTCTGGCTTTCATACTTTCCCCCACTTTTTAATTCCTTCTCCAAATTTCTACTTGCTTTCTTTCATGCCTCACTCAGTCTACAGATTCAGAAATATTTGGGAAAGGGTACAACCCTGTCTTACTTCCCAACCAGTGCATCCCTTTCATGCCCATCGACTCTAACAAGTTCTGTCTGCTTTTTGTAAGAGTTGATATAACTCCTGGTTCCCTATATTTTACCCCTGCTACTTTCAGAATCTGAAAGAGTGTATTCCGTTGAACATTGCCAAACGTTTTCTCCATATCTACGAAAGCTATAAACGTAGGTTTGCCTTTTCCTTAACCTATCTTGTAATGTAAATCGTAATGTGAGTATTGCCTCACGTTTTTCTACATTTTTCCGAAATAGAAAATGATATTCGACGAGGTCGGATTCTACTAGTATCAAATAAAGTTAGCGTTACAGATTTTCATGTTACTATTTATTTTTGTCTGCTAGTCTCCCTGAATTCTCTTGCATCCAAAATTAAGCAATCTGTTTTCTTAATCTCTATCTATATAAAAGCGAAAGGACACTCACTCACTGACTAAACACGAAACCTCGAAAACTACCTTTACCTATGAAGCTGAAATTGGCAGGAATGTAGTTTATAGGTAGAAAACGTCAGTTAAGAAGGTATTTTATGATAGGTACATGGCGTAGCATACTTCTCCTATAGACTCATGAAATCTACAGTTTCATTTCGATCTTTACGAAATTTCGCACGCTTGACTTTCAAAACAAGAGGAAGGTCACCGTCTATGTTAAGTTTCATACCGTGCATGGGGGACGGTACTTTGCAACATAAAAATGGTTCCCTAAATACCTTGGTCGCGCCATAACTTCAGAACGGCTCAACAAATTTCACAGACCCTTTTTTTTTTTTTTTTTTTTTTTTTTTTTTTTTTTTTTTTTTTTTTTTCGTAATTCTCAGAACAAGGGTCGTATGAAATAAAACTGGAATATTTGAGACAACAAAATGCGTTTTTAAATGTGACCCTGCGCTTGTATTGCATAGAAATCTATAGTTTTTTTCTGATATTGATGAAATTCTTCAAATGAAATGTTTGTTAAGCTTATGGGACTTAACTACGGGGTTATCAGTCCCTAAACTTACAAACTACTTATCAACTAGCTTATTCTAAGGACGGCACAAATATCCATGCCCGAGGGGAGATTCGAACCCCCGACCGTAGTGACCGTGCAGACCTTGACTGGAGCGCCTCAGACAGCTCGGCCACCGCGGCCGGCTGAAATTCTTCACACTCTATTTTATAAACAAGAGGAATGTCACTGTATAAAATTTCGTTGGGTGCATTGTGGACGGTACTTAGGGAATTTTACCAAATGCATAGTTTTGCTCCAATCTTCATGAATTTTTACACACATGACCTTTAAACCAAGAGGAAGATAACTGGGCACATAAATGTTTGGGTGGTACGTGACAGAGCGTACCTTGGATAAAACTGCCGAGAGAGAGAAAGGTGGAAATGAACAGACAGATGGGAGAGAAAGAGATGGATGCAGAGAGAGGGGGGAAGGGGATGTGGACTACGAGAGTGTGGGATAAATAAACACCCGGGCAACGCCGGGCTTATAGCTAGCCTTCAATAAATTTGAACTACTGTCCGTGTTGCTACTCCAGGAACATAGTTTTGTATCGCTATCGAGATGTTGAACCAGAGGTCAGCCGACGCTACACACTAACTCTTGTTTCCCGCTCCTGGTGTGGGAACTCCAATCACCCGCAGACAGGGGCACTTCCACCCGGGTAAGAGCTTCCCTCAACACCTCATTTCCGTGACCGGGTGGAACCATTCAGCCTCGGTTGCGTAACGTAGTGCTCGCTTGTGTAACGTTGCGAGAACACGTGTCGAATATCTCAAAGGCCGAACTTCTTTACAGCCCGAGACGAGAGGATTGTCATTCGCCCTGTGATATTACGAAGTGGTAATCTTTACCGTTCTTTAGGTATGTCTAAAAACGGCGTTAATATGCAAACCAGTTCCTGAATACAGTCTCGGTACCATGTGACTGTTGGTTACTTTGTGGTAGTTGAGATATTTGGAAATCCTTTGTACAACACGGCAGTCGATACGTTACTGTATATTGCACGAGGCAGCTAAGACAGTTGTGAAGTCTCTCTGTGATCGTATACATTCTTGAAGATGCCAGTGAAAGCTGTAGTAGAAACGTAGAAGTTGTACGTGTGAGGTTTGATTCCATTTTTTGAAACGCTGTGCTCAACGACCACAAAATAACAAATATATTTAATGTAGTATGTAGCACTGGTCGTATTTTTATTGTTTTTGCAGATCGATTTCGATCATGTAATGATAATCTTCAATGCACCTTACTGTATTCGTATTTCGTTTACCTCGTTCTCCCTCTGAAAGCCACCCACCTCGCCAATGTACCCTTGAAAAAGAAATGTCCAATTTGTGCCCTTGATGTCATCAACAGTGTATACCACAATGCCCAAAAATGTTTAGAGGCTGGTCGATTACAGTTCGAACATTTATTTTATCACTTGTTGTAGCTATGTCATATTTTTACTGTAATACTGACGATAATATTTGCGCATTTTGGTCATCAGTCCATACATTTCTTTGATCACTTATGAGGATGTTGACTCTAAACCCATGGGCCGACGGTTGAAATACTGATCATTTTTGCGCAAGGTATACGTCATGACCCTCACCAGCACAAAATGCCAGGTAAAAATAGAAGGAAAACTTTCTAAAGAATATGAGGTCAACCAAGGGTTAAGACAGGGTGGTGTACTATCCACTCTACTCTTTATCGTAATGTTAGAGAGAGTAATGCGAAGGGTGTAAATCGATAATGGAGGTGTCACTCTGTTTAACCGCATGCTCCAAAATCTAGCTTATGCCGATGATTTCTGTATGCTCGCTAGAATCTTGAAAGAACTGGAAGAAGGATTTGGCAGACTGGAAAAGGAGGCAGAACAATTGGAACTTAAAGTAAACAACACCAAAACACAGTATCTGTCTGCTTGTAGGAAAAATGCTGTTTCTAAAGAGAAATATATTAAGTTGAACAGAGGAAATCATGAGAGATGTGAGACGTTCCAATACCAGGGAGTGCTGGTTACGAAGGATAGGAGGATAAAAGAAGAAATAAAATCAAGAATTGCTGCAGGAAATAGAGCTTATTGGGCCCTGATGAAGATCCTTCAGTCAAGTAGCCTGAGCAGGAAATCGAAGGTGACTGTCTATCGAACAATCATAAGTCCTGTGGTAATGTATGACCCAGACAGACGGACAATGACTGTAGCAGAAGGAGAGGTCTTGACAAGATGGCAGAAGAAAATATTAAGAAAGACTTTTGGAGTCGTGTTTGAGTCGGGGCAATGGAGGATAAGGAGAAGCAAAAATTGGAAGAACTGTACGGAAATCCTGACTTGGTGACTGAAATTAAGAGTAACAGATTGAGATGGCTGGGCCATTAGAGCGAATGTCGGAAGTTCGAACTGCCAAAAAGGTTTACATAGGAAATCCAGGTGGCAAAAGAAGCAAAGCGAGGCCTCGGGAACGATGGCTGGAGACGTACAGAAAACGATTTGAAAAAGATAGGAGTCGGAAGACGGAGGAAACGAGCAGAAAATCGTCAGGATTGGGCTGCAATCGTTACAGAGGAAATTCAAATGTTTGTAAATATATCGGACCAAACTGCGTGGTCATCAGTCCGTAGCTTACAAACTACTTAAACCTAGGTAAGCTAACCTAAGGACAAACACACACGCCCATGTCCCAGGGAGGATTCGAACCTCCACGGCGAGCAACCGCGCGCTCCGCAGCGAGACGCTTTAGACCGCTCGGCTACTCCACCGCGGCGCGTCAGAGAGGACAAGGCCCTACAAAGGCTGTAGCGCCAAGGAGTAAGTAAGTATAGGTTATGCAAATCAGCACTTTCTCAACTTTACCCCTGTGGTGTCGCACAAGTCGAAAGTGCGCGCCACCTACTTTCGCCGCGCGCCGCCATGCACGCACGGCGCGGTGTTCTTACGACGTCAGCCACGAGCGCCCTCTGCTGCAACTACGCTCGTGGCCACCACTGAACGACATCGTTCACTTGGGACTGAGATAGGAACCAGTTAACACTTCGGAATCAGATAGGCACCAGTGAAGACTTGGCTGTCGTATAGGCACTAGGCAGGCCTCTAGCTCAACTATGTATCAGCATTCTGCAGTTATTAACTATGTAAAAGTTAAGTATTACTAAGTCTCTAAGAAATATATATCTCGTTCTAAATTACTCTAGTGTTTCTATTTTCTGCTGTCCCACTGGCTGGTCACCTCCTACCTGCACAAGCGTGCATCCTTTATTCCTGTGTCGGTCTTTCTACTCGGCCACCGACACCTACGACGGAAACGAGACACAAAAGCGGCGACGAGGCTGGGACACAAACCCCTCCCCCCTTTTTTTTTCTTTTTTCACACAGTTGAGGTCATCGGCCCTTAGGCTTTCACACTATTTAAGAAACCCTTGACAAGGTCAAAACGCACACACACACACCTAGACCTATGCCTGAGGGAGGACTCGAACTTCCGGCGGGAGCGGCCGCGCAGCCCATGACAAGAAGCCTGAGACCGCGCGGCCATCCTCGCGCGGCGAACTTCCAAGCGCATTCCCCCCGTCGATCACCGCAGACAGCGTGTAGCGCCCTCACGGTATGAAGACTCTGGCGCCTAGCCGCGGCCCTTCTGGTGTGAAACCGGCCGACTTTGAAGGATTCTCCCCGCGTCCTCGGGAGCCGACCGTCGCCCCCCGGAGGTCCTTAGCGCCCTGACTAATAGTGCGCCGCGCTGCTCGCGTCATCTAGCGCCACGCTCCGCTCATCTGCCGCTTCCTGCGCCGGCGGAAACGCACGTGCGTGTCCCGGGCCGCACGCACGGGGCCTTCCAGTTCTCGCGGAAACGTCGCTCTGTGCGCCCCCTCATGGAAATCGCTGCTCTGCCTCGCCACAGGTTCTCTTCAGCTGCCGCCGCCACGGTGAGTGGATAGCATTTCCAACCAGGCGATCACGCCTATCTGTCGTAGACGTTCCCAACAGTTGCCCGCTCCTTCTCTTTCGTTACGACCTCTATAGGACCACAGTCATCCGTATGATGAAATGCATTACCCCGTCCTCCTCCCGTAGCCTCTCGAATCTATCTACCCTTGAAACGTCCTGGCGGATTAAAACTGTGTGTCGGAACCGGAATTCGAACCTGGGACCTTTGCCTTTCGCGGGCAAGGTCTCTACCGACTGAGCTATCCCGGCACATCTACATCTACATCTACATAGATACTCTGCAAATCACATTTAAGTGCCTGGCAGAGGGTTCATTAACCACTTTCATAACTTTTCTCTACCGTTCCATTCTCTAATAGCGCGCGGGAAGAAAGAACACCTAAATCGTTCCGTTTTCGATATGATTTTTCTTATTTTATTGGGATGGTCATGTCTCCCTAAGTAGGTGGGTGCTACCAAAATATTTTCACATTCAGAACTAAAAGTCGATGATTGAAACTTCGCAGACAGATCACACCGCAATGAATAACGTCTTTCTTTGAATGATTTCCACCCCAACTCTTGCAACATTTCCGTGACGCTCCCCCCCCCCCCCCCCCGAAACGTGATAAAACAAAACGAGCTGCCCTTCTCTGAACCTTCTCAATGTCTTCCGTCAGTCCCACCTGGTCAAGGTCCCACAAGGGGCAACAGTACTCCAGGAGAGGACGCACAAGTGTGATGTAGGCACTCTCTTTGGTGGAGCTGGTGCATCTTCGAAGCGTTCTGCCGATGAAACGTAACCTTTTGTTCGCCGTCCCCACAATATTTTCTATGTGTTCTCTCTAGTCAAAGTTGTTCGTAATTGTAACTCCTAGCTATTTGGTAGAATCTACGACCTTAAGGTTTGACTGATTTATCGCGTAATTAAAGTTCAGCGGATTTCTTTTAGTGGTCATGTGTATTACTTCACACTTTTCTTTATTTAGTGTCAATTGCCAATTTTCGCACCATGCAGAAATTTTGTCTAAATCGCTTTGCAATTGCTTTCGATCCTCAATTGACTTCACTAACCGATAAACGACAGCATCATCCGCGAACAGTCTAAGGGAGCTATTCAGATTGTCTCCTAAATCGTTTATAAACACAAGGAAGAATAATGGACCTATAACGCTTCCCTGTGGAACGCCAGATATAACTTCTGTTATACTGCATGACTTACCGTCAATTACAACGAACTGTGTTCTTTCTGATAGGAAATCGTGAATCCAATCACACAATTGGGGAGATATTCCATAAGCACGTTTCTTGGTCCGTTCTCACAGCTTAACTTCTGCCAGTACCTCGCCTCCTACTTCCCAAACTTCAAAGAAGTTTTCCTGTGAAACTCGAAGGACTAGCGGTCCTGGAAGAAAGGATATATTGGAGATACGGAGCCGCGGCGTAGGGGCCGAGCTCATTGAGGCGCTACGCTCCGATGCGCGAGGTCGTTCCCCGTCGGAGGATCGAATCCTCCCTCGGGCATGGATGTTTGTGTTGTCTTTAAAGTAGTTTGTAAGTTTAGGGACTGATGGTCTCCCCCCCCCCCCCAGTTAAGTTCCATAAGTTTAACAAACATTTGAACTTTTTTTTATATATTTTGGTGACGTGGGTTTCAGAATTATCTTTTCATGTTCACGGAATGTACGACATTAATTGCAAATGGGTAAAGTTGAAAATATGTACTCAGCCGGGACGGAGAGATTCAGGTGTTTTTTCTTCCCGCGCGCTATTCGAGAGTGTAACGATGGTTCGATGAATCGTCTGCCAGGCACTTAAATGTGATTTGCAGAGTATTGCACGTAGATGTAGGTTCCTTGTTCTTCGTTTGGGTGACTAGGATAAGTCACAGATACGCCGAAATGGCGTCCACTTCTTCTTAGCGTTTCGCTAGGCCATTAACCCACTCGAAATGGCATTTACGGACATAGACAGCGCGAACCCAACTTGCACTTCTTTTTCTTTTTTCTCTGATAATTAACATTCGTTCAGTAGTACTCGTAGACGAAATTTGACATATTCTAGTCGCAATGTTCCGTTGGCTGCCGAGAAATTGGCTATAGTTTGAACTTCGGATACGGGTGGTCTGTCCTTGTGTGGGAGGAGGGGAGGGGAGGAATACTATGGTGTGGCGACATTTTCGGAGACAAAAAGTATGATTACGAAGGTAGAGTCGGTTCTTGCCAGGGCCACAGTAGGGCGGAAATATCGTCAGTCGGGAAGATCTAGGCCGGACCTGGCGTCGCCACCCAGTTCGTGTTGCGGTAGTCCCCGGACGACCCACATATTATGCAGATTGCCCGGACGGTACCGTCGGATCTGGCGATTGCTGGCGGCCAGGTATTTCTGGCGCCAGTGGCGTATGGCGCGCAACTCATTTTGATGCAAATTCCGCCCCCCTCTGCAGTGACTCGAAAACTCCGCCGGCGGGGCGGTTCGGAACTCCGCAAATAGCCGAACGTTTCCCGACATGTAAACGACACGGCTGGTTTCCGTGAGCGAACGACTCCGACCTGAGGTTGTCTGCTGCACTGCGATTGTTTCTGGGGCACAATACTGGAGCGAGGATGCGACAGGTCTGCAGTTGCGAGACGGCTTTACGGAGGTCGGCCTCGTTTAAAAGGCTGGCATTCCTTGGAAGTCAATTCGGGGAGTTGTAGAACAGGTGGAATGGCAGGTATCTCCTTTTCCTACGAGTCGTCGGTTTCGTTGCACATTGCTAAACGAATGACACTGTTTCGTTGAACGTTGATA
The DNA here is from genome assembly GCA_026315105.1 of Locusta migratoria. Lineage (NCBI taxonomy): Eukaryota > Metazoa > Arthropoda > Insecta > Orthoptera > Acrididae > Locusta > Locusta migratoria. Next base: position 73,760,908 of record CM048754.1, on the reverse strand, counting down.
AACGATTGACACAGAACTCGATACTTGTTGCAGGTTACCTCTCTACTGGCATTATTTTATTTTATTTCACGGGAAATAGGTACTAATGTCCTTAGTTCAACCTTTTGCAGAACATCTGTTGATCACAGGACATAATCTTGGAGGTTTAAATGAAATGACGATTCTGCGTAGAGAAAAGAAAGAGTGGAAACTTGACGTCTTAGAACACTGGGTACACTGTACCACTATTAGGCATTTCCTTTCCTATGCCACTCCCAAACAGAACGAGGAAAAAAAGAATGCCTTTTTCAAACTTTTACATTTTACTTTAAGAAATCGTTCTCCATCTACAAAGGGCGATACGACGACATCGCTTAAGAGTCAGATATAAGTTGCAAGTATCTCATAATGTCAAACAAAAAGCAACAAAAAGCGAGAGATAAACTAATTCCATGAACCCCCTACTAGGAACGTAGATGTCACGTGGATAGTACATAAGGATGTAGACAGACACATTACAAAAGACAACCACACATACAACGTTCGGCCACACCCTTTATCAGTATAGTACTGCGTGTTATTCGTAGAACCCTTCCAAGATGCAACAGATCTGCTAAAGAGATTCCCTACAGTATGCTTGTTCGACTTGTTTTGGAGTATTGAAATGTTCTACATCTACATACATAGTCCGCAACCACCGTAAGGTGCGTGGCGGAGGGTACACTGTACCACTACTAGATATTTCGCCGGCCGCGGTGGCCGAGGGGACTGAGGCGCTTCAGTCACGGTCTGCACGGTCACTACGGTCGGGGGTTCGAATCCCCCCTCGGGCATGGATATTTGTGCCGTCCTTAGTATTAGCTAGTTCATAAGTAGTTTGTAAGTTTAGGGACTGATGACCCCGTAGTTAAGTCCCTTAAGCTTAACAAACAAACAAACAACAACTAGATATTTCCTTTCCTTTCCATTTCCAAATAGAACCAGGAAAGAAAAAGAATGCCTATATGCCTCCGTACGAGCCCTAATTTCTCTTATCTTGTCTTTGTGATCACCACGCGAAATGTAAGTAGGCGGCAACAAGATCGTACTACACTCAGCTTCAAATTCCGGCCCTCTAAATTTCCTCAACAGAAATTCACGAAAAGAACGTCGTCTTTCCTCCAGCGATCCCCAATTGAGTTGCCGGAGCATTTCCGTGACACTCGCGCATTGGTCGAACCCACCAGTAACGAACATAGCTGCTCGCCTCTGAACTGCTTCTATGTCTTCCTTTAAACTGATCTGCTGCAGGTCCCAAACATTTCAGCAAAACTCAAGACGTGGTGGCACAAGCGTTTTATACGCTGTCTCCTTTACAGATGAGGTACATCTTCCCAGAATTCTCTAAATAAACCGAAGTCGGCTGTCCGCCTTACTCACAACTGACCTTACATGTTCGTTCCATTTCATATCGCTCTGCAATGTTTCGCCTAGATATTTGAACGACGCGACAGCATCAAGAAGCTCACTACTAATGCTGTATTCGAACATCATAGGATTGTTCTTCCTACTCATGCGCATCACCTTACATTTTTCTACATTGAGAGCTAGCTGCTATTCTGCACACCAACTAGAAATGTTGTCTAAGTCATCCTGTATGCTATTACACTCAGTTAATGACGACACCCTCTCATACACCACAGCATCATCAGCGAACAGACGCAAATTACAACTTACTCTGTCCATCAGATAATTTATATAGATAGAAAATAATAGCGGTCCTATCACACTCCCCTGGGGTACACCTGTCGAGTAACTGATTTTATCGGAATGGTTATCTAAAAGCTACGCTGAAACGGTCGTGTGGTTCTAGGGACTGCGCGGCCGCTCCCGCCAGAGGTTCGAGTCCTCCCTCGAGCATGGATGCGTGTTTTGTCTTTACGGCAGTTGACCGTGGTAGTTTGGTCCCATTGGTTTAGAAACATTTGGAATTATTTGTTCCCCAAATTGAAAAAAAAAGTCTGCGGGACGAAGATTTCATTCTAACGAGGAGTGATTGCAGAATTTTTGCAGGCTTGGACAATTCCTATTATTCGGAAGAGATCAACGAATTAGAACAGCGTTGTACGAAGTGTATAAGTTTAAAAGGAGACTATGTCGAAAAATAGGAATGGGTTTCAGCAAACAAGTGAGCAGTTTTTATGTTAGCATGGACTTTTCAAACGCCCCTCTTATCATAAAGAGGACTAGTGCAACAGAGAGAGAGAGTGTGTGTGTGTGTGTGTGTGTGTGTGTGTGTGTGTGTGTGTGTGTCTGTGTGTGTGAGAGAGAGAGTGGGAGAGAGAGAGAGAGAGAGAGATAGTCTCCATTGACCCGATGCTCTTCTCTGTTGCCGAACGCCAAAAATAATGTCCCGAAGGTAGGAGCAAGGTGTCCCCTCCGCCGACCCCGCCATAAATCAATGACGCGGTTGCAATATCAGTTGTTTTCGGTGTAATTAAATGTCGCCGAGGCTTAGCTGGCGTCGGCATCCTGCTGTTTTATTGTCCAGGGGTTCTCGCCGCTGAACTAGCGTCTGACAGTATAGACGGCCTCCGCGTGGTTCCTTAAAGTGATTCACCACCCGCCGTAAGTCCATTAGTTTCTGCCAACTCCTTGCGAGCGTCGCAATAAGGTTACCAAAATCATTTTTCCCTCTACAAGGCCTAATCTGGCCACCTGTAGAAACTCATTTATTCCGACATTGGGTCCCTCCAACTACCGTCGCTTTGCCTAGTTTCTGAATAAACAAGCTTGAGTTGCCTTTACTCCTCCGTCACAGCTAGACTAACCCTCAAATGAGGACACAAATTTTGTCTCATTTCTGTCATGTTTGACACCTGAGGTGAGCGTACAAGCATAGGCACCTTATATGAGTCTAGTAATGAATGCTAGACGGTAGTGTGGGGCACAAGTAAGTGTGGGGTGCCCCAGGGATCTGTTTTGGGGCCGTTACTGTTTCTTATTTATATAAATGATATGCCTTCGAGTATAACAGGTGACTGTAAAATATTTTTGCTTGCTGATGATGCCAGCGTGATAGTGAAGGATGTTCCTCGTAATACTGAAACAGTATCAAATAATGCAGTTCAAGTTGATGGCTTGTAGAAAACAAGTTGATGTTAAATCATAGTAAAACTCAGTTTTTACAATTTCTAACACATAATTTGACGAAAGCTGACATTTTGATTATACATAATGGGCACATGATAAGTGAGACTGAACAGTTCAAATTTCTAGGTGTTCAGATAGACAGTAAGCTGTCATGGAAAGCCCATGTTCAGGATCTTCTTCCAAAACTAAATTCTGCTATATTTACCACTAGAACAAAATCTGAAATCTTTATCCAAGCGACTGCAGGTATCTTCAGTGGTGGGAAATACGTCACATCCGAACAGAAATTGTGGACTGCCTGTTTGGGGAGAGTGGACATTTATATATATTCTAAAATTTCTCAGAGATTTGTTGAATAATCACTAGATGTTGTTAGTAGATTATTTATTGTCAATTCACAATATGTTTCAGGCTTAGCCCATTATCTGGTGACCGATATAATATATATTTAGCTTTGATGCATTCAAATTTGTCATTTAAAATACTGTTGTTATGTATTTCCAAATAGAATTTTTTTTTTTTGGGGGGGGGGGGGACATGTGCGAAAGAACAGACACAAATGATAATACATCTGACACGTAAAAGGGACCTGAAACACACCAATACAGTGCATGCGAATAGAACCAATTTCTAGCTTTTCTGGTGTTTCCTGTGATACCCCTGAAATCTTAAACTGTACTGTTGATCCTACATTCGGTAATCGATTAAAAAAACATTACCATTTTATTTTATTTATTTATTTTGCTCTCTTTTACAATAACCTTTTTTCTAGATGCTAAAACAGGTCGTATTTTGCACAGGTAATTGATTTTTTACACTGAGTAATTTCTTCTTATATCTAGTTAAATTTAACAATATATAGCTTCACTAAATTATGAAGTAAAACTATAAGTAATAATTAGAAAAATTAATTAAGTAATACATGTCCATTTAAGAAGAAGAAGTAAAGAATAAGGGCAAGTACAGACGTTTTTGGTGGAAAACACAGTGAAAGAATAACATGATTTTATATTTAATAGAAGAAGACGATAGGAGAGAGAAAGATGGAGTCCGATACTTTGTGATGCTTGAGGGTCGAGGACTTGGCATTCCCATTAAGTCGTCAAACCTCAACCATCGTTAGTATTATCTAAAACAGGTTAACAGGTTTATAGTGCTGTTTTGCCGGTGACAAAGAGCGGCAGTTTCATATTTGTCCTTACTAGTATAGTTACACTAATTATTGTCTATTTAATGATGATCACTGTCCGCGTACGTGTCCCTGTTGGTGTCTGTGTTGAGTCCGTGTTGTTGTCCCTGTCGTGTTCTCAATTTCGGTTCCTTTGCTGGTACACTCTATCTCTATGCACTGTGTTTGCTCGCTGCATACGTTGTCGACTTATGTATGGTCTATTTCGTTTGCAATTTGACAATTGTAAAAAGAAAAAATTATATATGGCAGGTTTATCGTACCAATAACGCACGTTACTGCAAACAAACTAGATCAAAATTCCGCGCACGCCCGGGCAATGCACATTAGCGGTGTACCTCTGCGTACGCCGGCAGCTAACCCGATTGCTCGCACAGCAGTTTGAAACGATTCGGGCCGAGCTGACGAAGCCATTGACTGGCTCGACGCACCCCTGCGCGTGCCCTTTGTAAACGCTCCGCCTCGCTTTATTCCTGCTGTTTACTCGCGTCCCCGATAGGAAATGTCTGAAAAGCTGAACTGGCCAGCGCGGCCGACACTTTGTCACGATCTGACGTCTCTATTCGTGGCTGGCGAAATTTCACGTCCCGCCTTGAAAACTGCTAGTATCCCCCCTCCGCTGTGTTTCCCTCGCAATTCCCTTCCCACCATCTCTCTCTCTCTCTCTGTTTCTCTGTCTCTTCCTCTCTCTCTCACTCAGACACACATTGTTTGTTCCCATTCTCTGGCTTTCTCTCGTCTCCAACATTCACCCCTCGGCTCGAAAGAATAAGTGAAATCGTCTGTACCGAAAATCCACCACCCTTGTGTCTACACCGATTCCTTTGTAGTCGTCAGGAAAACAACGGGCGTGAAAAACCAGAAAAATCGTTCGCAGCATTGCCGCTATTGTCGCCTGGCAACCAGTAAAATTGGTCCGAGCATTGTGCCTTATGGTACTCAACGTAGGCATTGCCACGCGACTGCAGCAAAACACAATTCCACACATACACACACACATATGCTGCCCACCTATTCACCAGATTTCCGTGCCTGTCGGATTATTAATTCTCATTTTCTCCTCTTCTTTTTTTTCTGTTGCAGGGGCGGTGTTGGGTCAGAGCGTCTACGCTATTGGTCGCTGACCTGAGGACTTCCGAAAGCAGCGATTCGGTCTCCAGACACCCCTGCGGGCAGCAAGCTCCGGGTGCCTCGTCGCACAGAGTAAACTCGCGGTTCGCGTCGTCGGACACGACGCTTCGACTAGCACAGTAGCTGGCCGTGTGTAGCATAACACATTCACCTATCCAGATCTCGAGATTTAAGTATACTTACTACTGGGGAGGATAAATTATATATATACGCGTGTGTACATAAAAAAGAAAATAAATTAATCCGTCGCCGCCCCGTAGGAAATTCGGATATATACATATATATATAAATATATATATATATACGTAAATGCAAGAAATTTAAAAAATATTTTCTCTCTCTCTTTTTGCGCACTAAAGATTGTAAAGCAGGATTTTTTTGTAGGAGTTTTGTGAGAGGTTCGAGTGCGGGATTGTGGTCTTTTCGCGAAGCAGTGCACCATCCCCCGAGGGGACAGTTCCGCGAGTTGTGTCGCGGGGCCCAGCCGGGGAGTGTGATAGTGTCGTCAGCAGTAGTGTCGGCGGTTCGGGCCCGCGAAGAGCACCAGAAGATGCCAGTCCGCTCGCTGCGAGTGGGTTAGACGCGCCTCGAGCCGCGACCGGAAGAGCGCACAGTAGTCGGGTTTCCCCCGGGAGTCGAAGCGAGCCCGTAGCCTGGCGGTCGCCTGCACGAAGCTGTGGGGGTCCCCCACCGGGTCCGCCGCCGCCGGCCCGTACGCGCCGCCCGCCGCGGACGCCGCCTCCGACGCCGCCTCCGCCGCCGACGCGCCCCCCCGCCGACGCGGGGCCCCGCCCCCAGCAGCCGCCCCCGCAGCAGCTGCACCACCAGCCGCAGCAGTACCCCCAAGCCGCTGCCAAAATTTTGGTTTTCGGCGGCGGCCGCGCTGCGTCGAGTTGGGAGACCGAGGACGCGGCTGCGGGGGCGGCTGCGGGGGCGGCGTCGGCTGCCGGCGCGGGGCCTGACGAGGACGGGGGCGTGCCGGGGGGCGGGCGACGCGGGAGGCGGCGGTCCCGGGGCCGCCGCGGTGGCGCCGCCGCCCAAGATCTCGCCGCCGTGGTCCGACCTGTACCACGCGCCGCCGCACCATCACGCCCACCACCACCCGCACCCCCACCAGCTGCACCACGCTGCCGTGCAGCAGCAGCAGCAGCAGCAGCACCACCCCCAGCACCAGCCGCCCCCGCCGCCCCCGCACCACCAGCACCACCAGCACCACCAGCACCACAACCACCACCAGCACCACAACCACCCCGCACGCCCACCAGGGCTCCCCGCACCTCGACCCCGGCATGAGTTCCTACTTCGCCAACTCGTACATGCCCGACCTGCGCAACGGCGGCGTGGTGCCCGCCGAGCACCCGCACGCGCACTACGGCGCCGCCGTCCAGCAGGGCCCCGGGGGCGGCGCCGACCCCGGCTCGGGGGCGGGCGCCGCCTCGTGGGGCGGCGGTGGCGGCGCCGGCGCGCAGCAGCCCCCTCAGGGCATGCCCTACCCCCGCTTCCCGCCCTACGACCGCATGGACATCCGCAGCGCGGCCTACTACGGCGCGCAGCAGTCCGGGGGCGGCACGGGTCTAGACGGGTCCCCCGGGGGCGGGAACGGGGGCGGCGGGTACCGCTCGGGCTCCCCCATGGGCGGCGGCGGGCAGACCCCGGTCGTGTACGCGAGCTGCAAGCTCCAGGCGGCGGCGGCCGCGGCGGCGGCGGCGGCCGCGGGGAACGGGGGCGGCGGGGGCGGGGGCAGCCCGCCGCTCGAGGTGCCGCCCCACCAGCACCAGCACGCGCACCACGGCCACCACGCGCCGCCCCACCTGCAGCAGCAGCAGCAGCCGCAGCAGCTGTACGCCGACCCGGCGCCGCAGCCGCAGCAGCAGCAGCAGCAGCCGCCGACGCAGCAGCCGCCGCCGGTGCCGCCCCCGCACCAGCACCAGCCTCCGCTGGGCGCCGGCGTCCCGCCCCCCGGCCACCAGCACCCGCAGCAGCACCAGCACCCCCAGCAGCAGCAGCCGCCGCCCCAGCAGCACAACGGCAGCCCCGCCAACACGCTGCCCAGCCCCCCTCTACCCCTGGATGCGCAGCCAGTTCGGTAAGTCCGCGCACTTCACTCTGCCACTCTACCTTAAGCTCTGTGTCTGTGTACTTTCAGCAGTGACGTATCCAGAAGGGAACTACGATTCTCAAGCCCTGTCCCAAATAGTACCTGGTTGTAGTGTGTACTTTGATGGAACCCATCAGCAAGTGGGTCCAGTCCTCTTCCCCACCCTCCAAAAACCACCAACTCTATCCCTCGATGCGGAGCCAGTTTGCTGAGTCCACACTCCTCACTTTACCACACTACCTTAAGCCATGTTTCTATCTATTGTTCGCAGTAACGGATCTAGAGGGGGTACTATGAGGCACGAGCCCTGTCCTAAATAGTACCTGGTTGTAGTGTTTACCTTGATAGAACCCATTCCCATCTGGGTCTAGCCCCTTCCCCATCCTCCAAAAGTAGCTTTTATTACTGTTTACCTAGATAAAAAACCTTCCTAAACTGGGTGCAGCCTCACCCATTATTGTTTACCTTCATGAAAAATATCCTCAAATCCTTGATGCAGAGCGAGTTCAGAGAGTCCACAGTCTTCACTCTACCACTCTACCTAAAGCCCTGTCTCTATCTATTGTCAGCAGTAACGGATCTAGATGGGGAACTCAGAGGCTCAGGCCCTTTCCCAAGTAGTACCTAGTTGTAGTGTTTACCTTGATAGAACCCATCTGCAACTGGGTCAACCCCTTACCCACCCTCCAAAAAGTACCTTTACCTAGACCCTCATCAACTGCGTACAGGCTCCCCCATTATTATTTACCTTCATGAAATATATCCTCAAATGAGTCAAGACCCCTGTCTCCCCAACAGCATCAGCTAATAGTGTATACCATGTAATCATTGTTTGTCCATCTGGCCCCCACTCACTAACCCAACAAAGTACTTGGTTTTACATTTTACCGTCATAAAACACATCCTCAACTTGGTCCATCGTTCCAAAAATTTACCGATTTTAATGTTTACCTTGATAAAACCCATGCTGAACAGGATCCATCATTCAAAAGAGTTGCTGGTTCTACTGTACCTTCTAAGACCCATATTCAACTGGGTCCAGCGTTCCCCCCCCCCCCCCCACTCCCACCCCCCAAATCCTCCAAAAAAAGGACCTCGTATTTAGTGTTTATCTCGATAAAAACCTATCCTCAACTGAATGCAGCATTCGTAAAAGTTCCTGGTTTTAGTTTATACCTTGATAAAACCCATCTCCAGCCCCTCTCCCATTCTCGAAAACAGTGCTGGTTTTAGTGTTTACCTTCATAAAACACATCCTAAACTAGCTCAAGGCTCGCCCCCCCCCCCCCCCCAACAGTACCTGGTTTTAGTATTTACATTGAAAATCATTCTCATTCTGGTCCTGCCTCCCCCTCTCCCCCACAATCTTCACAAAACTGCGTCCAGCAGCCTCTCCCCCCAAACCTAAAAAAAGTACCTACTTTTAGTGATTACATTGATAAAACACATCCTGAACTGTGTCAAGGTCCACCCCCTCTACTCCTGGATCCGAAGCCAGTTCGTTGAGTCCACTCTCTTTACTCTACCACTCTATCTTAATCTATGTGTTTGTGTATTTTCAGTAGTAACAGATGTGGAGGGTGGACTAACAGGCTCAAGCCCTGTCCCAAACAGTACCTGGTTTTAGTGTTTACCTCGATAGAACCCAAGAACCCATCCCCAAGTGGGTCCAGCCCCCTTCCCCACCCTCCGAAAAGTACCACCTCTACCCCTGGATGCAAAGCCAGTTCACTGAGTACACACTCTTCACTCTACCAATCTATCTTAAGGTATGTGTCTACATGTTTTCAGCAGTAACGGATCCAGAGTGGGGGATAAAAGGCTCAAGCCCCGCCCCAAATAGTACTTTCTTTAGCGTTTACCTTGACAAAACCTACCTCAAATGGGTCCAGCGCTCCTCATCCTCAGGAAAAGTACCTTGTTTATTTGCTTACCTTGTTAAAACCCTTCCTCAACTGTATGCAGCAATCACACCACCAACCCGATCATCCAAAAAGATTCCTGGTTTTAGTGTTTCCATTGTTAAAACCCATCCTCAACTCGGTCTAATGACTATCCTCCAAAACAGGTTCCTGGTTTTAGTGTAAACCTGTCCTCAAAACGGGCCCCTCACCCTCAATAAAAGTACCTGCCTTTAGAGTTTACCTTGATCAAAACTATTCTTGTTTGGGTCTAGCCTCCCCCATCCCCAAAATAAGTACGTGGTTTTAGTGATTACCCTCATAAAATTCATCCTGAACTGAGTGCAGTCCCTCCCACCTCATCCTCTAAGAAAGCATCTCGTTTCAGTGTTTACCATAATAAAATTCATCCACAAATGGGTAAAGTACCCCTCTCCCCACCCCACATAATATCTCCTTGTAGAATTTACCTTGATGGAAATGATTCCCAGCATGGCCCAGCTGCCTCCCACAAACCCCAATAAAGTAACTGTTTTAGTGGTTACCTCGATAAAACTTTTTTTTAACTGGTTTCAGCCACCTTATTCTCCAAAAAAGCATCTTGTTTTAGTGTTTTCCTTGTTAAAACACATCCCCTACTGGGTCTAGCCCCCCATCCTCCAAAAACGTTCCTAGTTTTAGTGTTTTCGTTAACAAAACCCTTCCTCAACGGTAGGCAGAATACAGAATGATGCTATGGTGGGCCTTTCTATCTATCGAACGCGGTTCTATTGAGTTCATATGGAATAGAGTCCACGATGAGGGACTCACTCCGACCTTACTTCGCCCAAAACTGAAACGTTTTCTCGTAGACGAAAATTCACTTCAAAGAGATCTAATCAAGGCACTGGAACATCGTTGGACCAAGTGCATTAGTCTACAAGAAGGCTACAAACAAAAAAAGAAAAAAAAAGAAAAAAAAAAAAAGAACGCACTGGCGTGCTTTACGAACCACTTTACGTTTTCCTGTAATTTTATGTTTTATTTATTTATTTATTTATTTATTTATTTATTTATTTATTTATTTATTTATTTTTTTTTTTTTTTTTTTTTGCAAACAGTTTGGAGAAAAATAATAAAAATATACCTAATAAAATATTAGGGGCGATGTGATTACGACTCTACTATAGTGATAATATCTGTGCACCAACACGTAATATTCTCTCTAATCGTATTGTAACAAACAGCCAAAAATTTTTGATAGTTGAGAGTTGAACTTTGACAAATAAACACTTTTTTTATATTACCTCTTTAAACTATTATCCGTTACGATATTAACACCTGTGGTTTGTCCACTTTTTCAAGGCTTTGCGAATATCTCTGGAACGGTGCGAGTTATGGAAATAACATAGGACGACAAAGAGATTGAGAATGTTCTCCTCTAGAAACACGTCTATTCAATTTTCATCTCAGATGAGCGGTTTGGGCGTCATTTGCAATTAAATTTCGTGCTGTCAACAGGCCATCACAAACGGCCTTTGATTAGTGTTACTAACCTATTTTTTGTCCAAAGCATTTGTAAACGGTAGGTTCTGATCTCTGACCGATTGAACGGTTCGACCTAAAAAGTGGAAACACGTTACAGACAGACAATGTCAAATCGCCGTTATTTTTGCAAATATGTCTGTAACTATATGAGATATGAAAAAAAAAAAACATAAAAGAGCAAAGTTGTAGAGAATGTTTTCCTCTACAAATTAGTTGAGTCAGCTTTCATGTCACACGAACGGTTAAGCCGATATTTTCATTTAAATTTTGATCTGTCAAAAGGCGATCGCAAAGGCCCACTTTTAGTGTTACTACCCGCCACGGTTGCACAGTGGTAGAGTGCCAGACTACAAATTCAAAGGTCGCCGGTTCGATCCCCGCCAGGTCCTAGGATTTTTATCTGTCACTTTCCACTTCTTTCCCCCCTGGCAGTAATGCTCATGTGAAAAATACCGAGTAGCACCGTGGTTCGTAACCCACGTTAAACTGTAGGTCTCCCTATAACTGGCTGAGTAATTCAATTCGAAGGTCGGAGGAAGGCAACGGCGTACCACCTCCAAACAGGACCATGCCTAGTAAAGCACTGTGGTGTTCAAACCAATCTTCGGATTGTTGACTGCTTTACCTTTTTTACCGTAAACATAAAGTGCGCCAAACACAAGAGAACAAAGTTGTAGGTAATTTTCTCCTCTACAAATTCGTTTATTCGATGTTCGTGACAGATGAACGGTCTATTTGCTGCAAAAGGTGTTACTAAACTATTTTTATTCAAGGGTCCATATGGACCCACGATTCCAGTTGTGTTCATGAAAATAACGATTCTAGTTAAAGGTTAAATTTCGAGCGGTCTGAAGACGATCTCGATGGCCCACTTTTAGTATTACTACCATAATGTAACGTGAGGGAATAAAAATAGTCGAAGTGGTGCAAGTTCAAAAAATGTTCAAATGTTTGTAGAGTCTATGGGACTTAACTACGGGGTCATCAGTCCCTAAACTTACAAACTACTTATGAACTAGCTACTACTAAGGACGGCACAAATGTCCATGCCCGAGGGGGGATTCGAACCCCCGACCGTAGTGGCCGTGCATACCGTGACTGGAGCGCCTCAGTCCCCTCGGCCATCGCGGCCGGCAGTGGTGCAAGTACAGTGTTTTCTATCCCGTTACGAGTGATTTTTCAATCACCCTCGTATATGGGTATAATTATATACTTTGGAGACACAGCACGTAAGAGACTCCCTAGGCTTTTCACCCGCGCCAGTCAGCCCAGGGCGCCCACCGCACAGTGGATTCGCCACGGCATTCCCTCGGGCTGTTCTTGCGACTGCGGGGGCGGCAGGACAAAGCCGCCCCCGCCCCCCACGGCTGCCCCACAATGGCCGCCGCCCCCCGCGGTCCGCACCATTCAGATTGAGACGTCTGGCGCGCTCCGAATACATCACCCTCTGCCCCTCAGGTAGCAGCGCCCCGACTGAGAGAAATGCACGGCCGCTCCGTCACCTTCCGCAGCAGTCACTGGAACAATCTGGAACAAACGAGAACAACGCTTCACGTCAACCTCCCTATACTGTACACTAGTTACATACCCGGCGTTGCCCTGGTATTGCCGGCCGCAGTGGCCGAGGAGACTGAGGCGCTTCAGTCACGGTCTGCACGGCCACTACGGTCGGGGGTTCGAATCCCCCCTCGGGCATGGATATTTGTGCCGTCCTAGTTCGTAAGTAGTTCATAAATAGTTTGTAAGTTTAGGGACTGATGACCCCGTAGTTATGTCCCATAAGCTTTACAAACATTTGAACATTTGCCCTGCTATTTATTTATTCAAACCTTAAGTTAGTCCTCCTCCTATTCCTTTTCTCTCTGCCCATGTCCTCTTTTCTAAAAACATATTTATCTGAGTATATATAAGGAAGTGTCCCGATTGAATGACTGACTGATTGACTGACTGACTGACTCATCATCGCCCAGCCCAAACCACTGAAGATAGAAACTTGAAATTAGTGGAGGGTGTTGATCTTACTCTGTAGGCGTCATTTAAGAAGCGATTTTTCGATATTACGACCGTAAGGGGGTGAAATAGGGTATGAAACGTTTTTTGAAAATACGTAGCTATTTAGGCAATTTTGAAGCTAGAACTACAAAATTTCGGATTTTAATTCAGGTTTCGAATTTAAGAGACACGTGTTTCGGCTTTTATTATGTTTTCTTTTTAATTCGACAAATAAGGGGGTAAAAAAGGTGACGAAAAAAATTGATTTTCAAAAATATGTTGCTGTTAACTCAAATTTTAAGCTACAACTACCATATTTCGGATATGGAATCTTGGTCAGGATTAAAAATCCATGATTTTTAGAATTTTTGGAAATTCAACAAGTAAGAAGGTTAAAGAGAGGATCAAAATTATTTTTGAAAACACGTTGCTATTGATATAATTTTGAAGCTAGAGCTGCAAAAATTGATATTTGTCTAGTTGGTTAGACGTTAAAAATACGTGTTTCGGTATTTTGGAAATTCAACCATTAACGGGGTTAAATTGGAAAGAGAGTGTTTTTCGAAAATATGTAGCTATTTAGGCAATTTTGAAGTTAGAACTACAAATTTTCGGATTTGGAGTCGGGGTTCGAATTTAAAAGACACGTGTTTCGGTATTTTTCTAAATTAGACTAATAAGGTGGTGAAATACGGGATACAAAAATTGATTTTCAAAAATATGGTGCTGTTAACTCAAATTTCGAGCTATAACTACGAAACTTAAGATAATGAATACTTCATCAGGATTGCAGACCAACCATCCTACGCATGCGAAGCAGCGGGGGTTCAGCTAGTATATATATATATATATATATATATATATATATACACCAGCTTAAACCCGCGGCTCCACTCGCATATTGGTTGATTATGATAGATAAGCTATCTTTCAGTAGTGTGCTATGACACTGGTTTAGCAGGATGAAATGAAATACAATACCTTCTTTAGTAACAAACATTTATAATCAACATTATCAGGAAAGTAAGTGCAGTAGTGTAGATCAAATCACACGTAAAAATGCTCGCTTGTCGAAGAATCCAATCAAGAAATTCAACAATAATAATTGTTTAAAAATGTCACAGAGTCGCAAACGTCATCGCTGGCTTTCAGTCCGAATTTTTTTATTATTTGACGACTTTCAACCACCATATCTTCCACCCCCTTATAGCTATCTGTATGCAACTGCTATGGTGTACAACGGGAGACTTCGGGAACAATTACATACAGACCATTCGTTTGCGTTCTGTAGTTTTAGCTGAGGAGCGAAATATTAACACACACAAACACACACGTAGAATTTTATATACTTCGATAACTTTTCATCCCAATATACTCCACCCTTTTATCATTATCAACCCTCAAGCAACAATGCAACCAATAAAACCATTTTCAAAGAGTAAATATAATTTTCAAAGAGTAAGTATTGTTCCGTATTTCGCGTTATATTCTTCAAATTACTAAATATCTATCAGATCGCTATAAAACCGTGCCTAAAACCTTCCTCAGGTATAAATTAGTAACTGTACAAATATTTAAGTCTCTGCGTTTTGTCGTTCGGACGTGATAAGCGTACACCGAACAGACATTCACATGAATTTATATAGATAAATAGCTATACGATCGCCATAAAACCGTGCCTAAAGCCTTCCCTGGGTAGACATTAGTAACTGTACAAATGTTTAGCTCTTTATGTCTGTGGTGTTTGTGTCTATATTTCACTCTGCAGGCAAAACTACACATCGCAAACGAGTAGTGTTTGTATGTGGTAGTAGGTATGAGGTGCAATGATTATGATATGAAGATCAGCATCTCCAAAACGAAAGTAATGCCTGTGGGAAAGAGATTTAAACAGATTGAGTGCCAAATAGGAGGAACAAAGTTAGAACAGGCACACAGTTTGAAGTACCTGGGATGTATTCTCTCGCAGGATGGCAACATAGCGAAAGAACTGGAATCGAGGTGCAGCAAAGGTAATGCAGTGAGTGCTCAGCTAAGATCTACTCTCTTCTTCAAGAAGGAAGTAAGTACGAAGACTAAGTTAGCAGTGCACCGTTCTATCTTTCGACCAAGTTTGTTGCATGGGAGTGAAAGTTGGGTGGATACAGTTTACCTTATTCATACATGCGAATGTAGGATACCGTTGTTTTGTAAAAGCGCTGCTGTATTGTTTAACCACAAAACAACAGTTTTATACTTTCCTTGTTTGCTTCAGTTATTCGATAGTAATACTACTCTCTCTCTCTCTCTCTCTCTCTCTCTCTCTCTCTCCCTCTCTCTCTTTTCCCCTTTTTTTCATACCTTTTCCTAGAGAAGAATACCGGTATATTAAAAGCGAATGTAGGATACCGTTGTTTTGTAAAGACGCTGCTACATTGTTTGAGCGTAAAACGAACAGTTTTATATTCTTATTGTTCGATTATTTGTCTGTACATGAATGAGTAATGAATGTACATTTGTTTTATCTGCCGCACCTACAGAAAGTTCAATTCAGGAACCGTGTTACATTTTAATTGAGCGTAGTTATACCACTGGTGCGTCATTCGAAACAACCGATAGCAGAACATGTCAACAGTTCGCAGCGCACTCAGCTAAAACGGCAACTGTAACGTGAATGACTTAATAAATACATACAAATCCGTACTAGTTCAGTATAGGGCTACACTTCATTTAAGCAAAATTTATTGCTGAACACAATTTAGTAACACTACTGTCAGATGGAGAACGCTCTAGAACAACAAATGAAAGTTTAACGTTCAGTTTTTCTTTATCGGCGATTCTTTCTCACATATTGCACAGATATTCTGTAACTGTTCACAAACGAGAATAAAATTTTCTTTAAAACGTAAACGCAGTGCTTTAGTTGGGGCGGTACGGCGTACCCTCTAAAATTAAAACTCTTTATCAGCAAATCGGCTGAAATTCTTTCTGAAATCTGTAAAAAAAAAAAAAAAAAATAGCACAACTGTAAATTGTCGAATGGATTTCGGAAAGAAAACTTGGAAAGTTTTAGGTTCGGTCGTGTGCGATCATAACCGTCGAAGCGTTGCAGTTCGCACAATTCCAGTGAAATATGACTCGCTGTCAAATGTTCGAATTAGCCAATGTAGAGTTCCGACTAGTCTGAACCAAAGGCCTTGTAAAAATAACCAGACTCCCTAACGGCGCTGCTGTCGCGGGATAATTTGAACCTTAGACCGGCCCCCATGATAGTGGCAAGCGTCACATAAATACCAGCGTTGTTAGCAGGTAAATCGTGTGTTATATAGCTACTGCGGGATATTTACACAATTGTATTGTATTGTATTCAAAAATCTAGGAAAAGTAATATTCTTTACTTTATTATTTTCACTATTTTCACTCCCAGACCAATATGAAATACAATAGATTTAAAACAGAAACGTATAAAAAATAAAAATAAACTTACGTTAATAATAATGTGTAGATCGGGAACAGCTCATCGTACAGACGAACGTTGAGCCGCCAAGACACAAATAAAAGACATACAAACACACACACACACACACACACACACACACACACACAATTCTAATTTTCGGTCGCCGCCTTCTTCAGAAACATGTGTGTTTGTGTGTCTTATTTGTGTCTGTCAGTGGCTGAATATCGGTATTTACGGCGAGTTGTTCCCTGTCTACATATCAGTATTAACATTCCTTACTGGCCCTTCCATTGTTGTTATTTTGCCAAAAAACATTATTTTGCGAAGTATCCTTAGACTTTCGTTCGGTAGGAGCTCAAAATAGGTGTTTACATGAATATGCCCTGACCGCTGAAGTAGAGGTTTCTGAGACAGTCAGAGTAGGAAGTCGATTTATAGAACTTCATTGTTCATTACAAAGTTCCGGTGTTGCATTCGTGTGTACAGAGATAATATGCGGATCACCTGCCAACTTGCTCCGTTCTGCCACCGCTCGTCACTGTACTCTCAGGCGTTACACATCATGAAACTATTTATTTAATGAGTTTATGTTCTGCGATCCAGTTATGATATTGTAGAAAGATATAAAAAAAGCCAAGATCGCTGATCATCAATTTTTATTTATGACGACCGGTTTCGCTGAACTATGTCAGCATCATCTGGTCCAATAAAACATTTTACAAGGCCATGATCTGTTAAAAAAATTACGAACATGTAAAACAAACATGTCATTTTTTAACAGATTATGGCCTTTTTATATCTTTCTACAATATTTATTTAATCTACCTACAATAATGATCAAGGGTTCTAATTATTGACCAGTTAATTGTAAAATTCTAATATATATAATAGGTGACGGGAAATTTTAATGCGGAAGGTCAACACAAGAAATATTACACTTTCTGCGGATCCATGAACATAGTTAATTGTATCATTTTCCAAAGAGTTACAGCACAAAGATATAATTTTTTAAATGGAACAATAGTGTTTTCTATCGTGTATTGGATTCATTTAAACCAGCTGCGTCGAAATCAATTTAAACTACATTCCTATCACTGTTAGTTTGGGAGCTACAACCCTTCAAAGTTCCGGGGGCGGAGGCTGCGATAGCGTAGCTAACTGGCCGAGTGGCTATCCCCTGGGGCACGGCCCACTGTCTCATGACCACCAGCCAGTCAGCTACGCTGACATTAGCCTCCGCCCCCTAAACTTTGAACGGTTGCAGCTCCCAAACTAACAGTGATAGGAATGTAGTTTAAATTGATTTGGACGCAGCTGGTTTGAACGAATCCAATGCACGATAGAAAAAAGTGTTGTTCCATTTATAAAATTATATCTTTGTGCTGTAACTCTTTGGAAAATGATATAATAAACTATGTTCATAGCTCCGCAGAAAGTGTAAAATTTCTTGTGTTGACGTACACTTTAGAATTTCCCGTCACCTATTATTTTATATAAGTTACAGAGGCAAACACACTTAGTGAGCCGGCCGCGGTGGCCGAGGAGACTAAGGCGCTCCAGTCACGGTCTTCACGGCCACTACGGTCGGGGGTTCGAATCCCCCCTCGGGCTTGGATATTTGTGCCGTCCTAGTTTGTAAGTAGTTCATAAGTAGTTTGTAAGTTTAGGGGCTGATGACCCCGTAGTTAAGTCCCATAAAAAAAAAAAAAAAACACTTAGTGAAACGCCCTGTATAAGGGTGGTATTCATACGTATTGTTATCTACAGAAAAAGGTTTTTATTTTATCTATTTATTTATTTTTTTGCAATAATTTGAGTATATAACTTGTACTTTCAAAATATTTTTGGGGTCCACTTCTTGGCCTCCGCGGTTCGTCAGTTGTCGACCGCTGCTTTAGACAATCAAAAGCCTTAGAGGCGTCAGAACGGTGATTGTTCCGCTGTAAGATTCTCGCGCCGCGTGCGTTCAACTCTTGACGGGGTCGTCCGTTTGGAATGCTGACCTCGGGGTCGACAACCCTCTAGATTTCGCACGCTGCCCTGGCAGGAGTGAGCCGTCCCCTGGGAGTAGTGCTGAGGTAACCCGTTGTTGAAAAGACGCGACAGCGGGGGTGACCCCACCCCCGAGACAAAGGCTTGGGGCCACAATGGCAGCGCTGGTCAACGCCCGCTGGGGGCCAGCGGCCGATTCCTGGAGTCCACGTCTCCAGTGCTTCTCCGGTCTCTTCCAGCGCAGTTACGCGGACACCGCGACTTCGCCGGCCAGACAATTCCTACTGCTGGTCTAGCGCGATCGAGCTGCGAGCAAGCGAGGATGGCGAACTAAGGTGAGTCGCTTTCTAGAGACCCCCCCCCCCCCTGCTAACGCTACGTACGGAAATGATGTGTCCATATTGGGCGACGAAGGAAACGCTCAACCATTTTCTACACGTCGGTTGAATCTTATATTTTGTCGTTTGAACTTCTGTTATATCGGTCCGTCTCAAAGTTAGGTTACTGTTGTTGTTTAGAGGCTAGTTTGATACAACACTCCCCACCAGTAGATCGTGTACCAACTCTTTTCAGCTGTGCCCAACAACGGCAACGTACATCCATTAGAACCTACCGAGCGACGTGGCGCAGTGGTAACACACTACATCTACATCTACATAGATACTCTGCAAATCACATTCAAGTGCCTGGCAGAGGGTTCATTAACCACTTTCATAACTTTTCTCTACCGTTCCATTCTCTAATAGCGGGCGGGAAGAAAGAACACCTAAATCGTTCCGTTTTCGATCTGATTTCTCTCTCTCTTTTTTTTTTTTTTTTTTTTTTTTTTTTTTTTTTTTTTTATTTTTTTTTTTTTTTTTTTTTATTGGGATCGTCATGTCGTCCTAAGTAGGTGGGTGCTACCAAAATATTTTGACATTCAGAAGTAAAAGTCGGTGATTGAAACTTCGCAAACCGCCGCAATGAATAACGTCTTTCTTTTAATGATTTCCACCCCAACTCTTGCAACATTTCCGTGACGCTTTCCCCCCGTAACGTGATAAAACAAAACGAGCTGCCCTTCTCTGAACCTTCTCAATGTCTTCCGTCAGTCCCACCTGGTGAGGGTCCCACAAGGGGCAACAGTACTCCAGGAGAGGACGCACAAGTGTGATGTAGCCAGTCTCTTTGGTGGAGCTGGTGCATCTTCGAAGCGTTCTGCCGATGAAACGTAACCTTTAGTTCGCCTTCCCCACAATATTTTCTATGTGTTCTTTCCAGTCAAAGTTGTTCGTAATTGTAACTCCTAGGACTCCTAGACTCGCATTCGAGAGGACGGTGGTTCAAACCAACCTCGGCCACGCTGATTTCGACTTTACGTGATTTTCATAAATCACTCCAGGGGCAAAAGCTGGTATGGTTCCGTTAGAAAGGGAACAGTTGGTTTTCTTGCCTATCCTTACCCGAAAATACCACCGGTAACTTCGTCTCTATTGACCACTCTGTCGACGAGACGCTAAACACTAAGTTTTCTTCCTTCTACACCTACAATCCACCTAGAGGTGCGTGGCAGAGGGTACACTGTTGCACTACTAGTTACTTACTTGCCTGTTCCAATCCCATACAGAACGAGGGAAAAACGAAAGCTTGTATGCATCTGTACAAGCCCTAATCTCTCTGATCTTATCTTTGTGCTCTTTAGGCTAAATGTAGGTTCCTTGCAGTAGAACCGTTTTGCAATCCGGCACTCTAAATCTTTTCAATATTGTTTCTCGAAAAGAACGTGTTCTTCCCTTTAGCGACTCCCGTTTGAGTTTCCGACGCATCTCAGTAACACTCGAGAAATTGATCGAACTTAGCAGTTATAAACCCAGCCGTCCGCCTCTGAATTGCTTCCAATAACCAAAACGGGGTCGGACAAGCGTTCAATATGCGATCTCCTTTACAGACGAATCACGCCTTCCAAAATTTCTCCCAATAAACTGACGTGACTCGGCGTTTAGACCACGAGTCGTAAAATCGTCGAAACGTGATAACGCGACGGCGAGACACGAGTTAATCTGAAGTTACTCGCAGAGATTAGCGTGTGAAACTTACGTATAGCTTACAGTCAGTATTTCCCAGATTCAGTACGGAAACTAATCAAGATTTAAATCCGGAAATGCGGGCTTCCTCGATGCGTTTCACCGATTCATTGTTCATGGTTATCAATCAACACGCTGCGAACAATTTCCGGAACAATTCCACTAGTAATACTTCTCGTCGCCTTCAGGAGAACTGACTCAGCTTGAAGCCAACGAGTCAGTAAATCTCCGGAAGGTTGTGAATATGCTACGCAGCTATTCTACTGACAATCCGAGGGAGTTACGTTAATGTGAGTTGCGAATGTTGATGATGTTATTATTCCACTAATGCTTCAGTCGACTATACGCGAGAATCCTCGAGGTATGAGCAAGTTTCGAATACTAGCCCCTCCAACATAATGCAGCAATGTATGTCCCTCTCTCTAAACATAAGAATTCTGGTTCTGTCGTACACGTTACCTCTTAGAGAACCGAAGAGTTTAGCGTGCGAAACACCTGCCTAGCTGCAGCTAGTATTTCGACACTGAGTAAGGTAGGCGAACAAGTTCGAAATCTTGAAATGCGGCGAGTTTCACTGATGAAATATTCTTGGTCTTCAGCCGAGTCGCTGCGTCTAACTGTTGAAACGTTTCGACGTATTTCCTATTCGCCATCTTCAGGATAAATGACTTTGTAACATTCTGACATCTTGACAAACAACAATCGATCCTTAACCCAGCTGCCTCGTCGGCGTTCGTACAGCTATTGGTAACCCCTCTTTCCATTGACCTCGCCCTTCCCGTCATCTCATCTCAAATCAATCAGTTTTACTGGCCCCAACATGAACTGCTCTCAAAATGAAGTAAATTTACGATACTTGTCGTCTCGCTAAGTACCTATTTGTCGTGGCGTATTAGAATGCGACTGTTACACGACCTACAACCACGTCCTTAACTCGCTGCGTTGACCTTCATCAGATTCGATTAGTTGTGTGGCAGTTTGTTACAGATGTCCAATTGAGCTGAGTCGCGTTATGTCATACGAGAGGTCACGACACAATAGAAACCCTGCAGGTACTGCAATTTTTGTGAATATTACATATATATGGCGGAGAGAAATCTCTTGATATTGTGATCAGAGCAGAAATGGAAAGTTTGAAAGGTTGAAATTTTTCTAGTTAACCGTATTTCGAAAATGCACGATTGTGGAGCTACGACAGCCAAACAGAAAAGTCTGCCGAAGCAAGTGCGCGCTTAAACAAATAAAAAACCAATTGTTACCTGGCAATCACTAACGAAACCAGCTCAAGATCGTTGCTTCGGCCGAAGGGTCAGAGCTGGTAAAATTTTAAATCGCTTAGGAGCAAGAGGGGAGATTACCTTGCAGTAAAATCCATTACCGTTTCGTCAGGCACGTTGGTCCAAGAAAGTTGTATGTCATTTTCCATAGACAGGTGGAGGAAGAGATGGAATAAGGAAGACGGAGAAAGAAAGAGATGGTCAGAGGTAGACGAAGAAATGATTTTATTTGGGGGGAGGGGGGGAATGCGCAAAGATTATTAAGCGGATGAGATGAAGAGAGAGAAATGAGAGGAAGAGATTGTCAGAGCGTGGGGGTGGAGTAGAGGAAACTATGGAGTAGTGGAGGACCAGATGAAAAGAGAGAGGGGATCCGAAGATTAGCAGAAAAAGGCGGAAGTAGGAGAAGGACAACGGAAGATTTTAACAAAATTGGCTTGAGATGGAGTCGTCTGCACGAATATTAGGAATGTTGTTGAGAATTACATGTGGCATTGCAGAAGAAGGAGCGGTGGAGGAGATGGACAGCGACTGGGAGATGGGTAGCGGGGATGAGGTGGGGGACGGAGGAGAGAAAGGGACAAGAAGGTGACGGATAAAGAGAGAGGAGGCAGGAAAATTGGACTGAGAAAGAAGGGAGTAGGAGGTGAACTAAGAGAAAATTTGAATAAAACTATTTTCAAAGAGTAAATATAATTTCGAAAGAGTAATTATTGTTCCGCAATTCGCGTTATATTCTTCAAATTACCAAATATCTATCAGATCGCAATAAAACCGTGTCTAAAACCTTCTCAGGTATAGATTAGCAAGTGTACAAATATGTAAGTCTCTGCGTCTTGTCGTTCGGACGTGATAAGCGTACACCGAACAGACATTAATATATATATAGGTATTCGATCGCCATAAAACCGGGCCTAAAGCCTTCCGTGGGTAGACATTGGTAACTGCATAATTTTTTAGCTCTTTTTGACTTGTGGTTCAAACGCGATAGACGTACACCGAACAAACATTCACATTTATAGGTATAGAAGATCATCGCAACGATTCGACGGTTTCCCGACTCGCCGGCCGCGGTGGCCGAGGGGACTGAGGCGCTTCAGTCACGGTCTGCACGGCCACTACGGTCGGGGGTTCGAATCCCCCCTCGGGCATGGATATTTGTGCCGTCCTAGTTCGTAAGTAGTTCATATGTAGTTTGTAAGTTTAGGTACTGATGACCCCGTAGTTAAGTCCCATAAGGTGTACAAACATTTGAACATTTTTTTCCCGACTCGTCATATTCAGGTCGAAGATGACGAGTAAGGAAGTCGCCGAAACGTTGCGACAATTGCACTGAGTTGCTCGGCAGACAATCAAGGATATTTCTTTAGTGAATCTCGCGCCGGGGAAGCCTGCTTTTCAGGACTGAAAACTTGTTCGAATCCCGTTCAGAATCTCGGAAATAGTGGCAGGTGTTTCGGCCGTTAATTCCCTCCGGGTCCGCCTTGAGGAAACGTGTACGGCAAAAAACGGAATACTGGTATTCTGAGAGAGGCACAGGGCTTTGCTGTGCGACTACTTTCAGAGAGCTAACGGCCGCTCCGCTGTGTCCCGGTCCCACACACACGCAGACACACATACACACGGGGCTACCCCACATACAGACCCGCGCACCCACAGACTGTTCCCAAGTTTGATTGGCCGGCGCTGTCAGACCCTGCATCCAATCTGCGCCCGCCTCGAAACCCCGGGGGCCCCGCAACGTAATTCCACATATACATTTTTTTGTGTTATTTTTTATTTTTTTTTGCCCCTGACCGCTCGCCGTCTCTCGCCTCCCCTATATACCTGCCCCGGCCCGCCGCCGCTGCAACCCCCCTCCGCCACACACCACCGCCGACTTTTTCCTGCGGAGCGACGGGGAACCCCCGCGGGGAATTGGCAGGGATGAAATTCCTCTAATTAAAACGCCTTGCTCGCTCGACGTCGGACGGCAGCCCAGCCTCGGCGTCAGGAATCCACCAAGGGATTGTCTTCGTTTTCCGAGCCGCCGCCGCGGCGCGGGCAAAAAATAAAAAATAAAAATTAAAAAAGGGACAGGGGCGACAGGCAGATAGATACAACACGGAATTCGATTTAAGCCCCTCTGCGAAACCCCTTTTGCTTTATACTTATTTTTTTGTCTCTCTCTCCACCCTCTCGAGTGACGTGCGTTGGTAGTCCCGTGTCCCATTTGACTCTATGCGAGCTCCCCCATTTTACTCCATGTCATGGAGTGTGTGTGTGTGTGTGTGTGTGTGTGTGTTTGTTGGTTAGCTACTGTGCGCGACATTTTCTCCGGCGTACAGCTGCCTTATTTTGGCCTTGCCTGACTCTCCGTTCCTTTTTTTTTTAAATTGTTATATGTGATCAGCTAAATCGCTGACGTGTTCGAGAGCTTTCCCTGTCGAACGACCAGCAAGGGTGGTGGCGGGGGAGGGGGTGGAAATTCCGTAGGTCAGTCTGATTAAAAGTTGTAGTGCCCAAACGAGATTGGGGGATTAGGTTTATCACTTGACATCTCGTACGGAGTTTGGGTCCAGTCCTTTCGTAGTCACCTTCTGTCAGTGGTACGCTATTTTACTTGCCGCTAGATATTTGAACGTACAGAGTTTGGTACTTCAATGTACGTAAAATATGAGACTTATCTAGAAAAGAATTTTTTTTATTTATTTATTTTATACTAGCTTAAACCCATGGCTCCGCTCGTGTGTTGGTTAATTATGATAAATAAGCTATCTTTCAGTAGTGTGCTATTTGTTTATTCTTATATTTCCTTATTCGTATGCTTATCTTTACAGAGAAAGAGCTGAAGACGTTGTAGCACGCACAGAGCAAACATATGGTCTGTGTCACCACGTTTCGCTATATGTAACCTCCTTGCTATTGAGTCGCAAACGTCATTGCTGGCCTTCAGTCCGAATTTTTTTAATAATTTGACGACTTTCAAACTCCATATCTTCCACCCCCTTATAGCTATCGGCATGGGACTGCTATGGTATACAACGTGAGACTAAGTTCCCAATATACTCCACCTTTTTATCATTATCAACCCTCAAGCAACAATGCAACCAATAAAACCATTTTCAAAGAGTAATTATTGTTTCACGTTATATTCTTCAAATTACTAAATATCTATGAGATCGCTATGAAACCGTGCCCAAAACCTTCCTCAGGTACAAATTAGTAACTGTACAAATATTTAAGTCTCTGCGTCTTGTCGTTCGGAGGTGATAAGCGTACACCGAACAGACATTCACATTAATGTATATAGATAAATAGCCATCCGATCGCCATAAAACCGTGCCTAAAGCCTTCCCCGGGTAGACATTAGTAACTGTACAAATTTTTAGCTCTTTATGTCTTGTGTTTCAGACGTGATAAACGTACACCGAACAGACATTCACATTTATAGATATAGATAAGGTATCTTGAATGACAGCAACCAGTCGCCTTTTATGTAAAATGTTTCTATTACATTTCTCTCATTACCGGTTTCGATATGCCTAGCATATCATCAACAGATGGTGAACGGTTTTTATATTGCAGGTGGTGTGTGGAGGAATTTGTGCATCGGTTATAATTACAATGTAATAAAAACATTTTACATAAAATGCGACTGGTTACTGTCATTCAAGATACCTTATTTCACCACAGTCTCAGTGTTCCTCATCCATAATGAATAAAAGTTTTATTTTATATTTTATAACAAAGACAATGCAGAGTGTGTTTGGGGGAACAGTAAATAACCAAGTTTAGGATGTGGTAGCATAGACAAAATGAAATAAAAATGCCATCTAACATGTGTTCAGTTTTATCGATTAGTGTGTAACCCAAACGAACTACTATGAAATAATGTCTTACATCAGCAAAAATCTTTATTTTTTTAAGACACCAAAACCTTTATATCTAATGGCAACAGACTCCATCTCATTAATTTTGCATCGCTTCATAATTCTAATAACAATTGACATGTTGTAACTCTTCAGCCTTTCCCGGCGATCTAATGACATGATGGGTAGTCGGGTGTTCTGCCGGATACACGATATTTCGACTACGTAACTCGTAAACAGTCTCAGGTCGCACCTGATTAAGCTTAAGAGTTACGTAGTCGAAATATTTGTTTCACGTCGCTCCTACCGAAATATCGTGCAAATTCGATACTGACACTCGGCAGAACACCAGACTACCTATAATGTCAAATGGCATGTTATTAGTCAAATAATATGTACCATAATCCTTATTAGCAACTTCAGAGATATTAAAAGTAGGATAAGGTGTAACGTCTCTGCAATTTGCACTCTCCAAACCTCTAAGGAACTCCACAACACGGAAGTGGGTGGTCGACTGATGCTGTTCTTCGTTGTAATGGTAGCACTGTTAACGCACTTGTGGTTTGGATAGAGCAGATATACGTTAGAGCTTATCGTATTTTTAATATTTTTGCTATTGTTAAAAAGGATTTCCGTAGATCTTATTTGACGAGTAACATGCCATTTATTATTTATTATCTGTTGCCATCTGGTATAAAGGTTTTGGTGTCTATTCCAAATTGTGTTTGCACATGCAAAAACAAAGGACATTTCCACTGATACTTCCGTTCGTTCTTGATAGAACACCGTCATATTGAATTATAACTACAATTACGTGGATATTATTTCCTTCTTGATAGAACATCGTCATACTAAAGTAATACATTTACGTGGATGTTATATCGTTCTTGATAGAACATGGTCATACTGAAATAAAACTACAATTACGTAGATGTTATTTCGTTCTTGATAGAATATCGTCATACTGAAGTAAAACTACAATTACGTGGGTGTTATTTCGTTCTTGATAGAATATTGTCATACTGAAGTAAAACTACAATTACGTAGATGTTATTTCGTTCTTCATAGAATATCGTCATACTGAAGTAAAACTACAATTACGTGAATGTTATTATCATTTAGTGTAGTGTTGGATAATTTCTGCTTTAATGTAAAGTGAGTCTGACAGCAATAAGTGTGCATAACATCTATGTGTGTGTTTTTCTTCCATTTGTGTGCGTGCGTGTGTGTGTGTGTGTGTGTGTGTGTGTGTGCGCGCGCGCGCAACATCTAGTAACAGTGCAATGAACTATGAAAATGGCGTAGGTCCTGTGTAAATGTGTGCCAGTTAATGCTCATTGCTTAAACTATTAAAATGACTCAAATATTACACGTCAAGGCGATGAGGCACATACTCATTTTAGATAGCGAAAGTTCAACACACCCACTAATAGTGTTCCCCTTTTTCGCAAAAAGATTAGTAGCTGTTTGGTAGTTTTCAACAAGTGTTAACACTGGCTTCGTGTTTGTCAAATATACTCCAAGTTGTACATGTCTGATTGCAGCTTGGAACGTATATTCCTTTAACTCATGATAATTTGAACAAATAAGATCCTAATATTCTGTAATATTCAGTTACAATGCATGTCGTAAAAAGTACTGATGCCGTTACAGGTACTAATCATATAGTCGAGATGAAGCCGAGGAAAAAAAGGAAAATCAGATGTAGAGGACCTGAACAGGCGAACTAAATATGTCGACAGTTTTCTGAAAAATGAATAAATAAGCTACGAATCTGTGAGAAATAAGTAACGTAATATTACCATGCGACCTGTTCTCGTGTTATGATTTGGTATGTGGGATCGTTCGATGAAGGCTTGAAGAAGGAGAGGAAACTTTTCACAGAGGCGCATCAGGACTGTAGGGAAAAAGTTTGATGCACGCACAGTTTTTGGAGGAAGGAAAGCAGGAAGGATTTTTAGGGTTTAACGTCTAGTGGACACCGTGGTCATTAGGCACAGATATTTTTTGTAGATGTGGGAAACCGATGTTTTGTCTACATTTCTGAGTAGCGAAGCCCGTCTCTGTAGAACGAAGAAATGTTTTAATGGTCTCACACCCAAAGAAACGGAAACTACGCAAATGGCACTTCACGAATTGACTGAGCAACGGAAAAAAAGTGAAAGTATGTTTGAAAGAAAAGTTGTGTGTTGTTCAGCAAGTGGCGACCAATTAGCAGTGATGGTATGATTGATTCAGATGAAAAATACTGCAAACGTTTTTGATGAAATTAAGTAATGGGCGTTTTCCTACCTTCTCCGACGTTTTGTTTTTATAAATACCTAAAGTACTTCTGTAATTAAAGTAATCCTCCTTGAAGATAAAGTTTTATAAAATGTACAAGAAAAATATTAATGACCTTGCGAAAGAACTTTCTGTCCTCTGCCGAAAAGAATGGAGGAAAAAGGTTCGTTTCGTTATTGTAAACAAAAAAAAAAAACCTGAGGGTCATATAAAGATGTAAAACCCCAATCATAGAAAATACGAGTAGACGTCGGAACTGACGAAAACGATGATATCTCATTGGCGACTTCATGACATAAATGATGATGAATACGTTGTTAGACTACTTCCAGTGTAGTTTATATCACAGAGCTGTCACTATGAAAGTCGTATTAAAACTGCTCGGTAAATGAGTTTATGAAACTATTCTGTAATGCTGTATTATATTAGATTACAGATTACTATAATTTATCACCGTTAACCTGATACAGTAGGACAGAAAGTTAGCGTTGTATAAGACGGTAACAATTAGGGAATTTAAATGCTAATTATTGGAAGAGCAACAATGTTTCATGGCGAATCGACATTGTTGACGGTTAGAGATACAGTATACTGTTATCACTATGGAGTAATTAAGCTATATACCAGTGTACTTCGCTTTAGAACTATCAGGGGAAATAGTAGTGATAATTGTTTGTGCAGTGTGTAAAGACAGCATTTTTTTAGAGATCTGCGTATGCTAACGATGTGATGTACAGATTTTAGAATATGTGCGACAGTCGGTGGAAATTATTTTCCTCATGGTTGTGGCAGTCGAACTTCTCGTTTCCTTCCCCTGATGCGTTCACCATTTTCTATGCGAATGTTGATGCTCTGTAGTACAGCCTTTGGTCCTCTACAGATAAATATAGTACTTATGTTCTATGGCGTCTAACATCTTTGTGTATAATATTGTTTTTGGCTGCGCTGGATGTATTAATTAATGGCTTTCCAGTTCCGCATTATCGTTTATCGTATTTCGTTTATCGAAACGAATCATTGTCGGGTCCAAAAGTAATTTCTTTTTCCATTTTTCATGTTTTGTAGTTTCTTATATTTCTTTGACGTTTGTCATTTTTAGTCACGTGATCAGTAGATTTATTGTGTAAAACAAGAACCCAGATCGCTTATTATACTTTTATTTAGATAACTTGTTTGGGATGCATATGCTGCCATAACTGGATCTGTCTTTCACACGCGTCACATCACATAGGAAGCATAGAAAAATTGCAGTTTTCCGACAACTTCATCGATGGTATGTCGTTATACAAATAGAATGATGCCCACTTACTGGAATCATGTGATGCGGTTTTGCTCAAGTTAAAACCAAAACCTCATCACATTGCGGCAAGATGTGGCAAATAGGCTACTTCATATACTTATAACGACATTCCAACGGTAGTTTTGTCGAAAAACTGCACTTTTTTTATGCTTCCTATATGCTGTGTCGCATGTGAAAGATAGATCCAATTATGACCGCACAAGCATCTGAAACCGGATATTGAAATAAAAATATAATAAGTGATGTCGGCTGCTGTTTTACACAATACATTTCTTACGAATTTCTTAAAACTAAAAAAGAAAAAGAAATAGAAAAAAAGCAATTATCATTCTTTGTTTATACACCTACATTTGCTTGCGTTAACAACTGTTTCGTTATTCAAAAGGGTAAAATAAATTATAACTTATAGTTTCTTTGGAGACGTGACTGCTCAGTCGAAGTATACTTTCTCCCATAGAGGAAAACTTGCGTTGTAATATAAAAAAAATATAAAAAAAACATGGTACCATTTTAGAATTTGTTTTGGGTAATAATATAGTAGCATATGCTTTTGCTGGGACTCGGACATGCAAGAAGAATGAAATAAATCAGTATATTACAGATACTGCTAGTAAATGAAGGCAGCGTAATAAATAATATGGAACGTGTACTCGCACATACACAACTTTTTTCAAAATACTATAGTCATCGTTTATGGTGATTGTGGGTTACCATTACGCCACGAAAAAGTATGCTCTTCCTTGGGGAATGAAAACCTGTTTTATTAAAACAGTGTCAATATGAGCAGAACGTGCGTGTTATTGGCTCTTTGAAATATCCCAAGCGCTTTCGATCGATCTCATCTGTTAAGGAAAAATTGTAACAGATTCTCATCATACAACCAGATTGTGTGTTATTCAGCTTAGTATATTCATTCATTTCAGAAGTAAACAGTAGAAATTGTACTGCCGCAGACGTTCTGTATTAGACGACATTATTGTATATGTTTATGAAATTTTGCACACGTTAGCTTCAATCCATTAGGACATTCGCCGTAAGTGTTAGGATCACGTACAACACATTCTTCACGAGATATGACGTCATAAATAATGAGATGCGCGAGAAACTGCAGCATCAAACGACAGTGCTGCACATTTCCCCTTAACCACTGGACCGATTTCAACCAAGTTTGGTAAACATATTCCTTACCGTGGGATAATAATGCTGTCGGGGTAAGAACCACATACGACACATGGTTCAGGAGATACAACGTCGTAAACAATGTAGTTGGAAGAAACTGCCACATAATGCGACGAGACTTTATTCACACACTGTATGAGAATGACAGTACTTGCTACCAACTTTAAACATAATTTCAAAACTTTATTGAACTTTTTCTCGCTGACAACCCAAGCAAAATTATGAAAGGAAAAACGTTTCTCGCTAACTACTTTTTCGCTGTTCATGGACTAAAACTACGGCATTCGGTATGACGTTACAATTTATAATTTCTGCACTACAAATTGTATCCGCAGGAAATTTCACAGGCAGTATACACACATATAGCTGAATGTAGCTTCGAAATTGTATCTCAGTACGACACGTAGTTCATGAGATATGAACACATAAACGGTAACGTTAATAGAAAACCGCCCTATCACGGCACCACGTTTTAATCTATTACTTCTTTACTACTAATTGTATTCGCAACAGATTTTACAGACATACAGAACTTATACAAATGAATATATACCTGGAAAATCATACAATTGTACAACGTATGACTCAATACATATGAGATGGTGCGAATTTTTTATGCCATTTGTATTTTGATTGCTATATTTCTTTGTTTGGATACTGCACGTATAATTTTGTGCATCATGCAAGACAGGCTTGTCCATATATATTCTCCGATAAATATAACATATTTCTAGAAAAAAGGAGATGTACGGAGAGAGAATGGATAGGAGAAGTACTAACTCAAGGCAGGAATAAATAAATAAATAACCGGGAAACGCCGGGTTTTTAGCTAGTAGTTCATAAATTAAATCTAACCTTCTAAGTAATTTTCTTGTAGCTTAGGGACACAGTGGTTTCACAGTAAACGCCTTGTACATTTCTACATTATAGATAGAGGCAGTTTCCTTCTTCCATTTCTTTACCGTTCCTCTTTTCGGCGCCAATCAGTTGCTTACTCCAGTACACTATTGTTTGTGCCATATTTTTTCGTGTTTGTTCACCGTATACCCTTTCCTATATTAACTAGTCCACAGTGCGCTGCCACTGTAATTTTGCAGGTGTAATTATTATTCTTTTATGTACCTGGCCACAAGTCGATGTGCAGACCGCTCATGTGTAATACAGTATGTAGCTGACAACTAATATTTCATTTAGCGTGAATAACAGTCTGCGTGATTTGTGAGACACGTCTCCGCTTGGCCACATTTTGAAATTGTTCGTGCCGCAAAAGGGGTTACCTTTCCTGCGATCAACTAAGTGTGTTACAAAAATGTAGCTGACAATGACGCACAATTAAGACCGAGCTTAAGCCAATTTTTTGGTGAGTGGTATCTTTATTCACAAGTAAAATAATAAAACTGAACTATTGTGACGCATTTCATTGTGAAAAGTGTGCTTTGTTGTCCCATAAAAGAAGAAATTTATGTTATTCGGTAAAAGCATTTCCTTTAAAGTGTGACTAAGAAGATATATTGACGCCGGGAATAGAAAATAAGCAATTTATTTTATTGAGTTAAAGCATTTACATTGAAGTGTGACGAAGAACATATATATTGACGCTGTGAACAGGAAATATTTTGGTAGAATGTAGGGACTGAAAGTGACTATGTCGGTGCAGCATTAATAAAGGTGATTTAAGCTGAAATTAAAATTGTAATAGTACATAACTGTTGATCTATCATCCACAGCACTTTGGTAAGAAATACTAATCCACAATTTTCCAGTCGAAATTCTTGCGATTTTCCGTAATTACAGAGAAGTCAATCTTCAAATTCTGCACTAGAATTTATCAGATGGAGAAAAACACTTCTGCTATGTAAAGAGATTTACAGTTGTCGGTGCAAAAGTAATGCGAGTTCTGACTATTTCCGTTTAAGACTATAATATTCAAAATAGCGGAAATAAGATTTAAAATTTAGGCTGCCGCATTAAGTTGAAAGTAGTGTGAACTGCTGTGTTCGGACTTACGCATACGTATGGCTATATACAACAGAAACTAATGGGATTTAACGGCAATGAAATACCTCTTTAATCCATGATTTGTTATTTGGATTGCCAAGACCGCTAATATTGAAACTATTTTATTTCATTACCAGTTGCAGCAAAGCTAATTGCCATTTCATAAAACTAGGCGTCATTGCATCGTTGATACAGGAATGTGCTGAAGATATGAAATATATTACTTAACTTCGTCATATACATTGAGCACCTTCTCATTCTGGTGAAACTGTTCATAAAATAAAATAGTTTCATCATAAGCGGTCTCGGCAATCGATATAACAAGTCATACCAGATCGTCCCAACAAAATGTGTAAGTTATATTAATTCATGTTAATTTGCAATACATACAACGTTTTAACAATGCGTGATAAATTTATAACACTACGGTTTGCACATCATTTAGTTTTTCTGACATAATATTAATGATAGAATATTGCGTCATGCTGAGAAGGAAAAACTGCTTAATAAATCACGGTATATAACTGTATGGGGAAAACTATTCAAGAGTTAAACAGCTTGCTGGAAAAATATTGTAACCCAGATGGGGAGTCACATAGTATCAATTATTAATTATCCTATGGCATTTAATTCTTTAACAATGTATCAGTATTTCATCTTGATTGAAAAGTGCCAATTAATGTAGTGACAGCGAACGTTTATTTAACTATTGCCACCTTTTTATGAAGTAAAATGTGTATTGTTTACAAATAAAATGAGTATTGGTCTCTCTGTTTCGTTACACACTTTTTACTGTGTTTAATTGTATGCTCTACAACTGCATTATTATTGTCTATAAACAACAGTAATACAAACATATTGAACAGAGAGAAACTATTAATTACTTAATTATATATGGGCATAACTAAATAACTCCTATGGAGAAGATGTCACCTAACATAGTTTGAGCAAACCTCAGTTCCAAAAATAAATACGTATTACTGTTATTGTTCTCATTAAAACCTCTTCCATACAGTGATGGTTTTACTGTTGAAGTCACTTATGTATATATGCAATAAAAACACAAAAGTAACTTTGTAAACTTTAATTTTCGGTAGCAAGCGGATCAATTTTAATGGATGATCACTACAATGTATTTTAATTGGCGTTCGTATCGTAATGTTTACCACTTTAAAAGTTAAGAGGAGGCAAGGAATTACAGTAAACTTTTTTGAGGCCTAATCTCTTTCGACAGTTATGCAGTATTGTGTTCCAAAGGGTGTAACGGCAAGCGCTTAATATTAAAAATTAATGTTATCTTCTCTGATGTTGCTACTATCTTGATATTCAAAGTTATTATTTGCTGTACTTACATATAGTAGAAATCAACGTACTTGTTACTTACTAAGTGCACTACAATCAAAAGCAGCAAAAGCAAGAGGATTTTATAAGTGATGCAGCCATCTAATTTATGAACCGTTTCTTTCCATTAGAGATTTTACAAATAACTAAGAATGAATCTCTCGCATTTTTATAATTAAGTTACATAAAAATTAATATAACTGTAAATATTGAATGTTGCTACTATTTATTCTATTTTTTGGTGTACTTAGTTTCTTTATTATAACAGACGATATATTAGCTATCAATGTACTTGTTACTTACTAAGTGTATTACAAACCCAAGCAACAAAACAACAGGATTTTATAAGTGACCGAGCCATATAAATCCGAATTTATGAACCATTTTATTGCATTAGACATATTAGGGCCTACAAACAGCTAACAATTAATCCCTCATATTTTTATAATTACGTTACGTAAAAATTAATAGTCACTATTGTAAATATTGAATGTTGCTGCTATCTTGATCTTCAACGTTATTTTTGGTGTATTTAGATTCTTCATTATAACAGGCGATATGTTAGATATCAACGTACTTGTTACTTACCAAGTCTACTACAGTCATTAGCAGTAAAATCCGGAGGATTTTTTTAAGTGAGCGAGCGATTTAAATCCGAATTTGTGAATCGTTTCTTTGCATTAGTGATTTTATATACAGCTAACAACAAACTCCCGTATTTTTATAAATACATTACATAAAAATTACCATTAAGAAATGTAAATATTTTTCGTTGCAGTTAACACTTAAAACAATACATTTTAAAACTACATTTTCTTTGGGGTTTGTGGGCTGACGCCGCATTTATGTACACATTTTATGCACACAGTACACAATATCTCGTACATTACCAGATATTACGAGCACGCAAATGCGACACAGGTGCACGAAAAACATGTTAAAAGGGATAAAAAATTTACACTAGAATTATTTATTTCTTTAAAAGTTTTGCTTCAAGATGGCAGATAAGCAAAATTGGGTACGTAAATTAGTTAAAGCGTGTTTCTTTGTACAATAGTTAAAATTGCCGTAAGTGTAGTGGTTAGTCTACGAATGAATCAGAGCGAATCTAAAAGGGCTAGGAAGTCAGTCGATTGGGTAAATAAATAAATATCTTTTTGTGCAGATTCAAGCAATACAGTAACCGGATTACGTTTTTACACATCACACCAGCTTTCGTGTCAAATTCTTCGTTGCACTGTTTCTTCCGAGATTTCGGTGTCAGTTTACTATAGGGAGCTACCGAGCATTGCAGAAATACTGTTCAAATTTACATTTTTTTATTTGATCACTAATGCACAGAAAAAGACAAATTAAAAAAAAATTCACAACACACATGCACTCGTTCTTGTTTTTCGTCAGACGAAACATACACTTTTTCGATTACACGCTTGCAGGAAAATCGGTAACAGAGATTATTTTTTTTGGTGATTTTCTAAGATTTCACACAAATTTTTCCGACACAACAGTAGACTTAGGAGCCCGTTCACTTCTGCCCTCTTGCGACCGTACCCGTGAACTATGTTTACGACGACTCTCACTTGTGATTGGTCCACAGAGTTCGTAGAGAAAG
Organism: Locusta migratoria; assembly: GCA_026315105.1. Taxonomy (NCBI): domain Eukaryota; kingdom Metazoa; phylum Arthropoda; class Insecta; order Orthoptera; family Acrididae; genus Locusta; species Locusta migratoria. Next base: position 73,725,624 of record CM048754.1, on the reverse strand, counting down.
GGGGGTAGGAGTGGGGAGGAGAGAGGAAGTGTGGTAGGGGAGGGAAAGGAGGGGAGTGGACAAGAGGGAGGGGGAGGGGGGGAAGGAATGTGTGAGAGAGAGAGAGGCAGTGCTGTGGAACCGAGACAGAGAAACAGACGTCAAGACAGAGACAGCACGACGTTTGTGCGAGAGAGACGGAGAGATACGAGATCAAAAATAAGGAGGAAAAAACACAAAATTCCCCAGTGGCGGGGGGAAACCGACCACGTAGGGGACCCATGGGATTTTCTGGGGTAGGGGGTGGTGGAAAAGGCAGGAGGGGTAGATGTGGTCATTTTTCAGACGTCGGTTTTCTCGCCGCTTATATCCATCACAGAGCACAGTACTTCGAAACTGCTTGCTTCCCTCCTAGCATATCGCCAGGTTGTTTTTTTTTTTTTCGATGTATTTTTATTTCCTCTGTCTTACAAGTTTTCAGAAAGAGCGAAAAGGCGTTGCGCTGGAACGGGAGGGGAAAAAAATCCAACGTTAACAAAGTCGTACCCAGAGGTTTTACAATATTGAAACGATCTTAAGTGAAGACGTCGTACGTCCGTATCATGATTTCAGTGCGGAGATTATTACGCACTTGTTGTCAGAAATCGTGACGGATTGAACACAGCTTGTTCCCCTATTGCAGAATTCAATTCTGAAACGTAAAAACAAATCACCACTACACATTACTATACGTACTAACATACATACATAGTGTTTCAGGAGAAGTAGTAACTATCGTATCGTATAGACTAATTAGAATAAAATGTTCAAATGTTTGTAAATCTATCGGACTTAACTGCGTGGTCATCAGTCTGTAGCTTACAAATTACTTACAGTAAGGTAAACTAACCTAAGGGCAACACAAACAGCCATTCCCGAGGGGGGACTCGAACCCCCGACGGCAAACGGCCGCGCGCACCGCACCACGGTGCTCTAGTGCGCACGGCTAATCCGCCGCGGCCTAATTAGAATAAATAATACCGCACAGTATGTGTCCAGTTTATTTTATTCAGTACAGAGGAGTCCTTATGTTTATCCTCCCGGTGTCTTCGCGTGATTTACGAAGGAAGGAGCAATATCTTGGTTAACTGTTTAAAAAACATAAGCTCTCGGAAATTTGTCAGAAGCCTGCGATAAACAACGTCTCTCTTGCAACGTCTGTCACTTGACTTTCCGATCATCGACGTGTCACTTTCGCGCTTACTAAATAAAACTTGTGAAAAACGTGCTTTGTTGTTTATAGAATCGCAGAAAAGAAGCAATAACGGTTTGCATTCTTTCGGGTGTTTATGTCTTCCAGTAAAAACATTTACATTTAAGTGTGACGAAGAAAATGTATTGACGTTGTGAACTGGAAATATTTTACTCGAATGTAGGACTTTGAAAGTTAGTATGGCCGGCTGCGGTGGCCGAGGGGACTGCTGCGCGCCAGTCACGGCCTGCACGGCATGGATATTTGTGCCGTCCTTAGTGTTAGCTAGTTTATAAGTAGTTTGTAAGTTTAGTGACTGATGACCCCGTAGTTAAGTCCCATAAGCTTTACAAACGTCTGAACATTTTGAAATGGTAGGTGTAATGAACGTGATTTAAGCGGAAATAAATGGTAACAGTAAATAAGTGTTAGTTTTATCGTCCACAGCACTTCGGCAAGAAATACTAATCCACAATATTCCAGTAGAAATTCTTGTAGTTTTCAGTAATTACAGAGGAAGCAATCTTCAAATTGCTGCACTTGAATTAGGATTTAACAGTTCGAGAACAACACTTCTATTTGTCTGCTGTGTTGAGAGATTTATAGTTTCAGGTGCAATAATAAAGCGAATTCTGACAATTCCCGTTTAAGACTAAAATCTTCAAAATAGCGTGGAAATAAAATTTAAAATTTCGGTTGTCGCAGTAAGTTGAAATTAGTGTTGTCTATCTCCTCTGTCAACACTATGTGCTACATATCTCATACTGACAAAGAACACTCAAGTACTGGTGATACGCGACTTTGTAAAATACTTCCTTGTTATCTGAACTTGCCACTACTTTGCAGGAAAGCTCGTATATTTCCTTGAAACCCATGCAGAACTTGTATTTATCCATACCGACAAGTCTGGTAGCCATTTTCAATACCAAAAGGTGGTAAATATTGTAATTACTTTAGCGGTGGCGTATTGTGCTGTATTTAGCAACACTGAATGATCTCTGTAAACCCAGTTCACATAGAACGAGGCTAATAATTAACAATGAAATACACAGTTAAAGTTGTTCCTGCTCTGTGGTTGACAGCTTCTTGTGTCAGTCAGTAAATTAATTACCCTCGTATAGCGAACATTTCATTGTCAACATTAGCACACTACGGCGCTGCTGCCATAAGTGAAATTTAAGTCCAACTGTTTTTTGAACTATATTGGGTGTGGTAATGTGTAATGCTTTTGGTATCTCCTTTTTTTTTTCTTTACTCTGAACTAACATAAACATTAGGCAATCCGTTTATTGCACCATGTAGCTAACACAGTTGCAAACTGAATATGGACATTAGAAGCACATGAAATAAAACATCAAGACTGTGACATGAAGTATGCCGCTCAGACCAGAAAAAAAAACTTTAAAATAAGGATCAAATAACGTAATAATAAACAGAATAGGCCCTCGACAATAGCGAAGCACCTTAATAACGGAACAGCATTTGTTAGGATGCATCAGCTTGAATCTATTGCATTTAGAGGAGAAGTGTTATAGCTGTAATGGGAAAAGCATAATTTTTTGGAGCTTTACATATAATTTAACGATGTTCTTTTGAAAAGCATATGGCAATCATAGTTCTTTAGAAGTCGAAAAATTTTACGTTTCCTGTCTTGAGCACATTTTTGATTGTAGGTCAATACTAGTCATGAGCTATAATTAGTTGCCGTGGATTGCGTGTGGGGGACGATATTCAGTGAATATTACGCTCTTTCAGTTTTCAGTAAATTCAAACATTGATACTTAGGTATAACATTATTTTTACGATTTCCACTGTCAGGGCGAATAAACAATCAAAGATTTTACTGTAAGCGGCAGCATCGTTGGTAACTCTGATATTTAAGCTTACATAACAAAACAGCACTGTCTTTGGTGGGTGAGTGGAAGTTGAACTTCGTTAGTAAACAGAAGTGTGCGAGAGATGTATGCACTCAATTATATGTATAAAGAAGAGTTTTAAATGTTGTACGGAGTGTATTATCTACTTGTTTACTATTTTTGAGTGCGCCAAATGCCATATTACTTTTACGGTACGTAATATTACACGACAGTGTGGGTAGTTTTACTTCCAATGTATAGTAATGTGTTCCGTAGTAAACCGAAGTAATCGCGTCTTATAGGACTTGATAATGGAATAATGTAAAGCGGAACGTGTTGCTTTTAATAATGCATTTTCGTGTTAAATAAGACATCTTCTACAAGTGTTGCGCTATAAACTCCTTAGTGATATTCATAGAACTGGGTTCGCATGATTCAGTTCTCACTTGTTTGTTTTTCAAATAAGAACTCATGTTCCATTACTGCGCAGCGTTATGGGACAGTCCTACATTTTAGCAGATAATGTTGTCGTTTCGGGTGCTCAGAAAGTATTTCCTTTGCTTGTCGCCTTCTAGTGTACTTTAAACAATGATCAACTGTGGCACGACATAGAGGTTAAAGCGATATTAACTATGCGAAAGTCGTTCAGAAGTTCAACGTAAACATCATTTTCTATGTACGGGACTAGCGAAATGGCTTTTTCAGGGTATTTAAGGACTCAGCTCTGAAACAAACCTGTTATGTTCATGTTATCGGAATTATTATAATTTTCTATGAAATGAAAAATCTCCAGCATCCTTTAACCACTGCGTTTAGGATGGAGAGCAGATAGCTTTTTCGAAAACCGAGTTCAGTAAAATCCCGTTCTGCAATGTTCATTTTCAACCGCACTCACTTCCGAAATAACGCATTTCGATACGGTGAGAAAATTCGGATGAAATTTCTACAGTTTCATGAAATTACATTCAAAGACACGAAATAGACTTAATTCGTAGTAACATTTCTCTTGTGGGTGTTAGTTTTACGCATGACGCTGTCGTTTACGTAAATTTAGTGGTACAAAAGATGTCGAGTAAATATCGATTCGAGTGGTTCATGAGATGACATATTCAGTAGCACTAGTTATTGTAGAGATTTTTAGCGTCTTGTGAACTTAACATCGTGGCTAAGACTTTCTGACAACAGAAGTAGTTATTGTAGAGATTTTTAGCGTCTTGTGAACTTATATAATGAATTTTTAATGAAGAAATGAAGAGTTGGAAAATTTCACCAATACGTCTGATAAGCAGTAACAGAGATACCAACAAGAGTGAGCAAGAATAAAAATCATCTTCTTAATGGTGGCCTGGACGTACATTCTGTTTAAATAGAAATGTTGCTCTCTTTCTCGTGTGTTCAACACTAACGTTCTTGTAGAGCAAAGCATTATTTGCTCGTTATCATGCCTTCCGTTTAAAAAAGATGCTCGTATCGTAAATATATATTTTTATGTACACCAAATGCCATAAATTCTTTTACGATGGTCTTTCCTCATTTGGTCTCTAAGAGTTTATGGAGATATTTCTAGTTGTTCTTCTTAACCACTTCATTTCACCGTTTCACTGAACCCCGTCTTCTTCTTCCGCCCAATTCCGACGACCGTGGAGAAGCAAGGAATTGTAGACAATTGATAATGTTTAAATGGTAATTGGAATTCACTATAAAATAACGAGGACGTTGTTTTATTTCATTTCCCAAGAACCTGCCATCTAAATAACAGGTTCAGGCCGTGTTTTTCCAAATATTAATATTTACATGTACACAATATTATGAATTCTTCTTATTTTAATTACATGTAATGTTTTAGCTGCTATTTATACTTGTAAACTTAAAACTAGCCAATTGAACTGGAATGTAGATTAATATTTGATCATAAACATTAAGATCAGAGAAAATTAACTACATTAATTCCGGATGACGTGTAGCACTAAAGAGAAAACACATTAAAAATGTACTGACGATCAAATGACATTTTATAATAAAAATAATAGCCATACTGATAAGTCTGATAGTTATGCAAGACAGTTTCGAACAAAATTTTACTGGCGTATAGGTCTCAACGTAAACATTCATAAAGCCGGTTTTTTTATACGCGTTTAATATTCCAACTACAAGAGTGCAATACCTTTCGTTTGCGTTTACTGTGCGCAATCCCAAGAGTGACACAAACGATTACATCATATGCGCCCGAGGAGTGCGTGTTTTTGTAGACGCAGCTAATTATCAAATTACTTCTTCGTATTGCGTATACGTCAGCCGTAAATCTAAATCATTACGTGTGTGGTATGAATTCATTGCCTTGCCACGCTCTACGTCAAAATTACGACGTATTTTAAGTATAAAATTAAATTTCACGTGATTTTAAGTTTCACTGATAAACTATTATATGGATAGTACCGTGTATCTCAGTGATATTCATAGTTACTTAAGAACTGCCGGTTCAGTTCGCAATCAAATCCTGTTCATAATAAATATTGCTTGCACCAGGTAGAAATGGACTAGAAAGATGCAAAAATAAATAAATAAATAAAAGACCATGTTGTTGTGATTTCTCTCAAATGATTCCGTTTGATCAGAGGTGTATTAAACATTTTTTGTGTAGTTGTCCATGTACGTTTGTTGATGTTTTAAATTATTAATAAAGTCTTCTTTTAAGTAATAGTTGAATTAGTACAGTCACGGAAAGATGTTTAGGGGAAAGAGGAGTTTCCTGAACGACATTTTGAAAATACTGACTGGTGGTGCCTTAGCGATGAGATTTTATGTTTTTCTCGAGTAACTCGGAGGTGGCTGCTACTAGCGAAAATGTTTGACGGTAGTACGTCACGTTTTATTTAAAAAAAAAAAAAAAGTACTCTTCACTTTTTTTCCCTGGAACTAATACTTTCCGTCTTACAGGCGATGAAAATATTGTCCATTAGGAAAAATATTCTTATATCGATATGAACGTAATGTTCATTTTCGAATACGGTCAATTAAAATCAGATATTAAACGTGCGTAATAGGTGTGAGTAAAGGCAAGTTAATGTATAAATTGTTCCCTAGGTTGAACGGGAAGATTGAAACACGAAGGGAAATATGTTACTAGATTGAAGTCGTGCACTTTGCTCCTTCGAAGGTCACCAAATTGAAAATCGAGCTGTTGATTTACCGTTCTACATACCCGATCACGTCACAAGAACCATTTACAGGGTATTTAACATATTTATACCGACTTTCAACAGTGTACCGTATGAAGCAGTAGTGGTACAGTGCACAACACGCCAAGGGGTGTTAACAACTCATGGAATGTAGATATCAATTACCATTGACAGAAACGCAATAAACACATATCGGCAGAATATACACAAATTTCTGCACGCTGTTCTACATCGGTGGAGAGGAAATTGATTCTTAGTAATTCTGTGCGGCAGCTGTACCATTTTCCGAGAATGGCATCTTTGGTAACATGGCTAAATTCAGGTAAATCGATCACGCGTTTCGACTGATATACTTCATGTGTTTCAGAATACTTTTCTTTCACTAAGGGTTAGTGTAATATTATTTGTGGTTTTTTTTTATCATACAGAGCAGGATTGGGTGACTGAATCTATCCTTTACAATTTGTGTTATAATTATGGAAATAAAAGGCAATTCTGAGTAACAATACCTGTCATAAAGATGTAAATAATTTCTAAAAGACAAATCATATACGAAAACTTGTACCACGCGAAGAAAGACGATTAATTAAAAACAAGTAAAAGAACGGACGTGGAAAGTGACTGATAATATTAATCAATGTCTTGTAGTGGGCGAAAGTGTTATCCCGGAACCAAGTTATGTTACGTAAAATTTTAGGTTTTTTGTTACGGGGAAGTTTTAATCTGAAGCAATCGATAACGAATTTATCGGGTGATAGCAGTCACTTCCAGGTTTATCATTAAAGCGGGTATAAAACAATAAAAGACAAAGGTCTAATTTACTGCCATAGTACTTTACAGGCGAAATTAAGCAACTTCTAAAAAATAAATTATTTCATAAAATATTCTGTTTCAGATTTTGGGTGCACGTTCAAACATTAGTGTTACACTGTTGTCGAATGGAATATATTAGATGAGAAGGTATGCGAAATTCTGTGAAGAAACGCAGCACTAGAGAACAAAGAAACGCACTGGCCTTGTGGTTTCACTTGTTTACTGCCATTTTGCTTAAGCATAATATGGAGGCTCTGTGAAACTGGAAACATTTGAAGGGGAACGGGAAACACAAACAATTCGCTAAAAACAATTAGGAAGACAATGAAAGATAAAAATTAATTGTGCTAAACAAATGTAGTCTTTGGTAGCAGATATAGCAGACACAACTGTCGGCTTATGTGCCTGTTTTTTTCTGTACAGGTTGTTTAAAAAACAGATGACATATATATACACTAAAAAAGTTTATCACAACATGAAACTGCAAACTAATGGTTTCCGAGCAATGGTCTTCAAAACAGTGATATTCACAACCGCTTTTTTCTTCCTGCCTTTACAGGATCTGTTCAAAATGTCTATCTGCTTTCTGAATATCTCGTAAAATTTTCACTTTCTATTCCCAACATATTCCACGTCAGGCACCGGATATCTATACCATTGACTTTCTTTTAGATAAAGAGTTTGATACGTAAGAGAAATTTGTAATGGTCTTCAGCGAAGAATCCCGAAGAATACATTCTTCCCACCACCCACCACAAAAAAATAAAAACGAAAAAATTAAAGTTAAAATAATGATTTATTACAGCCTTAATATTTTCAATACGTAGCACAATAAGGTAGTAAAGGTAACAATGGAACGAATAACAGTATAGTAACAATGGTTTTGTATATTTTTAAACTAACGGCCGTGATAGGAGTTATCAACCAGGTTTTTTTACGAAGGTAGCTACATGCAGAAGGAAACCATTCTGGTGAATATAACATTTTGCAACTACATTAACTCGGAAACAAAGCCTTTATGGGCACATGTTGTACTGCACTTTTTTTCGTTCTTTTTTGGTGTACATATGGAGGATCATGTATGACAGTCGTCGGAAAAATATGTTTAAAAACCATGCTTTTGAGACATTCAACATGAATGCCTTTCAGGCATGGAGAAAAATTCTCTGTCAGCAGCTAGAAACAGACACCTTTTTGTAGGAAACATTCATTCGTGTAACAGCATAAAGAAGTCACTTCCCAGAACCGTACTACAATAAAGTGAATAGGTAATTTGAAATGCAGAAAATGCTCCAAACTTTTGCCAGTGCTGTTCATTAATTTTACTGCCAAATGTTACACACACTGAGACCTCAGTACATTTACTCTCAATAATGTAACTGCGTAATTCACTCGGCGAACACTCGACTGTAGATGATTTATAATCTTAGTTTTGCGCCTGTGTTGTGGGGTACTCTTTTTTTATTCAGTAAAATAGCGCTAGAAACGGAAACAACAGATAGTCGACCGAGTCGGCAGTTTGAAAAGAATCGGCTGTTGTTATACGTGTTCAAAATTATTCATTCTTCTGAGTTTAAGCAGTCAATGGGAACATATGAATGATACTCATTGATTCAGCAGTTTGTAGTTTAATATATCGATTCGATCATTATTCATTCATTTGTTGCGAATGAAACCAGTTTGTTGAAACAAATGAATGAAAATAGTCGGTACAGGCTACTGCAGTTTCGCGTACTAAATGAGCTATTGATTTAAACTGACAAGCGAAACCAGCATCTAATTTTTCTGCCGGTTCTGCTAGCCAGACGAGTATGATTTGAAGGCAGTTTCCCGTATTTCTGCAGGTGAATGCTGGGCTGGCTAATCATTCAGAGAAGAGTAATGAATGATTCAAATCTTTTTCGAGAAAAATTACTTCCAACGGGCGGCACTAAAAAGCAAGTGATGTACTCACGAAACAAAAAAGAAAATTTGCATGTTATATGCTTACTGGTCACGGCACCTTATGAGACAAGACTGCAAACCGGCGGGAAGATGGAGACAGAACTTCGTTAAAAGTAATTTTAAAAAGTAAGCGCTTATTTATTCAACAATAGATTTACAACTTAGCACCAGGTATTAAGCTATTAAAAGTAGGCCTAACAAAAAATTGATAACGTCAGAAGGACGAAATATTTGTTCTGAATTGAATATGTAGGTAAATTTTAAGAGTGCTTCATTTTTATAAATATATTTTATTTAATTCTTCTTGAACTGACAAACATTTTATGTCTCAAAAATATGTCAAAGTGCAGTCACTGCTCATGTAAACTGAAAAAAAGTATGTAATAGAAAACTCTTCTACCCGGAGAGTGACGGAAAACATCCTTTAACTGACATGACTGTCGGTGATACTTTGTCTCAGACTTAACGATAACACTGAAATCCAGAAAGTGCTATGAGTTAAAAGCAATTCACATAGCTGTTCTCGGAACAGCGACTAGTTTCATTCAGTTATTTCATTTGGTTGAAAATAAAGAAAGGGAGTAACAAAGAAAACGAATGCACGAGAGAGCAATCGAATCGCTAATCGGCTGATAAACGAACGAGTTAAAATTTCATGGAGTGGCTAACAGAGTAGTTATAGCATTCCTTGCGGCAACCAACGATAACTCAATCACCATGTTCTACTTAACGTTAGTCATAAAATTACGAGAAGCAGGCTTACTATTTGTGACCGAGTGTCGTTAGTGTAATCATTAATTTTTCTGGGAGGTGTTAACAAAATATAAACATATGTGCAATATTTTCAGGGTTCAGTTGTGCTAAAGCAACAAAGATTTCTCATTACACGTAATTATTTTAACGCAAAAAAAAGAAAAGAAACCGAGACATTATAAAATTACGTAAAAATTTATTAACTATGTCGGAAGCCTAATAGTGCTTCAAATGTAAGCAAACAAGTTTTATTACACTAATAATGACTTGGAGCTCTCAAAAAACAAAGCTGTAAATACGAATGGGCAACTTGTTTCCTGACTACCTCAGCTCACGCCATTTTCAAGGTAAATATACGTATCAGAAGGACGAGAGGTGTCTTCTGTCCACAGAAATGGCAACTATCTTTACTTTTACACCACATTCATACAAAAGAAGACACAGTATTATTAACACTACTAACAAAGTGACCTATTAAACGAGCTTTCGCAACTTCGAGCTAGCGGTAAAGTATCATAGTATAATTAAAAAATAACGAAATTTGTTCTAACCTTACAATTTCAATCTGTTACGCTGTTTTAGCTACTTGCTAAAGATTGAAATATTTGTTAAGCTTATGGGACTTTACTGCGGGTTCGTCAGTCCCTAAACTTACAAACTACTTATCAACTACCTTATACTAAGGACGACACAAACATCCATGCCCGAGGGGGGGATACGAACCCCCGACGGGGAACGGCCTCGCACATCAGAAGCGTCATAGCGCCTCAATGCGCTCGACCACTCCGCCACGACTGCTAAAGATTACAAAATAATGGAATGCAGTGATTTAAGCTGAGTTTGGGAGAAACAATTATAATTATCGTGGGAAGTCGAATATGGTTGCGATCAACTTGCAGTTTATATCTACATCGAAAAGTTTATCCGCATTTGGATTAAAACTCTTCTTACTGTTGGCATTGTGTAGAAATAACCACCGTTTATTTCATTTTTAACGTATAATGAGGCACAATAAATAGGCAATTTCAGTTGGGCGTTACACATTAAAGAAACAATGAAGGACGCGACTTGTTTGCTTAAGACATTAGCTACTCTTTGAAATTTTAACTCGTTGTTTTAACAATTTGTTGTCCCCTAAGTTCATGCAGCTGCTAACCTTTCGAGCTGCAAGATGAATCAGCATATTCTGACTAACATTTTTGTAGCGATTCCCTTGCACTTGCCAGTAGATCCAGCCTAGATTTTGCAACAGAACCTGACAAAATAAATAGTAGAATTATCTACTGTATCAAAACTGTGTTACTAAAAGAAACGAATTGCGTATGCGCGTTAGCCCATATGGATACAAAAATTTTCAAGATGGGCAACTTTTGTAAATATGAAACTGGTGATAAATGTTCTATTAGATGACAAGAGATTCGGCTGTTACAGATGGAATTATTAGGATTCGAAACACGGAATTATATTGAAAAAATATAGCAATTTTATGGTCGTCTCTTCAGATACCCATTTCGTATAACAGGTACTGTAATTCTTTCCCATATTCAGTGAGAATAGCAGTGTCGTAAGCGTAGGTAATCAGTGCTATTTTTTCACCGTTAATTTTAATCTCACTCCAGAATGTTTTTTGTGAGCGTCACTACTTTTTCGGTCCATACGTTGGACTTTAGGGGAGAACGTCTGGATCCCTGACTTGCCACCCGCCGCGGCTGAATCGCCGAGCGCATTGAGGCGCTATGCTCCGATAAGCGAGGCCGTTTCCCGTCGGGGGTTCGAATCCTCCCTCGGGCTTGGATGTTTATGTTGTCTTTAGTATAAGGTAGTTTATAGAACTAAGTACTTTGTAAGTTTGGAGACTGATGGCCCCGCGGTTAAGTCCCGTAAGCTTAACAAACATTTGGACATTTAGTAGTCGCGTGGTCTAAGGCATCGTGGTAAGGAATGGGTCTGCCGCTCCCGCCGAACGTTACATGTTAATGAGTGAAAACAAAAGCGAAACAGAGGTTACTTGGGATTATTGGTGACTTTTTTTAAATCTACCAATTGGTATTTGATATCCATGGATAAACGCCACGACGTCGTATTTACTAAGTGGTTGTACTTATATGGCTTGCGGTAGAGTAGCTGAGCGGTCTAAGGCGCTTTGCTGGAGAGACCCGGTTGTTGGCCGTCGGAGGTTCGAGTCCTCCCTGGGGCATGGATGTGTGTGTTGTCCTTAGGTTAGTTTACCTTATTTTAAGTAGTTTGTAAGCCTAGGGACTCATAACCAACGCAGTTCAGTCCCATAGATTTACAAACTTTTGAACATGTGGTTCTACCATAAATATCCCAAGTAGCTGATCACATCCTTGAGGTCAAAGTGCATGATGGCATGTACTGTGTGGCCAAGGACCAACACCGTCGCATTTAGTTTGGTTTTGGACGAGGTCTTCATGTCTGGTGCCAGTATTGCGGTGGAGTAGCCGAGCGGTCTAAGGCGCTTTGCTGGAGAGACCCGGTTGCTGGCCGTCGGAGGTTCGAGTCCTCCCTGAGGCATGGGTGTGTGTGTGTGTGTGTGTGTGTGTGTGTGTGTTGTCCTTAGGATAGTTTAACCTAGTTTAAGTAGTTTATAAGCCTAGCGACTGATCACCAACATAGTTAAGTCCCATATACTTATAAACGTTTGAACATTTTGTACTTGTATGTGGTTCTACCATAAGTACGCCAAATAGTTGATCATATCCTTGAGGTCAAAGTGCATGATATCATATACCGTGTGGCCAAGGACCCACACCGTCGCATATAGTTTGGTTTTGGACGAGGGCTTTATGTCTGGTGCCAGTTCCCAGCTGGTCTGGACTGTTGCTGGTGGGATCCACTGCTCCAGACAGTCTCTTGAGCTTTCTTACCTGCTTCCGAACCTCGCTATCTATCGCAGCATCAGAGCTGCCTCTCCGGCGCCTTCACCTTTCCAGCTGCCCTCTTACTCCAATGGCACGACCTCTCACTTCAACCTCCTTCCCTGTCTGGGATGATGATACTCCCAGACGCCCAATCACGAGCCCCTCACCGGCGTTCCGCCATTTCACTGATCGAGTTCGATCCTCCGGCTGCCGAGAGAGCGTCTGCGAGGGGAACGTTCACGATCGATCCGTCACGAGCGCCTGCGTGCGCGGTGGGTGGCTGACCGCAGACCGCTTGAGCCACGACTCTTGACGCCCCTCCAGTCTCCTGATTGCCGGTCTGGTCTGGCGGCACTTGCCGAGGTATCACTTACGGCTAGCTGGGCTCCCGCGCCCAGATTGCCGGAGAAGGTCCAACGTTAAGTGCGCCGGTTTTGCCACAGTGTACGAAGCCGCCACTCAGCAAGTGGCTACCACGCCCGCCTCACTGAAGTACCTCCGAAATCACTTCTGTCTCTGTACTCCACTCTCCGCCGAGGATAATAAGCAGCGTCCTATCTATCAATAAATATTTTCCTCCCAGTTGCTAATTTTCGATGGCATTACATTTATTTATTCACTCATCATCATCGCCACCATCATCCTGATTTAACACTGATTATATGTTTCAGTGTTCAGTCTGGAGCATAGTCCCCAGTGGCGTACTAACTATTAATTTTTGTTTATAGAGGGGTGGCAAGAATACCTATTTAGGAAGGAAGGAATCTTAGGTTTTGACGTCCCGTCGACAGCTTGGTCATTAGAGATGGAACTAACGCTCGGAGCTTTGGGTAAGGATGGGGAAGGAAATCGGCCGTGCCCTTTGAAAGGAACCATCCCGGCATTTGCCTGGAGTGATTTAGGGAAATCACGGGAAACTTAAATCTGGATGGCCGGAGGTGCATTTGAACCACCGCCCTCCCGAATACGAGTCCAGTGCGTTACCACTGCGCCACCTCGCTAGGTATACCTATTTACTGACTTTGTCAGGGCGAGGTCATGGAACTTTTAATCAGTACAGATGTTTTCCCATATTAGTAGCAGTTACAGAGTGAAATATAGGACGAAAAGAGAGGAAAGAATCTAGTAGTTGTTACAAGATGTTGTCAAAAGCAAAAATGGCTGACATCAAAGATGCTGGGGGCGGGGAGGGGGGGGGAGGTAGAAGCCCTAAAAAAACTTCGATATATTGGAGCGTTTTGTTGGAAATATCAAGCTTTTGGGCTTCCAGGAGAATGGAATAAGGAGAACATTTCGATATAGACAGGTCTTCGATAGATCGAGGTTTGACTGTACCAGTGTTCCATTAGCCCGTCTCCTCTCTTCACCTCTCTGAATCTGTCTTCTTTTGCTCCCCTCTCTCTTTCTTTCCATCTCCTGCTCATCTTCTTCTCTCACTACCCAGAAGACGTGTTTATACTCAGGAGAGCATTCATGGAGACATTCTACAGCAACTTTGAACGTGTGGGATGCCGAATTATCCTGCTCGAATTGCACTAGTCCGTCAAAATGCACAATGGACTAAATGGATGCAGGTGATCAACCAGGATAAGTACGTACCTGTCAGAGTGTCGGGGCCGCTCGACTGGAAGGGGCGCAGGTTCGAAATCCAATCGGACCTGGGATTTTTTCAGTTTGCTGTTTAACCCACCTTTCATCTCTCAATTTTGTGAGGAGTCCCCAGAAACGACCCGTGGTTCGGATTCCACGTCAAGCTGTAGGTCCCCTTTCCCTGGTTGGATAACTGGGGTAGGCTAGGGACACGCAAGTCGCCGAAGTGGTGTCCTATTGAAAGACTTGCACCAGGCCAATGAGCCATATGAAATTATTATAATTTATCTGTTAGATGTATAGTTTACACATCTTTAGGGCGCTATCTGCTTTAATAGAAAAATGATGCCAAAGATCGCTTTTTTGCAATTTATTTTTTTTATTTTTGCACGAGCAGTTTCAGCAGTGTAGCTCCCATCATCAGGTACTCTACAAATATACATGGAAGAATGTAACAACTGCGTACAAGATTTTACAAAAAATCTTACTTGCCTAATGTTATATACATACCATTTACATCAAATAACACAAGTTTATTGATATTTATGGAGAGTGCTTGAAACTTGCTTGTTTCATCTTATATTTTAATATACACGTTACTAATACGGCCAGTATGCTAGGAGACATTTTCAAATTAACGGACATACTCCAGAGACGCTGTTTAAGAGGATCTGAAATAAAAAAAAATAATAAAACTTACAAACTACTTATGAACACAAACATCCATGCCCGAGGGGGGCATTCGAAACCCCGACCGTAGCGGCCGTGAAGACTGTGACTGGCGCGCCTCAGACCGCTCGGCCACTTCGGCCGGCCCTAAGTGTTGTGACTGAAGTTGGAAAAAGTAGGAGAGATAATGGAAGAAGTCCAAGAAAGTCATTGCTCCATGTGAGAAATTACGAAACTGAAATTTATTTATGGAAAGTCAATGTATTACTTTCAGTTGTAATTACTTTGATTACGGTAATTGATGAAGTCAACCATTTTCATTATTTGGTGAAGTGTCCACTGAAAAGACTGTCCACTGGTAAGACTGAGCAATAGAGGCGTTTCGAATTATCAGTATTTTATTACTGCACGTAAGAATATAATTTCTCACTCAAACGGTACGCAAAGTGGTTGCAGAATAATAATAATTTGTGAAAGCGACTGTTTTTTCTCCTAGCGATAATGCTCACCGTCTTCTACTCTAGAACCGAAATGGCGGCTCCCTAAGGAACATTGCTGACCAGACCTGTCCTCTATAGACCTTATCAGAAAAAGTATTCGTAATACTACAGTAACTCTTGCGACCTGCAACATGTATCTATATAAAGCAGGGTGTCCGTATGTGTGTACGTGTTGCATACAAATCTGCAGTTTTGTTCCAATCTTTATGAAATTTTGTCCACGTAAGCTTCAACCCATGAGGACGGTCGCCGTAAGTGTAAGAATCACATACGATATATAGTTCACGAGATATGACGCCATATACAATGAGATACGCGAAAAACTGCTGCATTTAGCGACAATGCTGCTCATTTTCTCCTAAACCATTGGACCGATTTCAACCAAATTTGGTACACACATTCCTTACCGTGAGGTAACAATTGCTGCATGGTTAAGAAACACATACGGCACATGGTTCAAAAGATATTACATCATAACCAATAGAAATCGCAAAAAATGCCACATAATGCGGCGAGACTTTGGAAATACACTGTGTGAGAATGACAGTACTTAGCGACTTGCAACAAACTTTAAACATAATTTCAAACCTTTATTAAACTTTTTCTCGCTGGCAACCATAGTAAAATGATGAAAGGAAAAAGTTTCTCGCTTACTACTTCTCCGCTGTTTTTGGAGTAAAACTACGGCTCTCGGTATGACGTTACAATTTATAATTTGAACACTACAAATTGTAACGACAGGAAATTTTACAGACAGTATACACATATATAGTTGAATGTAGCTTCTAAATTGTATCACATTCCGACAAGTAGTTCATGAGATATGACCACGTAAACAGTAAGTTTCATGAAAAACCGCTCCATCACGCACCAAGTTTTAATCTATTACTTCTTTACTATTAATTGTATTCTCAAGAGATTTTACAGACATACAGCCTTTATACATATGAATATATACCGAAAAAAATGGCAGGAATAAATAAATAAATACCCGGGCAACGCCGGGTTTTCAGCTAGTAAGTTATACCTGAATTGAGCCCATAATGAATGCTATAGACGGCACTGCAGTGCAGTGGCGTAATGTCTAATGTAGGCGACTGATTTCTATCTGGATTCTTAGGCAGCGACGAGGTTATTGACTCACATATAGTGGGACGTCATTTGAGAGCGGGTTATATTTAGTAAACACCGAATCTAGAAGGGCCCGTTTGCGCAGTGTACGCGAGGCAGAGGCGAGAAAAACACGGACCGAAGGAAAGTGGATGTAGAGGAAGCAGAGGAAGGAAATAACCCGTGGCGGTAATAAGCAGAGCCTGTGGCCCGGCCATCCATCTTGGTGGTGCCGGTCAAAGCAGGTGGCGTTTTTTGTGAACGCCACTTCCACATCGCGTGCCCGCCCAGAATCACTGTGCGTTTCTTTAGGCGTCTGCACCTCCCGCGACACGGGCGTCCAGTTTCACTCTCTGTACTGCTTGTAGAGATTCTATCTGGCAGTGCTGGTTTCCACGTCTACATACAGTGACTCCACAAAGTATTCGTCCGGCCGTGGCGCAGTCATACAAACATAGCTGCGAAATGAATAATAACTATGTCCTTAAATTGATTTATTTCTCTACTTGGAAATAAAACGCTTTTTATGGTTCATATGTCGCTGAATTTGTTAACAAATACACACTATTTAGAATCACGCCTCAATGGACGTCAAACAAGTATTAGTCTAGTAAACAGTATGTGTGGTACTGGGCCGCTCTGTACACGCCTCTCTCGCGTTCGTTATGCAGTTGTGTTCCATCCAGCACAGTGAATAGCCTTCTCTCCGGTCTGAAAGCCGTTGAGTGATATTTACGTAATATGGGTAGAAAACGTTGCGAAACTACAAACGAAGAGCGAGAAATCTGCGTCAGGTTGTTTCGAGAAGGAAAATGTTTCTATGAAATCGGAGAAACAATCGGTAGACCTACCAGTACAGTGAAGAGCATTATATAAATATATATAGGTTTAGTCAGAGCAAAAAGTTCGAAAAAAAAATCACGAAGCGGTCGTCCTGCAATTCTGTCCAAGATGGAGAAACGACAGCTTCTTCGAGAAGTCATCAAAAATCCGAAACTGAGCGCTCCACAACTTGCTGCTGCTTTTCATGTACGTACAGGAAGGTCTGTTTCAGCACAGGCTGTAAGAAATACACTTAATGAAGCTGGGTATGGTGGCCGAACAGCCCGTAGAAAACCATAAATCAGTAAAATCAACAGAAGAAAGCGACTTGCATTTGCAAGAGAACAGAAATCAGATGGGTTTGATTTCTGGAAGAAGGTTGTATTTACGGACGAGAGTCGATTTGAGCTGTTTAAGTCTAAAGGGCGAGTAACAGTGTGGAGAAAAAAGAATTGTGAACTTGAAGAGAGAAATATGACAGCCTCAGTTAAACATTGAGGAGGTTCAGTACTTGTGTGTGGGTGCATGAGTGCAAATGGTGTGGAGGATTTGTGTTTTATTGATGGCATTATGGACCACAAGATCTACATAAATATCCTAAAAACACAGTAGTGTGAATCATAAGGGCCTTAATGGGGATTATATTTTCACACAAGATAATGATCCAAAACATACTGCTCTAGACACAATGCTGTGGCTGTTATATAATACGCCTCACTGGATGCAGACACCACCGCAATCCCCGACATTAATCCTATAGAGAATTTATTGCATTTACTCGACAAAAACATCAGGAATCGTTAGATATCCAGTAGAAATGATCTACAGAACGCTCTACAAGAGGAATGGCGAAAAATTACAGTGCAAACAACAGAATCTCTGGTGAAGTCCATGCCAAGAAGAATGCAAGCGATTATAAAGAGGAAAGGAGGCCCTACTAAGTACTAACAGTAACATTCTACGTTCAAAGTGTGATTTTCAGTTCTGTAGACGAATACTTATTTTGTGTCTGGAATACCTTCTGTCATGCATCGAACTAAAGTAGATGTAGACGGTGACCATTCTATTTCTTTGTAGGTGAAGAGTGAAATATATCATTAAGTTAGTAGGTAAAGTACCCTCCGCCATGCACCTACGAAATTTATTGTACACAATTACTTTCGTCTTGTTTTAAAGCTCAGGTGTGCAAAATTTAATCAACATCTCAGCCAAATTGTGGTTTTTGTCGAAGTCAGTATGTAAAGTACCCTCCGCAATGCACCGAATGAAATTTGATGTAGACAGTGACTTTCCTCTTGCTTTGAAGGTCAAGTGTGCAAAATTTCATCAAGATTGGAACAAAACTGTAGATTTGCATGCGATAAAAACACACACACGGACACACTGCTATATTTATAAGATTTGTCTCTAAGAAAGTTTCATGCTGAATCACGGTTCATTTATACCCGAAAAGACTGAAGGAGTAAGCAAATAAAGTCACACAAAGTCGACGAATTACTAAAAACATCCATATAACTGCTGAAACCGACAGAGACTTTTTCCAGCCGGTTGTATTGCATCAAGTGAAACCACTCAATGCCGAAAAGATTCATATAAAGGGCAGAGACTTTTTTCATTCGGTGGCCGCGCATCGACTGAAACCACTCAAACCCACTGTGTGAGTGAAAACATTCATATAGCGGCTACAACCGATAGCGACTGGTTTCATTCGATTGTTTCGCATCGACTGAAACCACTCAAACCCCGCCAGCGAGTGAAAACATTCATGCGGACACAGAGACTATTTTCATTCGGTTGTTTCATTCGACTGAAAAAACCGACTGAACGAAAAAACAACCGATTGACCAATCGGTTGTTAAAAACAGTCGGTTGTCCCATCACTAACTGATGAGCACGCAGTTTGGTCCGATAGATTTACAAGCATTTGAACATTTTTATCAATCCCTAGTCTTTACAAACTACTTAAACAAGGACAACACAAACATCCATGCTCGAGGGAGGACTGGAACCTCCTATGGCGAGCAACTGCGCTCCCTAGCAAGGCGCATTAGAGCGCTCGGCCACTCCACCGAGGCTGTTTTCAGTCCCGAATTTGATCCCTCGTCTATACTTTCTGTAGATGTATAACTTAATTAAAAATAAACTATATAATATCGCAGTTAATTGTGACGTCAGTAGTGTACGCATTCCCGCCGGGCGGAATCAAACCCGCGACCATTCCAATACGAATCCAATCTCTAACCGTTGAGCCAAACACCGCTTCCCAAATACACTGTTCAAAAAATGTTCAAATGTTTGTAGAGCTTATAGGACTCAACTACGGGGACATCAGTCCCTAAACCTACGTTCTACTTATGAACTAGCTAATACTAATGACGGCACAAATATCCATGCCCGAAGTTGGATTCGAACCCCCGACCGTAGTGACCGTGCAGAACGTAACTAGCGTTCCGCAATCCGCTCGGCCACCGCGGCCGGCGAACTCGCTGTCACGAAGACAATTGACAAGATGCATATGGTTATAAATCCGTATCAAAATTCCTCTTATTTCCTAAGCAATGACCATCTGGTGTTCCCAACTGGGGCAGTTTCATGTCTGACCACGCCGTACATGTTCCAAAGATTTGTCCTCTTTTTGTTAGTACCTTGTGGTAATTATGAAGTTCGTGTGGTATAAAAGTTAAACTGACACTCTGGCTTCTGAGCTGTAGTACAATGTGTCCGCAAAGTCTCGCAGCAGTGTCTCGCCTTGCGGGGCGGGTGAGGGTGGCAAAACATTAATGTCGTCGTATAAGCAACACTATCCCCACCCTACTACCACTGCAAATCCACGGGGAACACGTGCAGGTGCGCTTTGTCAGTGCTGCCAACTTTACACGCCCCGCAACGCGATACACGTGGAGATCGCCACTGCGGAGGAACACATTGTACTGGTTTTCACCTGCAGAAACAGAACAGGTCCTAACATAGCGCCCTGAGGTAGTTATCAAATTGACCCTCCGCGGATGAAGCGACAGTGTTTTGAGTAGTTATAAAAGTTTCGTGGCTCTCTGTCTGGAGAGCCGCTGTGTTGCCCCCGCCTGCAGTGCCTTTCTCCCCCCCCCCCCTCCCCCTACCGTCGGCGCCAGAACCTCATGGCCTGGGGCGCGTTCGCATCCTTCGCCGTCTGTACTTCTTTTTGTTTCTGCCTCTCGCCGCGCCGCGGCGCTCGGCACTGTGCGTTTGATGGTTTCTTAATTAACCCCTGAAACATACGTCTGTCTGACGGACGGGCCACAACTGGAAACCCAGGAAGAGCGGTAATTTAATATGTGCCCGAGTACCTGCCAAGGCGCCTCTCTCTCTCTCTCTCTCTTCCTTGTCCTCTCTTTCCCCTTCTTGTTTTCTCTCCATCTCGTTCTTCGCAACTCTTCGTCGTCGCACCTCGTTCCCGGGGCTCGGCTCCAGGGCAGGAGGTACCGCCGTCGGTTCTAAGGAGGTTTTAATAGGCACACCGGGCAGAGTCCGAGTTATTCTGATTTGGAGCCATCCACAGAGGCAACTAAGTGTCTCGCCGGCGTCGATCATAGGGCTTTCGCAATTAGGCTTCCGTCTCGATGAACCCATCTTGCAAGCCAACGAGCTTAAATTTCATAGAGTGGCAACAGTCTAGTATATACAGTCCCGACACTGTGCCTGAGTTTTGTTACGCGGCGCGCTAGTAGCGCCCCAAGCGGCTAGCCAGGTATACTACTCAGGACTGAGTGCGATATCCAGCTATTCTTGTTTACATTTGTTTCCGAAATGGTTTTTACTGCGGGGAATTTCTGTGCCGCAATCAGTTGTGTTAACGACAAGAAAAAGACTCGGCATTTATCGTTTCTTAGGTGGACATGTTGAAGGGGGTTTCAGATTTTCCTGCTGGGTGCTGTGATGAAGCTAAGCTGCTGTTAATAAGCCAGTTAGTCAAAAATCAGGCTGTTTTGCAGTATTAAGTTTCTTAACCAAGACTCGGTTTCCAATAATAAGAAATCAAACAAGAAGCTTAAGAAGTTAGCACATTTAGGCTGCTGATTTGTTTTGTATGTACTCAGTTCACTCTATTGGTAGTTACCTAGTGTTTGTTGCTTCCTTCTGATGATGGCATTGCTATGTTGTGAAACTCAAATATTTGCATTTAAATATTTGCATTTACATGAATTTAGTGTAATCAACATATTGAAATGATGATTTCAACATATTTCTACCATCATTTGGAAGTTGTTTGTCAAGCGCTAATGACTTAAACACATTGGTTTACGATCCCTTTGCATCTTGAAGGTGCAGGCCAGTGCTGTTAACGTAGGTACATGCGTAAGTTTATAGTTCTTCGGTGTCACTGTGGTAGTCAGCAGTTCTAGCCAACGTCGTAAATATGTTGCAGCTAACACTAGATTTTCAATTTGTAGTCATATTCACTTTTAGAATGAAACTTTCACTCTGCAGCGGATTGTGCGCTGATATGAAACTTCCTGGCAGATTAAAACTGTGTGCCGGAACCGGGACTCGAACCTGGGACCTTTGCCTTTCGCGGGCAAGCGCTCTACCGACTGAGCTATCCCGACACGACTCACGATGCCGCTTCACAACTTTACTTCCGCCAGTACCTCGTCTCCTACTTTCCAAACTTCACGGAAGCTCTCATGCGAAACATGCAAAGACTAAGCACTCCTGGAAGAAAGGATATGGTGGAGACATAGCCACAGCGTATGTATGTATGTAGATGTAGATGTGCCGGCCGCGGTGGCCGAGGAGACTGAGGCGCTTCAGTCACGGTCTGCACGGCCAGTACGGTCGGGGGTTCGAATCCCCCCTCGGGCATGGATATTTGTGTCGTCCTAGTTCGTAAGTAGTTCTTAAGTAGTTTGTAAGTTTAGGGACTGATGACCCCGTAGTTACGTCCCATAAGCTTTACAAACATTTGAACATTTGATGTAGATGTAGGCCTGACCATGAGGCCATTCCGTACGCTAAGCAGAGTGTCGGTGTCCTTAGGAAAGTGGGTGCTGGACCGCTGCGATCGGACGCGACTGTACCGGTGGGCAGGAGATGGGACGAGAGAGAGAGAGAGAGAGAGAGAGAGAGAGAGAGAGAGAGAGAGAGAGAGAGCTTCCATGGGGGGCTCGTTGGGCTGAGTGCTCGGTGGGAGGGGGGGGGGAGGGGAGGGGAGGCTGGCAGAGGCGACTCACAAACGGACGCAGCCGCCGGCCGGCGCTGGAATGTGTTTGAAAAGCGCCGTTTGTCTTCATCACGCCGTGACGTCAGCCGGGCCCACCGGGCTCCCCCCACCACCGACGGCAAGGCGAGGCGAGCAGCGGGCTGTGACGTCACGGCCCGCGGGCTGACCACTCGGCCACCAGCGCGTCAGCAACACCTGGCGGGCCCAGCGCGCACTAAACGGGTTACTCGCCGACGCTACACGCCCAGTCCGTCATCCCTGTCCGAACCTAGCGAACTGGCGGCCGTGAAACGCAGGGACGTGTACCGGGATTGGAATGAACGGTGCGTTAAGGCTAGTTTACACGACGACACTACGTTTCATGAACCTGCGCTACTGGCCAATGCGCATGCGCGGCAGGCGTTCGCGCAACTCGTTGCCGAAACTAAACAGTTTCGGCACCTTCCAACTTTGGCGAAACCAGTGAGCTCAAAGATAATCTGGAGTATCTGTGTATTACGAAGTCGTGATGGTCTACGCCATATTAGTGAACGTATATCTGTCATACGCCATCCAGCTGTTAGTATAATGTGGTTACGAAGAATTTAACATTCTGAAATTTATTATCGTTTCTACTAGTTGCTTACGTAAAAACTAACTCATATACAACGGGTACTATCTGTTCTGAAAATGTGAATAATATTTACAAAATATTCGAAATATTCGAGACGTATAATTAACCGAACTCCTAAATCGAAGCAGTAGAGCCGGCCGCGGTGGCCGAGGGGACTGAGGCGCTCCAGTCACGGTCTGCACGGCCACAACGGTCGGTGGTTCGAATCCCCCCTCGGGCATGAATATTTGTGCCGTCCTTAGTCTTAGTTAGTTCATAAGTAGTTTGTAAGTTTAGGGACTGATGACCCCGAAGTTAAGTCCCATAAGCTTAACTAACATTTGAACAACCGGAAATTAGTAGGCTATACACCAAAGGCAAATACAAAACTGAACACAAGAAATACCGTCTATAGCAGTGCAATTTATTCATTTAATGAAATGTGATAGAAACAGTAGTTATGAAGAAAAATATGACTCACATATGGTTCTGAACTCTATTTTATTTCCTAAAACCATAAGCGACACTAACTTCATTAGTATGTATTTATTAATCAATCGTTCATAACTTATTTTCAGAGGACACAAGGTTCAAAACAACAACACGACCTATACGTACGGTGTTGTCAACATAACCGTTGAAGAGCGTCACGTTTTTCACAGATACAAACCACTAAAGTTGTGTATCCAATGTTAATAATTGAGATCACTAGGCGCAACTGACTGCGCGTGTTTTTGGGTTAGGTTGTGACCAAGACAGCACAAAATACAATGTACAGGGGGGAACGGAAGAAATAATTAGGGTTTTGAACATAAATGCATTGAGTTGGTGTTTGTGCGATTTTAACGGTGTGTTAGTGCTCTTCTAGCAATTATTTGTGAAATGAAATATTGATGGGTTAACGATTATTGAATTGCAGACTAAAATACATCCAATTCGAAATACCTATATAAACGAAGTATGGCAACTGTGGATTTCGGAACTCGGTACAAGTACTGCAGAGACGAATATCTACTTGACAAAAAACGTAATGCAATTTGTAATTTCAGTTCTGGTAACAATGCTTCATTCATAACAGTATCTTGTTTATTTATTGCATTACTAACTCTGTTTAAAATGAACGTTAACTGCTCTGGTGACATTCTAACTTGATTAAAATAACTTCTAGGGTCTTCAACCACAATTTCTTTCAGCAAGGTCGCTGAGCAACATACCTGACGTCTTTTTTTAATCTATTCACGAACCCAAACACGTTTCTTATTCTTTTTATGTTTAGCCTTATGTAGCGACTTCACACACACAAGCAATAGATTCGCCACAACTCTTACAGCTAGCAAAACTTTCATTTTACAGCGACTACGGCACTCACAAAACAACGAAACTGAAGTGTCTACAGACATATACGAAACCAGTTGCGCGAAATTCATTTCATGCAGCGAGTTTCGCAACCTAGTGTCGTCGTGTAGACTAGCCTTTAGACACCTGGTTATTTACTAGAGTAGAGCTTCCGTTTTTTTTTATTCGTGTCAGAAGCGTCATGTGTACAGAAGTTTATAAAGGTATAACATACAGAGATTACTTACATACATGTAAACTAAGAACTATAAACAAACAGACAGAACTATTATATACATTTGGCCGAAAAGCGGGCTACGTCGACAGCGTTTGGGGTTGCCAACTTCACGTCCTCTAAGGTGCAGTGTGAAGTACATTCAGGGCAGTTATACATGTGCTATGTCGTCTGCACGTCTCCGCAGTAACAGAGGATAGATACAGTAGAATATCCCCAGTTCATAAGATTATCTCTTGACGGTGCAGTGTTGGCGCGTAGCCTGTTTAGTGACTTCCAAACCGTCCAGTCGTCATTGTGGCCTGGTGCCAATTCTCCCTTTGGTTCCATCCAGCGAGTTTCTCTCGATCTCTTCCATCTGTCCACTCTAGATCCGGGTTGGTCACTAAGGTTGTCGGTAGAGCTTCCGTTAACAACGAGCGCTCTCAGAAATAGCATGGCCACAGCAGCCAGCGGCTATTGATTTCGCCATTGCCATATGAGAGAACACGGTTTGGTACTAATCGATGGCGAGGCTTCGGCTAAAGCAGAGGTGATATCGGGCGTTCCACAGGGTAGTGTTACTGGTCCTCTGCGATTTCTTATTTACATAAATGATTTAGGGAAAAATATGAGTGAAATAAATCGCAATTTGCGATAACTTATGGCTTCACTGTAGACAATTAATTGTCGTCTCGATACCTCACGGTTTGTTCTGCCTGATGCTGGAATACAGTATTGTGGCTGCGAGCATTACAGAACAAATAGGCTGTGGTAATAGGAAAGACACAGCGTGGCGAATGGAGATTTGGGTGTGGCGGGAGACGTGCAGGGAAGAGTCCTCTGCAGTCGGGCTGGTCACTGTGTCCTCGGTGGCGGAGTGGTCAACACGACTGCCTAGTAAGCAGGAAATCCCGGGTTCGAATCCCGGCCGGACACAAATTTTCATTCGCCGCACTTCCATCTAAACCTAGTACAGTGCAGCCATAACTGATTGCAAATTGCGATTTATTTCATTGACTGAACGCTGTAACATCGTCAAAAATACATAAAAATCTGAGTAGTTCTCCTAGGTTGTTTGCAGATGACGTGTGACGTCTAGTGAAATCATCTGAAGATCAAAACCAACTACAGAACGATCTGAATAAGACATCACTATGGTGTAAAAATTGGCAGTTGACTCTAAATAATGACAAGTCTGAAGTCGTTGACATGAGTACGAAAAGAAATCTGTTAAACTTTGTTTACAAGATAAATCAATCAAAAGTGAAGGTCGTAAACTCTACTAAATACCTAGGAATTACTACTACTTCAGACTTAAACTGGAAATAACACGTAGATAATGTCGAAGGAATGACGAACCAGAGACTGCGTTTTATTGCCAGAACCCTTAAAAGATCCAACAGAAGTACTAAAGAAACTTCATGCTCTACACTTCTACATCCTTTTTTGGAGTATTGCTGCCCGATGTGGGATCCTTATCAGGTGGGTCTGACGGAGGACATCGAAAGAATCCAAAGAAGGGCAGCTCGTTTCGTATTGTCACGATACAGGGGAGACAGCGTTACGGAAATGATACAGGATCTGGGATGGGAATCATTACAACAACGGCGCTTATCGCTGCGGCCTGGGCTACTTACGAAACTTCAATCATCAACATTCTCCTCCGAATGCTAAAATATATTGTTGACTCCCACTTACATAGGTAGAAACGATCATCAGAATATAATATGAGAAATTAGAGCTCGAATAGAGAGATTCAGGTGTTCTTTTTTCCCGCGGGCTGTTCGAATATGGAATGGGAGATAAATAGTATAAAGGTGGTTCGATGAACCCTCTCCTAGACACTTAAATGTGATTTGCAAAATATCTCATGTAGATGTAAATAAAAGCTAAAATAAATAAAAATATCACCCTGACGTGATTTACATCCCATGTTGGGCTTTCATGTGGTTTTCAGATTTACGTAATATTTTCGACAAATATATCGTACATTAACCCAGATGATCCTGATGCCCTTCCAGAAGGATGGTGTTTCGTTTTTATAAACATTTAAAGTAAATTGTTTCCTTTTGACACAAAACACCTTCTCGAACATTGGACTGTCATTTGAATATCAATCACTGACTTACAAATACTAACAAACATTGTTTTAGTGCGTTGTTCTATAGTAGTCAGCTTTGAAGATAAATTCTTACGCAACGAATGAGTTACTTAACTCATGATTTTGGGTGTGTAATACTTACACATCAATTTCCTTTTTTTTTATTCAGAAACATATGGATGGCTATACGATTATAATGTCATATCTAACATGTAATATTAGTATTTTCAGTTTTACTTCGTTCCATAGGGAAGGCGTATTATGTCGAGACTAAGGGTGCAATTCGTGTAAAGTCGATGTTGCAGTATTTGAACGACCTATTACAGATGTAATAAACTATCTTTTAAACTATAAGTAAACAAAAAAAGTAAGGATCATCTGGGTTAATAAAATAATACAAAATGTAACATATAATACTAATATATTTTTATATATGTAATTTCATATTATTTATATTTTAATTACGTGGACCATTTAATAAGTAATGCTCCGCATTTTTTCAAGAAGCCATTGTATAATAATTTCGTGTTGCTCATTTGCCTGGTGCAAGTCTTTCGATTGGACGCCACTTCGGCGACTTGCGTGTCCCTAGCCTACCCCAGTTATCCAACCGTGGATGGGAAATGGGACCTACAGCTTAACGCCGAATCTGAATCACGTGTCGTTTCTGCCGATCGCTCACATCATTGAGAGGTGAAGGATGGGTTAAAACGCAGATTGCCTTAATACATATAGACAAACGTCCTTGTCGATGTTTTTCCTGTGCACCGGTGAAGCCTCTGACTCAAGTGTCTGCAGACTTATGAAAAGGAAGACACACTGTCGACGTATGAAAACAATATTTATAATGGGTAACGATGTTTAGGGGCAAACGCAGCTACCACTAGCTTCAGCAGTGGGTCCAGTTTACTTTTGTTTATATTTATTTATTATTATTTTTAACTGTAAATAGCACAAGGTGTTGATTTTTTAGGACTGGACTTCTTTCACTGACAAAACGTACTCAACACAAGACACTATCCATTCCGTTCAGTGGCTCTTCTGGGTCCTTTGATGCTTCTGACGTAAGTCTCTGAAGACATGTGCAAGGATAATACACTGTTGAGGTATGGAAAGGAGGTGACGTTGTTTAGGTAGAAACTGAGATACCACTAGCTTCAATACTGGGTCCAATCACTGTTATTTCCATTTTATTTTCTATCAGTAAACGGCACAGTGTGTAGATTTACCATGGCTGGATTTCTGCCATTGAGAAAACATACTGTGACAAGTCACTGTCCATGTCGTTGAATGGTTCTTTCGGGACCATTTCTGCCTCTGATGTAAGTCTCTGCAGACTTATGCAAAGATAATACCCTGTTGTGGTATGAAAAAGGAATTTAAACTAGATGAGATTATTTAGGTAGAAACTAAGCTACCACTAGCTTCAATACAAGGCCCAATTTACTTTTATTTTTATTTTAGTTTCTAATAGTAAATTGAGAAAACATACTCTGACAAGTCATTGTCCATGTTGTTGAATGGCTCTTCCAGTTCCTTTCCTCTCTCTCTGACGTAAGTCTCTGACGACTTATGCACAGGATAATGCACTATCGACATTTGAAAATAGAATTTAAGATGGGTGAGTTTGTTTAGGGAAAAACTGGGCTGACGCTAGCTTCAATAGTGAGCCCAGTTAAAATAATAATAATAATAAACAGTAAATGGTACAATGTGTATATGAAATCAGAATTTCAAATGGGTAAGTTTGTTTCGGTTGCACAGTGGTAGAGTGCCAGACTACAAATCCAAAGGTCGCGGGTTCTATCCCCGCCAGGTCCTAGGATTTTTATCTGTCACTTTTCACTTCTTTCACCTCTGGCAGTATTGCTCGTGTGAAAAATACCGAGTAGCACCGTGGTTCGGAACCCATGTTAAACTGTAGGTCCCCCTATAACTGGCTGGGTAAGTCAGTTCGAAGGTCGAAGGAAGGCAATGACATACCACCTCCAAACAGGATGTAATGTTACCTTTTTTTTTTTTTTTTTTATTTTATCGCTGGTGTTGTTACAAGATCAAAGTCGAAAACCGGAATTGAAATTTAACTAACCGTAAGATCAGCAATGAATATTAATTTTTCAAATGGTTTTCAGTTCTCAGTAGCAATGTAAGTTAAAAATTACGACAACACCAGAAAGCACCATACATAAGAAAATAGCGGAATCAGTTACCTGGTATGTATTCATTGGTGGAAGCCTTGAAACTGCAGTTGAACCTGTATGAATTGATTAATATCTTCGTTCTCGTAAACTGATGCTTGGTTTCATGGCTATTAATTATTAAAATTTTAAGACCGTGTGCAATTTTGATCACTATGGTTATCGAAAGTTAAAGAAATTATCGGACTTCGCTTTTAACAGAATGAAGATTTCCTGCAGACACTGAATTCAATTTTTAATATAAAATGAGAGTAAATAAATTTTGCATCGAGAATGTTCTTTTGTCATCATGAGATAATCGGCAACAATGACCAAGCATCAATTTAGTAATATTGCTGAAAATCAAGTAATAAATTAAATGAAAGATGGGGAGAAATAGTCATTATTTAAACAAAATAGGAATTCCAAATGAAATTTAAAATTTATTGCGTTAAAGGATGCTAACCAGGGCTCACACTTAAAAATTTCTGGAGGTCGAGTAAAATACGTCCGCTCAGTATAAAGGTAGAAAAACGAAAGACGACAAGCGATTCCGTTTTCTCTCCAGATCGTTTGAAATAGTTGAAGGTATTAATTGAAACAAGGATAATCAAGAGATTTATTGGCAGAGAGATCGGGTGCTAGCGACAAGCGTCGCAGATAAAATTTTCAATAAAAAAATATTAATGTATCGCTACAAGGACGATGCCTAGTAAACCACTGTGGTGTTCAAACCAATCTTCGTATTGTTGACTGTTTTACCATTAAGTTTCTTTAGGGGGAAACTGAGTTTCCACTAGCTTCATTACTGAATCCAATTCTATTTTATTTTATTTTTTTTTTATTTTTATTTTTTTTATCACCAAACGGCACAACGCATAGATTTGCCAGGACTGGATTTCTGCCACTGAGAAAACATACCCACGGGGATTTGAAGACTGAAACAAGCCATGATGCACTGTGGAAATGTAAAAGGGGAGTGCGAAAGGTGGTTGCTGAGGGGGAGAAACGCAATTACGAGAGTGGTCCTGGCTGGGCCGCTTTGTTGGTCCCGTCTCCCCCCCCCCCCCCCCCCGCGGTCGCGGTGTGTGTCTAATTGGCGACCAATCGTGGAGTCTGCAGTAATTGGGTGTCAGCCACCTCTGAGAGCCGCGGCCGACAGCTGGACGAAGACGGACGTCCGAAGCCGGCAGCGCAAAAGGACCACTGGGGAGCTGAGGCCCTGTTAATGGAAAGGAGCGCCCGCCAGGAGAGCTGGCGGGGCCCCAAATACTGGCGCCCGTGACGTCCACGAGACCAGCACTTTTCACTCTTTGCACGCCCAACTTGGCCTGAGATGACTGCGAGTCTCCTGTGTAATTACTTACAAGTAGATGAACACACACCTCCAGCCGTTAATCTTTATAAAATCCTTTATTACTATTCGCAAATGATAAAGGAAGGGAAGGAAGAAGGATAGGAAAGAAAGGATTGACAGTGGCCGCATTTGGGCATCGATGTTAAGCAATGGCGACAAGTGAATATGTGATCCGAAACGGGAATCGAACCCGGGTCTCCCGCGTCGGGCCAGCGGTCGCCTTGACCACTTGGCCACCCGTGCTCGCCTCCCGTCCGTCTCAAACTTCCACAAGTCGCACGCTATGTTTGTAGCGCCCCTATCGTGCATGCCCTCTTACACTCGCCATTACGCCGGCCGCGGTGGCCGAGGGGACTGAGGCGCGTCAGTCACGGTCTGCACGGCCATTACGGTCGGGGGTTCGAATCCCCCCTCGGGCATGGATATTTGTGACGTCCTTAGTCTTAGATAGTTCATAAGTAGTTTGTAAGTTTAGGGACTGATGACCCCGCAGTTAAGTCCCATAAGTTCTACAAACATTTGAACATTTGAGCACTCGCCATTACGGATTCACGTGCGTGATCGTACGTATGACCGCATCTGCGGTGAAATAACTGAAGCTAACGCTGTCGTCGCGTTTAATACTTACTGTGTTGGTGTGGTGTCTGTTCTTTCGGACGTCCGAAAGAACAGACACCACACCAATACAACCTTTATTACTAGTTTCGATTACTCATTGGTACCATCTCCAAACACTGTAAAAGACAACAATGATGTAACAACGTATCTACATCCACATCCGTACCCCGCAAGCCACCCGACGGTGTGTGGCGGAGGGTACCTTGAGTACCACTATCGGTTCTCCCTCATATTTCAGTCACGTATTGTTCGCGGAAAGAAAGATTGTCGGTATACCTCTGTGTGGGCTCTAATCTCTCTGATTTTATCTTCATGATGTCTTCGCGAGATATACGTAGGAGGGAGCAATACACTGCTAGACTCCTCGGTAAAGGTATGTTCTCGAAACTTCGACAAAAGCTCGTATCGAGCGACAGAGCGTCTCTCCTGCAGAGTCTTCCACTGGCGTTTATCGATCATCTCCGTAACGCTTCCACGATTACCAAATGATCCTGTAACGAAGCGCACTGCTCTCCGTTGGATCTTTTCTACTTCCTCTATCAACCCCACCTGGTACGAAAACGTTCAAATGTTTGTAGAGGTTATGGGACTTAACTACGGGGTCATCAGTCCCTAAACTTACAAACTACTTATGAACTAGCTAATACTAAAGACGGCACAAATATCCATGCCCGAGGGGGGATTCGAACCCCCGAACGTAGTGGCCGTGCAGACCGTGACTGGAGCGCCTCAGTCCCCTCGGCCACCACGGCCGGCCACTTGGTACGGATCCCACACCAGTGAGCAGTATTCGAGCTGTGGGCGAACAAGTGTACTGTAACCTACTTCCTTTGTTTTCGGACTGCATTTCCTCAGGATTCTTCCAATGAATCTAAGTCTGGCATCTGCTTTACCGACAATTGATTTTATATGATCTTTCCATTTTAAATCACTCCTAATGCCTACACCCAGATAATTTATGGAATTAACTGCTTCCAGTTG
This sequence comes from Locusta migratoria, assembly GCA_026315105.1. Classification (NCBI taxonomy): domain Eukaryota; kingdom Metazoa; phylum Arthropoda; class Insecta; order Orthoptera; family Acrididae; genus Locusta; species Locusta migratoria. The sequence goes on along the minus strand of CM048754.1, from coordinate 73,693,721 downwards.
CTGCCCTGCTTTAGTGTAGCTAAAAGATAAAGGATCTTCCTTTCTATTTATTCGCAGCACATTACACTAGTCTACATTGATATTCAGTTGCCATTCCCTGCACCATGCGTCATTTCGATGCAGATCCTTCTGCATTTAAATACAATTTTCCATTGTTACAACCTGTCTACATAGCTACTATAGCATCATCCGCAAAAGCCTCAGTGAACTTCCGATGTTATCTGCAAGGTCATATATATATATATATATATATATATATATATATATATATATATATATATATATATACAGCAAAGGACCCACGACACTCCCTGTGACACACCTGACATTACTCTTACAGCGAAGACTTTTCTCCATTTAGAATGGCATGATGCATTCTGTTATCTAGGAACTCCTCAATCCAGTCACACAATTGGTCTGGTAGACCTTATGCTCATACTTTGTTCATTAAACGTCTGTGGGGAACTGTATCAAACGCCTTGCGGAAACACCGCATCTACCTGAGAAACGGTGTCCATGGTCGTCTGAGTCTCTTGGACGAATAGCGCGAGCTGGGTTTCATCGGACGCCTTTTTCTAAATCCATACTGATTCCTACAGAGCAGATTTCTGCCCTCTAATCCGATGTCTATGTTCTTAAGTTCCCGATCGTGTATCTCCTCAAAATATTCTATACGAGGTGCGTTTGAAAGGTATGTTCAAAGTCCGAGAGATTGCACTACCGGTGTATATCGAGGTCATGCTTAATTAGTAGCATCTTTGGAAAGAACGCACACAAAGTTTCATCCATATTGGTCTACTATGTACAGCTCTTATATGATGTGATAAAAGTAATTTCAAAGCTTTCAATGGCAATTTGGTGTGAAACTAATTGCTATAAGTATAGCAGCGTGATGAAAGAGGTTCCGTTCGATATGCTGCTGTTCTTACAGCACTTAGTTTCACACCACATTATCGTTGACAGCTTTGGTACTACATCATATTAGAGCTCTACACACTGGAAGTTCGTTGCGGTATGATACACAGGTCCACTTTGACTGCACTACAGACATGGCACTTGTATGCTCTAATGGCTTTATGTTGACATTCACTCTGCTTCTTCTTAATTGAGAAGCTGTAACAGAAGAGATTTAGCCTCTCACATTATTTCTTAATATTAGATGATATTGGTTAAGTGCTTGTTTATATTCATCATCCTATTAGTTTCCGATGTATTGTACCCCTACACATGACGTTAGTGTGAATTCACTATATTTAACGTGTATATCGTGCATGTAATTTAATCTATTACTTTGTACGTGTACATTGTTATATCTGTCATTGTTGTTGCGTTGTACAGGATCGGAAGATGGTACCAGTGAGTTACCGAAACTAGTAAAATGGATTTATAAAATTAACGGCTGAAGTTGTCTTTCGGTCTGTTTATAAACACTTTTGACAGTTGTGAACATACACTCATAGATCGAGTGCCATGTGGACAGTCACTTTATAAGTTACAAAAACAATATTTATACTACTGAAATAGTTGAAACCCGTTGTTGCCTGTGTATTTATTTATTCAATAATCTTTCAGTCAATCTTCATTGCAATCCTCTCTCTTTCTTTTTCTCTCTCTCTCTCCCTCTCGATATCTTCCTCTCCGATCCCTCTGCCCATATTCTGTTTCCCCTCTCTCGTCTCCTATCTTGAACCCTCCATCTCATAGTCCTCTCTCTGTCAATTCCGGGTTCTCCACCGGTAATGCTGCAATTCAGTCTGGTGTTGGTCCACCCTTAGCCTTGATGACAGCTTCCAGTCTCGCACTCATACGTTCAGTCAGCTGTTGGAAGGTGTCTTAGGGAATGGCAGCCATTCTTCACGGAGTGCTGCACTGAGGAGAGGTATCCATGTAGTTCGGTGAGGACTGGCACCAAGTCGACGTTGCAAAACATCCCAAAGGTGTTCTGTAGGGTTCAAGTCAGGCCAGTCCATTACAGGGATGTTATTGTCGTGTAACCACTCCGCCACAGGCCGTGCATTACCAACTGGTGCTCGATCGTGTTGAAAGATGCAATCACCATCCACGAATTCCTCTTCAACAGTGGGAAGGAAGAAGGTGCTAAAAACATCAATACCTCCAAATATTACTGTTGGCACTACCAACGCTGTTAGATGACGCTCACTGGACAATCTTCATACCCACACTCTGCCAATGACCTGATTTCAAGATGGCGGCCATGAATGAGATTTACTCCAAAAGTTGCGGTCCCACATCAAGTCTCTGTTCCTATCATGACTTTTCAATTTTCCCTCTTTAATCTTCCAACTTATGAAGAAGTCCAAGGACTTTTGACTCGCCCTGCATAATTGGTCCCAGTATTGAATCATGTAGTATTTCCGAAACAAAAGAAACTTTTATGACTTTGTGTGAGCTTGTACGATGTTATAGTAGCTTTAACAATGTCCTGTGGCAGTTGCAAGTGGCGGCGCCTCATTGGACGACTCCTGTTAATGTCGGATTTCAAGATGGCGTCCATGAGTGAGATTTACTCCAGAAGTTGCGGTCCCACATCAAGCCTCTGTTCCAATCATCACTTTTCAAATTTCCCTTTAATCTTCCACCTCATGAAGGTGTCCAAGGACTTTTGACTCGCCCTGTATAATTGGTCCCAGTGTTGAACCCTGCAGTACTTCCAAAACAAATATTTCAATGTTTCCTTTAATCTTCCAACTTATGAAGGTGTCCAAGGACTTTCGACTCGACTTGTATAATTGGTTCCAGTATTGAACCTTGCAGTACTCCCAAAACAAATTAATTTAAATTTTTTCCTTTAATCTTCCAACTTATGAAGGTGTCCACGGACTTTTGACTCGAACGGTATAATTGGTCCCATTATTGAACCTTGCAGTACTTCCAAAACAAAATAATTTCCATTTTTTCTTTAATCTTGCAACTTATAAAGGTGTCCATGGACTTTTTACCCGAGCTGTATAATTGGTCCCAGTATTGAACCTTACAGTACTTCCAAAACTTCCAACTTATGAAGGTGTCCAAGGACTTTTGACTCGACCTATATAATTGGTCCCAGCATTGAACCTTGCAGTACTGCCAAAACAAAATAATTTCAATTTTTTCTTAATCTTCCAACTTATGAAGGTGTCCAAGGACCTTTGACTCGCCGAGAAAATTGGTCCCAGTATTGAACCTTGCATTACTTCCAAAACAAAATAAACTTTTATGAGCTTGTACGAGGTTACAGTAGCTTTTGATGTTATCTGTGACGGTGGCAAGCGGCGGCGCCTCATTGGACGACCCCTGTTCTTGTGTTTCAGAGCGGAAGCGCGGACGGCAGACGTACACGCGCTACCAGACGCTCGAGCTGGAGAAGGAGTTCCACTTCAACCGCTACCTGACGCGCCGCCGGCGCATCGAGATCGCGCACGCGCTCTGCCTGACCGAGCGCCAGATCAAGATCTGGTTCCAGAACCGCCGCATGAAGTGGAAGAAGGAGAACAAGTCCAAGCCCGACGCCGGTCAGAACGGGGACGGCAACGCGGGCTCCGACATCACGCCGCAGACGTCGCCGCAGTGAGCTGCACCCTCCGCCACGCACCTCCGGCCTTCCCCCACGTCAGCGGGACTCCCTCCCCCCCTGCCCTGTCCCGCCCCCTCCCCCAGAAGCTGTCCCCGAAGAAGAGTATTATGACGTCCACCCCGATGGAGGATCCCCGAAGAATCCTGCGGCTGTCCCTTCCACCCCGTACATCGCTAGAGAAAAAGAACCTCACTACTCAATACGACAGCCATTTCTGCAAATTACACAGCTGTGCGTGCGTGTTTGTGTGTGTATGTGTGCGCTAAATTATATATAAATACATATATACGCGTATAGTCACTATATTTAAGGAAGCAACGCTTGGAACTGTAGCAAGTGAAGACAGTGGAGAAATTAAAAAAGAAAAATATATATAAATGTGCTAAAAAAGTTTTGACAAGTCCAGTGTACATAGTCACTAAGCATAATCAAACTGTTTACTGTGCGTTTCTAGACGTGTGTGCGTGTGTGTGTGTAAGCGCTTTTTAAATTAGGAACTTCGCTGCAGATGGGATGTGGCACATTATGGCTCAGACGCATAGGAACGTTGACATCCTAGGCTCAAAAGGATGCTTGGAGATCTGAATCTCTTCAGTTGACATCCTGAGCAAACTGAAGGCGCATCCCACGTTTTCTTATTGCATCGCATCTAAGCTCTCTGTCGTTCATCAGACGGAACTCGTGTAGAAGGAAAACAAACATAAAGGAATACACAATTTTGGCGTACTAGTAGAAGAGCAAAACATAATTACAAGCTTAGTACCACGAGCCAACATTTTTCCTAGAAATAAACAAACGACAGATGTGCTTGTGTTTAATAGTAGGTGAAACGCTACAGTAATCGTTGTCACAACCTTTTTGCCCTCATGCCAATGTGATGCATCTAAGAAGAACCTATCCTTTTTTTTTTTACCAATGAAAGCTGAGAATACGTTTTGCATTGCCCCCTTTTGTTAAATAACAAGAAAAGAGAGAAAAAATGAAAGTGACTTCATCAGTGGAGCGGCTGACTTTTTTGGTCTGCCAAGAATCAGGTGCAGCGAGAGAACAAGAGTGGTGTATTGATGTACAAAACACACATATATCGCTGATGTGTGGACTGTGTTCAAAACCTCAGAGACGAAACTTCTCTGTAAGAGGAAAGTGATGATAGTCTATCTTTGTGGATATGTGTGCAAAGGCTGCCTACGATGTTGGTCTGCCAGGATGCCATCTACGACAACGTCATAACATGCCGCTGGTGGCTCAGTATCTTCACGCTTTTGAAGTGCTTAGCTCTCTGTGTGTTGTGCGTGTGCAGGCAAAGCTTGTAGTGCTATTCTAGGAAATGTAGGAAATAATGAAAAATTGCGAGCATGGTTTTTATGGTGTCCAGGAAGTGAAAGTTGTTCAAGTGAAAGTTGTGGAAAATGGTGTTGCAATTTTTTTTGTTCCCCATCGTGTGGTCATGGTAGAGTTTTGCCCAGTTAAGGGAGTCACCATCACTGGTCCCCAAAGGGTCACTTCGGTCAACTACCCCAACATGCCCTGCCCATCTTCAGAGGGAGTGAGGTCCAGCTACAGTGCTATCCCTCCGTCCCCCCCAATCCCTCCCACCACACGAGTGCAGGAAACCCTGTGGGCCACATAAAGGTCTACGCAGCACCCTGGTCTCACCATCGGCAGATCAGAAGACGTTGAGGTTCACAGACGTACGTCGTACCGTGTAAGAACAGACAAGCTCTGCAGCTTTTCGTCAGAAAGGTCAGTGAAAGACTCTGAACATTGCTGGCTGGATCGTTCATTTTTTATTTTTTTTCCAATATGTGATAAAGAGACGCTTTTAACTAGATAATAAGGACATTTCTAAAAATGCTAAAAAAATTCATATTAGACTCCTAGAATGTAGAGTGTTCCGAAGGACATTATTCAGTCTGATACCACAAGTGGAGGAATCTTTGTGTCTGCCAATTTTATTGATATATTTTATTTTACTCCAATAAATGGAAAAAAATATGTACGTTCCTAATCACCTGTACAGCTGTACAGAACAGGCCCACAATGTCCTTCCATTATGCAGACTGGTTAATGTCCATTGGAATGTATAGGTCATAAGTGTTGAGCAAAATTTTATTTTGTAGTCTGTCCATTTCTATGCCCTTTGAGATGACCCTGAGTCTGTGCCCTTTGATGTTTTTAATACACCAGATGACCATTTCATTTCAAGTTTGTGTGGCATAACAGCCTTACAGGTACCAACCTAGTGGAAAGAGTCTCATGAAAAGATTATAGAAAAGTCGGTTCTGAGCCTAACTTGGAATATTATGGTTAGACGACACATTTAGAGAAACAGGGGGACATTGCCTAACTTGTGAGGGCTTTGCGTATCGTAGTTGAACAGTACCTCGAATCTGTTTTGAATTTTCTAGTGGTCAGTTTCAGTAGAGGGGGGTCATCTTATCCCCATAAATATTACTAAATGTGCAATATATAAACTATGAAATATATATAACTGTATACAAGGAAAGATTTATCGTATAGTTCATTACATGTGAATGCATAGAACGACTAGCTATTAACTCGTAAGTTTTACGTAACTGTATGTGATAACCAGCTATAATGGTTGAGCTTACAGACAAGAAAAAGGGGGAAATTCGAAAGGTATTCTTGATTTTCCAAACATAACACCTGTAGAAAGCGTCATGTAGAATGCAAAAGAACAAAGATAATATAGGTGTCGATGTAGAATACCATTTTGCACTATGTTATGTTATTGATTTGTGACTAAACGCGTTTATACCAAAGCTGAGATAAATTATTTTTATTTTCGTTCATTGTTAACTAGGAAAAATGTATAATTTTCCATTATTGTAAAATCCCTTGGCTCAGTTACCAGAGGCCTCATAATATATAAACCATGAACATATTTTCTAATTAAAAGATATAATAACATTCTGTGTGTTTATCTCTCTCATAGAGTTGCAGTGAATCTTGTATCAAAATTTTCAATTTTACTATTCGTTAACACTTTAATAGAGTTTTGTTTTACATTAAAGGTATACATTTCATGCAAAAGTTTTGCAATGAATTGACAAAAGGAATTTTCAATTTTAAAGAAACAAAATCGCTATTTTGTATACAAAGGCAAAAAGGCAACATTACATCAATATAATGAAACTAGGGACTTACATAATTAAGGTATAAAAGCTGATTAAAGTATATGCATTATATTTCAAAAGGAATAAAAATCGGTATTTGTTATTATAGGAGGAATGCTGGGACCCCTCCATGTGAAATTGTTCGTGATGAATTGTATAATTTTCTGTTTTCAGATGAACAAGGAAACGATATACGTAACAAGAAGTCTGTAACAAAACTTGCACACCCTTTTTTGTGTAAGATTAAAACTGGTATACGTAATATAAAATGACGTAACTATTTCTGGTCCTATATGAAACTGTAGAATACGTCTTTATACACCAATGGAATAGTATACATATGTTTCGTACAGAAGTTTTGAGTGTTTCGATAGGTTTAAACTAATTTATAGCAAGAAATATGTGCTGTGCTAAAATACGTACTACTGATATTAACAAAAAAAGAACACTTTTTTAAGAGGAAGGTATTCTCAGAACATATTTCATATTCCATAGAAAGTAATGGAAAGTATTTGTCTTTACTATTAACCATTGATGTATATTTGTTAAAGTCTATGCACTAAAATTTGGGACAACCGATTCAGAGATTATTGTATCAATTCTGCTGAAATCACAACAGCATCGGTAGTCATCAAATGAGTGTTGTTTGTCGATTTATTTTACTTGAATTCATTATTGTAATTCATCGTAATTTTTGTATGATAAGTATTGTTTCGGAAGAATGAGAATATCCTATATAAGTATAAATACATATATAAACAGTCACATCGCGTTCAATATTATTATGTAGTATATTAAATTGAAGTAACTAAACATAAATATTCACAGAAGTTCGAACACTTGAGTCTTGCGGTTCAATTTCACCAGAAGAAAACAGTACTACTCTTCATTTCTCAGACATTATAAGTAAGCATTAAAATGTTGACTGTAGTTTGTGAAAATTACATAAAACAATTCAAAAATGGGTCCTTGTAACTTTTCGTAGTGTAAAGATATATTTAAAAGTCTTGTGCGTGTGTGAGTTAATTTTTTGTAGTTAACTGTACAAAAGTAATAATAATAAATTAATATAATAAACAGTGTCAGTTATGTTTTTCATACTGCAGACACCATACATTTATCAGCTTCCATATTCCTTCCACAAAACTCTTAAACGTAATGTACAAAACAAAATGAATGAGACAATACTGAGTGGTAAAAAAATACAAATTATCAGATATGTTTTTCAAGTTGTACACTTATTTGCTGAGCAACTAATACAGCATAATTATTTACACACAATGTGAATAATACAAGAAAACTGATCAAAACAGTCATGTTACAGTCCCACAAGTATTTATTTTTTTTTAAAATTAAATTAAAGTATGAAACAATTGCAAGGAAGCTGTTTCATATTTACTGATTCTGGTTTCAATCATTTGACTGTAACTTGAGAACTTACTATAAAATATTACAGTTCAAGAAAATAGGGTAAGAGCTGTGTGCTGTAAAAGATATTGATGTGTGATACTATTTAAACACTACACTACCAAAGAATTATTTACAGTCTTATACATACAATATAGTCTGCACATAAGGAAAATGCTTGGTGAATGTGCAACATCATTTCACTCTAGAAATTGGTTGTCAGTCTCGAATCTAAGTCCAGCAGAATAGTGGAACTCACTTCACAAAAACACTTTCTCTTGAATTTAATTATTCTATTGAGATGAGAAGCAAACTAAAATGTCTCGTGCCCACTCAAGCACTCAAACTCAGACTACAAACTGTTTTGTCTTACATTTATTATGATATATGTGAATGACACAAGTATGAACATGTCAAGTTTTTAACCATGGTTTTGACAGATTTAAGAGTAAAGGACGTAAATATACATATCATGCTGATAAACTCGATGCATCAATATGTCTTAAATTGTCAAGTGCCCCGGGTCGCATTCTCATCAGTGGTTATTCACAACACATGAGCCATTACCAAAGCAGATCAAAATATTCATTCAAATCGCCCGAGTCAACCAGAAGCACTGACACCATGATATGTATGAACTATTATGTAGTGACATAGTTCATAATTGAACTGTGCAGTGAAGGAAACACATTTATTTATAAGAGGGTGCAAGTGGGGTCTCAATACGTACACAGAGTTTAAAAACTAGTAACTGTAAACAATTCACTTACTTGTCCACTACCATATAACTGGATACACTACACTGAAAAAGGGACCCACTACTTTACATTCATTTAAACATACTTGTATCTCACAATTTCTTTCAACCAGTTGAGCAGGTCAGCTTGCCAGATGGGAAGGACCTGAATCAATGACTTATTCAGATCATAAAGTTTGACAATATTCCTTAGCAAGTCATTATCTACTGTTTGGACATCTTCAGGGCGCGATCTGCTTTGATAGTGTAAACAAAGCAAAAGATCACATTTTTTAATTTTTTACTGCAGCGTAACCACTTTCAGTAGTCTCGTTGCCATCTTCAGACACCTTGACAAATGTAAAAAGAAGACTGTAACAACTCCATGCAAAATTAACAAAAGGTCTCATTTGCCTAGTATTATATACCTACCATTTACATAAATCCTCGCTTGCACAGTGGTAGAGTGCCAGATTACAAATCTAAAGGTCCCGGGTTCGATCCCCGCCAGGTCCTAGGATTTTTATCTGTCACTTTCCACTTCTTTCACCTCTGGCAGTATTGCTCATGTGAATAATATCGAGTAGCACCGTGGTTCGGAACCCACGTTAAACTGTAGGTCCCCCTATAAGTGGCTGGGTAAATCAGTTCGAAGGTCGGAGGAAGGCAACGACATACCACCTCCAAACAGGACCATGCCTAATAAAGCACTGTGGTGTTCAAACCAATCTTCGCATTGTTGACTGCTTTACCTTTTTTTTATACATACCATTTAATAAGTGTAAATGGTATCCATATAATGTGTATAGGGTACATTATATCAGGCAAATAAGACCTTTTGTGAATTTTGTATATAGTTTTTACATTATTTTTATATTTGTCAAGGCGTCTGAAGATGGCAGCAAGACCACTGAAACTGATTATGCTATAATAAAAGTCACAAACAAATAATATTTTGCATCATTTTCACTATCAAAGAAGATAAAAAAATGACAAAAAATTATCTTTGCTATCATTTTCACTATTATCTACTGTAATGAAGGCCTGAAATCTTGATGGATCCAGTGCAGAACATTCATTTTGATTATAATTGGGTACAGTCAACTGGGGTAACTTTCTTCATTTTTTAAAATCTTCTTGACACAAAATCACCGCAGACTCTGTAGAAGGTTGTTTTTCTTTAGTTACTGATGGCTCCTAAATGTGAAGATGTTGCCCAGTTATATCCTATTAAAGTAAAAGTTTAATGAGAATACTGATACAGAGTTACACTGTCACTCTTCCTAACTTTGGACCGTTCTTAAATCTGGAGTTAATAAGATATTGAAACAAATACTTTCATCAAGTTAGTGGTGGTTCACTTTGACATTCCAAGATATTTGTACAAGCCTTCTATTGACAGATTTCACATTATGGCAACATAACATTTAAAATAACACATTTATTACAGTTAATAACAAGAACAACAAATAATAATTTATACATTTTTCTCCAATCAGACTACATTTAATGTTTTCCTTTCTTTTTCATGCAACTCCCCTTAATGATGTGACATTATCTTGTACCTCAATTGCAGTGACTTTACCGGGTCATTTGACCTCCCATACTGCAAGAACATAATCATTTACCTGAAAGTCATCTTCAGCTGCACAGCTACTCAACATGTTCAGTAATAAACCACCGTGTACAATGGATTCCCCTTTGGCGATTACAGTAGGGCGTTGTTTACTATTTCACACTGATCAGGCTTACTGCTGCTCACATTTAATACAGCTAGGATAATGCAACCGTCAGTATTATCTGTAGTCATATGTATATGTGAGGTGCTGGCTGTTACATCTTGATTCTTCACAGAACTCCCTTTACTTGCCTTTCATCTGTGTTATGCTGCACGGCAACCAGGTAGCACAAACTTGACCTCACCCTTTCATTCAATTTCTTGCTTTTTCTCCTTTTTTATCTGTCTCCATCTTGCGTGTTATAGCAAGCCACTTCTTACACTTTATATTATAGTTTCTTAATTTAGCATCTTAGTTTCGATTTTATAAACATTTTGCCACGATACTGGTAACATTGTACCGATAAAAAGTTACCCCAAAATTAGCATGAAACTGGACCTATCATTATTGCAAAACATTTTTCGATACTTCATGGAATAATACAATTCAATTGCATCATTGTAAAAAAATCACAAATTCAAAACACTGCATTCAAAAATACTCTACACCACAAATGGAGTCATAAAGTAATAACAGCCCAAGAACCTTCTAGATCTAGAGTAGGAATCCAGAGATAATACTGCACTAAGTATCAGTACTTTGAATCGGCTATGGATGGTACACCACAAATTCGAAACGAAAGTAGGAAGTGGAACACAGTTACCCTAACTGGTAAAAAGTTGCCCTGATTGACTGTAATATTACTGATTCGAGATATGACCAGTAGGTGTGGTTGACCTACCAATCTACATCCCATTTGTTCCATATACAGGATGACTGATTATACACTTTTGAGGATCCTGTGGGTGATGGAATTGTTGTACACCATCTGTAAATAATTAGCACGTTACTTTAGTTTACTCCAGTCTCTGGATTAAAAAAAAAAATCCAAACTAGCCATTGGAAATCTTTGTAATTTACCATAACGCGTGAGCATGATATAGATGATTTTATTGTGTGCTTGACTCGAGATCCTCATAAAGGACCACAAGCACAATAGGCAGTGAAAAATCTAGTGAATGTAAGGCTGTGGACATGGAATGTGATGTGTGTTTGGCTGAGGTAAAATACCCTTGCATCCAGTTTATTGCAACTGTCACTCATAAGACTCACTAAAATATTTCGTCCACTGAGGCAATACAAATATTCCTACTCAAACACAGGCACTATCTATAATAATGAATAAATTATGTAAGTTGGAAATGCAATTCAGACACTATTAGAGGGTAGAATTCACACAATTGGGGACAAATACAGTAAAATCCTTTTCGGTGTGTGACCACTTCATGGTGTGAATAATACTGTCAACATTTCTACTACTGGTGCAGCCAGTTACTACCTAAATTATTACTTGTAATCTCACTTCTTGTGGTGTGTCAAACAGCCAACAAAATTGTACTGAGATTAGTTACTTTTCAGTCACTGACAATCTTCAGGTGACTTGGAAAGCAGTTATGTGTACCTTAATAAATATGTCTATTTCACAAATACATAAATATACAACTTCACAAGTTATACACAAAGGAACTTAAATGAGAGTCAAGACAGCCATCGTATTTTAAATATTTTCACATTTCATTGGTTTTTTTTATCATAGATGTAACATCTCCGGTACCTGGATGTAGACCACACACTGAACACATGACAATGAACATTGAAACGAGCAATCGTAATAGTGTAAGCTACTTTATTTGTCAGTGATCAATATACTTTGTGAGAATACAAGAGGTTTCATTGAAAATTGCAGATTATATTAAAGAATCCATTAAAAATAACACATTTCAGAATACTAATAGTGAAATTACATTTTACACAGAGCAGACACGAAGAGTGAAAAAAAAATTCACAATAAAGGCAAAGTGCTAACAGCTGTATATGAAATTACGTGATTGTCACATGGTGTACGTTGGACAAACAACAAAATTATATGGTACAGGATACAAAGAACATAAAAACAAAAGTGAAAAATAGCTCTGAAAATCAAGTATGCATGTTTTTGACAATGTACACACACTAGCACAGTAGATTAAGCAATAAACTTCCTATTCCTTATAGATAAGAAAAGAAGCGATATGAATGATATGTTCAATATAGAAATCTAGACATATTTGAAAAAAGAACTCATCATATTTGAAACAAACAGACAGAGTTTGAAAATGATCTATATATTGAGAAATTGGACATACCTTAGAATAGAAAAAAAAAATCCTAAAATTTACATAGTATAAGTCCATTTCCAACAAATGCTGATGTGTCTGGCGAATATTTACAATTTACTTCTCACAAAGTATAACTGGAGTCAATCCAAACGAATGCTGCTCATTATACCTTTTACGTGACTGCCAGTGTTGATTGGAAGCGTCATTTGTGTTGCCCATCGCAAAAATAAAAAAAAATCATTGCTTGTAAGCGGGATTTTTTATGTGCACATTCCTTTATGTAGGTCCCATATTAGCGCAGATGCGATACTGGGTTTATCGATCTGTAGTAACAGGAACATTAAGAGAGGAATATGCAGTAGCGACTTGAGCACTGCTGTTGCATGTTGATAGCATTGAGTGCTGACCAGGGCAGTAAGACGGTACTGTTTATTCTTCGTGTTCCACTGTCCCTTTTAATGCATATACTGATGATCCGAATAATCTGCTAGTTTCAAATGGAACCAGTCTATGGAACAGACACATAAAATTCTGCTTTAAGAACACATTTCGTATATAGCTTGAAACCAAACTGACCTTGATACCTCTTCAAGATACGCCATAGCTCGAAACTGTTACAGACAAATGAAATAGTAAGAAACGATGTCAGATTTTATTTTAATTACGATGAGAGTTGTCAATTCTCTATTGGTATTATAATCGTCATCTGAACTTCAAAACTGAGATGGTGATGAGAATGGACACTTATTAAATTTGGATAAAGTACAGTATTTACAGTTCCATACTGTAAATGGCATAACATTGTTCACGAAACAGAAGTCAATAGCAAAGGCCGAATAGTAAATATTAAAAGTTTCTAGGTGTGTACGTTTATGAGAAATCGAATTGGAAGCAACACATTGATGATGTACAAAAACGTTTGAGTTCAGCAACGTATGCTGTTAGGGTTATTGCTATTTTTTGTGAGAAACATCTCAGTAGCTTACTATGCCTATTTCCATTCACTGCTACTAGTCTTCATACATTAGGGCAATTCATCATTGAGCAGAAAGGTATTCATTGCACAAAAGCGTTTAATTAGAATAATTTCTGGAGCCCACCCAAGATCATCTCGCAGACACTTATTTAAGGATGTAGGGATCGTCACAGTAGCTTCACATTACATATATATAGTCTCTTATAAAATTTGTTATTAATAACCCAACCCAATGTTAAAAAAGCTGTGTGCATAGCTACAACTGTAGGAGAAATGGTGATCTACTCTGTTCAAGGGTAAATTTAATTATGGCACAGAAGGGGGTGAATTATACCGTCACAAAGGTCTCTGGCCGCTTACTGAGTAACATCACACGTCTGACAGATATCCAACCAGTATTTAAAACCAAACTGAAAGAATTTATGAATGACAACTCTTTCTACTCAGTAGATGAAGTTTCACATAGGAATTAGTAATTTTACAAAAAATATGTAATATAAATAAAAAAATTAAAACACAAAAAGTAAGAAAATGAAAAAAAGTATGTCCTGTAGTGTTATCTTTTACTAAACTGACACGTTTCACATCATTACAATATCTCGTATTCATGTTTTATGGAACAAGTATTTTTTTTAATCGAATTTCGAAAACGGTCATCGTAATTAAAATAAAATCCACTACCTTGACCTGGAACCATTTTATATTTAGAAACAGTCTAGAGGGCAGGATTGGTTATTTATGTCAAACTAGTTTCAACTCAATGGTGTGCCATCTTCAGGGTTTTGCTCGAAGATGGTGTGGAGCAATAACCTGAAGATGCTCCCAACATTGGATGAAACTAGTTGAAAGAAAAAAAAAATAATCTTATGCACTGGACTGTTTCAATACATACAATTATCTTAAGTTCACTGTTATCCCTAAAGAAACAAAATATTTGCAAAAATATGAAACCATTTCTGAATAAGTCATTTGATGGACCCAGCTAGCACCTAACAGATGCTCCATACAGACAGATAAAAGATAAAAAAGGCTACTCTGATGAATGTTTGTTACAACAGTATGTATTTCGCACAATCTCTTGAGGTTGCAGGACCACAAACAACAGAAACACTCAAGGTCCTGTTTTGATGGCATCTATCGATTTGCAGTGTTAGAAAGACTTTTCCTGCATAAGCCGTTATTTTATTTTCAAATAAACACTTTTCTATGTAATTCAGTAACTAGGTAAGTTTTGTTGTTATTTTTCAAGCTACTTGGCGGTAAAAATAAATAAATAAATACACAATAAAAATTTTTTTTAAAAAATCCTGAAAGATGTAGCAGGTAAAACAAAAATGAATTAAAAACTAAAATAGTGTTTATTCTTGAAGCTGATATAAACATCAGTAGATTTTTCGACTAGATAGCTTGATCTCGCCTAGAGGAGTAAAGAGTGAAAGTTATAATTACTAAACGATGAAACAAAGTGTTTATATCAAAATGAAATAACAGCTTATGAAATGAAACGGGTTCTTGTAAGAATTGCACAGAAGATTGATATTGCTTATGTTGTATCACTCATACAGGAAAGTTTCTAGGGGAATGAAGAACATCGCTGTGGTTAACTGGTGTTCTAGTGCCACTGGGTTTACCAGGGGGATCTGAATTTGGCACAATCTAACAACGCAGACGAATATCGGCAGAGAGTGATTGTACCACTTCGGAAACAGCCTTAGAAAACCTTGCAGTTCATTTCTGTGAAAGTAGTATATTTTAACTCGTTTATTTTCCTTTAATTATTGAATACTATATAACGATAGAAAATTGAAATTTAACTTTCCAGCTATACATCACTGCCAAACATGGCAACACCAAAAAAAGAAGAAAAATAATAATAAAGATAAAAAATAATTAAAGTTGAGAAATAAATGAATGAATTTTTCACCGAAAGGAGACTAACAGTAGTGGATTGTGTAATATAACTCCACCTATGGGCTTCATAATGTTGCCAAGGGAGAGCATAAGTTTTTTCCAGAAATACCGTGTTATCAGATACTCTCATTTATGATTTGAAAGGCTTTTTTATGGTTACCAAACAACTTAATAACGCTAACGAACAACGCAGTAACCTTCACACTGAAAAGTTAACATTCAAGAAAAGTCCCAATTTCAAATATCTCGCTGTAAATGCAAACTCTTACCCCATAAAAACTAAGTTTACTTTCTGTCGAAACCAGGAAAACCTGTTTTGCTTTCAGTGGCCAGCACTATACTGAATGAGCTACCCTGGTACGCTTAGTCATCACAGATTTATTTCCGCCGGAGAAGTTCTCCTACGAATCTTGTTGGAGTAGCAGTCCTGGAAGAAAGGACATTGTGGAGACATGGCTTAGTCACAGCCTAAAGCATGTTTCTGGAATGGTATTTTCACTTTGCAGCTGATTGTACTCTGGAAGATTAAAACTATTTGTCACACCGGGATTGGAAACCGTGAACTTTGCCTTTCGCAGAAAAATCGCTTTACCGACTGAGCTATCCTGGTACGCCACAATATCCTTTCTTCCAGGAGTGCACTTCCTGCAAGTGTCGTAGGAAAATTTCTGGCAAGTTTGGAAAGTAGGAGGAGAGGTACTGGTGAAAGTATAGCTGTGAGGAGGGTCCGTGAAGTGTGCTCGGATAGCTCAGTGAGTAGAGCGCTTGCCCGGGAAAGGCACAGATCCCTGGCTCGAATCCCGGTCAGACAAAGAGTTTTAATTTGCCAGAAAGTTTTATATCAGTGCCCACTCCTCTGCAGAGTGAAAAGTGATTAATTCCGTTTTCTACTATGGCGGCATAGAGTACCCAGGAGAACTGTCCATTCAATTCTGTCTTTGACCATTTCCCTCAAATCCGCCTAGGCCTTGCCAACTCTCTCTACTGGTGACCTGCATCCCTGGGCATGGTGATACAGTTCCAGCATCTTCTTCTTAATTGCTCTGCCTGCTTTTCTTGTTCCAACCATTCTCTCTCTCTCTCTCTCTCTCTCTCTCTCTCTCTCTCTCTCTCTCTCTCTCTCTCTCTCTCTCTCTCTCTTGCTCCCACATATTTGTTGTTCTGTAAGTATCCAATTTGTTTTTCCACTGAGTTTTTTTCCTGGTCATCTGATACGATGCTTCAGAGAAAACGAAGCTCTGTAACTGCCATGTTACTTTCCAACTTCCTCTTCCATGTAGGAACACAGTCCTAATTTTTTTTTTTACATTAAAATACGAATTTCATTTTTGCGCGTGATGTTTCAGTTTCTTCATATTGAAAGTAAATGTCTGAAGACAACATTTATCCTTCTTTATGCGGTTCACTATACCTCGTACTCCTCCTTATTTTAACTCTCGACGACCCAGACACAGGAATGAGTTGCCCATCTCCACCTGTTGATCCCCTACAAACTGCGGACGTTTCATGAAAAAGAGAAAGAATTACAACTTAAAGTATTTTCTACAGCTGCCACCCACTAAGCAATTGATACACTACTAAAACATATTACTTGTAATTGCCGTCACTGGTTCAGGACAGTTTGCCCATCTTACAGAGGATTCAAGTGTTATTACACATTTTCGACTGTTTCGTAATCTTAGTGCTTATGAATCCCTACATAGACCGTACACTACGAGTTAGATGCAAGAAATGCAAAAGCAAATCTAGTGGCCAATTCGAAAATTACCGGTATAGTACACGTGTGTTGGAACTACGAAAAGGCCCAATGTCTTTTCACACTCGATTCGTACGGCATTTTTCATTGTAGGTTGAGTTTAGTCGGCGAACTGAAAAAAGTTGTAGAAGAAATGCAGATGATAAAAGGGTATTCAATGGACAAATATGTTATACAAGAACTGACATGTGATTACATTTTTATGCAATGTGGGTGGATAGATCCTGAGAAATCAGTACCCAGAACAACCCCCTCTGGCCGTCATAACGGCCTTGATACGCCTGGGCATTGAGTCAAACAGAGCTTGGATGGCGTGTACAGGTACAGATGCCCATGCAGCTTAGCATGATAACACAGTTCATCAAGAGTCGTGACTGGCGTATTGTGAAGAGCCAGTTGCTCGGCCACCATTCATCAGACGTTTTCAGTTGGTGAGAGATCTGGAGAATGTGCTGGCCAGGGCAGCAGTCGAACATTTTCCGTATCCAGAAAGGTCCGTACAGGTCCTGCACCATGCGGTCGTGCATTATCCTGCTGAAATACAGGGTTTCGCTGGGATCGAATGAGTGGTAGAGCCACGGGTCGCAACACATCTGAAATGTAACAGCCACTGTTCAAAGTGCCGTCGATACGAACAAGAGGTGACCGAGAAGTGTAACCAATGGCACCCCATACCATCACGCCGGGTGATACGCCAGTATGACGATGACGAATACACGCTTCCAATGGGCGTTCACCGCGATGTCGCCAACCACGGATGGGACCATCATGATGCTGTAAACAGAACTTGGATTCATCCGAAAAAATGACGTTTTCCTGTTCTTGCACCCAGGTTCGTTGTTGCATACACCATCGCAGGCGCTTCTGTCTGTGATGCAGCGTCAAGGGTAACCGCAGCCACGGTCTCCGAGCTGACAGTCCATGCTGCTGCAAACGTCGTCGAACTGATCGTGCATATGGTTGTTGTCCTGTAAACGTCCCCATCTGTTGACTCAGGGATCGAGAGGTGGCTGCACGATCCGTTACAGCCATGCGGATAAGATGCCTGTAATATGGACTGCTAGTGATACGAGGCCGTTGGGATCCAGCACGGCGTTCCGTATTGCCCTCCTGAACCCAACGATTCCATATTCTGTTAACAGTCATTGGATCGCGTCCAACGCGAGCAGCAATGTCGCGATACGATAAACCGCAATCGTGATAGGCTACAATCCGACCTTTATCAAAGTCTGAAACGTGAGTTCTCCTCCTTACACTACGCATCACAACAACGTTTCACCAGGCAACGCCGGTCAACTGCTGTTTGTGTATGAGAAATCGGTTGGAAACTTTCCTCGTGTCAGTACGTTGTAGGTGTCTCCACCAGCGCCAACCTTGTGTGAATGCTCTAAAAAGCTAATCATTTGCATATCACAGCATCTTCTCCCTGTCGGTTAAATTTCGCATGTGTAGCACGTCATCTTCGTAGTGTAGCAATGTTAATGGCCAGGAGTGTATCTGTCTCTTTTCACTTGGTTTACCTCTGACAATATTTATGGTATGAAAAATGTCGAGTAGCACTGTGTTTTGGAATTCACGTTAACTATCGTCCCCCCTATAACTGGTTCGATAAGTCAGTTCGATGGTCGGAGGAAGGCAACGGCATACCACATTCAAACAGGATGATGCCTAATAAACCACTGTGGTGTTCCAATCAATCTTCAAATTGTTCACAGATTTACTTTACACCATATGACACAATCTGTCTTTTTAGACTCGATTTGTACGGCAGTTTTCACAATCTCTTGAGTCTAGTCGGCCAACCGAGGAATGTGTTATGAGCTTTTAACCAAAAGCTTCGTTCACATGCAAGTGAAGGTAGTTTCACATCGTGAATACCACACTTAAATCTCACCCCTCACCAAATGTTTAAAAAGCTGTCATCTTCACTGTGGAGTCGAATATATCTATTATTTAAAAAATAATAACGCTAAGTTATTAGTGAATTATTATGTTTCTCATTGTTGTGTCCAAAGGCTGGTCAGTTACATATCTCTCGTAAGCGTCTTCATCTGCGAATAAATCTTCTTCTTCTTTATGGTAGCCTTGTCCCACGTCAAGTAGGGTCGGCGTTGCTCTTCTGGGTCCTTCTCCTCCATAATACTCTATTCACTACTTCTTCCTTCTTCCATCCTTTCTCCCTTAGGTCCCCAGCTATCTAATCCTACCACCTCATCTTCGGTCTTCCTCTCCTTCTCACTGCTTCAATCTTTATATCTTCAAGTCTGTTTCCGATATACTCTTTCCCTTTTCTCTGCAAGTGTCCATACCACCTCAGTCTACTCTGTTGTACCTTTTTCCCCTTGGGTCCCCCTTTCACAACTCCTCTAAAAAATTCATTTCTAATTCTGTCCTTTCTTGTTACCCCACACATCCAGCTCAGCATCCTCATTTTTGCTACTTCCATCTTCCTTTCCTGGGCTACTGTGATTGGCCATGTCTCTGCCCCGTATATCATACCACCGACTTGTACACTTTCCCTTTCATCCCATCGCTCTCCTTCTTGTCACACAATACTCCGCTCATTTTCCTCCAGTTGATCCAACCACAGTTTATTAATCTGCGAATAAATGCTATAACTTAAATCTATTTGGGCTTGCTTACTGTAATCTTGTCTTGGTACCCTTCTGAAATTTTCCCCCAGACGCTACGCCCAAATAACCGAGCGAGGTGGCGCAATGGTGACGCACTGGATTCGCATTCGGAAGGACGGTGGTTCAAATCCATCTCTGGCCATCAAGATTTAGGTTTTCTGTGATTTCCCTAGATCACTCCAGGCAAATGCCGGGATGGTTCCTTTCAAAGGGCACGGCCGATTTCCCTCCCCATCCTTACCCAAACAATCCGAGCGTAAGCTCCGACTCTAATGACCACGCTATCGACGCGGCGTTAAACACTAATCTTCCTTCCTTCCTACACTCCAATACAAAACTGACAAATCGCCGATGCCTGAAAATATGTCCCACCAACTAATCCCTTGTTATAACCAAGGTGGGCCACCCATTTATTTACTCCCCAGTTCCCTTCAGTACAGCTCCATTAGGCACGCGATATATCAAAATGTTCAATTGTTTGTAAATCTATGGGACTTGACTGCTTGATTATTAGTCCCTAGGCTTTCGGACTACTTAAACTTAGGTAAACTAATCTAAGGACAACACACACACACACACACACACACACACACACACACATGCACGAGGGAGGACTCGAACGGCCGCGCGCACCGCAACACGGCGCCTCAGTACGCGCGGCTATTCCGCCGCGGCGCGCGATATATCCATCTGATCTTTAGAATACTGATGTGGTCCCACATTTCAGAAGCTCCAATTCTCTTCTTGCCTCAACTGCTGTCCGACTACTTTTCAGTCCTGTGCAACACTACTCTCCGCATGAACGCCTGCGGAAACGCTGAAACTTATATTCGATGTTAAAAAATTTCTCATTTTACGAAAAAAATTTTTGCCATTGCTGTTCTACATTTACATACTTTCTACTTCGACCATCATAAATTATTTCACTGCTGAAATAACAAAACGTACGTACTATTAGCCCGACATTGCCCGCGTATATATTTTTTCAGTCGTGTATTAGAATAGAAACGTATGTATTTCGTACTCTTTTTGTACGCATCTCTTCTTTCCCATTTCTTCATCCGTCTCATCCTCCCTTGCTCTATGGCTATTTCACCCTCCCTTCTCCCTCATCTCACTCTCCAATCCTCCCTTGCTCCCCCTCTCCCTCCCCTATCCCTGCATCTCCTCCTCCCCACATTATCTGCCAATCTCCAATGTCTCATGCCAACACACACTCCTCCAGCTCTTCCTCAAATGTCTCTTCCCACCCACTCTATATTTGCTATATCCTCCTCTTCACTATCTGTCTGCTCTATTTCATCCTTTCTTATCTGAGTATATCTTCCTTTCCACTCTACAACCACATTCTCCTCTCTCTGTGCCCACCTCCTATACCTAAATCTGCACCTCATCTCTTTGTATCCAACTCTTCCTATCCTATCTCTCATTCCATCTCCTCTTCCTCCTCTTTGTCCATCCTCATGTCGCCGCTATCTCTGTCCATCTCCTCCTACCCCCCTCTCTCTGCACCACCTTCTCCCACTAGTTACAAAACAACGCTGTACTCGATAATAAGAAATTGTCATAATGTACGGTACTAATGTTTTACCTACTCTGTGATAGAGGGCGTTTACATTAAAATGCAGCCATAGGATATGTTACGGAGACAAAAATAATGTAATCCCTTGATCTGCGGTAATACTGACCGTTAAAAACAAATTGATACGATGTTTAACAATTTGTTTTTAAACGGTCGATGTTAGCGAGGATCAAGGGATTATTATTGTCTCCGTAAGATATAGTAAGACTGTATTTTAATCTAAACACCCTCTATCACAGAGTGGGTTATTATTATTATTAGCCGGCCGCGGTGGCCGAGGGAACTGAGGCGCTCCAGTCACGGTCTGCACGTCCACTACGGTCGGGGGTTCGAATTCCCCCTCGGGCATGGATATTTGTGCCGTCCTAGTTCATAAGTAGTTCGTAAGTTTAGGGACTGATGACCCCGTAGTTAAGTCCCATAAGTGTGGTGTCGCACAAGTCTAAAGTGCGCGCCACGTACTTTCGCCGCGCGCCGCCATGCACGCACGGCGCGGCGTTCTTACGACGTGAGCCACGAGCGCCCTCTGCTACAACTCCGCTCGTGGCCACCACTGAACGACATCGTTCACTTGGGACTGAGATAGGAACCAGTTAACACTTCGGAATCAGATAGGCACCAGTTAAGACTTGGCTATCGGACAGGCACTAGGCAGGACACTCTAGCTCAACTATGTATCAGTATTCTGCAGTACTGTGCTATGTAAAAGTTAAGTATTAGTAAGTCTCTAAGAAATATATATATCTCGTTCTAATTTACCCTAGTGTTTCTAGTTTCTGCTGTCCCACTGGCTGGTCACCTCCTACCTGCACAAGCGTGCATCCTTTATTCCTGTGTCGGTCTTTCTACTCGGCCACCGACACCTACGACGGAAACGAGACACATAAGCGGCGACGAGGCTGGGACACAAAAATAAGCTTAACAAACATTTGAATTTTGAATTTGATTCGAGAAATAAACTGAATGTTAGCGTCTGTGTGGCTGTTGGTTCGGTCCGTTCAACGCAGAACGCAGGACGCAGGAAAGTTGCACTCACCAGAAGCAGGGAGGCCAACGAAAGCTCTCCGGGTGGGCGACATCCGGTCCAGCGCGCCAGGGGTGTCCACCCCGCCGCGCCTTCGCAACCCCCGTCTTCCCTCCTTCCCCCACCCCCTCCTACCACCTCCTCCTCCTCCTCCGCCTCCTCTTTCGTTTTTCGCGTTCCTCCCCCGTCCGTCCTTCGCGGCAGCGGGGAGACGCCGGCCTTCCAAGATGGCCTCTCTGCGCGTATTATTATTGGCTAATACCGGGGGTTGGGCCCCGCCTCGCGCGCTGACGGGGCTGATGTATCGATTCTCGCCGCCCGAGGTCGACCTCTCGGTCGCGCCCCCGTGTTCGCTCCCTCCGCAGATCCTTAGGCGGGCATTACGCCCTCTCCTTCACCGTTTGTGTTTATCGGGGTGTGAGCGTGTGTGCGTAGAGAAGTGGAATGGGGAGTGTGTCTTGCGGTCCTAAGTTCGACTCTAATTGACTCCACAGGTCTTTATTTATATCTAGCAGAAAAAAGTGGGAGACCCGGGTTCGAGTCCCGGTCCGGTACAAATGATTATGTTACAGTTCGATAGTACCTCTTTAGATGAGCAGCAGTTGGAAAATTTCGCAATTCCCCATATATATGGCCGCGGTGGAGTGGCCGAGCGCTCTAAGGTGCCTTGCTGCGGAGTGCGCCTTTGCTCGCCGTCGGAGGTTCGAATCCTCCCTCGGGCATGGGTTTGTGTGTATTGTCCTTATCTAAAGTAGGTAATCCTAAGGACTGATAACTGCAGCAGTTAAGTCCCTTTGATTAAAACTAAATAAATAAATAAAAAATAATAAATGAAAAAAAAAAATTCTGCCATTAGGACTCTTGTAGCTACTCCGTATAAAACATTTAACTGTCAGCTCAAAAAAAACATACAAATAAAAATGCCATTCTAGTGCATGTTACAAGTTTGAAATGGCTCAACTTTAAACTTGTAACATGCACCAGAAAGACATTTTTCTTTATTTGTTTTATGGATCCAACTGTTAAAATTTTTATATGCAATAGCTAGTTACATCAGTCCTAATGACTCTACATCTACATGGGATACTCTGCAAATCACATTTAAGTGCCTAGCAGAGGGTTCATCGAACGACCATTACACTATTTATCTCCCATTCCATTCTGGAATAGCGCGGGGGAAGAAAGAACACATGAATCTCTTCGTTCGAGCTCTGATTTCTCATATTTTATTCTGATGGTCATTCTACCTTTGTAAGTGGGAGTCAACAATACATTTTTGTATTCGGAGGAGAATGTTGGCGATTGGAGTTTCGTAAGTAGACCACGCCGCAGCGATAAGCACCCTTGTTGTAATGAATCCCATCCCGGATCCTATAGCATTTCCGTAACGCTGTCTCCCCTGCACCGTGACAATACGAAACGAGCTGCCCTTCTTTGGACTCTTTCGATGTCCTCCGTCAAACCCACCTGATAAGGATCCCACACTGAGCAGCAATTCTCCAAAAATGGTCGGACAAGCGTAATGTAGGCAGTTTCTTTTGTAGTTCTGTCGCATCTTTTAAGGGTTCTGACAATAAAACGCAGTCTCTGGTTCGCCTTCCCCACGTCATTATCTACGTGTTCTTTCCAGTTTAAGTCTGAAGTAATGGTAATTCCTAGGTATTTTGTGGAGTTTACGGCCTTCACTTTCGATTTATTTATCTTGTAAACAAAGTTTAACAGATTTCTTTTCGTACTCATGTGGACGACTTCACACTTCTCATTATTTAGAGTCAATTGCCAATTTTTACATCATAGTGATATCTTATTAAGATCGTTCAGCAGTTTGTTCGGATCTTCAGATGCTTTTACTAGACGCTAAATGACGGCGTCATCTGTAAACAACCTAAGAGAGCTACTTAGATTTTCCCCTAAATCGTTTATGTAAATAAGGAACAGCAGAGGACCAACAACACTACCATGTGGAATGCCCGGTATCACCTCTCTTTTAGTCGATCCTTTACCATCGATTACTACAAACTGTGTCCTCTCTGACAGAAAATCCCCTATCCAATCGCAAATTTGGGGCGATATATCATGACCACGCAATTTGATTAAAAGCCGTTTGTGAGGTACGGTGTCAAAAGCCTTCTGGAAATCAAGGAATACGGAATCGATTTGCGAACCCTTGTCGATAGCGCCCATCATTTCGTGTGAATAAAGAGCTAGTTGTGTTTCGCATGAACGCAGTTTGCACTGACGATGTTCAATCCTGTGAACGAAATCGATATGGGATTTTTTTTTTTAAATTAAAATATGTCATAGCCCGCCGACAAGGAGGAAAATAATTATATATTCTCTATTAGCTCTCAATTATGCGCATATTACTGTAACGTCCAAGCCAGAGGGTAATTTCCAGTTTAGCACTTACTATCGTTGAAATTCACAACTATTATATCAGTTGTAAAGTCCAGGAAGAAGAATTAAAAACTGTATGACAGTCTTCATATTTTAACGTCGTATATCTCGATCAATTAAATTGCGGTAATTCAGCCATAATCGAATATTTTATTTTGCTGGTGTTTCAGCTACATATAGTTCAGCCGTCATAAGAGCGACTCTGAAGACTTCATACTTGCCCGGACCATGGTTGAACCTTATGCAGCCGGAATATCAGCAAAATAAAATATTTGATTACGGCTGCGTTCGCGTAATTTTATTGATCAAAAACTTTGCCGATTACATAGTAATTCTGTGAGAGACAGCAAAGGTTCTGGAAGAGCAATTGAAGGAATGGACAGTGGCTTCAAAGGAGGGTATAAGGGGAAAATCCTTTGAGAAAATACATGCTAAGTACTTGAAACTTTCCATTAGTTTTAACTAATTTCGTTCCTCCTGTTTGTCACTCAATCTGTTTAAATCTCTTTCCATCAGACACTACTTTCGTTTTGGAGAAGCTTATCTTCATACCGTAACCATCACATCTCTGATATAGCTCTGAAAAATTAGATTGCAACCATTGAATGGAATCTACCATTACTATTAAGACGTCTCAGAGGCTTTTTTGTCTGATTGTTGCCATCATATAAGCGAAGTACCTGGGGAACAGGTAGCTTGTCTTACTTGCGGAGGGTCCCACTTGGTTTTCCCCGTAACGTTTGAGGGACAAACAGGGCACTGAAATGAATCAAATGGAAAGGATGAAAATTTTTACTGGACCGGGAATCGAACCCGGATTTCCCGCTTTGGACCAGCATTTGAACGGCACAAGAAAGTGAGTTGCGAGCACTCCACGTTTCGATATTCACTTATTTTAATACTGCAGATGCGCTGCATTACATCGTCTTTGGTCGAGGCGAATAGCCAATCCGTGAGCTGATTGTTGGAGAATGTAGAACCTGATCCAAGCTGTAGATAGGAAAATTTCTACTTCCTTTTACCACTTTTAATGGCTAAATGCACACATAATATTAAAAAAAAAAAAGTAAAGCAGTCAACAATCCGAAGATTGGTTTGAACACCACAGTGTTTTACTAGACATGGTCCTGTTTGGAGGTGGTATGCCGTTGCCTTCCTCCGACCTTCGAACTGACTTACCCAGCCAGTTATAGGGGGACCTACAGTTTAACGTGGGTTCCGAACCACGGTGCTACTCGGTATATTTCACATGAGCAATACTGCCAGAGGTGAAAGAAGTGGAAAGTGACAGATAAAAATCCCAAGACCTGGCGGGGATCGAACCTACGACCTTTGGATTAGTAATCTGGCACTCTACTACTGTGCAACCGAGGCGACATTCGTGAAAACTACGACAAACAATTTTTCGAATTATGTAACTTTCATTGGCCTTCTTGTACGAATAAATTAGTAATCTGTACCACAATTTTCGTGTTAGCGTATTTGTGTAATGATTCTGCCACTAGCAGAATGTGATTCACTACGATTCGAGGTGCAGCCACGAACAGGGGTTGCTTCGGTCTGTAGAGTGTACGCGCGTGTTGAATTGCCGATTGTAAACGCTTTCGGCGGTCGGCCCGACACGAAAACACGCGGTTTCATAACCTGAGGTCGGGCCATTTACGACGCGCGTCGACACTTCTAATTAAGCCGGAGCGGGCGAATAATTCCCTGGTGCACCCCGCAACACCACTCAGCCAGCTGTTTATTTGCAAATCGCTTCGCTGTTCGCAGAGGTCCCTAAGCGACTATCGGCGGCGCGGCGGTGTATTCGATCTGGAGCCGGCGTAGTGGCGTTTTTACACGGGGCCCCTAAATCCCATACCACTTGTCGCTACACACTCACTTCGCTTTCCTCCACTGTACACACAATCTGAGTACAGTGGAACTTTTGTTTTGTTTATTTGTTGCTTGTTTGTTTTCTGATTTTTCCATCAACACGGCTACAATGCCGCGAGCCCATTCGCTTTTCAGCAGAGGTCAGACAGGCTATTCGCCATGATGGGAAGTGTCACACTTGGGAATCGGCGGCAATAAAACGATTAATCGTTCGCCCACGTACGGGGCCAAATCGAAATCGTATCATTTGGGTAGCCCGTTGCGAACACTTAATCAGTCAGCTGTGGAAACGGTGCGAACAATAATCTCTATCTCTCTCTCTCTCTCTCTCTCTCTCTCTCTCTCTCTCTCTCTCTCTCTGTGTGTGTGTGTGTGTGTGTGTGTGTGTGTATGTGTGTGGCAGCAGGCCTATGAAGCGTTTGCAAGCGAAATCATTCGGCGATAATTGCTACAAAACTGGACCGTCACAGTGCTTCAATAGGACGGTATTCCATTTGTGCGTAATCAAACGATTGTGGTGCCGAGGTAGGAAAGAAAAAGAAAGTGAAAAAAAGTGGAGGCCGGGTGCGAATGGAGCAAAATGTCCCGCCAGTGCCTTTCGTAAGCTCGACGGTGTGGAAATTAGCGTTGGCGAACTGTCATTTCCACCCCGTCAGATAAAGACTGGGATCGTCGAGTTTGCCGAGATTTCAACTGCTTCGCGGGTTCCGATGTACTCTCTGCACTGTGTGCCTTCGTAACTGAATATATACCTTTGCATTCCTGCACCGAAAGCCATTTCTCGGTGCGTGGTGGAGAGTATTTTGTGTACCATTCTCACTTCCTTCTATTCCAGTCGCGTGTACTTCGCGGAAAATTGATTAAAAATGTTTGTTTCTAAAGAAGGTATTGTATTTCATTTCATCCTTCAAAACCAGTCTCATAGCACACTACTGAAAGATAGCTTATCTATCGTAATCAACCAACACGCGAGCGGAGCCGCGGGTTTAAGCTAGTATCATGGTTTAATATGATGTGCTCCTACTAAAGTAAAAACAAAACCTTAACTTTTTGAGACCACATCACAATAAAGCATGTTCAAATGTCTGTAAATCTATCGGACCAAACTGCGTGGCCATCAGTCCGTAGCTTACAAACTACTAAAACCTAGGTAAACTAACCTACGGACAATACACACACCCATGCCCCAAGGGAGGACTCGAACCTCCACGGCGAGCAACCGCGCGCTCCGCAGCGAGACGCTTTAGACCGTTCGGCTACTCCACCGCGGCACAATAAAGCATGATTGTTTTGATATTTATTTATATTATGACAAGCCAACAATAATGTTGGTGAATAAGTAATCTATGTTCTTAAAAGCTTTTCTTTGTGATGTGACGAATGAAATGAAAGATCCTATGATGGCAGTTTAATATGCCAAAACGCTCATCTGAATAAAGTTTATAAACTATCTTGACTGTTTTCTGTAATAAAGCAATTTTTACTGTCGTCGGCGCGATCATAACATCAAAACTGTGACAAATCCAGGATTTTGGTATGGGGGTACGTGGAGCACTTTAGCTCATAGAAATTTCATGGCATCGTACTTCAAAATGATGTCAAAAATAAATAAATGAATAATTTTTACTATGAAAATATCAGTATTACAGTAATAAAATATGGCCAAGAGAGCTAATTATTTTATTTTTATTACTTCAGGTGGCCAGTCTCTAGAGATTTAACTGATATCTTCGGACCTGAATAAACATGACGCAATGACGAATATCTAGGAAAATATTAGTCTAGTTTCCAAAATATTATGCACTTCATTTTACGAGCAGTCGCCACATGCTCAACGTCTTAGCACCAACGCAAGGCGCATAGGTCAGGCCACCTTATATAAAATGAAGTGCATAATTATTGGCGAACTAGACTGATATTTTCATTTTAAAAACATTATAGCAGTTTGCTGCTTTCGAAAAGGAAAGAATGTTTTCCAAAGTCATTAAAGTAAAGTTTTCAAAGGAAACACGAGAAAGGTTTGGGACAGCATATAGCCATAATTTTATCGAAATCAGATCGCAGAAAATAAGATATCGTTATTTTAAGTGTTTTCAGTAACCGTCGTGTCTGTTCAACGACTGAAGGCCGTCTCTGATGACCACGCTGTCGACGGGACGTAAAACGCTAAACTTCCTTCCTCCTTTACTGAAGTAGGGTTACCATATGTTCATTATCGAAAAAGAGGACACTTCATATAAAAAAGAGGACACTTTATTGTTAACATAATGTAATTTACAATTTTATTAATTAACCACGTAGCCGGCCGCGGTGGCCGAGGGTACTAACGCGCTCCAGTCACGGTCTGCACGGCTACTACGGCCGGGGGTTCGAATCCCCCCTCGGGCTTGGATATTTGTGACGTCCTAGTTCGTAAGTAGTTCATAAATACTTTGTAAGTTTAGGGATTGATGACCCCGTAGTTAAGTCCCATAGACTATACAAACATTTGAACATTTTGAATTAACCATGTAAAACTACTTCAAATGTAAAACAGTAACCTTGTGTGGTTATTTTAGAAAAAAAAAATATTATGCACCTTGATACTTTATTCATCATCACTACACTCAATTGCCTCATTCTTGTCTTTTTCACTTTTGAACCAACTATATTTGAAGCACGACGAAATCTCTCTCAACAGCTGTTTGTTTTTCAACAAGTACGGATAAAGGCTCTGGCATTTTAAATCTTTGAAATTATACTGTACACATACAATAGCTTTTATATTTTAAATCTATTCTAGTCTTTTGGCCACTGTGGTCACAAAAAGAAGAAGAAAAAAGAAAAACGCACGTTCTGTGTTGGTATTATGATTAGGTATTGTATTTGTATTTAAGTTCGTAATTTATTTTGAAGAGAAAGCTACCTACGGTCTCGAACACAGCTTTAACCTAAACCACAAAGTATAAGAAAAGCAACACCAAAGAACATAATGCAGAAGACAGAATACACTGGCTGAATACAGGATAGACAACCGGGTTCCTCCGCAGAGAAGTTCCGAATCGTTTGCAACTGTCAGACTCATGCGGAGAGCGAAATTGGGAACGGCAATTTCGCTCTGTGTATGCGCGGGATAGTTGCGAACAGTTTGGAACTGCAATGCGAATGAACCCGTTGTCGTCAATGACCCAAAAATAGGTTTTCTTCCTCGGAACCCAAAAAAGAGGACACTTCGTTGAATCTTATAAATTCCGGCCGGACACATTTTCTTGCCTCAAAAAGAGGACGAGTCCGGGAAAAAGAGGACGTATGGCAACCCTAACTGAAGGAATATTTATTCTCACTGTTTGCTGTACACCATGGACTGGAAATCATTTTAAAAGAAAACTATGTTTTCCAAACTTATTAAAATAAGAATTTAAATCCATTTGGATCGCTTTGTCCACCCCTGTCTCGCACGCGCTTCCGTGCCCAGAGTTAACATTTCCGCCTCTAGGTGCACACGTTACAGGTGGTCTGACACGCCCGCCTTATACCGCAGTGATCGAACACGCGGTTTCCCCGCATATCGAGAAGCGACCGCAAGTGCCCCGCAGATGAAGACGTGGAGCGTGCCTCGTGGCGCGAGGGGTGTAAAAAATAGCGTTGGTAGCACTGCGACAAGTGGCTGCGGCAGGTGCGGGCAATAACGGCTGAGCTACGACCGTCCTTGGCGCATTCGCCGCCCGTTTTAAATGCCCCCTGCCCCTCCCCTCCCCTGCTCCTCTCTCCGTCTCCCTCCCGCCGCCTCGCCGGCGCTCTCTCCCTCCTCGTCCCTCCCCCCACTACCTGCTCCTCTGGCGGCGCGCTCCTCTTCGCGTCTGCCGGGATCAGAATGTTTATGGCGGTCATAAAAGTGTAAGCAAGGCTTCCCCCCTGGCCCCCCGGCCGCTTAAAGAACAGCGCACGCGACGCGCGCGGCCAGATAGGGCAAAACACCCCATAAAGTTGCCGCCGGACAGTTACGGCTGTTTAATAGCCACTACCAGCTGGCCGCGTAGTAGGGCTGTCCAAGGCGAGCCGCCACGCGTGGCGCTCTGCCCCATTCAGTTTAACACTGCACTTGCTGCGGCAATATATAAAAGGAAGTGTTCCGATTGACTGACTGACTGATTGAATGACTCACTGACTCATCAACGCCCAGACCAAACCACTGAAGATAGAAACTTGAAATTTGTGGAGGGTGTTGATATTACTCTGTAGGCGTCATTTAAGAAGCGATTTTTCGATATTCCCTCCGTAAGGGGGTGAAATAGGGGAAGAAGTTTTTTTTTTTTAAATACGTAGCTATTTAGGAAATTTTGAAGCTAGAACTACAAAATTTTGGATTTTAATTCAGGGTTCGAATTTTAAAGACACGTGTTTCGGACTTTTTTTTTTTTTTAAATCGGCAAATAAGGGCGTAAAATAGGTGACGCAAAAAATTGATTTTCAAAAATATGTCGCTGTTAACTCAAATTTTAAGCTACAACTACGAAACTTAGAATATGGAATCTTGGTCAGGATTAAAAATCCATGATTTTTAGTATTTTTGGAAATTCAACAAGTAAGAGGGTTATATAGAGGATCAAAAATTCTTTTTGAAAACACGTTGCTATTGATACACTTTTGAAGCTAGGGCTGCAAAAACTGGTATTTGTATAGTTGATTGGACGTTAAAAAATGCGTGTTTCCGTATTTTTGGAAATTCAACCATCAACGGGGTTATCTTTGTATATAAAAGGAAGTGTCCCGATTGACTGACTGACTGATTGACTGATTGACTCATCATCGCCCAGCCCAAACCACTGAAGATAGAAACTTGAAATTTGTGGAGGGTGTTGATCTTACTCTGTAGGCGTCATTTAAGAAGCGATTTTTCAATATTCCGTCCGTAAGGGGGTGAAATAGGGGATGAAACTTTTTTTTTTAATACGCAGCTATTTAGGAAATTTTGAAGTTAGACTACAAAATTTCGGATTTTAATTCAGGGTTCGAATTTAAAAGACACGTGTTTCGGCATTTTTTTTTTTTTTTTTTTTTTTTTTTTTTTTTTTTTTAAATTCGACCAATAAGGGGGTAAAATAGGTGACGCAAAAAACTTGATTTCCAAAAATATGTTGCTGTTAACTCAAATTTCAAGCTATAACTACGAAACTTAGGATAGGGGAGACCGGGGCACGTTTTCCACCATTTTACATTTTACTTTTGTACTTCTTATTTTTATCGATTTTGCGGTAAACAGCGGATCATTATAGTTATTACACCTTTATTTACAGTCTTGTACAGATATTTTTGAAAATAGTAAATATCATTCTTGGTAGCAAATGGTTTTGTCTGACCATGTTGCGTTGGAAAATTTGCCCCGTATGCGGGCAAATTTTCCAGCTTACTTAAAATGTACAGGGGCAAGTATTCCAATTATACTTTCAATGTTAAAACGGAGATAATTATCTTGATTTCACTGAATACGTATTTTTATCATGAATTTACAATACATCACAAAAGAGGATAGTAAAAATAGGCACATTAAATAAAAATAAATGTTATTTAATGGTTTTACAAAATATGTGACTTAAATATTTTACAAATACAGACATTTTTAACAATACTTATACTGATTGTCTGAATCACAATGTAAGCAAACAAAAAATGGAACATTCCCTTTCGTACAGTCTCCATGCGCCCATTTCGTGCATTGTACACACTTTTCATTTGCTTTAGACTTGGCGTAAGACTCAAAGCAACAAGGAATATGTCCCCCATAAGCACTCGGAAAACGTGCCCCGTCGCCATATTCGGAACTATAACACTACGTCCATGAGTAACAGTGTAAGCTATTTACAAAACAAATACACAGTTACGTGAAGAAAGAAACCCACTTTTAGTGTGTGCAATGTCAAAATAATAAGTTTAACGCTAGAATGTTTATTTTAGGTTTCAATAAAAACGTGAAAGTTTACTCACATTTGCTAAAATGACGAAAACAGCCCTGCTGACGTTGTGACTGCTGGTACAACACTGAAACTTTCGTAAATGAAGCGTGCTTTGTTGCTACTTCCTACAGTGTCGCCGGTGGTAACATCTAGCGGTCTGTTTCGAAAATAAACGGATTTGGAAAACTTGCCCCTATGGAAAATGTGCCCCAGTCTCCCCTATGGAATCTTGGTCAAGATTAAAAATCCATGATTTTTAGTATTTTTGGAAATTCAACAAGTAAGAGGGTTATATAGAGGATCAAAAATTCTGTTTGAAAACACGTTGCTATTGATACAATTTTGCAGCTAGAGCTGCAAAAACTGATATTTGTATAGTTGGTTGAACGTTAAAAATTACGTGTTTCCGTATTTTTGGAAATTCAACCATCAACGGGGTTGTTTTTCGAAAATATGTTGCTATTTAGGCAAATTTTCGGATTTGGATTCTGAATTTAAAGGACACATGTTTCGATAGTTTTTGGAAAGGGGGTGAAATACAGGATGTAAAAATTGATTTTCAAAGATACGTTGCTGTTAACTCAAATTTCGAGCTATAATTACGAAACTTAAGATATGGTTTCTTCATCAGGATTAAAAAGAAACAACTGGTGCAGACCAACCAGCCTACGCATGCGAAACAGCGGGGATTCAGCTAGTTTTGTTATATAAATGCGCAACCAGTTGCATTTATGGATGTTTTTACTCGTCCACAAATAGTGACTGGTAATAATAAACCTCAGTGTTTCATGCAGGTTCCACTTTAGATAGAAAGTCACGTATCCGAAATTGGCGATCTAATATATAAAACAGTGTCGGTATACGTGTTGCATACAAATCTACAGTTTTGTTCCAATCTTTATGAACTTTTTTACACGTAAGCTTCAATCCATGAGGACGGTCGCCGTAAGTGTAAGAATCACATACGATATATAGTTCACAAAATATGACGTCATAAACAATGAGATGCGCGAAAAACTGCTGCATTTTGCGACAATGCTGCTCATTTTCTCCTAAACCATTGGTCCGTTTTCAACCAAATGTGGTACACACATTCGTTACCGTGAGGTAACAATTGCTACATGGTTAAGAATCACATACGGCTCATAGTTCAAAAGATATTACGCCACAACCAATAGAAATCGCAAAAAATGCCATATAATGCGGCGAGACTTTCGAAATACACTGTATGAGAATGACAGTACATAATTTCAATCCTTTATTAAACTTTTTCTCGCTGGCAACCATAGTAAAATGATGAAAGGAAAAAGTTTCTCGCTTACTAATTTTCCGCTGTTTATGGAGTAAAACTACGGCATTCGGTATGACGTTACCATTTATAATTTCTTCACTACAAATTGTAGCCACAGGAAATTTTACAGTGTACACGCATATAGTTGAGTGTACCTCCTAAATTGCATCACAGTACGATACATAGTTCATGATATATGAGCACATAAACAGTAACTTTAAGGTAAACCGCCCCATCACGCATGAAGTTTTTATCTATTACTTCTTTACTACTAATTGTATTCCCAAGGGATTTATCAGACATACAGCTCTTATACAAATATATATATATATACCTGAAATATGTCAGGAATAAAAAAATAAATACCCGGGCAACGCCAGGTTTTCAGCTAGTTTTCATATGAATATGCAACCAGTTGCATTTATGGATGTTTTTATTCGTCCACAAATAGTGACTGGTAATAATAAACCTCGGTGTTTCATGCAGCTTCCACTTTAGATAGAAACTTACGTATCCAAAATTGGCGATTTTGGTGTAAATATGCAACCAGTTCCATTTATGAATGATTTTATTCATCCATAAATAGTGACCGCTAATAATAAACCTTGGTGTTTCATGCAGGTTCCACTCTAGATGGAAAGTTACGTATCCAAAATCGGCGATTGTGGTATGAACATGCAACCAGTTGCATTTATGGAAGTTTTTACTCGTTCATAAATAGGAACAGGTAATAATAAATTCAGGTTCCAAGCTACATGGAAAGTTTCGTATCTAAAATTGGCGACTTACATTGGTACAAATATCCAACCAGTTGCATTTATGTATGTTTTTGTTCTTACATAATTAATGACTGGTATTAATAAACATTGGTGTTTCATGCAGGTATGGAAAGTTACGTATCTGAAATGGACTATTTACTTTGGCATGAATATACAGCCAGTTGCATTTATGGATGTTTTTGTTCGACCCCAAATAGTGACTGAGAACAATAAACCTTGGCGTTTCTTGCAGATTAAAAACCACATGGAAAGTTACATATCTAAAATGGGCTTTTTTTCGTATAAATATACAACCAGTTGCATTTATGGATGTTTTTGGTCTTACGTAAATAATGACTGGTAATAATGAACCTTGGTGTTTCATGCAGGTTCCAAGACACAGGGAAAGTTACGTATCTAAAATGGACAATTTATGTTAGTATAAATATCCAACCAGTTGCATTTATAGATGTTTTTGTTCTCACATAAATAATGACTGGTAATAATGAACGGTGGTGTTTCATGCAGGTTCCAAACCACATGAAAAGTTACATATGTAATATTTATTTTGGTTTAAATATCGAAACAGTTTCATTTATGGATGGTTTTGTTCTTACATAAATAGTGACTGGTAACAATAAACCTTGGTGTTTCATGCATGTATGGAAATTACGTATCTAAAATCGGTTATTTGTTTTGGTATAAATATGCAGTCAGTTGCTTTCATGGATATTTATATTCGTCCATAAATAATAGTAATAATACATAATAAACCTTGGTGTTTCATACAGGTTCCAAGCTAGATGGAAAGTTGCGTAGACGATTTATTTTGGTACAAATATCCAATCAGTTCCTTTTGTGCATGTTCATTATTCTTCCATAAACCGTGACTAGTAACGGCAATCCTTAGTATTTGATGCACCCTCCAAGCCTGATGGAAAGTTACGTACCTATATTTGGCGATTTATTTAGGTACAAATATGAAACCAGTTGCTTTTATGAACGTTTTTCATTCGGCCTAAAACAGTGACTGGTAACATTGCTATTTCACGCTGTCTCAAAGCTAGGTGGAAAATTACTTATCTAAATTTGGCTACTTATTTCGGTACAATTATACAACTACTTGTTTTTCTGGATGTTTTTCAGTCGTCCATGAACAGTTACCGCTAACAGTAAACCTTGGTGTTTCATGGCGTCTCCGAGGCACATGAAAAGTTATATGTCTAAAACTGGCGAATTATTTTTATACAAAATATTGAACCGCTTGTATTTATGGACTTCTTCCATAACTATTTATCGAGCCACCGCATGCTAATCATCAGTGAAGCACTATAGTTCGTTGTTGTGCTGCTTTGTGCCTTTACTCTTGGTAAATCGGTTTCCAAACCGTATATACAAGCTGCACAGGATATTGTTACATTTGACATAACAATTTTCATTTAATGTGTGCATTTGATGCGAGTACAAAGAGTGTGATTAAGGTTGACATAACACTTTGATACGTAAATATCTTCGGCTTGAGACGTACTGAATACATTATAAAAATTTAAAGGACAAATTAGATATAAGATATTACATTGAATTTTACTGGTTGCGGAGATGTTGTTACATTGGCAGTAAACATGTTTCACGGGTTAACAAATATACAAAAGAGAAAGGATGAAACAGTACAATATTTACAAAAGATTAAACAATGATTTTATTACAGCCGTAGACCAACATGCCAGAGTTATTCGAAATGTTAATATAAGTAGTTAGAAAGGCAGAGTGCCACATTTGTTACATGAAAGACTTTTTTATGTGAGAATGGGAGTAAAAGTAGTAAGCATAAAATTAGCTAACAACAAGGAGGAAAAATACTATAGTTGTTTTTATGACAAAAGTTGTGTGATATATCGGTACTGATATAAATAAAGTAGAGGATAGACAGAATGCCCAAAACACTTTTTGTCTTCACTACTCATATTAACATCTTCAAAAAACTCTGTCATGTAGACCAATGGCAGTAACAAAATCGTTGTCCAATCACTTTGTAAACATTTCGTTGTTTCTAATTTTTGTACATTTGTTAACCCACGTCTCATGTTCAGCGCCAATATAACAACAGAATTCATTGATATAGTATGTGATATAATTAATGTCCCTTAAATATTTATCTTGTATTCAGTACATCTGATTCCAAAGACCATTACGTAGTAAAGTGTGGTGTCTTCCAAAACCATTCTCATCGTGCTCAAATCCGATGTTTCGTTAAGTTGCAAATTGTAATACCAAGCGTAGTAAGATACTGTGATGTGTGAATGTTGCTAGTACCCAGGATACCACATGGAAAAGGATATACTAATAGTAACAGTAAGTACAAAAAAACATAACATTTCGTTCAGTTTTCTTTACGATATCGCATACTGAATTACATATTTAGCGCAGTTTCGAATCCATACCTGTCGGAACTTTGTAAATATTTTAACTGTAAAAAAATTATGTGGTGTACATGAGTCCTTATGACTCCAAATTGCAATGAAGCTTCTCCTGACTCGAAATTGCACTGAAGATATTCATTCGATTAATGAAACCGATATGTGATATTTTTAAGTAAATATTCTCTACCATACCACAAAGGCGATTTTTTAAAATTACAATTTTGTAATTACAAACCTTAAACTTGAACAACATCTACATCTGCATCTCCTGGGGATACTCTGCAAATCACATTTAAGTGTCTGGCAGAGGGTTCATCTAACCACCTTTATACTATCTCCCATTCCATTCTCGAACAGCGCGCGGGAACAAAGAACATCTGAATCTCTCCGTTCGACATCTGATTTCTCGTATTTTATTCTAATGATTATTTCTACCTATGTAAGTGGCAGTGAACAATATATTTTCGCATTCGGAGGAGAATGTTGGCGATTAGAGTTTCGTAAGTAGCCCACGCCGCAGCGATAAGCGCCGTTGTTGTAATGATTCCCATCCCAGACCCTGTCTCATTTCCGTGACGCTGTCTCCCCAGTATCGTGACAATACAAAACGAGCTTTCCTTCTTTGGACTCTTTCGATGGCCTCCGTTAAACCACTGCGCAGCAATCCTCCATAAGAGGACGGGCAAACATAGTGTATGCAGTTTGTTTAGTAGTTCTGTTGCATCTTGTAAGGGTTCTGCCAATAAAACGCTGTCTCTTGTTCGCCTTTCCCACGACATTATCTACGTGTTATTTCCAGTTTAAGCCTGATCTAATAGAATAGTAATTCCTAGGTATTTAGTGGAGTTTACGGTCTTCACTTTTGACTGATTTGTGTTGTAAACAAAGTTTAAGGGATTTCTTTTCGTACTTATGTGGACGACTTCATACTTCTCATTATTTAGAGTCAACTGCCAATTTTTACACCATAGTGATATCTTATATATATCGTTGAGCAGTTCGTTTTGATCTTCAGATGATCAGATGATTTTACTAGACAGTAAATTACGGCTTCATCTGCGAACAATCTAAGAGAGCTGCTTAGATTTTCCCCTAAATCCTTTATGTAAATGTTGAACAGCAGAGGACCAATAACACTAACCTGTGGAACGCCCAATATCACCTCTGTTGCAGTCGATGCCTTACCATCGATTATTACAAAGTGTGTCCTCTCAGACAAGAAATCCCCTATCGATTCGGAAATTTGGGGCGATATACCACGCCGGAAGGAGTACTCGAATCTCCAGCGGATATACTCAATACATATTGGAGACGTTACAAAGGATTTTTATTGTAATTCGTCCATATTAAAACCTCCAAAAATGCTTAGACGTATGCCGGAGGGAGGACTCGAATCTACAGCGGGTGTACTCAATACAAATTGGAGACGTTACAGAGCATTTTTATTGTAATTCGTCCATATTGCAACTCCAAAAATACTTAGACGTGTGCTGTTTTCCCGAAAACAACCTGTATTTCTTTAATATTCACAGAATATATGACATCAACTGCGATTGGGCAAAGCTGAGAATGTGTATGCACCTGGGACTCGAACCCGGGTCTCCTGCTTTCGATGCAGTTGCGCTGACCCCTACACCACTGGGGACACAGTGATCACCGCACCTGCAAGGACTACCTAAGCACGCCTCCCGTCAGATACAAATTCCCAGCTTCGCCCTGCTCACAGTACTCAAACTCGTAGTTGTTAAACTAATTCCCGTAAGAGTAAGGGCTTCAAACCTGTATATCATTGGGAAGTCTGAACGACCTGTCAGTGGCCGTCTTAATGTTTCGCTTCTTCGGTGGAGGGTTCCTCTAGCACTGACGGCTCGGCGATTTGCGTCGTTCACGTGTGTATTTAGGTGAAGGAGAAATGACGAATGTGGCAAAGTAGCGCAGCATGGCGAGAAGAATGAACTTCGCCTCTTTGGCTGTCAGAAGATCCGCTCGGAGAGCGGTCGAGGTCCCTGGAGAGAAGCGGACGTTGTTGTGGAGCGGTGGCGGTGCCTTTTATACATTTTTTCCCCCTGGAACCTCCAGCGGCGCCTCCAGGTCCAGATTACGGCTTCCGGCCTGCTGGAGCCTGCTGGAGCGGCTGGAACGCGCTGGCTTGGCAACGCGGCCTGCCGCCCGGGCAGACGGGTCGGCCCTGGAGTTGGGTTTCTGGGCCTCGAAGATGGCCGCCGCAACCGCCGAATCCTCAGCTGAACAGTTCGAGAAATAACGCCTAACAGCTGTGCTGCAGCATTCACTGCATTAAGGCCAATTCACACTGTCCGTCAAGTCACGTCACGTCACCGTCCGTCAGAACATTCCGCAATGTATTTCTAATGGCGGCGTTCACACTGTCCGTCATCGGACCGTCACGTCACGTCAGCGTCCGTCAAGCTTTCTCGAGAAGAATGTTTTGACGGAACGGCCGTCTGCTAACACCGGAAGTTAACCTATTTTCGTCACGCGAGTTACATGTTGCAGTCGACGATTGCACTGTTTATATGCAAATGTGTCTCATTCATCTTTATTTTGTTGTTATACTTCGTTTTAGGGGTAAATCTCGTGTTACATGACGACTGAAATATTTTTGTCAATTGAGTGTTCCCCTAAAATCGAGGTCGGATATCTGAAACCAAAAAATGGTTAATGTTACTTACCATTGTAACAGAAAAGACTGAAGCAAACTGTTTATTTGAATAAGATAGAAATTTGATTACGCATTTTTCATTAAATAACACTTTAAATGAAAAAGTCAGTTCTAATGAAAGACAAAAATTTAGTTATTTATGACGGTATTGCCAATGTCAGCGAGCAAATCGTATTGGGTAAAGTATACAGGCGCTATTTATGCTCTTACAAGTATGGTTTGATGTCTTCATATGTTTATTTTTTCGCTTGAAAATAGATGTCAATGTTTTGAAATGTTGTTTCAGTTCCCAGTAACTTGGCCAAAAACATACACTGCAAAGTTTTCGTTGGCCGTTAATAACATTTAGCGATTCTAGTATTAAACCATGATTTTCCACATAACAGATCGCCACTCATAACCTCACTTTCAACATCGCGTATTGAGATGGACGAATTGACGTGACGGACACGGACGGACAGTGTGAATACAACTTTAAGCTACCGGTCTCCATGCTCCAGAGGCATAAGCTTAAGTCATTGTAGGTCCATCTCGGACTAAAATGATTGGACGCGGTTGTATAATCTCTGTCTATATACAAGCGAAATTACACTCATTCAGACACTCACTCGTTCACTCACTGACTAAACACGAAATCTCTAAAACTACTGCACCTATGAAGCTGAAATTTTGCCGGTATGTACTTTAAACGTAGAAGATGTTAGCTATCAAAGTATTTACGATAGGACGGGATGAAGGTGCATGGCGGAGGATACTTTTCCTACGGACTGACGAAATCTACAGTTTCATTCCGATCTTCACGAAACTTTGCTCGCTTGAACTTCAAAAGGAAGGTCACTGTCTACCTAAAGGTTCATACGGTGCATGGGGGAGAGTATCTTGCAAGATAAAAACGGATCCCTAAGTACGTTGGTCGCTATAACTTGAGAATGGCTCGACCGATTTCACAGATCCTTTTTTTGTTGTTTTCCTTATTCTCAGAACACAGGTTGTATGAAGTAAATCTGAAAAATTTGAGAACAACAAAGTGCGTTTTTCAATGTGACTCTGTGTTTTTATTCCATACAAATCTATAGTTTTGTTCCGATATTTATGAAATTTTGCATATTTCATCATAAAAACAAGAGGAATGTCACTGTCTGTATAAAATTTCGTTCGGTGCACGGTGGAGGGTACTTAGCATACGAACTTGGACAAAATGAACAGGTTTTCTCATATCTTGATGAATTTTTGCACACACGACACTAATACCAAGAGGAAAGTCACAAGATACACACATTTTCGTATGGTACATGGTACATGCCTTGCAAAAACATTGCCGACAAAGGAAAAGGTGGAAACGAACAGAGACATGGGAAAGAAAGTGATGTAGATAGAGGAGGGAAGGGGAGGTGGACTACGAGAGTGTAGAATAAATAAACACCCGGGCAACACCAGGTTTACAGCTAGTTACTTATAAATAGACCAACATATACCTTCAGCCGTTAACGTTCTAAATTCTTCATTATTAATAACAAAAGCCGAAATTTTGACGGTAGGAGAATGACCTTAGAATTGCTTTAATTGAAATACATCTTAAAGAAGATCAGCCTAGATCAGGTTAGAAACAAGTTTGTTTTATTTCAGAACTAGTTTCAGCAAAGCTTGTTGCCATTTTAAAGTGAACAAAAACCTAACTTAAAAGCTACAGTGTACATGTAGATGAAATCACTGTTCAATTTCGTGGTGAAACCCACCTGATAATGATCCTACACTGGACAGCAATACTCCAAAAAAAGGACGGACAAGCTTAGTGTATGCAGTTTCTTTTGTAGTTCTGTTGCATCTTTTAAGGCTTCCGCCAATAAAACGCAGTCGTCTTTGCCACGACATTATCTACGTGTTCTTTCCAATTTAAGCCTAAAGTAATCGTATTTCCTTGGTATTTAGAGGAGTTTACGGCCTTCACTTTTGATTGATTTATTTTGTAAACAAAGTTTTACAATTGCAATACATTATAATCAATGTGAAAACGAAGTGTACAATGTCATTTACATCACAGCCTACTTAATATTACAATTACCTGTCCACAATGTATATAACAACATATCACAAGATGTTACATTTGAAGTGTAAGTACGTGGAAATCTATAGCTGATATCATCGGTTACATGGTTAACTTCTGAAGTATAATGACACATGTTACCGTAAATGGCTGTTTATCTACATCTACATGTGATACTCTGCAAATCGCATTTAAGTGCTTGGCAGAGGGTGTAGGCAGTATCTTTAGTAGAACTGTTGCATCTTCTAAGTGTTCTGCCAAGGAAACGTAATCTTTAGTTCACTTTCCCTACAATATGTTCTATGCGTCCTTTCCAATTTAAGTTCTTAGTAATTATTACTCCTAGGTATTTAGTTGAATTTATGGCCTTTAGTTTTGACTGATTTATCACGTAAATGAAGATAAACGGATTTCAGTGGTCTCATGGATTACTTCACACGTCTCAATATTAAGGGTCAACTGATATTTTTTTCACCATGCTGATGTCTTACCTAAATCATTTTGCAGTTGATTTTGATCTTCTAGTGACTTTACTAAGCGATAAACGATAGCATCATCTGTGAACAGTCTAAGAGAGCTACTCTGATTGTTTCCTAAATCGTTTATAAGAATAAGGAACGGTAGGGGCCCTTAACACATTCTTGAAAGGAAGAAAAGGGAAGGAAATTAGTGTTTAACGCCCCGTCGACATCATGGTCATCTGAGGCAGATCCTACTCTCGGGTTGTTTGGGTAAGGATGGGGATGGAAATCGGCCCTGCTCTTTGAAAGGAACCATCCCGGCATTTGCCTGGAGTTATTTAAGGAAAATCACGTAAAACCTAAATCTGGA
Source organism: Locusta migratoria (assembly GCA_026315105.1). Taxonomy (NCBI): domain Eukaryota; kingdom Metazoa; phylum Arthropoda; class Insecta; order Orthoptera; family Acrididae; genus Locusta; species Locusta migratoria. The sequence goes on along the minus strand of CM048754.1, from coordinate 73,650,876 downwards.
CGACCGGAGGTTTTGAACCACCATCCTTCCGAATGCGAGTCCAGTGTGTTACCACTGCGCCACCTCGCTCGGTACGCTTGCCTGGAAACGCCAGATGATTTTAGTGACCTGTGTAACTTTCCAGTGTTTGGTTTACGCATCTTTCGCTGAGCGAGCTTTTGTGTATAAGTAGGTACGGGCCGCTATTGCATGACCATACTGTCAGAGGTACCCAATTGGTGTACGATAGGCACCGGGAGACGTACTTTTGTTGATATAAGTTGTTTTAATACTCCAGGGTTATCTACTTTTAAATTACTCTTGATACGATTTCTGGGGAATTTCCTTGTCTTCTTTGGTGAAGGAATTTGGGAAAGTTGAGTTTAGGAATCCTGCTTTAGCTGAAATGTCATCAGTAGCCTCACCATTGCTGTCGCGTAGTGAAGGAATTGATGGTGTTTTGCCGCTAGTATACTTTACATACCCACGAGAATGTCTTAGTTTGATTTTGCCCATCTTGTGTATGGGCGCTGGAGCTTCAACCATAGATATGTGATTCAGATGAGGTGTTCTGATTATCTCCAAATTGTTTTGTTTAGACTGAGCCAAACATGTGAATTTTACTCTACAGTATAACCCAAGCCATATCTGATTTTAACGTAGTACTTAGATCTTTGTACATTACTGAGAATGCACATAATGTATTATTTAAATCTCGCCACTTCATCCAATACTGTAACTATATGATCCCACATTTGAGATTCATTTTATTTTGTTTCCGTAGCACAGCGGTAAAGTGCCAGGCTATAAAGACAAAGGGAGCGAGTTCGATCCCCGCCTTATCTTTCACTTTCCACTTTTTTTCACCTGCTGGCAATATTGATTATGTGAAAAAATACCGAGTAGCACCGTGGTTCGGAACCCACGTTAAACTGTAGGTCCCCCTATAACTGGCTGGGTAAGTCAGTTCGAAGGTCGGAGGAAGGCAACGGCATACCACCTCCAAACAGGACCATGCCTAGTAAAGCACTGTGGTGTTCAAACCAATCTTCGGATTGATGACTGCTTTACCATTACCATTTTTTTGGACTCAGCCGAACATGTGAGTTTTATAGTTGTTTTGAGCCATATCTTATTTCAACATAATACTTATATCTTTGTACATAAGTTTTAAAATTTTAAAATGGGGGAAAATAAATAAATATATTAAAAAAATTAAAAAAAATGGTTCAAATGGTTGTATAGTTTATGGGACCCAACCATGGGGGGTCATCAGTCCCTAAACTTACAAACTACTTATGAACTACTTACGAACTAGGACGGCACAAATATCCATGCCCGAGGGGGGATTCGAACCCCAGACCGTAGTGGAAAAAAAAACTGATAAATACTTATATATATGTATACATAATTAACAAATTTACAGCTAACATGGAAAGAAAGATGCTTGTGTACATTTATGTTAATATGTACTGCTTGGAGTTTGTGCATTCTGTATAACAATTGCTGGTATTTGTTCCTTGTACAGGGCCTGAAAAAAAAATAGCTGACGGTGTTATTATTCAAAATGTTCAAATGCTTGTTAAGCTTATGGGACTTAACTACGGGGTCATCAGTCCCTAAACTTATGGAAGAATATGGCCCAAAAATCTCTATTCATTCAATAAACACAACAAGACACATATGAACTACTTTATACTAAGGACGGCACAAATATCCATGCCCGAAGGGGGATTCGAACCCCCGACCTTAGTGGCCGTGCAGACCGTGACTGGAGTGCCTCAGTCCCCTCGGCCACCGCGGCCGGCATGTTATTATTCAATGCCAGAATGTTTGAGGATCCTGTACCAAATTACGTGACAGCACACAAAGGTTGTTGTTTCTCGATCGTGGAACGCAGGAGTGTGTAAGGGATTACGTATGTCAAGAGACTGTGCAACTAGATCGCTTCTCAGAGGAAGCGGGAATTCGTCATCAGGGCTGACAACCACGGAAACCAGCATTACTCTCCACCTTATCCGACCTCCCCCGCCGTCTCAGCTCCGCGACAATTTTTTTTCCATCCCTTTCTCCCCCTCCTCGCTCTCTTTTCCTTTCACAACCTTTCCCTCCCAGGGCTCCTTTTCAGACTTCCTTTTGAAATATGGCGCCGAAGCGTTCCTCACCAGATCGGCGAGCACAGACGCTGATAGATCGCCTCCGGATTGATTTATATACGGTATATATATACTTGTGTGTGTGTGTGTGTCTGTGTGGTATATATATAGTGCGGAGGCTTGGGGGGCGTCGTCGCCAGCAGGAGACCGCGTAAGGGCGCGGAATGGACCGGGTCGCCTCATCAGAGGGTGCGGCCACGTGGAAGTGATAAAACTTCCCTTCCGCCTGCTGGAGACGCCTGGAAAACTCCAGGGGCCGCTGGAAATCGAGCTCCGGGCCGGGCCGGGTCAGACCGCCTAGCTGGAGACAATGTGCTGGAGCTGGAGAGGGCAGGCCGAGCAGAGCGGAGGCCAGAAAGAATCTGGTGCCCCAAGTGACAGCAGAGTTCTGCGCCAGGTTGCGTCCGCAATAAGGAAGCGCGGGGAGAAAAAGTTCGCCACGGACGATGGGGGAAGAATTACTGCTTTTTTAACCCCCGGCCCTTACGAGAGCTTGCTTGTTTTTCAGGCTGCGAGGTCCTCGGGACTTCATAGTCATAAGAGCCGAAGGGTATGAAAAGGACGCAGTGTTTGGGAAGGGAGTAAGACAGTGTTCTTGACTTTCGCCAGTGTTATTCAACCTGTACAGCGCGCTAGCGGTGAAGGAATGCAAGGAAAAATTTTGGGCAGAATTAAATGTCAGATACACAGGGTGTTACAAAAAGGTACGGCCAAACTTTCAGGAAACATTCCTCACACACAAAGAAAGAAAATATGTTATGTGGACATGTGTTCGGAAATGTTTAATTTCCATGTTAGAGCTCATTTCTCTTTAAATGTAAACTGAAATAATTCGTGCAGTCAATTGTCAAAATACCCAACTGTTTCGTTAGTATGCACTGTAGTTCCTCGATTCACCACCAGTTCGCCCAACTGAAGGAAGGTAATGTTGACTTCAGTTGTAAAATGTTCAAATGTTTGTAGAGTCTATGGAAATTAACTACGGGGTCATCAGTCCCTAAACTTACAAACTACTTATGAACTAGCTAATTCCGTAGTGGCCGTGCAGACCGTGACTGGAGCGCCTCAGTCCCCTCGGCCACCGCGGCCGGCCTTCAGTTGTAGAAAAGACGTTTCTATTTATGCACCAAAGCTGCTTTTATTTGAAATGCTTTGCCCATTCATATATATTTTTATTTGGATACTGCTTAGGTGCCGGCCGCGGTCGTAGAGGGGACTGAGGCGCTTCAGTCACGGTCTGCACGGCCACTACGGTCGGGGGTTCGAATCCCCCCTCGAGCATGGATATTTGTGCCGTCCTTAGTGTTAGCTAGTTGATAAGTAGTTTGTAAGTTTAGGGACTGATAACCCCGTAGTTAAATCCCATAAGCTTAACAAACATTTGAACATTTGAACTGCTTAGGTCACGCTGTTTGTTGTAATTACAAAGGTGTAATTACATCAAAGTAATTACTACAGCCGCGGTGGAGTAGCCGAGCGGTCCAAAGCACCTCGCTGCGGAGCGCGCGGTTGCTCGCCGTGGAGGTTCGAGTCCTCCCTGGGGCATGGGTATGTGTTGTCCTCAGGTTAGTTTACCTAGGTTTAAGTAGTTTGTAAGCTACGGACTGCTGACCACGCAGTTTGGTCCGATAGATTTACAGACATTTGACATTTAATTACAACAAACAGCGTGACCTAAGCAGTATCCAAATAAAAATATATATGAATGTGGCTTAAGAAAATGGGCAAAGCCCGAAACTAGTCAGCATTTCAAATAAAAGCAGCTTTGGTGCATATATAAAAACGTCTCTTCTACAACATTTAAAGAGCTCCAAAACGCGACATATCAAAAACATTTGATTGACTTCAGTGCTTGTGTTGACATGCGACTCATTGCTCTACAGTACTAGCATCAAGCACATCAGTACGTTGCGTCAACTGGTTAGTGTTCATCACGAACGTGGTTTTGCAGTCAGTGCATTCAGGATTCAGGATTTAGACAACTCAGCTAACACAGCTTTCTTTGCTGGTGTGCTATTCGAATGTAGGAGAGCCCTCGCAATTTGATATGCATTTCTCAGGGAACATGAGGCAGAAATAAAGTATGTGGTGTTAAGACAGTTCGTGTAGTTACTACGGCTAAACTTTCAGGAAACATTCCTCACACACAAAGAAAGAAAATATGTTATGTGGACATGTGTCCGGAAACGCTTAATTTCCATGTTAGAGCTCATTAGTATTTCTCTTTAAATGTAAATTGAAATAATTTGTGCAGACAATTGTCAAAATACCCAATTGTTTCGTTAGTATATACTGTACTTCCTCGATTTCACCGCCAGTTGGCCCAATTGAAGGAAGGTAATGTTGACTTCAGTGCTTGTGTTGACATGCGACTCATTGCTTTACAGTATTAGCATCAAGCACATCAGTACGTAGCATCAACTGGTTAGTGTTCATCACGAACGTAGTTTTGCAGTTAGTGCAATGTTTCCAAATAAGATGAATCCAGGAAGTACAGTACATACTAACAAAACAATTGGGTATTTTGCCAATTGTCTGCACGAATTACTTCAGTTTACATTTAAAAAGAAATACTAAAATGAGCTCTAACATGAAAATTAAGCGTTTCCGGACACATGTCCACATATCATATTTTCTTTCTTTGTGTGTGAGGAATGTTTCCTGAAAGTTTGGCCGTACCTTTTTCAAATGTTCAAATGTTTGTTAAGCTTAAGGGACTTAACTATGGGGTCATCAATCCCTAAACTTACAAACTAGTTATGAACTAGATAATCCTAAGGACGGCACAAATATCCATGCCCGCGGGGGGATTCGAACCCCCGACCGTAGTGGCCGTGCAGACCGTGAGTGGCGCGCCGCAGTCCCCTCGGCCACCGCGGCCGGCGAACGAACAGAGAGATTGAGTAATTACATCGGTTGAGAGCGCCGTTTGATACGCATAGAAAAATAATTGTGTACGAGCTCGACCGGGAGGTTCAAATGCTCAAACGTTTGTATAGCTTATGGGACTTAATTATGGGGTCATCAGTCCTTAAACTTACAAACTACTTATGAACTAGCTAACACTGAGGATGGCACAAATATTCATGCCCGAGGGGAGATTCGAACCTCCGACCGTAGTGGACGTGCAGACCGCGACTGGCGCGCCGCAGTCCCCTCGGCTACCGCGGCCGGCGAACGAACAGAGAGATTGAGTAATTACACCGGTGAGAGCGCAGTTTGATACGCACAGAAAAATAATTGTGTACGAGCTCGACCGGGAGGGAAGGAAGTTTTGGTGGTGTACGCCTAATTTAAATAATTATTAACTGCGCGGCAGGATAGACGGGAGAGACGCACAGTGGCTGGCCTGGCTGCTGGAGTGTTCTCCAGCGCGGCTCTGGAGCCAGCCGGCTGCGCTGGAGCCCCGCTCTCGGGCAGTCGCTCGCTATTGATTTATGAGCCTCCCACAGGCCCGGCCCTGCTCTCCTCCCTCCCTCCCTCCCTCCCTCCCTCCGCGGCCACCATTGGGCTCGGGATGTTGGCCCGGCCGCAGCCTAGCCAGGCGGCAGCCACCAGCCAGTGGGGCAGCTGATAAAATATATCGCCGAATAAGTGTTTTCCGCACTCGATATAACCGCCGGGTCGCCGGCCGCAGACTCTCGTAATGGTCTCCGGGCCCACTTGTTTTATGTACTACCACTAGCGGACTGCGACGCTCCATTCCACACTGCGTACGCCGCCGGCTTCTGCGAACGCCTGTACTTCTTACGCGCGGTCTGAAGCACCTTCTACACCGTCGTCTTTCCTGTCCCAATAGGGCGACCAACTGCCCTGCATTTTGTCATTTCGTGTTACTGTCATTAGTACGAATTTTCATAATATGAGATGGAGCTGCCATTTGGCTTCGATTAATGAAACTGTCAGACTCCCCGACGAGTAATGGTCTCCGGGCCCACTTGTTTTATGTACTACCACTAGCGGACTGCGGCGCTCCATTCCACACTGCGTACGCTGCCGGCTTCTGCGAACGCCTGTACTTCTTACGCGCGGTCTGAAGCACCTTCTACACCGTCGTCTTTCCTGTCCCAATAGGGCGACCAACTGCCCTGCATTTTGTCATTTCGTGTTACTGTCATTAGTACGAATTTTCATAATATGAGATGGAGCTGCCATTTGGCTTCGATTAATGAAACTGTCAGACTCCCCGACGAGTAATGGTCTCCGGGCCCACTTGTTTTATGTACTACCACTAGCGGACTGCGGCGCTCCATTCCACACTGCGTACGCTGCCGGCTTCTGCGAACGCCTGTACTTCTTACGCGCGGTCTGAAGCACCTTCTACACCGTCGTCTTTCCTGTCCCAATAGGGCGACCAACTGCCCTGCATTTTGTCATTTCGTGTTACTGTCATTAGTACGAATTTTCATAATATGAGATGGAGCTGCCATTTGGCTTCGATTAATGAAACTGTCAGACTCCCCGACGAGTAATGGTCTCCGGGCCCACTTGTTTTATGTACTACCACTAGCGGACTGCGGCGCTCCATTCCACACTGCGTACGCTGCCGGCTTCTGCGAACGCCTGTACTTCTTACGCGCGGTCTGAAGCACCTTCTTCACCGTCGTCTTTCCTGTCCCAATAGGGCGACCAACTGCCCTGTATTTTGTCATTTCGTGTTACTGTCATTAGTACGAATTTTCATAATATGAGATGGAGCTGCCATTTGGCTTCGATTAATGAAACTGTCAGACTCCCCGACGAGTAATGGTCTCCGGGCCCACTTGTTTTATGTACTACCACTAGCGGACTGCGGCGCTCCATTCCACACTGCGTACGCTGCCGGCTTCTGCGAACGCCTGTACTTCTTACGCACGGTCTGAAGCACCTTCTACACCGTCATCTTTCCTGTCTCAATAGGGTGGCCCCGTCCCGCATTTTGAGGGATGTCCGTCATTTTAAGATATTTTGTAAATGTCCCGCACGGAATGTTATTTATCCCCCAATTGTATTTTCGCGTTCCCAATGTCAACTGTTCAAATGTTTGTAAATCTATCGGACCAAACTGCGTGGTCATCAGTCAGTAGCTTACAAACTACTGAAACTGAGGTAAACTAACCTAAGGGCAACACACACACCCATGCCCCAGGGAGGACTCGAACCTCCACAGCGTGCAAGCGGGCGCTCCGCAGCGAAGCGCTTTAGACCGCTCGGCTACTCCACCGCGGCTTTCGCGTTACTGTCATCAGTACGAATTTTCATAAAATGAAATAGTCATGCCATTTAGCTTTGACTAAAGAGATTGTCTGCCTCGCCTGTTGCAAGACTCGTAATGGTCTCCGGGCCCACTTTTTTTATGTACTACTACTAGCAGACTGCGCTCCACACTGCGTAGGCTTCCGGCCTCTGCCAACGTCTGTACTTCTTACACGAGGTCTGAAGCACTTTCTACACTGTCATCTATCCTGTCTCAATAGGGTGTCCAACAGTCCCACATTTTGTGAGATATCCGTCATTTTAAGATATTTTTCTAAATGTCCCATATGGAACGTTATTTGTCCCACAATTGTTTTTTCCGAGTTACTGTCATCCATATGAATTTTCATAATATGAAATAGTTCTGCCATTTGGCTTCGATTAAAGAGAATGTCTGCCTCTCTGATGGGTCGCTGGTTGCAGGTGATGGTCTCCAGGCCTACTTGTTTTATGTACTACTACTAGGGGACTGCGGCCCGCCGCTCGACACTGTGTACACTCCTCACCTCTACCTATGCCTATGCTTTTTATGTGAGATCTTTCTATACCGTCGTCTATCCTGTCTCAATAGACTGACCAACGATCCCGATTTTGGCATTTTATGGGATGTCCCTCAGTTTAGGATAATGTCCTGCACGGAATGTTATTTATCCGGCAATTGTATTTTCGTGTTACTGTCATCGGTACGAATTTGCATAATATGAAATAGTCATGCCATTTGGGTTCGACTAAAGAGACTGACTGCCTCTTCGCAAGGTCGTCAGCTGCAAGCACTCGTAATGGTCTCCGGGCCCACTTGTTTTTATGTACTACCACTAGCGGACTGCTGTGCTCCATTCCACACTGCGTACACTCAGCGACCCTGGGAACGCCTGTACTTCTTTCGCACGGTCTGAAGCACCTTCTACACCATCGTCTTTCCTGTGTCAATAGGATGTCCAACCGTCCCACATTTTATGGGATGTCCCTCATTTTAAGACATTTTGTAAATGTCCCAGACTTCATATGAATGGATGTCAATAAATTTCGCTTCTTCAGAAATGCTTTTCTTCACAAAGCCATTCTGCTGTTTATATTTTCTTTAATTCGGCCGTAACGAGTTATTTTGCTACCCAAACAACAAAACTCTTACTTTTATTGCAGCGGTAATTCATCTAATTCCTTCACAACGCCTGAATTCCAGCCTGTCCTTGACAGAATCACAATGTTATCGGCAAACTGCAATGTTTTTATTTTTATTTTTTTTTTCTCCTTGAACTTTAAATCCCTCTCCAAATTTCTCCTTGCATTCCTTCAAAGCTTTCTCAATGAACAGACTGAATAACATCGGCGCAAGGCTAGAACCCTGTCTTACTCCCGTCCCAATCACTTCGACTCTTACAATTTGCTGTCTGGTTTTTGTTCAAGTTGAATATAAGTCTTCTTTCCCTATATTTTATCCCTGCTACCTTCAAAATTTCAAAGAATGTATGCCAGTCAGCATTATCAAAAGTTTTGCCTCGAGTTTTGCTACATTTCTCCAAAATCCAAACTGATCTTTCCCGATATAGGATTCTATCAGTTTTTCCATTCCTATTTAAGTATTCGAGTTAGTATTTTGCAGCTATCACTTATTAAACTGACAGTTTTGTAATTTCCACACTTGTCACCACTTGCCTTCTTTGGAACTGGAATTATTATACTTCTCTTGAAGTGGTAGGGTATTAACCCTGACTCATACATCTTGCACAAAAGGTCTTCATGACTGATCCTTCCAACGATGCCAGCAATTCTGAAGGAATATCATCAAGTCCAGGGACCGTGTTTCGACTCAAATTATGAAACTTTAAACACATTTCAGTTTATTAAGAATTGCGACTTTAGTTCTTTCGGAAGTGTCCTGCTTGGTAAACAGGATGTCCAAAGTTCGAATTCTGCCGGCCGCGGTGGCCGAGGGGACTGAGGAGCTCCAGTCACGGTCTGCACGGCCACTACGGTCGGGGGTTCGAATCCCCCCTCGGGCATGGATATTTGTGCCGTCCTTCGTATTAGTTAGTTCATAAGTAGTTTGAAAGTTTAGGGACTGATGATCACGTAGTTAAGTCCCATAAGCTATCCAAACATTTGAACATTTTTTCGAATTCTGATCCCTGACCAAACTTTCCTGTTTACAAGTTATATGTTTACCACAGCCGCCAGCAGCCGAGGCAAAAAAAGTTAAAATATGCAAGTAATTTTATATATTATGTTTAATGATTATTATTTCATTAATGTAACTAATTAATGCATTAAAAGGTTCATTTTCATAATTATGTGAAGTTTGGAGCGAAAATAATTTTTCCAAAAATTATTTCATTTAACTATCTGCATAAATTACTTATAATACATTTAAAAAATGAATATTGTAAACAGCATGAATATTTTGTGACAGCCTTTTTCTAGGACGTACATTTTTTTTCCAAAAAGAAAGAAAAAAGTGAACTCTATTCAAGTTTTTCAATCAAGGTCTCTCCTCTATCACATTTCAAAGGTTCGAATGCTTATAAATCCCTGAGGCACGAAATTACTGAGCTCATTGGTCCCTAGACTTAGAAACTACTTGAAGTAACTTCAACTGATTTATGGTAAGCATAAGACACATATTAATCCGCGATGGAGGACTTGAACCTCCTGGGGTAGTGGCCGCGCGATCCTCGACATGAGGCCTCAGACCGCGCGGTCGTCTCCGTGTGGCTGGGTAGCTGTGGGGAAACTGTGTTCGAGGAAGGGTGTGCGATTAATTCTGATGCATCCTTCGTATAACTCTTAGGGATGTTTTAGGGTAACCGGGAGATGGCAGGATTATTCTGAAAATCTCGACTAGTTTTTGTGATGGAATACCTTGCAGGCTACACCAGTAGTGGGAGAGGATGACGAATTCCGAAGGTTAAAAGTGCCTTATTCCCCTTCATTACCCTCGAAACAAAATGTAACTTACCTCTCCACAGTGGTTCACGTAGCTCAGCGTAGCTCACGTAGCGTAGTACAAAGAAACAAGTCAGCTGCCAGTAAGCCGAGGTTACCCCTCTACTTAAACCAATTAGTGTAAACCGGAATACTTAACAATTTCAATAATAAATATGATATACCTTAACGAGACGCTTTTCGGTAGAAGCTTACGAGTTAATTAACTCGTCCTGAGTCACCGTTACTGGGTGGAGATATAAACTACGGGGTCGATTCCTAAGCGACTACGTCTCCTTCCTTACACCGCTGACGCAAACTAATGTTCCATACATCGTGTTTCCTCTGCTCTCATTGTTTTTATTCTTTATAATAAAATTACGAGTCTCTTGGTCCCGCACGCGGCAGCAAGCGCACCATGTACTGATCTTATCGATGCGGCCTTCTGATTGGCTCCGATTCGGGTAACTAATACTCTGTTTCCAGCTCGCTGGTGATGGAGTTGTTACTGTCAAGACGTGGGCGATGTTTGAATAACTCACTCACTTGCAGCGAGGAGGGAGTATATGTTGTGCAACTAGATTCAGATCTTAACATCTTAGAACAATCGAGCTTCGCTTGGAGTTTGTGCCCTGATTATACGAAATCTGCAAACTATACCATCTTGCATATATATATATATATATATATATATATATATATATATATATATTATATAGGGTGTTTCACTAAGTGTGTTTGCCTCTGTAACTTATAAAATAATAGGTGACGGGAAATTTTAATGCGGTAGGTCAACACAAGAAATGTTATACTTTCTGCGGAGCTATGAACATAGTTTATTGTATCATTTTCCAAAGAGTTACTCCACAGAGATATAATTTTTTAAATGGAACAATAGTTTTTTCTATCGTGCATTGGATTCGTTTAAAGCAGCTGCATTCAAATCAGTTTAAACTACATTCCTATTACTGTTAGTTTGGGAGCTACAGCCCTTCAAAGTTTAGGGGGCGGAGGCTGCGATAGCGTTCTGACTGGCCGAGTGGCTACCCCCTGGGGCACGGCCCACTGTCTCATGACCACCAGCCAGTCAGCTACGTTGTCGTAGCCACCACCTCTTAAACTTTGAAGGGTTGTAGCTCCCAAACTAACAGTGATAGGAATGTAGTTTAAATTGATTTGGACGCAGCTGGTTTCAACGAATCCAATGCACGATAGAAAAAAACTATTGTTTCATTTAAACAATTATATCTTTGTGGTGTAACTCTTTGGAAAATGATACAATAAACTATGTTCATAGCTCCGCAGAAAGTGTAACATTTCTTGTGTTGACCTACCGCATTAAAATTTCCCGTCACCTATTATTTTATAAGTTACAGAGGCAAACACACTTAGTGAAACACCCTATATAAAACAGTTGCGGTGGAGCGGCCGAACGTATTGAGGCGCAATGCCAAGATGCGCGAGGCCGTTCCCCGTCGGGGGTTCGAATCCCTCTTCGGGCACGGATGTTTGTGCCGTCTTTAGTATAAGGTAGTTCATAAGTAGTTTATAAGTTTAGGGACTGATCACCCCGCAGTTGGGTCCCATAGGCTTTAAAAAACAAAATAAAAAATAAAAAAGTAAACATTATAAGTCATCTTGTATATCAATTTCATACACACCACAGCCAAATGTTTACTTAGTGACACACAGTTTTCGTTTTAAGTGTCTTGCTATTTCCGTTTGTGCCTGTCCACTACATTTTTTCGTTCATTTGCTTGTCCCTCAATTCACAATTTGTGTTCATTGAAATCCTCATTCCATAGAACAGATACTCTAATTCTTCTTTATTTTTACTGAAATAGGAAACGTCATACGAACGCTCTATTACTTCTACATCCTTCCATCCTGTATTTTAACTCCGCTCTTTTATTGTTCTTCAACATCCTCCGATGTATAAATTGAAAAGCATGGGAGAAGCGGATTTCTCTCTATACTTCATTATTACTGTTCCCTCGTCTTTGCTGGGCATATTGCATATTATCCTGCTTTCCATACAACTTAAACCTGTTTTTCTCCGAATTTCAAAAGTCTTGCACTAATTTACATTGATGTACAGTTACTCAAGATTGACAAGCATTAAACACGCGTCTCGATTCTTCTCAAGTCTTGCGTTCACTATCAATCGCAGTGACAGAACTCTGGTGCTTTTCGCCGCGGCAGAATTGCCGTGCGCACTAAGACGCCCTGCTGAGGTGCGCGCGGCCGTTCGCCGGCGGAGGTTCGAGTCATCCCTCAGGGTGTCTGTGTTGTCCTTAGTATAAGTTACTTTAAGTTACTGTAAGTAGTTTGTAAGCTTAGGGACCAATGACCAACGTGGTTAAGTCCCGTAGATTTACGAACATTTGATTTGATTTTATCTTCACGAAAGCCAATTGATGGTCACTTAAACAGACAGCAGTAATTGTGTAGAGATGAAGAGACCAGGGCAAGATGGAGTAGCGTGCAAGCCGGGGTGAAGTGACCGAGCGGACTAAGGCGCCTCGCCTTGCTGGGGAGCGCGCGGTTGCTCTCTGTCGGAGGTTCGAATCCTTCCTCTAGCATATATATATATATATATATATATATATATATATATATATATATATATATATATGTGTGTGTGTGTGTGTGTGTGTGTGTGTGTGTTGTCCTTAGGTTAGTTTAACTTAGCTTAACTAGTTTGTAAACTTAGGATTAATAACCAAAGAATTTTAGTCCCATACAAAAAATTAAAAAAAAAATAAAATAAAAATAAAAAAAAAAAGAAAAGAAAAGAAATCGTAGCGTGGAGAGCTGCGGACTGAAGACCACAACTACAACAGAAGACGTGGCGTTATGGTGGAGCTGTTAGTATGGTGTATTCAGTGCGTGGCTGCCTAAAGGTATGGTAGAGTGTCCTTTAGCTGTGGCACGTTACATTAAAAAATATATCATCTCGACGAGAGTGAACGTGTGGCCTCACATACCTAGCCATCTTCACGAAAGACGGGGCGAGGAAATGCTACGGCCAGCCTGAGGAACGAGTGAAGACGGATACGGAATCAGTTGGACCGTACGCCGAAGCAGACTTTCATCGGCAACTTTCGGTAAGTACACTCATTTATTTGCTTATTTGCAGCATCTGCCTCGTTTCCTGTTTATCAAACCTCGTACAGATAGCATTTTTCTTCATTTTCTTAAAGCAGTCCCCAAGGATATATCGGAATACTTTATAGGTATGTCACTATTAGTTAATTATCGGGAATCGATGAGAGGACACGGAAGAGAGAAGGTTTAATGGAGTTATGTCGGAATATGCAGGGTTTTGATGGGAGAGACCATTTATTGTCATACAGTGCTCTCCATGCAGCCACGTTACAATATGCATAGTTTCATCCTAGACTCTCAAGAAAAGATATTTTTATGACACTGTGACCACGTGGCAGTACACACGATACAGCTACATGTAGCTTAAAATAAACCAAGTAATCCACTACCAAATACAGGTTGTCTCTCGGAAGACGCCTGCCAGGCGTCCACGAATCGCGCGGTACGGCTCCCGGCCGCCGCCACCGCATCCGCCGGCCACGGCAGCGCCCGATTCTATGTAGGACTCTATTATGACGCGGGTGCATACACTAAGTTTGAAAAACATTGGCATCTGAGTAACCTAAGCTTAGCTTTATTTACAGTAGATGTTCAAAATGATGTCCCTCTAGGGAAAGAGCGGCCTGACATCTCTTGAACACATTTGCGAACACTCGACGAATTTCGGCTGCCGAAATCTGGGAAATGACTAGTCGAATCCTGTCTTCCAACTCTTAAGAGTGTATGGGGATTGCTTGTATACACCTTGTCTTTTAATATTCCCCAAAGATAAAAGTCGCAGGGATTTAGATCTGGAGAACGAGGAGGCCAGTCAACTATCCTACCATCAAAAAACACTTCGTATTGCTGCCATAGAAGCATCGGCAATGTGTGGTCTTGCATTGTCCTGCATGAAATAACCGTATAGCTTTACGTTGGGTGAAAGTTCTTGAAAAAGAATGGATGCAGGATATTGTTCACATACCGGTCAGAATTTAATTTTCCTGAAAAAAGATTCGAATATTCGTTTACCTGATTTGGGAAGCCGAAATTGGTCGAGTGTTCGCAAATGTGTTCTAGAGATACCAGGTCGCTCATTCATAGAGGGACAACATTGTGAACATCTACTGTAAAAAAAGGTAAGCTTAGGTTACTCAGATGGCAATGTTTTCTAGACTTTGTGTAAGCGCCCGCGGCACAATAGAGTCCTACATAGAATCGGGCGCTGCCGTAGCCGGCGGATGCGGTGGCGGCGGCTGGGAGCCGAACAGTACCCAACAGAACACAGCGGTCCAAACGACCCAAGGCAGGCGTCTTTCGTGAGACACCCTGTATTAAGAACAGCATAGCATCAACTCAATTGAATCGTTCGATACCAGTAACCCGAAACACCAAATACTTAATTTTAGCTTGTGAAACACGTTTTGACAGTAATACCATTATATTACCTTCATCATTTTGTGGATCGTCACGAAGTATTAAGGCAACATATGTTAGTACATTGCTTACAGTATTTTAACACTTTGACGATATGGAAATTTTCCGTTAATAGCTTGTAAAATGTAATACATCAATGTAAACTTATCATATTGCATGTTTTGTGATTGTCTGTTATATAAAAGATTTTTAAGCCTATTGTTCACTAAGTCACTTAATATGGATTAATAGCGATTTCATCACTCATATGAAACAAATTGATCATATTTTAGAGTATCTGAACTTTATGTTATTTTTCAGAAAGCACCACAAAATCCAAAATAGAAGTTGTCATGAATTATTAAAAGACACCTTTTAAATTGTCATTTTCACTTTCTTTCTCGTTTACAAATATAACTGTCAACTCATTCTGTTTAAATAGTTCTAAAGGTCATATCTGTTAATGTCATGTCAAAAATATATCAAAGATAAAATTTACGATAACCAGATTGTACTTAGCCTCTTGGTCAGTTGACATAAGGACGAGTTGCTAGGAGCATGTGTTGTTTACAAACACAGTGTCCAAAGATCTAGAGGTTGCAGAGACTATGTACTTTTGAGAGTGTAAGAGCCAATATGGCGGAATGTTTTAAAGTGTTCTTTGTTTTGTGAGTTTATTTTTGAAAGTGAATAAAGTCATACTTGGTGGCTATTACTGGATTTCATTTGTAAAGACATGACAGTTGTTACTGCCTCGCTGGAATAGCCGTGCGGTTCTAGAAACCATGCCAGGGACAGCGAAGCCGCTCCCGCCGGAGGTTCGAGTCGTCCCTCGGGCATGGGTGTGTGTGTGTGTGTGTGTGTGTGTGTGTGTGTGTGTGTAGGCGGCAGCTCTGCTTCAGCAGCAGTAGACACCCAGTGTTCGTTCAAGCAGCTGTCAGTTGCCAGGTTCTAGCAAACTGCGCATGCGCAGATCTGCTGCTGATGTCGACGTTCAGCTCTTCACGCGCGCAGTTTGCTGGAACTGGCAGCTGCTTGAACGAACCTTCACGGTAGTATGCTTTCCTTCTCAAAAGCTGCACCTGAGCGTTTTTTTATGGATTTGTCAAAGCCACCTCACCCTCGGTACCGTTTCTTACAATTAAATGTCAGTCAATGACACAGTGGCTGTAAAAGCTGTCACAGATTGTAAAAGCAGTCACAATTGTCCACTGACTGAAGCTACTGAGTACCGATGTTTAGTATGGAGTATGGCCGGGTGAGAGTAGTACTTTAAATGCAGTGATCGTTGGTTCGAATCCTGGTATGCGTTAATATTTTTTTCTCTCAGTTTTCTGTATGTAACAGATTCTGGGACCAGAATTGACATTCTTGCCACAAATATTTATCCATTTTTTCCGGATATTTCGGGATTTCCGAGGTCGTAGTGAAGCAAGAACTTAACAATAGAACTTAGATAATAATTCATCCCTTGTCATAAATACATCCTCTTTATTTCTGAAAATGTGATAATATTGAACTGAAAGGGAACAGCCACTGTGCTGTCTAAATCAGAAATCCGAGCAGCTAATTTCCAGATGGTGTTTCCAATCGATCCATCAAAACCGTATCTGGCCCTGACGTGTACACACGACAGCGGAAAACAGTTTCGGAAATTCAGTTTCCGTGTTTCGGAAGTTGGGTTGCATGTAGGAGAAGCAAATATTACTGTGTGAGTTAGGCACTGTTGTCTGCGGTGTTACTCTGTTGTACATCTCCGTAGTTCGTAATGTTTCCTTTTCTTGCGATGAGTGTACGTAATTGCTGCAGTCAGGGTCAACATTCAAATGTTCAAATGTTTGTAAAGTCTATGGACTTAACTACGGGGTCACCAATCCCTAAAATTACAAACGACTTATGAACTAACTAAGACTAAGGACGGCACAAATATCCATGCCCAAGGGGGGATTCGAATCCCCGACCGTAGTGGCTGTGCAGACCGTGACTGGAGCGCCTCAATCCCCTCGGCCACCGCGGCCGGCAGGATCAACATTAAACATGTCAATGCGTACGAGGATTTCAGTTTCATTTACAAAGTACATTTAAGCGATATTTTTTCCGTCCCCCCCCCCCCCCCCTATCCGCTAGAACCTTCTAAATTCTACCATATGTATTTATATTAGTGAAAGGGTGTCGCGCAAAACTGTAAGCTATAAAAGGGTGTCGCCATGAGGGAAATTTTGGAAAGCACTGCTCTAGATATACAATATGCGTAAATTAACATAAGAACAACACACACACACACACAGACATTCCCATGGAGGACTCGAACCTCCGGCGCCGAGCAACCGCCCGCTCCGCAGCAAGGCGCTTTAGTGCGCTCGGCCACTCCATCGTGGCCCCCGACACATCGGCCGCCCTGTAGCTAACCGAACGGTCTGTGTGTCGTGTCCCGGGTGATTTAAGACCCCGGCGAAGTGCAGGTCCCGTTCTGTTATGATTGGCGTCCGCCGGAGAAGATCAGAGAGCCCCCCGGTTACAAATCACTTGTTCGCCGACAGCGAGCCGTCTTGGCTGTATGCGCAGCGCTGGCGGTGTTATTGTTTTCTGAGCAATCCTTTTCTGACGCCGAGGCGGGAGCGCGAAAGCAAATGGATAGAGAGAGAGAGAGAGAGAGAGAGAGCGAGGGAAAGAGACGGGGCAATGATGGAGGGTGGAAGGTGGTATTCACTTAGGAATCATGGCGCTCCAAGGACGGCACAGCGATCGCGCCGGGGGAGAGGGAGGGAGGGGGTGATTTTAAAGGGGATGCAGCGCTCGCTACCCCCGGCGGCGACGGTCACAAATTTCTCACGCGTGCCCCACACAAACCCCGCTTCGCCGCGACAAGAGGGTGCTCTGTTATTCATTCGACTTGTGTTTGAAAAGAACTCCCTTTATCGTTACGTCCCTACTTGCGTTGCCGTATTCTCGCACACGTTGCTTCCGGAAGTCGTACGCTCAACTCCCGGCCGATGGGGGAATTGGCTGGTAGTAATTTAGCTGACGACTGCATTATGCGGTGTACCAGATCGTTAGTGTCACAAACGGTTGAGGCGGTGAGCTTGGGGCAAAGCGCTCGATTACGCCCTGTCAAAGGGCTGAACGCCTTCTGTAATAGAAGAAAAAAATCGCACTGACGTGTTTTACGGCCCACTTTAGATTTGTAGTTTTATAAGTTTTTGCAAACATTTTCGACCAAAATAATAATATAAATAATAATAAATTAATTAATAAGAGTGTCTGAAACCCTTTCATGAAAAAAAATTAGGTGATTAACCAGGCTTGATAAACGTTATAGTGCCTCTGCACCATCGGTTAGCACAGTTTATTATAAGTGGTTTGAAAATTTTCAGAGTGGCCATATGGGCACAAGTCACAAGTGACGCTGAACGTTCTGGACGCCCTGTGCAGGTTACGACTCCAGAAATCATTGATAAAACCCGTGATGTTCAAATGTTCATATGTTTGTATAGGCTATGGGACTTAACTACGGGGTTATCAGTCCCTAAACTTACAAACTACTTATGAACTACTTACGAACTAGGACGCCACAAATATCCATGCCCGAGGGGGGATTCGAACCCCCGACCGTAGTGGCCGTGCAGACCGTGACTGGAGCGCCTTAGTCCACTCGGCCACCGCGGCCGGCAAAACCCGTGATATGATGATGGATGACAGAAGAGTTAAGGTGCATGAGATTGTCAGTGATATGGGCATCTCGAATGTACGGGTACATAATATTTTGCATAAACATTTGGACATGAGAAAGCAATCCGCAAGATTGGTGCTGCGATTGCTCACGCTTGACCAAAAACGGAATCGTGAGAAGTGTTGCAAGGAAGGTTTGCACCTGTTCAGGAAGAGTCCGCAGGACTTTAAGCGTCGTTTCGTCACTGTGGATGAAACATGGATACATTACTATAATCCTGAGACCGAAGAACCATCTAAACCATGGGTTACCTAAATGTAGGATCTGTGATGACGGTGATGAAACTGCATCACATCTAATCTTCGAATGCATTGCATTGGAGAGTAAAGGGCACAGAACATTTGGGACAACCAGACCCGAAGAAATTGTGTCTAATAAAGAACTGGAAAAGGGACTCCTTGCACTGTTCAAGGGCATTGGTTGGCTTTACTAGATATACAGGGAGCGACACCGCACAATAAACTTAGTTTCGGTGCGGGCAGTGGCGGGTTGGACCAAGACTGTTTTGGCTTCCCTGAGAAAATCAATCAATCAATGGGTTATCGAAGGGGAAACTGCACCAAAAACGGCCGGAAAGGTTATGCGGACGGTCTTTTGGGATTCGCAAGGGATAATCCTCATCGACTAACTATTACATTGGCATATTGTTCATCGTTATTGGACTGTTTGAAAACTGAGCTGCAAGAGCTGCAAGAAAAACGCCGGCGATAGCCTCACAGAAAAGTACCTTTCCATCACGACAATGCACCAGGACACACCTCAGCAGTTGTGGTCGCATCCCCTATTTTCCAGACTTAGCTCCCTCGGACTACAGCTTGTTATCCAATTTGAATAAATTTTTGCACGAATTGTTCAAACGCCCCTCGTACTGTATAAGCTTGAGTAATAGTGGGCAGGGAAAAGTTGAGAATTTGTATCTGACGTGAGGCGTGGTTGAGTAGTCCGTGCAGTTTTGGTGATCGCTGTGTCGGCAGCAGTGTAGGGCACAACGAAACTGCCTAGCTAGCAGGAGATCAGTGTTCGAATCCCGGATGGGTACACATTTTGAACGTTACCCATTCGCAGTTAATGTCATACATTCCATAAGTATGAGCTGTTCAAATATTTGTAAGACCTATGGGACCAAAATGTCGTGGTCATCGGTCTCTAGACTTGCAAACTCTTTCAACTAATTTAAACCTGTCCTAAGGACAACACAATCACCAGTGACCGATGGAGGATTCGAACGGCTGCGCCGTTCCTGACATGGCGCTTAGAACCGTACGGCTATTCTCGCGCTGTTGAATGTGTATATAGCTGTGTATCCAGTCAAGAAAATGTTTCCCCATTTCCGTCGTCCTCGCGTGTCATCTCGATCAACAGGTCGCTGAATGATTACAACGTCTGATCCCTGTCGTGTGGGTCCGAGAGGAAAAGGAACAAGGAGAAGATAAGAAAAACTTTAAAGCAACGTCGAGGGTGCGCTAAAGATCCCCTCGGTTTAGAAGCGCTGTCAAAGCAGCGCCCGCGACCGGGTAAATAGTGTACGGCGTCTGGGGAAACTTGACGACGCGTCCAAAACAGGGCCATCCGTCAGTCAGTGGCTGGTTGCGCGCCGCTTGTCAATAAATATTTTGGCTCTGGGCCAAGAGTCGGTACTGGTCTAAGTCGAGTTGTGTAAATACAGCGGGCTGCTGCATCTGTACCGGGCTGAGCGGGCGGCTTTCTGTTATTGCTCCCAACACAGCTGTCTCGAGTTCCGACTAGAGCGCATGAAACCATACGACTGTCTGCAGGGATGATCTTGAATGGGCAATGAATACTTTTTTACTGGATGTTGAATTGCCCCAGAATATGATCCCTTATGAAAGCAATTATATATTTTTGACGACGTCACAGAGTCGCAATTTGCGACTGTTATGGCTTCAATATACTAGGTTTAGATGGAATACCACAGTGGGGCGAATGAAAATTGTGCCCGGCCGGGATTCGAACCCGGGATCTCCTGCTTACTAGGCAGACGCGTTGACCACTCCGCCACCGAGGACACAGTGACCAGCTCGACTGCAGAGGACTCTTCCCTGCACGTCTCCCGCCACACCCAAATCTCCAAGAACAAATGGGCTGTGGTAACAGGAAAGAGGCAGCGTGGCGAATGGAGATTTGTGTGTGGCGGGAGACGTGCAGGGAAGAGTCCTCTGCAGTCGGGCTGGTCACTGTGTCCTCGGTGGCGGAGTGGTCAACGCGTCTGCCTAATAAGCAGGAGATCCCGGGTTCGAATCCCGGCCGGGCACAATTTTCATTCGCCACACTGTGGTATTCCATCTAAACCTAGTACAGTGAAGCCATAAATATCGCAAATTGCGATTTATTCCATATGAAAGCAGTGAATGAAAATAGGCATAGTAACCTAAAACCGGCAATCAGTAAAGAAAGGACTTTTAAATAAATTGGGAACTGGACTGTCACTTATCTCTTGGGAGTTTCGAAAACAATTAAGTAATAAATCATAATAATAATAAAACTGACAAGTTGGCATTGTCTTTTACGTGAACTCTTAATTTATTTGTACCATAGTTGATTAGCTGTCGTCGTGCATAGGGGTTAGTCGACGCGGAAAATTAGATAAACGCCGTCTGTACGATTATTGTACAATATTCATTTAAAAAATAACTGCAGTGAATGCATAAACAATTAAATGATATTAATATGGAGATATTTAATTATATGAACGATCTATACAAGTGAAATATCTATTTCAGTTGCATAGACTTTTCATATAAATAAATATCTCCGTATTAATATAACAAGCAATTGACAGGAAAAAGACAGAAAATAGCTAACAATGTAACTAAATGATAATTAAGTGACAAAATGCTATCAGTTTTGAAGTCAGCTGTTGTTTGTACGTCCTACATGCCTTAGAACGTGCTAAATATTTATCTGGATTGGTGATTGCTTCACAACAAATAATAATTATCCAACAAAAAAGCATTTTCTCCGTATCAGTTTATCTATATTTATATTCGTACAAGTTTAAATGGCGGAAGTTAGAAATTTCAAAACAAGAAGTTTTTTTTATTTTGTTATTTTTATTTATTGTTACTTGTGAAATATGAACTGTGCACATATCATCAGCTGAACATTAATTTCTGCCTTGTTGACATATATATATATATTTTTTTTGACAAAATAACCAAGTCGCATAATTTCGTTCATGCTCGAAGAAAGACTCGAACCTCCGACGGGAACGGCGGCCGACCAGTCCATAGCATGGCGCCTTAGACCTCGCGGGTTATTCCGCACCGAAAACTGAGACAAGGAAGAAATCAAACACGAAATACGAAAGTAATCAGGGAAAACATTCAGATTCAAATAATGTTGTAAGGAAGATGAGCGCAAGCGAAGAAATTGAAAATATACCAAACTTGCGCGCTAAAACTGCATGAGAACATGGGCAGAATTAAAATAATGAGATTAACTATACTGGTTGCTAAGTTCTGCAGCAATTGAAGCTAAAATTGGAACTATATCACTGTAAGCTTTTAAAAAATGGCCTAAAGAGGGTGGAAATCACATAATTTCCTATAACAGAAAGAAAAAAAATTTTTACAGAATTTTCGGAATTCCCAATTGGTCTCACAGCTAAGTTGACGGAGACCGAAAAACTTGATATGGGAAATATATGGTGCTTCATTTGAAAAATCACAACACTATACTAGGTGAAATATGAACCCCAAAATGATATTTTCACGCTGCAGTAGAGTGTGCGCTGATATGAAACTTCCTAGCGGATTAACCCTCGCAAATCCATTTTTAGTAACGTATATGTTTGTAGAGTCTATGGGACTTAACTACGGGGTCATCAGTCCCTAAACTTACAAACCACCTATGAACTACTTACGAACTAGGACGGCACAAATATCCATGCCCGAGGGGGGATTCGAACCTCCGACCGTAGTGGCCGTGCAGACTGTGACTGGAGCGCCTCAGTCCCCTCGGCCACCGCGGCCGGCTATCTAACACTGGACTAAGTGCCACCAGTGTTGGCAACTCGTAAATGCGAAAATTCCTACTACACTCTCAAAATTATAGATTTTGACTCAGAATTATCGTACATCAGATACAAATTTTTAAAAAAGCAAATACATTAATTAATGGAAAAAATAATGGTACATTACAAGGAACGGTGCACACCAATGTAGCGGCACCAGTGCCAGCCATTTACATTGATGCATCCACATATGATCCTGTGAGATATTTCTTAAACAGAAAGTATTACGCAACACTGATGCCGCTTCTTCGATGTACATCATTCTCTGTAAATTATCAAAATGATATTAGGAAAACTGACTCATTTAGTTATTAAATATTCGCGCCACAGACACGCGAGAAGTAATAGTAGTAGTAGTAGTAGTGGTAAAAAGTAGTAGTCACTATTATAGTAACGTAAGTCTTATGATGAGTTTAATGTCATTTCACTTACCAACGTTGTATCGACAATTCGTATTGCTATGCGCGGTTTAAATGGTACCTCCAGCCGGAAAGAAATTATCGTATGTTTGGCCAGTATCGTACAATGTACTATCGTACATCGTACAAGCACTGAAATTATCGTGTGCCCCCATAATTATCGTACGAGTTGGCAACACTGAGTGCCAATGAACATGAAACAATAAACAATCAAACGAAAAGGAATCATTATTGAGACCATTGTTGCTGTCAACCCAGAGAAATATGTCTCTGTGTTCTAAGGTCACGTAATGCTATTATCTGTGGACTTCATGACCAGCTCCCTTGAACTTAATTTTTCCGATTAAGTTTAAACGGAAAGTGTAAAACAATAATAGAATCCGGAAGAAGACTTCATTAAAGACAATAAATATTTTTTTTACAATTTTTTTCAAAATAAAGCACCTGAGTAGATTTCAATATTTTCAAAAGGTAGGCATAAAGTACCCCCCCCCCCCCCTTTTTTTTTTTTGGTATTTCAAGAGTGAAACGGTGTGCTGGAATCGGGATTCGAACCTTGGACCTGATTGCTGATTGGTCTCAGGTTCGAATCCCGGTTCCGGCACACATTTCAAATCCGCCAGTAAGTTTCATGAACCCCCAAAGATTGCAATTCTGCTCTCGTCCTTTCCAAACGTAGCGCTTCAATGGTACTATTTCGCCGGTAAATTTTCCGTCACAGTGATGAGACTTGCTAAAAAATAATTTCTGATGCTCTACGTTTGCGGAGACCTTTTTGCACGCGGAATCGGGGTCGAGAAGAGCGAGATAAATAACGCACGATCCGCCACTCAGAAGGGCCCGTTATAATTCTCGTAATGCCACGACCTTTGCGCCTTCGTTTTAATTGGTCGTGAGTCCGCAGATTTCGCGGTAATACTTTCCCCGTTGCGGCGTAGTACCTCCTTCGTTTCTGTCACTGCCGTTTGATTCTTTTCTTCTCCCCGAAATCAGTCGTGGAGTGCCTTAGAAAACAATCCGCGCTGTACTCAGAGTTGTTTGTGCCCCACTCCTGACAGTGACAAACAGCGCACGGCGAAGGGAGTTTTTTTTTTATCCCCCGTCCTGGCAGTGCAAAATCAAGTCCTGCAACCGAACGCGCTGGCTATGCCAAGCTCGCTGGCAATTTGAAACGCGTGCGTTCGAGCGGGAATCAGACCAGACTTAGTGCGAGATCAGATTGGAGCCAATCGGGAACGCAATTATTCCTATATACAACATCTAGAGGTGACGCAGTGGTTATGATTTCTGCATTCGCATTCCAGAGGGGTCGGTTCATATCCGGTTTCGGAATTCCGCTAATCACTTTTTTTTCCTTTACTTGAATGGTGGACTGTCTCATTGAATAGGAGCGGAATGGTGGGACGATTTCTTTGAATTAATTAACTTTTTTACAATAATTAAATGAAATGAGTTAAAATTTGTGATGCGGCCGGGAATCGAACCCCGATCTCCATTCTTACTAGGGAGACGTCTTACCGTCTTTTTTTTTCTTTTTTATTTTTTTTAGGGCCTCCTTCCTCCCCTTCAGCCCTTATTTGCGCTCGCCACGGTCGCCTTCTTCGGCGTCGGCTTCAGATGCCACTTTGAAATTATTTGTGTTGCGTAGAAACTGTATCTGTACTTCAATCTTTCATTCCACTTTACCAAAGAAAAAGAAAACATCTTGTGTGTGAAATACTTTTTTTACCCAAATTTTTCTCATCATCATAGAAATATACTGCTTGTTTGGCTCAGTAAAATAGGATACAAAAAAAAAAAAAAAAAAAAAAAAAAAATATTCCTTCATTTGTGTGATGGTGAGACTATATTTTTTCGTCTCAAGACTAACAAAAATTTTTCCTCTGTTACCACTTTTTTATGATTTTATTTTATTTTATTTTATTTATTATTTTATTTTTTTATTTTTTTGTTTTCTTTTTATACAAAAATCTTCATTCGTTTGAAGGTGAGACTATAGTCTTCGTCTCAAAACTAACAAAAGTTTTACTTCTGTTAAATGGAAAATTGTATTATTAAACAGATATTATCCAGCTTCTTCAATGTTGAAAATTAAACTAAACAACAAAAATTAAACTTGTAATTTTTAGTATATGTAGTCCTTTAAACTACGTTCTTACCGTTAGACCACCGCACCACTAACGGTTAAAGCGCCTTGGAATAGTCTAAGTACGACTTCTCGTCACAAACTTTAATTCTGCTTCTGTGTTCCATAGATAAATTGCTATTTATATCAACTTAACAGGATTGTTCCAATATGTCCATTGCCGAGGTGCTGTTCCGCTGCCTGGAGAGCCTTGGCAGTAGTGGCAATTATCTATGGAACACAGAAGCTGAATTAAAGTTCGTGACGAGGAGGGAAGTCGTACTTACACTATTTCAAGGAGCCTTAACTGTTAGTGGTGCGGTGGTCTAGATGGAGTCGTTAGATAGATTCTTGGTACTATTTAACGATCAACTTCACGGAATTCCGACGGAACTCAATGAACAGATCACTTTTTGCAAATTATTTGGGGTCGTTGTTTACGCGTCCCCCTGAGCATTGGGGTGTACCAGGTATGAGATGAAATTTAATAAATACCGAACAATGTTTTGAATAGAGAACTCCACAGTAACAATAGGGGCTATACCCCTTTCTTAACGAGAAGACGACCTGGAGACCCCGACGCCTGGATGCTGCGAACACTCCCTTACAAATAATTAAAAATAAATAAATAAAAACAATAAAAATAAAAAAACGGTAAGACGTCTGCCTAGTAAACATGGAGGTCCTGGTTCGATTCCCGGCCGCATCACAAATTTTAATTCATTGCTTCTTATTTATCGTTAATGTATTGGACATGTTTGAGACGAAAACCCGTCTCAGGGTATCTGAATTTATATTTAAATTAACTTTTTATTTAATTAATTCTGTTCGGGCTGTATTGTACAAACATACCTTCTGCTCTAGCAGTTTTTCCCTGATTCAATCTCATAATTTCCGTTTCGTAAATGGCAGTATGCTGCAGTTATTCCTATATACAACATCTAGAGATGACGTAGTGGTTATGACTTCTGCATTAGCATTCCAGAGGTGTGGGTTCATATTCCGTTTCGGTCACCCATATTTCATTTTTTCCCCTTTTACTTGAATGGTGTACTGCCTCGTTGATTAGGAGCGAATGGTGGGATGATTTCTTTGAATACATCAGACGTTATCTTAATTTCTTTATTCATTTAATTTTTTACGTTCTTTATTGGGCAAATATACCTTCTACTCTAGCAGTTTTCCCCTAATTTAAGATCAGTATTTCTGTTTTGTAAATGTGTAATAATGAAATTCACAAAACTGGGGACGTGACCTGCTTAGAAAAATAAATTGTCTCATCCTCTTATACTTTTGCTGTAGAATTACCTCATATATTAGTTTGCCAGTTTAATAAGTGTAATGTTCTTTATTACTACTAATTATTTTTATAGCGACCTCGTCTGTGTTGAGCATTTTGGTGTTCAAAATTAAGATGTTTTAGATTCGTCAGTTTCGTGTTGGATCTGGTAAAGTTGTTTCAACGGCGCCAAAACTAGTTTTAATAATACGTATGCATACTAATAACAGACCAACTGATCTAATAAGGATTGACAAATCCGCAATTTTGATAGACGTGAGTCGAAAACGAGGATTTTTGGAACATTCATACATTAGTCGTCGAATGTTTGATTACAGTTGCCTCAAAGTGGTTTACTCTGAAAGCTTTTAAGGTTTTATTTATCTATTTATTTATTACTTTTATTCATTTATTTCAATGTGGTTATGCGGCCCACCACATTTTACTTTCCGTGTCTTTCGACTTACGTAACGGGAGGGAAATTACGACCAAAAAGTTTAAATGAAGTAATTCTGTTTTATACCTTGATTCCATAACGGAAATTAGACCAGTCCACCACAATATTGCAATAAAAAATAATTTTCATCTTGGTAGGCGATATGAAATTTTTATTTTACAAAAATTCACATATTGTTTTCGTACCTATGCTGGATCATCATCAGTGCAGAGTTATAAGTCATGATTACTCATGTACTCTCCATAAAAGAATCACTGGTCATATCAATAAACCAATTATAACGTCTTTCTGGTGCACGTCACAAGATTAAAATGAGGTAGCTGCTTCATACACTTATGCAGCTTAACCTTGTGACGTGTACCAGAAAGACGTTTTAATTGTTTTATCGATATGACCAGTGACTGTTTTATGAAGAGTACATGAGAAGTAATCATGATTACAATTCTGCACTGGTGATGTCTCATCATAGGAACGTAATTGATATGTGTATTTTTTTTTTATAAAATAAATATAACCTATCGTCCATCAAGCTAAAACTTCTTATCTTATTAAAATAAATTTGGTAACTGAACATCGGATCAAGTAGTAAAGTATAAATGCTCTGGAAGAGAGGATATTTATATGTCCGTAATATTGTAGTTTCCTGTATTTCTACCTGCGTTGCTGTACAGTTGAAAGTGCACTTCTTCGCTTTTTAACTGCATTGTCATGACTATTGTGGAACAGTTGGTCGTACTACTTAAAGTGGCCATTACACTTATCCAAAAATGCGAAGACAAATTTAGATTCGGGTAATTACTGTTTCTGTTGGTCTGGTATTTCCGTGGCACAAAATAGTGCTAACTGAATGGCATAGGAATATTATTTGACAGAGAAGTGACTTCATAGTAACGGAGAGAGATTTTATCTCGTATTTTTCAATAATGACTAGAAAAAGCGTAGGTCTGTGTGTGTGTGTGTGTGTGTGTGTGTGTGTGTGTTGTGGGTGGGGCATTGGTGGAGCTTTGGGGAGAGGGAGGGGGGAAAGGAAGTCGAGTGGGGGGGAGGGGAGGCAAGAAGCCAACAAATAATGCAGGGATCTCAGCTTGATCTCGTAAGTCACTTTACCTTAGTTTAATGAACATAATGGAATGAAATTTAACGGTGGTCTGTCAGTTTTGTTATACAGCTCCAGTGATACATCACCATATTTTCTGTCTGAAAATGATTGTAATAATTTTTCTACCCTTCGTCATCCAACGAGCATTGGCAGTTCACGAATATACGCTTAAAATGTGATGCTAAAATAGATGTATTCTCTGAGATTATACTTGACGTGTTGCGATTTCTAGCAAGAAAATACACGGTGCTCCTTAAAAATCCACCTCATGTTTAGTTTTCAGTGTAGCTAGTTAACTCTGTCGATATCTACGATGAATGGGAGATCATGTTTATTGTGTATTATTGAATCATAACTGCGTCCTGGATAATTAAGGCGTCAAAGCAGCAAGAGAAAGGCTCGATGCTATTTTTTTTTCCAGGTGTAGAAAGACCTCGTATTTTAATTTTGCAAATGCTCTGAAAGAGAGGCAATATTTGTATCTCTACTGTCGTATTTTCCTAGTTCCTTTCTGCCTTCCAGTGGTGATTAATTCGCCATTTAAAAGCTTTTTGCCTAATAACACGGAACAGCTTTGATCTAGCAGAGTTGTACACGGCTTAAGACGACACATTCCTATTCCAGGGAAATATGGTTTGAATTTCTCTCTCATTACCAAAATCTTGGTTCCTATTAAAACAAAAATAAACAATTTTAAACATTGGAAGTGGTCGTGGTGGCAAAGGGGGGGGGGGGGATTTTGTTGCTTCCATGACGTCAATAAAGAGGACATGTGCTGTACACTTATTCTGTTTACATACTTAATTTCCAGTCAGCTGCGTTTGTTGTTTACTTGATTCGTAATTGATTTCGACGCCTACTGCGGCTTCATTTCACGCACTTACCCACAGTCATTAAAATGAAATATAGCTACTGGTACGGCTGTGCTACATCATAGCATCCTCTTATTTAGTAGTTTATATATAAGGTTATCGAGTTCACCTGAAGTGCTAGTATTTAGTGTTATCATTCATGTCAGTTCTTTTAGTCATCTAAAAGATATACGAGTGTATTTCATTTGGGTAACTGTCCGAAAGTACTTGAAAAATTAAATGAGGGAAAAAATTCTTAGATACCAATTACAAATGAATTATTTTGTGCATTAACAAGTAGGTGTTTGTCCAATTGATGCTCACTGTCAACAATGAGCAAAAATAAACCGCGGAGCATCGTCTACGTGGGTGTCTTCGTCCCTAAAGGCAAATGAAGTATTTATTTAGTTACTTATTGAATGACGATTTTTTTTTTCTTATGGGGCTCTGTGTGTAGGGGTTCCTAGGTAATGTAGTAAAAGATCGGGAGTTAATTGACACCGCTTCGTCTAAGTCGTCATGCATAGAGCTAGTACCGGCATAGGTACTTATTTGGTCATTTATTAAGTGGCAGTTGACGTTTCACTGTGTTCGTGGATACTTCAGTTGAATGAACTTCCTTAATCAAGGCTTCGCTGTATATATGAGCGACACTGCTCCATAAACGTTATTGTCTCTGGAGCCAGGACCTAATTAACGATTTATTTGTAGACAGTTGACCTTTTTTTTTAGTGTTTATACGGAATTTGTTTGCTGGTTGCCCGCTATTCAGTACTCATGTTTTAAAGTGAGTGATTTTGCAACAGCTTGGCAGGCGTGAATTAAATATCTATTTAGCGGTTTGTTCGGTGACAATTGAGATTCTTTGAAATTTACTTAGAAATTTCGGTTTTTTTTTTCCAATGTTTACGTCAATTTTGGTCGAAGGTGTTTCTCGGTTCAGACTCCGCGGTCTACTGTAGACGACGTGCCGTCTACGTCGTAGTCTGTAGAGTCAAAGGAACATTATCTATTTCGTTGTTTATTAAGTGACGCTGATGAATTTGTATGTTTACGTCGGGATTATAGTGACGTTTGTGTTTGTATGGGCTTTGGGTCATAGTATCCCAGAGTGGAGGGCTTGTAGTACACTCCTAGGCGACTCTACTGTCTACCTTCTGATCTGCCGAAGCCAAATTAAATACTTATTTGTTGTTTGTACAGTGACAGCGGAGGTTTATTCATTAAAATTGGAAGTTTTTCGAAGTTTACTCGGGATAATGGCTTTTACGTAACACACCCTTCGTAATGGACGGTTCGTGCCTACTGGAAGACTCATCACAGTTGTCTATGTCGTGGTCTTCAGAGCCAAGGGCCAATCAACTATTTATTTGGACGTTTATTAACGAAAATAGGAAATTCTTCCATGTTTACTCGGGCATTACGGCGTTTGTGTTCACACGCTCCCTAGTGGAAGGTTAGTGGTTTACTGGAAGATATTACAGTTGTGTATGTCATGGTCTCAAGAGTCAGGGACCAATTAACTACTTCTTTGGATATTTATTCACTACGATTGAAAGTTTCCGATGTTTACTTGGGAACTGTGGCATTTCTTTCCATCCTCTTCAGTGGAGGGTTGTGGTCTACTGGAAGAGTCACTACAGTTTTCTACGTCATAGTCTTGAGAGCCAGGGGCCAATTAATTATTTATTTGGACATTTCTTCACTAAACTTGGAAGTTTTTCGATGTTTACTCGGAAATTAAGGCGTTAGTGTACACACCATCCCGAATGAAGAGTTCGTGAGTATCGAAAGACTTATTACAGTTACCTACGTCGTGGTCTTGAGATCCAGGATCCAATTAGCTATTTATTTAGAGATTTATTGACTAAACTTGGAAGTTTTTTGTTGTTTACTCGATAATTACGGCAGTCGTTTTCACACCCTCCCCAGTGCATGGTTCGTGGTCTACTGGAGGAGTCATTGCAGTTGTCTATGTCCTAGTCTTGAGAGCCAGGGGCCAATTAATTATTTATTTGGACATTTATTCACTAAAATTGGAAGTTTTTCTATGTTTATTTGGGAATTAGGGCGTTTATATATACACCCTCCCAAATGGAGGGTTCGTGAGTATCGAAAGACTTATCACAGTTGTCTACATCGTGGTCTTGAGATCCAGGACCCAATTAGCCATTTAGTTAGATAGTTATTTAGTAAACTTGGAAGTTTTTCGATGTTTACTCGCTAAGTACGGCGTTTGTGTCCACACCCTCCGCAGTGAATGGTTCGTGGTCTAATGGAAGAATCATTACAATTGTCTACGTCATAGTCTTGAGGGCCAGGGGCCAATTAACTATTTATTTGGACATTTGTTCACTAAAATTGGAAGTTTTTCAATATTTACTCGGGAATTACGGCATTTGTGTTCACACCCTCCGCAGTGAATGGTTCGTGGTCTACCGGGAGAGTCATTACAGTTGTCTACGTCATAGTCTTGAGGGCCAGGGACCAATTAACTATTTATTTGGACATTTGTTCACTAAAATTGGAAGTTTTTCGATCTTTATTCGGGAATTACGGCGTCTGTACGCACCCTGGGGTCCAGGTGTTTGTCGGTGGAGGGTCGGCGGGCTACTGCGACCGCGACCCTGCGCCAGCCGGCGTCTACGCCGTGGTCTCGCGCGCCGGCCTGTTCCAATTTGGCGCCACGGCGCTGCGCGGCGGTCCCCCTCGCCCTCGCCCTCGCGCTCGCCTCGGCGGCCATGCCACCAGACTCCTCCCAGCGTTCTGTCAGCGTCACCGGCCGCCGACGCCATTGGCCGCCCGAGCCGAGCGCCGCGCCCAAAACGCCACGGGGAGGGCTCTCCGGAAAATAGGAAAAACAAAAACCGGCGGGGAAAATCGGGAAGACGAGGGGCGTGACGTTTGCCAAAGGTTCGTAGGCGAGGGGCGTCAGGGGGCCCGGGGGGCAGGGGGAGCCCCTAAGAGCGAGGGGGTGAGCGGGGGTGGCGGCGTTGACGGTGCTGACGTCTGGCGGCCGGGGCACGAACTAAGACCTGACAGTCGGTCGCCGGTCGCCTGCGGACCCGGACGTGACACAACACTGCTCCAGGACGTGACACAACACTGCTCCTAAGCCGGGCCGGGAAGCGTCCGTCGCGCCGAGATCTAAGGGATACCCAGCAGACGATCTCCGGGTCTTCGTGACCCTATCGCTACACCTCACTTACCCGTTCCACAAACTCCTCACCCTATACTTGTGATCAGTGGCGTAACTAGGACTTGGCTTTGGGCGGGGTGGGGGTGGGGGGATGATAGATCTGCTTGACGAGCAAAATTTTAGTCAGTTTCCAGACTACCATCTACCACTCCCGTTGAAGAAACTAATTCACTCCCATCCAATGAATGATTATGGTAAAACACCCCAAGTTTTCAATCTTTACCTTTACCAGATTGTTGTTATACGATTTCTTTTCTTCCTTTTTCTTCCTTTATTATTATTATTATTATTATTTCGGTTTCTGGGGGGGGTTCTATCCCCCTCATCCCCCCCCCCCCAGTTACACCACTGCTTTTGATTATAAATCCGCATGAAATGTTCGGTGTCCAAGTCTGACTATCCAACCAATGCGCTCATTCATCTGACCAGACTGAAGAACTGAACACCGTAAAACCTGTAAAATTCAAAATGCAAATGTTTGCATATTCTATGGGACTTCACTACGGGGTCACCAGTCGCTAACCTTACAAACTACTTATGAACTAGCTAATCCTAAGGACGGCACAAATATCCATGCCCGAGGGGGGATTCGAACCCCCGACCGTAGTGGCCGTGCAGACCGTGACTGGAGCGCCTCAGTACTCTCGGCGACCGCGGCCGGCGTAAAAACAGTAGCTCATAATAATGGCTACAATCCAAAAGTAATTGCTAGCTCAACATGAAGATAAATCCGCAGATAAGCAACCACAATAGCAGAACAACACTAAAGAATACCACAACACAACAGACACAAAAATATGTGAGCTTACCATTTGTAGAAAAACTGTCTTACAAAATAGCAAAATTTTTCTGAGGTACAGTTATCCACATCAGCTATTACAAAAATAACAAATTAAAGAACACAGCTATCCATAACATTGAAAATAAGAGCAAACCATTCAAGAGATCAGGACTTTACAAAGTAAACAGCAACTCTTGATCGAAAATATACTGCATAATGAAATCGAATAGCACTTCCTTAAAAATGCAAGTAGTGTCATACTTGCCATACTTCGCGGAAAAGGTACCACATGACGCTTATCCGCTAATTTGAGTTAAACATTTATTTTACAATCTACGTCCCACACTGTGCCTAAACCACTGTTTTGATACAGGTTTTATACTAGGTGTGCTGCTCCTGAAAGGTGAGTAGCAGAACTTCATATTTATGCACTTACATACAGTGCTCGGTCACCGAAAGGGAATGCTGAGATGGAGTGGATATGTCACTGGCAATTATTTCAGAGATAACTTCTACAAAGATCACTCGATTAAAAATACGGCCCAGTATAAACTGAGAAAGACGACGAAGTCACTTCTGAGTGTTGCCATACACGACGTTCTGTTCATGCCCATTATAACTCGTTACTCGGTGTTTCACCGATTCCTGTAAGACTCTGATCGTGTGTGTGTGTGTGTGTGTGTGTGTGTGTGTGTGTGTGTATGTGAGTGTGGTAATATGTTATATCAAAAATCGACGGCTCAAACTTACAGAGTTGAAAGCACACAATAACAGAAGCAAAAATGTCCCAGTAAAGATGGATCTGCAAGCGAGAAAATTACGTATTTATTGCTCCAAACCGCCACTGACGTAACTGTAAACATAGTCCTAGTTAGTAGCCATTAATTTGTAATTTAGACTTTACTATTCAGATTTACGTCGCGTGTAGTTCACATTTCACTGACTTTATTGTAAACATCGCCCTGTTTCGTTAGATGGAGCTGCGTTACACTTAGCTGCTGCTGTTAGACAGCGTGTAACGCGCAGATACGAACAGAGGTGGACAGCAAGATCACCCGATCTAAATCCTTTGGATTTTTGTGTCTGGCGTCACCGCAAAAGCCAAGTGTACAGTACACCCGTTAACACGGTTGAAGAGCCGGCAGCGATGGCCGAGGGGACTGAGGCGCTCCAGTTACGGTCTGCACGGCCACTACGGTCGGGGATTCGAATCCCCCTCGGGCATGGATATTTGTGCCGTCCTTAGTATTAGTTAGTTCATAAGTAGTTTGTAAGTTTAGGCACTGATGACCCCGTAGTTCAGTCCCTTAAGCTATAAAAACATTTGAAACGGCTGAAGAACTTCCGTGGAGAGTTGGACACGCTTATCGAAAATTTGGAAATGAGCCAGGGGTTTTCGAAAGAATGGGAATATGATTGTAGAGAAGAGCACAGTATTGCATCTAGATGCAAGAAAGACACTTCGAGAAGCTCTTTTGCGTGAAAATGTGAAGTAAATGCGATCTTAAACCTAATAGTAAAGTAAAACTGGTTCCACTCCATACTGGTGGCTGGTACAGCATCAGATTATGAATTTGTCCCGAAAGTCAGTCTCAGTTGCGAAATTTTCTTAATTTCAATGACGCGTTTCGCCCTTTTGAGAATCAGCAGTTGAGTCCTCTTTAAACACCCAACCCCTTTTGAGAAATCATCAGATAATGTAA
The DNA here is from genome assembly GCA_026315105.1 of Locusta migratoria. Taxonomy (NCBI): domain Eukaryota; kingdom Metazoa; phylum Arthropoda; class Insecta; order Orthoptera; family Acrididae; genus Locusta; species Locusta migratoria. Next base: position 73,616,405 of record CM048754.1, on the reverse strand, counting down.
ACCATATACTGTGAGCTATCTGTCATCATTGCAAAATAAGCCATTTAGGATGGAAACCTATCGTCATAATCGTTTAAAATTTAGGCGTTAGGCGAAACCAAACACGCCTTGTTGCGCACAGTATTGAGTAGCCAGATAGAATGCGGCCGATGAAGGCTTCCGACGTCTTTGCAAGCCAAAACAGACATTCCTACATGGTTTATTTTGTATAGATGACACCATATATCGTTTACATTACCTGACGATGCCTCAAAAGGGCGAAACGCGTTATTAAAATAAAGAAAATTGTGCAGCTGAGCCTAACTTTTGGGATATATGTCCTCATCCAATAGTTTAGTTAAGAAATCCGCATGCGATGGCCAGTTCCTAAGTTTGACTATCCAACCAATGCGGACATTGGTTGCACTGATGAAGAAAAACACTTCTCATCGTATTTGAAGACACTGCAATTAACGATTCTCCCCATGCGCAGGTTACATCGTAGAATTTTCTGGCGTTTTGATTGGTGTGGGGCCCACAGCGTTAAAAATGTCTTTTAATGACATATTAAAGTTTCAAGCCAAGACACTGCTATTAAATATTGATAGCTTTTATTTTCTTCCGTTTAATATCTTTGATAGAACCATCAGTTTGATAAGTCATGGTTGCAAAATATTAACACGAATTATATACAGAAGGATGGAAAAGCTGGTAGAAGCCGACCTCGGGGAAGATCAGTTTGGGTTCAGGAGAAATGTAGGAACACGGGAGGCAATACTCACTTTACGGCTTATCCTAGAAGATAGATTAAGAAAAGGCAAACCTACATTTCTAGCTTTTGTAGATTTGGAGAAGGCTTTTGACAATGTTGATTGGAATAAACTCTTTCAAGTTCTGAAGCAAGCAGGAGTAAAATATAGGGAGCGTAAGGTTATTTACAACTTGTACAAAAACCAGACAGCGGTTGTCAGAGTTGAAGGGCATGAAAGGGATGCAGTGGTTGGAAAGGGAGTAAGACAGGGTTGTAGCCTTTCCCCAATGTTGTTCAATTTGTACATTGAGCAAGCTATAAAGGAAAGCAAGGAGAAATTTGGAGAAGGAATTAAAGTTCAGGGTGAAGAATTAAAAACATTGCGTTTTGCCGACGACATAGTGATTCTGTCAGATACAGCAAAGGACCTGGAAGAGCAATTGAACGGAATGGACAGTGTGCTGAAAGGTGCATATAAAATGAACATTAACAAGAGTAAAACTAGGGTAATGGAGTGCAGTGTAAGAAAATCAGGTGATGCTGAAGGAATTAGATTAGGTAACGAAACAATAAAGGAGGTAGATGAGTTTTGTTACTTGGGCAGTAAAATAACAAATGATGGTCGCAGTAAAGATGATATAAAATGCAGAATGGCAATGGGTAGAAAGGCGTTTTTGAAAAAGAGAAATTTGTTAACATCGAATATTGATTTAAGCCTAAGGAAGTCCTTTCTGAAGGCATTTGTATGGAGTGTTGCCTTGTATGGGAGTGAAACATGGACGATAAGCAGTGTGGACAGAAAGAGGATAGAGGCTTTTGAAATGTGGTGCTACAGAAGAATGCTGAAGATTAGGTGGGTGGATCGCGTAACTAATGAGGAGGTACTGAACCGAATTGGGGAGAAAAGAAATTTCTGGCATACCTTGACTAAAAGAAGGGATAGATTGGTAGGACACATTCTTAGACATCAAGGAATTGTGAATTTAGCGTTGGAGGGAAGTGTGTGGGGTAAAAATCGCAGAGGGAGACCAAGAGACGCGTATAGTAAGCAGATTCAAGTGGATGTGGGTTGTCGTTCTTATGAGGAGATGAAAAGGCTTGCTCAGGATAGAGTAGGGTGGAGAGCTGCATCAAACCAGTCTCCGGACTGAAGACCATAACAACAACAACAATATCTTTGATATTATACTGAGACAAAATATATCTCTGAACGTTGATTTATTGTTTGACAGTCTTAACGGCTTCATATTCACATGATTTTTTTGTTTGTTTGTGTAGGTCTCTGGCAAAGTCTCTACCGAATTATTCAAGTTTCAAAAGCCTCCTTGAGTTATTAATTCTAATATTCTGTACTTTAGTTTTTCGTGCTCGCGCATTTCTATCATTATACAAACATGCGAATACGAAAGCTGAAGTGTCGATTTCTAATATAGTACTAATTATACAAGCAGGACAACGAAACTTACATAATTCAAACACAGACACACCCATGCCCCAGGGAGGACCGGAACCTCCGACGGCGAGCAACCACGCACTCCGCAGCGAGGCGCCTTAGACCGCTCGGCTTCTCCACCGCGGCTATATAATATTTAAGTACGTACCAATGTACGCCGTTGAGAACATAAGAAAAAAAGGACTGTTATGTTATTAACTATGTCCACTGGCAAATATTCCAATTATTTATTATTTTATGCTTTACTGTGAGGATCAGTTTAGTGCTATTTATTGTGTATTTTTGATGGATTATCTCGTAATGGCCGACGCGCATAGTTTGAAATTAATGTAGCTCTTCTGTGGAATATCTGGGATCTGCTATTAGTGACAAATTCCGTTATTATGTCATTCAGAAAGGCCGCATAAGTCAAGTACGAGTTGAAGTCGTTTTTGGAATTAACTGACCACACTGTTCGACGGGAAGTTTAACCGTAATCTTCCTTTCCCCCTCTCTCCACTTTCCTTAATAGCTTTTCGTTGGTTTACTTACTATCGTGCTTCCTCTAATGTCTCTTTTTTGTTATCATAATTCCTCCCCGATTAACCCAGTGTGGCAGCTAAATGATGGCACTGATTTCTTGTAACAGAGCTTCTGTAATTTAGCTGATAGTCTTCCGCAAGATCTAAGCTGTACTAAGTATTCCCTTTTAACATCCGTCTGCTTTTTCTGTAACAGTTTTTTATGCTTTTTGAAGACGTCGAAATAATCGCGTAATGGTTTGTTGAACCACTTGATCTAGGTTTAGATGACACTTCTTCAGAATGCATAATGGGTGTTGTTACATAATATGCTGGTCAAGTACGTACAATAAAGCAGAACGGATCATGTATGAGATAATCAAATTTATGAAGAAAAATATCAAAACCCGCGTTTTAAGTCTGTCGTCAAATTTCATTTCGGGGTGATGTACAATATATCATTTATATAACGATTGTGTTGATTACTTATGAACACTAAAATATGGTGATCATCTGGATGAAAACAGTGTACGTACGTCAGACATCAAACGTCAATGGTTGCCGTTTCTTCTTTTTTTTTTTTTTTTTGTCTGTCTCATACGATAATTGTACTTGTTATTTAGTGGCAGTTTAAAGGTTTGTAATTGACCGGGATTCGAACCTGGCACATTTAATTTCGCGGCTAAGCGCAAGAAAATTTCATATCTGCGTACACTCCGCTACAGAGTGAAGATATCACTTTGGAAGATCTTACTGGCTTTATTCAGTGTATTTGAGCAGCATGCGAAGAGACCCATAGCCTTCAGAAGAATCTATTTCTAGTGTCGACAGATAGGTCGACGGTTGTAATAAACCTTTATATCGAACTTCTTGGGTGATAATTTCAACCTCTTCAAATATACGGTCCTATAGGTGCTGAATCGTTGTGTAGTTAGCTTTCATTTGCCGATTCCGTACATTTTCTCGGTAGTGTTTCGCGGAGAAAGGGTTTGTTTTATTCGCTCTGTGGAGTCCTATTTTATCACGTTCTTCGTGTAAATATGAGGGTCATATTTTTTTTTTTTTCTAAGGACGCTGAAATTGTTTCACGTCGGCTCATTGCTGAATTAACCGGTATTTACTTCATTACGTTTTGCACGATTGCCCAATATCCGTTGTGTATGGCGTTCTCAAACACTATAGGCAGCACAAAAAGAACTTAGTATATCGTTCCAGGAATTGAGTTTACGAAAAATCTATGCAACACGGATGAATCCACGGGTGCAGTGTTGTATGCGACTTCTTTTACGGCTAAGGTGGAACTTTCTCAAGCTGTTCCATGAGCACGTTTTACGTATTCGTTCCGCTTTATATCCCTTCTTCGTATTTCCGCCGAGCGCTGATTTCCTTGAAACGCCCTCGAAATATTCACGACTTACCATGGTTACATGCTTTGTTAAGGCGTTATGTTTCGTTCGTCCTCACCGACAAAGGGCTATCTTTCAACACTGAAAGGGATATATGACAGTGTATTTCTGCATTTTCATACTATCGTCCAGCGACGTCCCGCTTTCTTGGGGCACAACTTTTTCATTTGTGTAGTTACTCGACCGAATTACAGGTTTGCATTCTGTTTTTTTTTTTTTTTTTTTTTTTTTTTTTTTTTTACAAAACAGTCATTGTTCATACGATAATTTTTTCTCCGTTAAACGCGCTTCAGCACACATGTGCTACAAACAGTGAGTTTTGATTTGACCGTAGTCTTGATTTCTTTATGGCTAGACTTCTTGCTACCTTCAATAACTGGAACTTATTTCATTTGGTGATAGTTCTAAGGATTAGTAAGTGTAGTTGCTGACAATAATGAACGATTTCTTTTTCTGCTACTCCATCTTCACGGGAAGAAAATTTGCATGAAGATAAATACACTAAAATCACTTCAATCTATCCAACCACTTAATGAAGGTCGTAGAATGCTTAACTAATTAGTAATTAAGGTGCCAGCAAAGTAAGAACCCACTCTTTATGTCATCAACGAACTGACACTGCTTTTGTAAGAAAGTTAGTCAGAATTTGTGCTTTGCTGAAGGAAGGGTAGTTCACTCCTGTTATGTGTATTTTCTCATTGTGAATATCTCTAAATTCGTTCGCTGTGAAATCATTACAAGGTTTATCAGAGACGGTGCTTTTTATTTCCTACTTGCTGCGACCAGAATGGATACTTTTACACAAATGTGTAAACTGTTATTAAATCACAGTTATTACACAGTGTGGTGGTTTTGCGATTAAAGCACTGGACTCGCACTAGCAAGAACCGGGGTTCGATTCCCCGTACAATTTTTTCCAGAACGGTTTATGCTAGCCAAGACTAATTTCCTTTCTCATCAAAACCAAACTTACGTTTCTACCCCATTAATTTCGCTGACGACGACGTGTTAGAGCATAAAGTACTATTTTTTAATTGTCTCTAGGAAAGAAAGATATTCGATTGTGAAAGGCAGATTACCCTTCCCTTGTAGATATCTGCGATTATCGGTATTCGAATGGCTGTTTACTATTTTAAAATTTAACACTACCAGTTGCTATTTAGCCCTTCCATCTTTGTACACTCTCCATGTCATCCATTAGAATAACGTACGCCGCGTCATGCTACTGGACGGCTGTTCCCACCAGAGGTTCAAGTTCTTCCTCTGGCATAGGTGTCTATGTTTTCCTTAGTGTGACTTTAAATAGTTTGTACGTCAAGGGGCTGATGACCACTGCAATTTGCTTCAGTGTGTTTACAAACATTTGAACATTTTAGAATAACTTAGGTGAAATTCAAACAACTGAGCACTACTCTAATAGTGTTAATATGTGAGCAATTTGTTTCTTATGCGAGCTGTATTTTCTCTGTATGTGAAGAATGGAGCATATTTGCCTTTTGCCTTATTCTAATAGAATCGTATGTAACTGTTCCACTTTAAATCCAAACGCATTTATTGCTCCCATCAATCTCTAGGTTATCATAGACGTATCTCACTGTTCGCGGATTGCAAACTTTGCACAAGACATATTTTACTCTAAAACCTCTCGATACTATACCAAGTCTTGTCAACAGAGACTGAATCATTCGCGAAAAGTCTGAAATTGCTAGTGATAAAATCCGCTAATTTATTAATGTTAAACAACAACAGTGAATCCATTATGGCGCTTTTACCGTAGATGTATAGTTTGCCTCCAAGGAAAGATCAACATCTGCGTTTTCTACAGGACGACATGAACTTTTTGTACATTTAACACTTCTCTTTATAAATCATAATCTAGTATGAATGCATCGTCGATAGAGGTGAAATTTAGAGGGGAAAATAGCTGGTAGAAAATATGATACGAACTGGAATCTTCAATCCTCATCGGACACAGTTCAAAATGTATTCCGGTTGGTTTCTCCAAGTTTCAACTTCGCCTGGTATACCCCTAATGATCCACTGAAATCACATCATGGGCTATAACGATTGGTCCATCATTTCAGAAATATAGTCACTCCTAAATCAATAAGTGACACAATAATTTTACTTAACTTAAAATGACGTGCAAGTGCTTAGAAGGAACCCTGGATGTAACTTATTCTACAATCACGTGTCAGGTACAGTCTTCAAGAAGTTTCCTACACTAGCATAGAAGTTTCCTACACTAGCATTAACGTTCCACACGCTCTTATTTTTATAGTCAGAGATATCAGAAGAATGGTACGGCATCTAACACATTACGTCCCCAAATTTCGTTCTCATGAACAACTATTACCAACACCATGATGAAGTGTATAGTTACAAGTCACTGGCTGGGTATTATATTACAGTGACAGAATATTTATCTCTACTGCATATATGTAACAATTGCAGCACTTTTAGAACACTGTCGTTCGTTACGCATACGGACCAGAAGAAAACTATGTCCATATATTTAAAATAAACTGAAAATACCTCCACGATAATGTTATGAAACGTTCGGTAGAAAACAAAGTTATTCCTTATATCTGAACAGAGCTTTCATTTTCTTTATTGATAACTTTACCTATGCCGTGCAAGAGTTTAATCCAAATAATACTTAGCTAAAAACTATAACAAAGCAGTGAGACAAACGGAAAAATGTGTATTTCAGCTGAATGAATTAATTTAAAAACATATAAAAGTGTTATAGTTGCCATCGTAATGCGCTCGCACTCAGAAAACACTCTTTTTAATTTCATCGCATAATTCAGCTCATCACTGATACAGTTGTGGGCAAATATACACATTTCCATTGTCGCCGTTTACTCATACAAGTGGCATAGTGTATAGTTTTCTCTCAAGAGTGCTTATCTTTTTTTAACGCTATGAGAAATTTTATCATTAATTACAGTGGAAGTCTTTGAATTAAATTTTAACTTGCACATTGGCACACAACTTACTGGTTGCATTCAGAACAAAGGTCTAAAAATGCACACAAGTATCGATCACCCAATTTATTTTGAATTTACTTTAATTATTGATCCCGGTATTGCTTTCCAGTTGATATCCCGCTACGTTTATAGGTCTGAGTTTGCTTAATAATTTCTTCACAGTTTCCAAATGCTACCCGTCACAGAAAACAAACAAGTGCAGGCCTACTTTTGGTACTCCGTCACGTCATCTGTCAACAACCTAAACCCAAGCAGTTTGATTCCGTTCGGTGTCAGTCTTCATTCCCACTTAATAAGGTCTTTCATCTCAGTCAGCAGTCCGTGCAAGCGGAAATTATGAAACCTCGCTTGTGGGTGGGTGACCACTTTAAGCTGTAGCTCCCCTTACAACTGCCTTCATTAGTTCATTTCAGTGAGCGGAAGAAGGCAATGGGACCAGCCCAAATAAACAACACTGATTTTCAAACCAGCTCTCTGGGTGATCACTGCTTTTCATATTATTTTATCAACGAAATATTTATTCCTTTATTTGGATTTCCATTGTCTTCACTGCTTCGCCGACTCAATGTTCTCTCACAGAAAATTAAAGGTGAATATGAAGTTCTTGTATAAGCTGGAGTTAGTAAACCTCTTCATCAAACACAGCGTAATCACGTTCAGTGCTGTTATCAGATACGATAACATACAATGCATCTCGAAATGCACAAAACTTAGACAGTACAACAACAAACCGGAATGTTTTTATGCAAAACGAAAAAAATGAAAATACACATTAAAGAAATCGAGGCAGCGAGAAAATGATCAGAAAAACTACAGATCCAGAATATACGGGAAGAGGCAATATTCGGAGTAAGAGCAAATAAAGAAATTCAGAACTATACCAATAATTATCCGTATGTGAGAAGCAACGCAAACTAAAGTTTTATGAGGAAATTAAAGGAAATGAAACAACCAGATCATAAAAACAGACTGTGCGGTAAAACTAATACTTTAACAGAAAAAATGGATTGTTGCATGAAGAAAAGTCCCGAAGGAAGCAGAAATAACGATAGAAAACTCTCTAAACGGACAATTCACGCGTACACAGTGGATCTAGTAGAAATTAAAAAAAAATTATAACAGCCACCACGATGACGACTTTATGTGTTAAACTCTTAACAAGCTTGTAGATAACACGCATCGAATTCTATGACGTTAGTTTACAGTGGGTAACTACAGAATTAAATCGTTGGGAAAATATCAAAAATCTGTACCCAGCCGGGATTCGAACCCGGGTGCTTCTGCTTCCTACGCAGTCATGATGACCACTTCGCCACTAGGACACGAAGGTCACCGCCGCTACGCGGACTAGAATAGCACGCTTCCCGGCAGACGAAAATTTTCTTCTTATTCACACATTACTCAAACGTAGTGCACTTTCTCAGTATATCTCAGTATTAGCTGTATATCACCGTTCCGGTAGAAGTTATGATCTGCTGTGCATCCACAGCATATATTCGATTTTAGATATATTCTTATTTTTTCACTTTTTAATAAATTTACAGTTTTACAAGATTATGGAATAGGAGGCAAAGGTATACATGCAATTACAGGTAGATTGTCAGGCAGCAGTTAAGAATTGGCGTTAAATTAATTCATGGTTCAGGTTAGTTTCAGGGGTAAGACAAATCAGTAACCTGTCACCACTGTTGTTCATAGTGTTTATAGTTCAAACGCTGGACTAGCAGGGTGAGATCAAAATAGGTGAAAACAAAATAAACAGTTTCTCATATGCGGACGACTTAGTTGTGATGGCAGATTCGATCGAAAGGTTGTAATCTAATATTTCAGAGCTAGATCAGAGGTGTGAGTCTTATGATACGAAGATCAGCATCTCCAAAACGAAAGTAATGTTTGTGGTAAAGAGATTGAAACAGACTGAGTGCCAAATATGGGGAACAAAGTTAGAACAGACAGTTTCAAGTACTTAGGATGTATTTTGTCACAGGTTGGCAACATAAGGGAAAGAACTGGACTCAAGGTGCAGCAAAGCTATTGCAGTGAGCGCTCAGCTAAGATCTACACCCTTCTGCAAAAAGGAAGTCAGAAGCAAGACTAAGTTAGCAGTGCACCGCTCTATCTTTCGACCAACTTCGTAGTACGGAATGGAAGCTTGGTGGCTACAGGTATCTTGTTAATGAGGTTGAGGCTACAGATAAGAAAGTAGTGGGGATGATTGCAGGTACTAATATATAGGAAAATTGGCAGGAGAGTGTCCATAATGAGGAAATCAATGAAAAACTGAGAATGAACGCCGTATATGAAGAAGTTAGAGCGAACTGGCTAAGATGGTTGAGGTCATGTCACATTGCGTGGGAGGAGCAAGGTTACCTAAGAAACTCATGGGTTCGACAGTAGAGGGAAAGAAGGAGTCCAGGTAGACCAAGGAGAATGTACTTAGTTTCCGTCAAGAATGATTTTGAAGTAAAAGGCTAAACATCAGACGAGGCGACAAAGTTAACATTGAATAGGGGATCGTGGGGGAATTTTATTGGGGAGATTATGGGACAGAGCGAACGCTGAAAGGCATCATTAGTGTCTAATGAAGATAACGATGTTTAATACTCTTTTATAACTCTTCACATCCAACACTAATTTTTCATTTTCGTCTGTCTGGATATTTTAAAAATGTTCAAATGTTTGTAAATATATCGGACTCAACTGCTTGGTCATTAGTCCGTAGCTTACAAACTACTTAAATTGAGGTAAACTAACCTATGGACAACTCAAACACCCATGCCCGAGGGGGGACTCGAACCCCCGACGGAGAACGGTCGTGCGCACCGCAGCACGGCGCCCCAGTGTGCACGGCTAATCCGCCGCGGCGCTTTCCCTACTTACCACATTTATAAAAGGATGTAAGGCGGGAAATCAAAAAGTGGTGACTATTTGTGCCAGAGAGCGTTAAAGGAAGTGATTTCTTATAGTGAACAGATTTTTCCTGTATAAAGAACCGGATGGTAAGTACACTTTACCTATACCCTATAAACGGATAATACGTAGCAGAATTTCTTCTGCTAAAACTGACAAATACTGATGTTATGCTAACTGAAATAAAATGTGGTCACTCTTCATTTCCCTATAAAAGTAACTATTACTTTTACAGACACTTCGGAAGAATTACTGCTGGTTATTAATTACTTCAGGACGGGGGAACGTTTGATTGATCGTTACGTCACATGCGTACCTAATTCAGTCACAGCACGTGCTTCATCGTACTTACGCCAGTAAATTACGTCTTCATATTGTTATAATAAGTAGAATTAATTTCCACACATTTATGTGTTTACACATGCACTTTCACGCGCTAATCGAAGGAAAAATTGAAATGTCGTCTTCTGCTAGCAGTTTGACATTTGACTCTCTCTCTCTCTCTCTCTCTCACACACACACACACACACTCACACACCGTTGAAGCTGCAGGAATATTCATCACGCTAGCTGCGGACGGCGTGCTAACGCCCATTTACAGACTCGTTAAATCGTGGATGGGAGACTCGTCCGCATACTTAAATTCTGCCAACTTGCCTATGCGCGCCGAGTATGTCGAATGGCGTTGACGGATGAAATATTAAAGACCCCTGCGTCCTTACTTCGCTTTTAACTGGCGACCCCAAGCACGCAGGACTCTCGCTGGAACTGTTCCCCGGCACAGAACGAAACACTACGTTTTTTCACCAGCCACAGTGAAGAATACCCAGCAACTTGAGTGTCACTATATCTAGACGGAATGGATCTTAATTCGAGGTTTATTTTGGTTAAAAAATATCTCGATGCACTCTTGTCATTAGAAACAGAGTCTAATGTAAAATTGGTGCTCGGTACACAACTGCTTCTATTCAGTCGCAGTTACCTTGATCGAATCTGGTGCACTCATGAGAGTTAACTGATTTTTGACTCTTATGAGTAATCGTTAGAAGTAACATATCCAGACCGCGGCGGATTGGCAGTGTGCACTGGGGCGCCATGCTGCGGTGCGCGCGGCCGTTCTCCGTCGGGGGTTCGAGTCCCCCCCTCGGGCATGGGTGTTTGTGTTGTCCTTAGGTTAGTTTACCTTAGATTAAGTAGTTTGTAAGCTACGGACTAATAACCCAGCAGTTGAGTCCGATAGATTTACAAAGATTTGAACATTTTAAAAATATCCAGGCAACGAAACTGAAAAATTAGTGTTGGATGTGAAGAGTTATAAAATTGTATTGAACATCGTTATCATCATTAGAGACTGATTATGCCTTTCAGCGTTCGCTCTGTCCCATAATCTCCCCAATAAAATTCCCCCACGATTCCATATTCAATGCTAACATTGTCTGATGTTCAGCGGTTTTATTTCAAAATCATTCTTGACGGAAAGTAAGTACTTTCTCCTTGGTCTACATTGACTACTTCTTTCCTTCTACTGCTGAGCCCATGAGTCTCTTAGGTAACCTTGCTTCTCCCATGCGTGTAACATGACCCCACCATCTCAGCCTGTTCGCTCTAACTGCTTCATCTATGGCGTTCATTCCCAGTTTTTTATTTCCTCATTATGGTCACCCTCCTGCCATTGTTCCCATCTATTAGTACCTGCAATCATCCCTGTTACTATCATATCTGTAGCCTCAACCTTCCACTCCCATTCAACGAAGTTCGTCGAAAGACAGAGCGGTGAACCGCTAACTTAGTCTTGGCACTGACTTCCTTCTTGCAAAAGACAGTAGATCGTAGCTGAAAACACAATGCTTTAGCTTTTCTACACCCTCATCCAGTTCTTTCACTACGTTGTCGTCCTGTGAGAAAATAATGTTAGTAGAGCTTATGGGACTTAACTACTGGGTCATCAGTCCCTAAACTTACAAACTACTTATGAACTAACTTATACCAAAGACGGCACAAACCTCCATGCCCGAGGTGGGATTCGAACCCCCGACCGCAACGGCCGTGCAGACCGTGCAGACCGTGCGTGAGAAAATACATCCAAAATATTTGAAACTGTACACCTGATCTAATTTTGTTCCTTCTATTTGGCACTCACTCTGTTTAAATCTCTTTCCCCAGACATTATTTTCTTTTTGGAGATGACGATCTTCATACCTAACTCTTACACCTGTGATGTAGCTCTGAAATATTAGATTGCAACATTTCAATCGAATCTGGCATCACAACTAAGTCATCCGCGTATGCGAGACTGATTATTTTGTTTTCACGTATTTTAATCTCACCCTGGCAGTCTATCGTTTGATCCGTAGAGAGTATGAACAACAGTGCTATCAAGTTATATCCTTGTCTTACCTCTGAAACTACCCTGAACCATGAACTTATTTTACAGTCAAAAATAATTGCTACCTGACAATCTATCTGATAATGCGTGCAGAATTTTGCCTCCTATTCCATAATTTTGTAGAACTAACAACTTATTAAAAAGTGAAAAAATAAGAATATATCTTCTATCCTATACACCGGGTGATCAAAAACTAAGTATCAATTTGAAAACTTAATAAATCAGGGAATAATGTAGATAGAGAGGTAAAAATTAACACACACACACCCTTCTAATGACATGGGGTTTTATTAGAACCACACTCATCATTATCGGGCCTTTTTTCTTCGAGGAACTGCGTGATTCTGTTTTGTAACTGCTACCGTGACGGGTGAGAGGTACGCCGATATGTTACAGAATCGCATCATCCCCAGCCTGGCTGATAAACACCTGCTGGAACGTACGATTTTTATACAGGATGGCGCTCCACGACACATTGCTAGACGTGTGAAAGATCTCTTGCGCGCGTCGTTTGGTGATGATCGTGTGCTCAGCCGCCACTTTCGTCATGCTTGGCCTCCCAGGTCCCCAGATCTGATTCCGTGCGATTATTGGCTTTGGGGTTACCTGAAGTCGCAAGTGTATCGTGATCGACCGATGCTGAAAGACAACATCCAATGCCAATACCTCACCATAACTCCGAAACATGCTTTACAGTGCTGTTCACATTATTCCTCGACTACAGCTATTGTTGAGTAATGATGGTGGACATACTGAGCATTTCCTGTAAAGAACATCGCCTTTGCTTTGTCTTAATTTGTTATGCTAATTATTGCTTTCCTTTTTTATTTTTCCTTGGTTCTAATAAAACTTCTCTATCTACATTATTCCGCGATTTATTAAGTTTTCAAATTTATACTGACTTTCTGATCACCCGGTATATCCGTGGATGCACAACAGGTCCTAACTTTTACCGGAATCTTCGAAATGCCGCAAATATTGAGAGGTAATGAGTAAGTGCACTACGTTTAAATAGTGTGTGGATAAGTTGAAAATTATCGTCTGCCGGGAAGCTTGCTACTCTAATCGGCGTAGCGGCTGTGATCTTTGTGTCCTAGTGGCGAAGAGGTCATCATGACTGCCTAACAAGCTGGAGCACCCGAGTTCGAATCCCAGCTGTGCACTGATTTTCATGTTTCCCCATTGATGAAATTTAGTGGGTACCCACTGCGATGTAACGTCATAAATTTCCATGTGTGTTATGTACAAGCTACTAAGGGCTTAACACATAAAATCGTCATCCTGGTCGCTGTGAAGTCAACAGTCGTGCCTCTTTATATGTCGCACATTAAAGACTTTGTCTTATATGTGCCTGAACCCTGAAGGATTATTTAAAAAAAAAAGTTCAAATGTTTGTACAGCTTATGGGACTTAACTACGGGGTCATCAGTCCCTAAACTTACAAACTACTTACGAACTAGGACGGCACAAATATCCATGCCCGAGGGGGGATTCGAACCCCCGACCGTAGTGGCCGTGCAGACCGTGACTGAAGCGCCTCAGTCCCCTCGGCCACCGAGGCCGGCAAGGATTATTTGTAAGACTTTTTATTTAGAACAGAATTGTGTGAAGCGACAGAGTAGATAGTTTAAAAGCTGGTAGGATTGAACCATTCTAGTAAATCACTTCACTGTAGTGGCATATTTCATGACGGAAGAGAGCGATAAATCTATAAAATTGTATGTTTCAAATGTTTGTAAACCTATTGGACAAAACTGCTTCGCTTCGGTGTAGTAGCCGAGCGGTCTTAAGCGTCTCGCTGCGGAGCGCGCGGTTGCTCGCTGTGGAGGTTCGAGTCCTCCCTGGGACATGGGTGTGTGTGTTGTCCTTACGTTAGTTTACCTAGCTAGGTTTAAGTAGTTTGTAAGCTACGAACTGATGACCACGCAGTTTGGTCCGATAGATTTCCAAACATTTGAATTTGAACAAAACTGCTTTGGTCATCAGACTTACGAACTACTAAAGTGAACTACACACACACACACACACACACACACACACACACACATAAATGCTCGATGGGGAGGACTCCGACGGGAACGGGCACCTAATCCGCAGAATGACGCCTTAGTCCACGCGGCTTTAAAATGTTTAATTTTCAACCAACACTGCATAATTTATACGGCGAACAGAAATGTCAGAGTGTATTTTTATTGTTCTGAAACACACAGTACAATATTTTAAAAGTAACAGTTCAGTTTTCTGTAGTCGAGCATCTCTCTTCTTTCTTGTAAACATAACTATTATGTCGTTCTTTTTTCTGGACTGTTAGCCGTTTTCTTGCCACCAAATTCTGTCTCGAACTTATTTTCCACTTGAGACACGATTTTTACACCTCCAAAACTACACGCAAACGCCTGTGCATCTTGACCCAGCACCAAAAGTGATGAGCAATCTTTCTCGGAGTAAGTGCCGCTGAATCACTGAATTACGGCCAACAATTATTTTAGGTTCTCCGTCATGTCTAAGGCGTGTCTGCCCTCTCGTGGATACAGTAAGCTGTTCCCGTAATAACCGAAATTAATTTCACGCGGAAGTCTACGTACAGCGCCGCTATTAAATATTTCGTCGAGTGGAAAAAGCCACGTGGGACGAAATGCGGATAGCACAGCAATTCTGGCGGAAATATGTAGCCACAGTGTGTCTCTATTCTGCCAGCTGGATTTGTGTGTAAGTCTTGTGTTTCAAAGATTCACTAGGTCTACCGTGTTACAGATATTTATCTGTGTTCAGCGTTGCTAAGTAACACCGTAGACCCCTTTCGCAGTGTGTTTCTTAGGAAAAGAAATCAGAGTCAGAAAGAGAGACTATATCTGAGTCATTTAAGTCAGAAAAAAGTCATCGGAGGAAAGAAATTAAGCAGTGAGTCATCTTCACTGGCTATCTGTGTTTACAAACACACTTTAACACATACGTAGTTCTTCATTTAGACTCTCTCTCTCTCTCTCTCTCTCTCTCTCTCTCTCTCTCTCTCTCTCTCTCTCTCTCTCTCACACACACACACACACACATACTCATACACGTTTAGAGTCGGTGAGGCAGCTGTTCAGCTGTTGATGTTACATAAAAGTCTCTTCCTACTACGTAGGTAGGCTGAGGCATGGAATGTAGTGAAAGAAAGCTAGTAGAGAAACCAAATTTTTTGAATTTCTAACTTGGTTGTAGTTCAACAACTGTTCATCGGTAACTTTGCAAAGATTGAAATCAGTCACCCGAACCAGTTGCGTATAAGAGTTTATTAGGAACACCGATATAGGTTTAGACAACAATTAGAGGGCGGGCAGCTTAAGGGTTTAACTTGCCGTCGACAACGTGATCATTAGAGACAAGCTCACGTTGTTTTTGTTACATTTTTGTTGTTGAGTTACTTATATTTTTATTTTTGTTATATTGAGTATCCTTCAACCCTTCCTAACATGCACCTTTACAATATAAAAGAAAACATTCTGTAACTGAATGACTTCATTGTCTAAACAAAACGAAAACGAAGTGCAATCTGCCTCTAGAAATTTCAGATTAAGCGTTCTTATTTTTTTCGGCAAGGATGCGTATGGAAATCGGCCGTGCCTTTTCAAAGTAGTTTCGACAGCAGTAATGCTATCTCACTCAGAAGTGTCCGATTACTTCACAATCTAATGTGAGCATTATGTGCAGGTCCTTCTGCTGTAGAAACCCAGGTCAAAAGTACCTAATAAACCGTTATATGCAGCTGGTTTAGTTATTAATTTCAACCTTCACTAAGAAAAACCGAAGGAAGAATTACATAGAGCGAGGTCTCTTAATCAGGTAGTAAAGTACGCGACTGTGTAATTACTTTTCGCATTAATTTGAAACGGTTTACAGTTCAAGCAGTCCCTTTCAAAACTGAACACAAAAATGTGTTTGTTGCTCCATGTAGTAGCATGTACGTCACGGGGAGAAGTCAAGTATTTCGAAGAAATGTTGGACGTCTAAAAACCATCATAAAGCAAAAAGAAATTCATTACGATGTTTTTTCTTTTCTTTCTCTCTCTCTCTCTCTCTCTCTCTCTCTCTCTCTCTCTCTCTCACTGATCAAGGAAATTATTACGTCGCTTGAGTTCTCTAAGCTGGTAAGAAACAAGTCTAAGTAAAACAAAACGGTCTTTAGAAGCATTTATGAGATTAATTTTTTGACAGAGTCCGTCGATTTCGTAAAAGATTTTAAACAGCAATATTATTTGTCAGTTACGAGATTTATTCTAAACGATTCGTGTTCAAAATAGATCGCATAATTTCGCTGATAATCATTGAAACAGAACACGCCTCATCTACACTCATTACTAAATTAAATAGCCAGTATTTTTTTCTGTCTGTAAGTTCAGTCTAATATCGAGAACTACTCTAGAGATATGGAGACGGTTTTCAGTAAAAGATAGATTTATTCGCGATTAAATTGGAAAGAACACGTAGATAATGTCGTGGGAAAGGCGAACCAGAGACTGCGTTTTATTGGCAAAACCCTTAAACATGCAACAGAACTACTAAAGAGACTGCATACACTACGATTGTCCGTCCTTTTTTGGAGTATTGCAGCCCAGTGTGGGATCCTTATCAGGTGGGTTTGACGGAGGACGTCGAAAGAGTCCAAAGAAGAGCAGCTCGTTTCGTATTGTCACGATACAGGGGAGACAGCGTCACGGAAATGATACAGGATCTGGGATGGGAATCATTACAACAACGGCGCTTATCGCTGCGGCGTGGGCTACTTGCGAAACTCCAATCGCCAAGATTCTCCTCCAAATGCGAAAGTGTATTGTTGACACCCACTTACATAGTTAGAAATGATCATCAGAATAAAATACGAGAAATCAGAGCTCGAACGGAGAGATTCCACGGTAGTTCCTACAGTGCAATCGAAACATGATTGGCACTTTGGCAGGCTCACATGTTGTCGAAGTTCTCTCTGGTGCTCTGTAAAGTGGGACAGGGCTTTCTTTCAGATACGCAGCAGCACCTGCAGAAGAGGCGCGAAAGCCGCTCACCTGCGGCGGTATCGGCAGACACCGCGAGGTGTGGCGCCGCATTGTCTCCGCACACCTCCTGCCATTAACCAGAGGCGTAGACGATGGCCGCAGCCACCGGCCGCGCGCATTTGCATATGAATGGTGGCGGCGCGGCATAATGGCCGCTATTAGAAGGCGATATATCTGGCGACCATGGCGACCGGCGACGACCGACTCACCGAGCCACGCCGTCTGCCAGGTCCAGGACGTACATCCATCTACCTACAGTCCAATACACACGATCCGATTTATCGTCCGACCAACCAACTGACCAACGCACCAACCTAGGGCCGTCCACACGTCTACCTACAGTCCAATACACACGATTCGATTTATCGTCCGACCAACCAATTGACCAACGCGCTAACCTAGGGCCGTCCGCACGTCTACCTACAGTCCAATACACACGATCCGATTTATCGTCCGACCAACCAACTGACCAACGCACCAACCTAGGGCCGTCCACACGTCTACCTACAGTCCAATACACACGATTCGATTTATCGTCCGACCAACCAATTGACCAACGCGCTAACCTAGGGCCGTCCGCACGTCTATCTACAGTCCAACACACACGATCCGATTTATCGTCCGACCAACCAATTGACCAACGCACCAACCTAGGGCCGTCCGCACGTCTACCTACAGTCCAACACACTCGATCCGATTTATCGTCCGACCAACCAATTGACCAACGCACCAACCTAGGGCCGTCCGCACGTCTACCTACAGTCCAATACACACGATCCGATTTATCGTC
Organism: Locusta migratoria; assembly: GCA_026315105.1. Classification (NCBI taxonomy): domain Eukaryota; kingdom Metazoa; phylum Arthropoda; class Insecta; order Orthoptera; family Acrididae; genus Locusta; species Locusta migratoria. The sequence goes on along the minus strand of CM048754.1, from coordinate 73,598,204 downwards.
CGACCAACCAACTGACCAACGCACCAACCTAGGGCCGTCCACACGTCTACCTACAGTCCAATACACACGATTCGATTTATCGTCCGACCAACCAATTGACCAACGCGCTAACCTAGGGCCGTCCGCACGTCTACCTACAGTCCAACATACACGATCCGATTTATCGTCCGACCAACCAATTGACCAACGCACCAACCTAGGGCCGTCCACACGTCTCCCTAAGTCCAATACACACGATCCGATTTATCGTCCGACCAACCAATTGACCAACGCGCTAACCTAGGGCCGTCCGCACGTCTACCTACAGTCCAACACACACGATCCGATTTATCGTCCGACCAACCAATTGACCAACGCGCTAACCTAGGGCCGTCCGCACGTCTACCTACAGTCCAACACACACGATCCGATTTATCGTCCGACCAACCAATTGACCAATGCGCTAACCTAGGGCCGTCCGCACTTCTACCTACAGTCCAACACACACGATCCGATTTATCGTCCGACCAACCAATTGACCAACGCACCAACCTAGGGCCGTCCGCACATCTACCTACAGTCCAACACACACGATCCGATTTATCGTCCGACCAACCAACTGACCAACGCACCAACCTAGGGCACCTGGATATAGACGGGCACGAGCATCAATTTCTGCTATAGAGGCAGCTCCCGCCGCGATTTTTGTTCCAAGCGGTGATAGCGTGAGCATGTGGAAGGCGGAGTTTTGTTCTGCTGTTATTGCTTTCACATGTCGCTTGCTTCATTTCTAATACACATACCAAAGGTCTTCAAAACTATGCGAGTTGGGTTAATTCATTTGTAAAATGTTCCAATGTTTGTTAAGCTTATGGGACTTAACTACGGCCGGCCGCGGTGGCCGAGGTGACTGAGGCGCTCCAGTCACGGTCAGCACGGCCACTACGGTCGGGGGTTCGAATCCCCCCTCGAGCATGGATATTTGTGCCGTCCTAGTTCGTAAGTAGTTTGTAAGTTTAGGGACTGATGACCCCGTAGTTAAGTCTCATAAGCTTAACAAACATTTGAACATTTGAATTTAACTACGGGGGCATCAGTCCCTAAACTTACAAACTACGTACGAACTACCTTATACTAAGGACGGCACAAATATCCATGCCCGAGGGGGGATTCGAACCCCCGGCCGTAGTGGCCGTGCAGACCGTGACTGGAGCGCCTCAGTCCCTTCGGCCACCGCGGCCGGCATGGACAATTTCTACACGTTGTAAACGACAGGTTTCGACACGGTCTTTTTTTCCCTCTTTTCTTTTTTAGCGAACTAAAACAGTAGCAACATTTAGACGATAACAATACTAATTACATGTTTTCTACTAGTTGTAACGACTGATACGGCTCGTAACGATGTTTGAAGCTATTGCGATGTTAGTTACTGCATCAGCGACGTAATTTGCTAATGTTGGCAGGAGAACGTTCGTTTTAGGAGGGTAATTAATTTATTGACCGGACAAGTGTACATACAAGAAGATGGTAAACATGAAAAATTATTTTCTCTCATTTTACCTGTTCGAGTTTTCAAAGTGCATTCAAAGGTCGTTGCCAACATCAGCACACCACGCCACTGAGGCCGTAAGTAAATTGACCAAGGAGAAGGTAAATTATTAAATGAGAAAATATCTCACATTATATATATATATATATATATATATATATATATATATATATATATATATATATATCAATTGCTGCATCCTAGTTTATCATGGTGATAAGTCATCTGCATGGAAAAGGAATTTTATATTAATTCTTAAAAATACACCGTAAAAAGTAGTGACCCGAGAGTGTATTCTGAAGCAAATTTATGGCATGGAGATTTCTCGTATGTTAGCGCAGTTTTGGTATTGCATGTGGTATCCCATAAAATTGAGCTGTCGAATGCGAAAGATTACCTCACAATACACATCCAGGTAGGCAAATACCAGAAAACATAATTTAACGATTTGTTAAATTGTGTTACAATAATTTATTACGACGAAGCGAAGGAACAAAAATGGCGGATGCGCATGCCCGTCTATATCCAGCTGCCCTAAACCAACCAAATTCGTAGCACCCTACACACGTTCCGACCAACTGCACGCAGCGATTGCAGCACTTCCCTGTTCTAGTGGCTGTTTGTCGAAGTGTTTTTGTTTTCGCGTGTTCGCTGTGCAGAGAGGAGAAGAGCGCATGCAGGAAGTTGGTCGGGTAACGCTACACACGGTACAATTTGTCGGCAGGAGTGGTGGGGGAAGGGGGTTGGATGTCGGACGGCCAGACACGACCAACCATCCGACAAGAAAAGTTGGTCGGGAATTGACTCCACACATCCAATTTATAGGACCGCCGATAAATTACTCCCGACAAATCGGAACGAGTGTAGGGTCCGTAACGAACACATCCTAAATAATATGACGCAGTACGTTGTTCTCGACGACACGTGTTCAGCAGAAACGAGTGTATGGTCAAGCGTGCCCCAGGGAAGTGTGATAGAACCACTGTTGTTTTCTATCTGTATAAATGATCTGATGGATAGAGAAACTTGTAATTTGCGACTGCTGATGCTGCTGTGGTGTATGGGAGGGTGTTATCTTTGACAGTAATAGCATACAGGATGACTTAGACAAAATTTCTAGTTGGTTTGAGGAATGATTGCTACCTTTAAATGTAGTAAAATATAAGGTGATTCGCATGAGTAGGAAAACCAATCCCATTATGTTCGAATACAGCATTACTAGTGAGCTACTTGATGCTGTCGCGTCGTTCAAATATCTGGGCGTAACATTGCAGAGCGATATGAAATGGAACGAACATGTAAGGACAGTTGTGAGTAAGGCGGACAGCCGACTTCGGTTTATTGGGAGAATTTTGGGAAGATGTACAGCATCTGTAAAGGAGACCGCGTATAAAACGCTTGTACGACCACGTCTTGAGTATTGCTCAATTGTTTGGGATCCACAGCAGATCAGTTTAAAGGAAGACATAGAGGCAGTTCAGAGGCGAGCAGCTAGGTTTGTTACTGGTAGGTTCGGCCAACGCGCGAGTGTCACGGAAATGCTCCGGCAACTGAATTAGGGATCACTGGAGGAAAGACGACGTACTTTTAGAGAAATTGTTCGTGCCGCCTACTTACACTTCGCGTAATGATCACAAGGATAAGATAAGAGAAATTAGAGCTCGTACAGAGGCATATAGACTTTCTTTTTTCTCTCGTTCTATTTGGAAGAGGAATAGGAAAGGTGGTGTTACAGTGTACCCTCCGACACGCTCTTTACAGTGTATTGCGGAGTATACAGGGTGATACAAAAAGGTAGGGCCAAACTTTCAGGAAACATTCCTCACACGCAAAGAAAGAAAATATGTTATGTGGACCTGTGGCCGGAAACGCTTAATTTCTATGTTAGAGCTCATTTTTTACTTCTCTTCCAGTCACATTAATCATGGAATGGAAACACACAGCAACAGAACGTACCAGCGTGACTTCAAACACTTTGTTACAGGAAATGTTCAAAATGTCCTCCGTTAGCGAGGATACATGCATCCACCCTCCGTCGCATGGAATCCCTGATGCGCTGATGCAGCCCTGGAGAATGGCGTATTGTATCACAGCCGTCCACAATACGAGCACAAAGAGTCTCTACATTTGGTACCGGAGTTGCGTGGACAGGAGCTTTCAAATGCCCCCATAAATGAAAGTCAAGAGGGTTGAGGTCAGGAGAGCGTGGAGGCCATGGAATTGGTCCGCCTCTACCAATCCATCGGTCACCGAATCTGTTGTTGCGAAGCGTACGAACACGTCGACTGAAATGTGCAGGAGCTCCATCGTGCATGAACCACTTGTTGTCTCGTACTTGTAAAGGCACATGTTCTAGCAGCACAGGTAGAGTATCCCGTATGAAATCATGATAACGTGCTCCAGTGAACGTAAGTGGAAGAACTTGAGCCCCAATCAAGACTCACCAACAATTCCTGCCCAAATGTTCACAGAAAATCTGTGTTGATGACGTGATTGCACAACTGCGTGGGGATTCTCGTCAGCTCACACATGTTAATTGTAAAAATTTAGAATTTGATCACGCTGGAATGAAGCCTCATGGCATTTAAAGAGAAATATTAAAATGAGCTCTAACATGGACATTAAAGCGTTTCCGGACACATGTCTACATAACATATTTTCTTTCTTTGTGTGTGAGGAATGTTTCCTGAAAGTTTAGCTGTACTCTTTCGTAACACCCTGTATATCTAGGAAGGCAGTTCTGATGTATGGTTGCGAAACTTGGAAAGTGACTAACCACATCAAAAACCAGCTCCAAGTTTTTATTAACCGTTGTCTCCAGCGTATTTTAAACGTACGATGGCCAAATATAATGACGAGTCAAGATCTTTGCAGAGAGACAAATCAGCAACCAATCAACATACAAATCAAGGAAAGAAAATGGAAATGGATTGGGAATACATTGACAAAACCCGATGAAGCTATTGAAAAGGTGGCGTTGGACTGGAACCCTCAAGGAGTTAGGAAACGCGGTCGTCCCAAACACAAAACGATCCAGAGAGAAGCTGCAGAGTATGGGAGAACCTGGAGTGAAGTGCACAGACTTGCTAGAAATCGCATCAGGTGGAGAAATTTCGTTTCGGCCCTATGTTCCCGAGGGAACGACAGGAACTATGTCAAGTAAGTCGACGTAGATGCAGAAGATGTGGAAACAGTCCTCTTTGTCCTATTAAATTTTTGCACACTCCTAGGGAAACGGCCCATACAGAATGGTTCGTCGTGATAGAGCAGTCATCGAACCCGGACCCCCAGGCTAGAGGACGCGACTGCGGCTAGTCCACGCGCCTTGGAACCACCGTGCGATGCCGGACTGCCCGCGTAAATCTTGGATGTCGCGTCGCGCCGCAGACCACGTGACCCCTGGCCGCCGTCGCCACCCCTCGGGCATCGCGAAACGCACCCCGCGTGTGGCCCTCGCATGCGTAAGCACGCACGGCCGGTGCGTATCCGGCGGTGCGTAGCGTGGGTGGTCCCCGCTGTCGGTGACGTCACGGAGGTGATCGTGCCGTGCCAAGAATCCGCGAGCTTCGCAGTGTTCCGAGCCAAGGGGCGGATGCCGAACCACGGGACCACGTCTTAACAGCCAACGGCGTTCGGCGCCTGCAACAGACAGATGTAGCACTGTAAGACTTTCACTTACTCATTTATCGTATGACATACGACAGCAGTATAATACATATCAAAAGAAGTAGTTCATCACCAACATTCTACTGGTTAATGGGCCTAACACAGAAATGAGAGAGATACATATACAAAAATGACAATTCAGTTCTGTTTATGGCTGCTGAAAACAGAAATTGACAAATTGATTAGTTAAAAAAAAAAAAAAAGGCCAAGATCACTGTTTCATTTACTTATTGCTTGACGACCGGTTTCGATGTGCCGTGCCATCGTCTTCAGGTAGCCTATACCTTTCTATAGTAGGGTCATATTTTTAACACTTTGACTGCCAATCCCGTCAATTGACGGGATATCGAAACTTCTGTAGAATGCCAATTACATCATTTGACGTTATCTTTGTTTTCGTACTTTTAAACACAAAATTAAGTTTATTGACGGGCTAGGTCCAAGTGCGCCTCGGTTGCACAGGGGTAGAGTGCCAGACTGCAAATCCAAAGGTCGCGGGTTCGATTCCCGCCAGATCCTAGGATTTTTATCTGTCACTTACCACTTCTTTCACCTCTGGCAGTATTGCTCATGTGAAAAATACCGAGTAGCACCGTGGTTCGGAACCCACGTTAAACTGTAGGTCCCCCTATAACTGGCTGGGTAAGTCAGTTCCAAGGTCGGAGGAAGGCAACGGCATACCACCTCCAAACAGGACCATGCCTAGTAAAGCACTGTGGTGTTCAAACCAATCTTCGGATTGATGACTGCTTTACCTTTTTTTTTAGGTCCACCTTAAATGCCTTACTTGATAAATCTAGAGTCTAAAGCAGCCTGTAGATCTTGAAAATTTAGCTTTTAAATCGGCCGACTGGTCGCATCCAAGTATGAAACGGGACAGGTAGGAAGTGGTGCCCGCTCTCTCAGTAGGTAAATGAACGGACATGGCTTCACACTCTCTTACGCTTGACGAAATTTTACATTAATTTGAGAAACATTTTATTGATAATGACAGTGAGGACGACGAAATCGACAATTCAGATAATGATCCAGTCTTTGTGCAACAAGAACTGCGACAAATTATTCCTAGTTTGATGATTCTTCAACCGATTGTTTTATAAGGACAGGGAACCTTATTGCTCATTTTAAAGAACAAACAATTTTTTTTATGCCAGACAGAAGATAAGGAAACTAAGTGCAGCTCGGCTTACTCCTGCAAGCAGAATGTCTGGCATTCTAAGGTATGGAATGGTTTACATGGGCGGCATTCAAAGTATTAAAAATGTGGAGCATAAGAAGAAAGTGCAACATTGCAGTTAGTCAGTATATAAAATTCACAAGCAGTCCATAGTATAAGATGCGAATTTTATACCTTACCTAAGTGCAATGTTGCACTTTCTGGTTATACTCCATCTTTTTAAAAATTCGAATTTTATATCTTGACTAAGTGCATTGTTGCACTTTCTGATTATCCTCCATCATTTTAAAAATGTGACCATATTGTAAAAGAAAATACGCGACTAGAAAAAGTCGCCTAATCTGTTTTAATACCCTCTATCTATTATTATGGTCTACGACTGAAAGTAGTTGATTTTTAAGGAGTTAATAGCTGATCAGTGGCGAACTAAGACTGTCGGAGGCTCGGGGCGGCGACAAAACGAAATGATGCCCTCTGTCCACTTGGAAATACATGTGTTGCTACGAAACAGTACCTTTGGTACTTGGAGGCCCCCAGGACGAGAGGAAATATACAGTGTCTCACCTAACGCTGCCACCTCAAATATCTCTGGAACGACAAAAGATATTCAAAAACGGTTTTCACCAGCATGAACGTACGGCAGGGGCCTAAGAAACTAAATACCATGCGAAATTTTAAAACGTTTACAAATACTATTTTCAACACAAACTTGTGTTTTTTTAAATGGACACCCCCTCTTATTTCGTATGCAATCAATAGCATAAAAAATCACATAAACAATGGCATTTATTGCATCGCAATACACCAATTACATCCCGAGATATTGCGACGCGAAGTTGACGCTTGAAATAAATTAAGCACACGTCCTGAGACTCAAGCGTGAACCTCACGCTGCCTATGTCAGGGGCTCACACAATGGGAAGGTAAGAACAATCCACAAAAATGAACAAGAAACACTTCCAACGAAAATTTGCGTTTTTCACATTGTAAGTGTTTGTTTACTGTAACGAAATTACAAGTAGAGGTACAATTAGAGATAACGCACATGGTTCCACTGTTCTAAACACATTTACTAGTGCCCTGTCGCCCACAGAAACTGTATTGTTTTGCATTACATCCAGCATAGAAAATACACCCACATCTTGAGCATTGAAACTGTTACGTCAACATATGTTCGAAGTGCCGTTCGTTTGCACCAATACACGTTTGGAGACGTTTAACGAGTGTTGCACAGATTGTAGAGTTTCTACAGATTTTGCCACACAGGCCACAGTAATACGATAGTGCATATCCTCTACTGTCGTTGGGGGTTCTTGATACACTCTGTCCCTCACTGCGCCCCAGAGAAAGAAGTCTAATGGCGTCGAGTCAGGGGACCGTGCTGGCCATCGCACAGTACCTCCCCGCCCAATCCACCTATTTGGAAATGTCGCATCTAGAACGTCTCTGGCAACTTTTGCAGTGTGTGAGGGACATCCATCATGTTGGAACCACACTGATAGTCGAGGTTCCAATCCTAGATCCTCCATGAGGAGCGTCAACTTCGCGTCGCAATATCTCGGGATGTAATTGGCGTATTGCGATGCAATAAACGCCATTGTTTATGTGATTTTTATACTATTGATTGCATACGAAAAAATAGGGGGTGCCCATTAAAAAAAACACAAGTTTGTGTTGAAAATAGTATTTGTAAACGGTTTAAAATTTCTCATAGTAATATTTCACTAAGTGTGTTTGCCTCTGTAACTTATAAAATAATAGATAACGGGAAATTTTAATGCGGTACGTCAAAATGGAAATGTTAAACTTTCTGCGGAGCTGTGAACATAGTTTATTGTATCATTTTCCAAAGAGTTACAGCACAAAGATATAATTTTTAAATGGAACAATACTTTTTTCTATCGTGCATTGGATTCGTCGAAACCAGCTGCGTCCAAATCAATTTAAACTACATTCCTATCACTGTTAGTTTGGGAGCTACAGTCCTTCAAAGTTTCCGGGACAGATACCACAAACGCTGCTCATAATGCAATGCGCCTTCTAAATGCGGTGCGGCCGAGTTGTAACGTCGCCGGTGTCACGGAGCGAGAAAAAATGTTCAAATGTTTGTTAAGCTTATGGGACTTAACTACGGGGTTATCAGTCCCTAAACTTACAAACTACTTATGAACTAACTAAGACTAAGGACGGCACAAATATCCATGCCCGAGGGGGGATTCGAACCCCCGACCGTAGTGGCCGTGTAGACCGTGACTGGAGCGCCTCAGTCCCCTCGGCCACCGCGGCCGGCTCGGAGCGAGAAACTTCCTCGATGCGCTGTCACTATGCCGATGCGATGTAGGTGCTGCGCAGTTCGACAGCGGTTTAACTTCAGCCTCGCTATGGTGACTGCAAGCTTGCGAGAACACCTCAGTCCATTGTACCAAGGTCTGCTTGGTAGCACTGGTGTTATTTGTGCATGGTATTCCCCTTTAGATGCCTGGGAAGCTTGCCATTCTTTGTCCCATTCAGTCTGAATTTTCCTTCTTTGATATGGTAAAACCAGTGGTAAACGCTTCCTTGGCAAGTATATCAACGATCTCGTTCCCCAGAACGTTGTTGTGTGCTGTAATCCAACACATGGAGACACTGCGTCCATTCCTTTCCAGGTGGTTTATGTGTGCCTTTATCTCGTAGGCTATTGGGTGATTTTGGCCCGGTTTAGGCGACTTTGGGATGTCTGTCTGTCTGTCTGTCCGTAACGTGTTCCCAGTTTTTAAGACGAACCGTTCAACCGATCAGCACAAAATTTTACAGATATTATTGTAGGCCGCCAGAGAACACAACCTCCCTTTTTCGAATTTTTAGGACAAAAAAACGGTAGTAATACAAAAAAAGCCGTTTGTAATATAATTGTAATTGCAAACGAACAGTTAATCTTGATTATAATAGGTAATCTGTCTTATGCTGACTCCAATTAAGAGGTTTATTTTTACACCAGACACGTTTCGCTTTTTGATTTTAAAAGCATCTTCTGTGGTCTGTAAATGATACAAAGGTTTGTACAATTTGTTTTTGATAAATAGATTAAAAACAGTTTTAAAAAACATTTCGCACGTTAGGCCTAGGTGTTTTTAATTTACTATTCGGTCTACTCACGGTGTTGATGTCCCTTCTTTACATGTTACTACTGCTTCTCCGTCTTGTTGGCTGGGTTGAAAAGGAAAAAAACGAAACAAAAACAGGCGAAAAGTGCTGTACACAGCCCTGAAACACACGCCAGGCAAAAACGAACTCCAGCCAGCAAGACGGAGAAGCAGTAGTAACATGCAAAGAAGGGACATCAACACCGTGAGTAGACCGAATATTAAATTACAAACAGTTAAACCTAACGTGCGAAATGTTTTTTAAAACTGTTTTTAATCTATTTATCAAAAAAAATTGCACAAACCTTTGTATCATTTACAGACCACAGAAGATGCTTTTAAAATAAAAAAAGCGAAACGCGTCTGGTGTAAAAATAAACCTCTTAATTGCAGTCAGCATAAGACAGATTACCTATTATAATCAATTTTAACAGCTGCTGCGGAACATGGCCACACAGCCAAACATTGGATTGAACAGTTAATCTTACACGAAAATTGAATAACCTAATTGGTAGAGGGCAAAATTCTCTACAACTTCGCTCTATTATGTTTTTTTCATATCTTGCATCATTGCAGAGATATTTGCAAAAATAACGGCGATTTGACGATGTCTGTCTGGCTGTAAGGTGTTCCCACTTTTTAGGTCTAACCGTTCAGCCGATCGGCACCAAATTTTACAGACATAATTGTTGGCTACCAGAGACCAGCACCTCTCTTTTTCAAATATTTCTGACAAGAAATACGTTAGCAATACCCAAAAAAAATGCCGTTTGAAATGTAATTTTAATTGCAAATAAACCAGCTGAAGCGAAAATTAAATAACCGAAGTTGTAGAGGAGAAACTCTGTACAACTTTGTTCCCTTATGTTTTTTTCATATCTCGTATCGTTTGAGAGACATTTGCAAAAATAACGGAGATCTGACACCCTCCATTGAATTAATGAAAACCAACCGTTCACAGGTGTCACGTGACATTCCTCGCCCAGAACTCTCTGGAATATGCCATCTTGCGTTGCATATTTGATGATTTTCTTATTGTAACTTACACGTTGTCATTTCAAAGCAATGGCGCACTGAAGAATTAACAAAAATACGTCGTTCTTCGTACGATAAATGATAATCTAGTGCCTGCAAGTACCATATTACCATCAGTTAACAACAGCAATGAATAGTACGAGATGAAAAAACCCAACTTGTGGTTGTTAGCGGTAGCGTAGTGGGCAAGGCGTGAATCTGAAGGTCACTGGTTCGGAACCCATCACAACTTTATTGGCCCACTTTAGGTTACGGTAGTAACACTAAAAGTGGGCCTTTGCGATCGTCTTTTACAGCTCGAAATGTAAATGAAAATAACGGCTTAACTATTCATCTGACAAGGAAATTGAATAACCGAATTTGTAAAGGAGAAAATTCTCTACAAATTTGCTCTCTTATGTTTCTTTCATATCTGGTAGCGTTTCAAAGATATTTGCAAAAATAACGGCGATTTTGGGATGTATGTCTGTATGTCCGTTTGTCTGTCTGTCCGTAACGTGTTCCCTGTTCATAAGACGAACCGGTCAACCGATCAACACCAAATTTTACAGACATAATTGTAGGCCGCCTGAGACCAGAACCTCCCTTTTTCAATTTTTTCGGAGAAAATATACGGTAGTAATACCAAAAAAATGCCGTTTGTAATATAATTGTAATTGCAAACTAACCGTTCATCTGACACGAAAATTGAATAACCTAAGTGGTAGAGGAGAAAATTCTCTACGACTTACCTCCTTTATGTTTCTTTCATATCTCGTATCGTTTGAGACATATTTGCAAAAATAACGGAAATTTGACACCCTCTATTGAAATAACGAAAACCAGCCGTTCGGAGATGTCACGTGACATTCCTCGCCCAGAACTCTCTCTTGCATACGCTATCTTGCATTGCGTAGTTGATTTTCTTATTGCAACTTACCCGTTGTTATTTCAGAGCAATGGCGCACTGAAGAATTAACATAAACACAACGTTCTTCGTACGATAAATGATAATCTAGTGTCTACAAATGCCAAATTAGCGTCAGTTAACTACGGCCATCAATATTATGAGAGTAAAGGAGTCATCTTTCGATTGATAGACGTCACGTGGTGGGAAAGGCGTTGAACTATGACGCTAAAGGTCAGTGGTTAGGATCCCGCCACTACCTAATTTTTTTTCCTAAAAGGGTTTCAGACACTCTTATTAATTTTTTTTATTATTATTTAGATCCAAAATGTTTGCAAAAAATTATAAAACTACAAATCTACAGTGGGTCATAAAACACGCCAGTGCGATTTTTACTTTCTTAAGACGGTTTCAGACACACTTGTTAATTATTTTTTGTATTATTTACATTATTATTTCGGACCAAAATGTTTGCAAAAACTTATAAAACTACATATCTAAAGTGGGCCGTAAAACACATCAGTGCGATTTTTTTTATGCCCTCGACGAAATTATTTGAGAAGTATGAGCGCAGATTTAGAGTGCGAAATGATGTCAATATGCTCCTCCGGAACTCTAAGGCAGTAACCTGATTGATTGATTTTCGCAGGGAAGACAAAACAGTCTTGGACCAACCCGCCACTGCCCGCACCGAAACTAAGTTTATTGTGCGGTATCGCTCCCTGTATATCTAGTAAAGCCAACCAATGCCCTTGAACAGTGCAAGGAGTCCCTTTACCAGTTCTTTATTAGACACAATTTCTTCGGGTCTTGTTGTCCCAAATGTTCTGTGCCTTTTACTCTCCAATGCAATGCATTCCAAGATTAGATGTGATGCAGTTTCATCACCATCATCACAGATCCTACATTTAGGGTCCTCTTCTGTTATTCCCATTGTATGTAGGTGTTTTTTGAAATTCCCATGGCCTGTCAGCAAGCCAACCATGAGTCTAATCTCTCTCCTGTTCAGACCCAGGATTGCAGAGCTTCTTTTAAAACATGGATTTGGCATCATTACCTTGCCATGTTTTTGTTGATAGACTTTGGTCCAATATTCTACGTGCTGTCTTCTGAGCCAGTTACGTAGCTCCAATTTGATCATTGCCTTGGTGATTGTCAGGACAGGTTCCCGTCCAATAATTGGAGTCTCTGCCCCCATCCTGGCTAATCTGTCGGCATGTTCGTTGCCACTGATCCCCGAGTGGCCAGGGACCCACAATAGGTTTACCCTATTGCTTTCCCCTAGCTCCATCAGAACCCTGTGACATTCTGCAACAATTTTCATCTACATCTACATCTACATACATACTCCGCAATTCACCGTAATGTGCGTGGCGGAGGGTACACGGTACCACTACTAGGCATTTCCTTTCCTATTCCACTCCCAAATTGAACGAGGAAAAAGAATGCCTATATGCCTCCGTACGAGTCCAAATTTCTCTTATCTTGTCTTTGTGATCTTTACGCGAAATGTAAGTAGGCGGCAGCAAGATCGTACTACACACATCTTCAAATTCCGGCCCTCTAAATTTACTTAACAGAAATTCACGAAAAGAACGTCGTCTTTCTTCAGGCGATCCCCAATTGAGTTGCCGGAGCATTTCCGTGACACTCGCGCATTGGTCGAACCTACCGGTAACAAATCTAGCTGCTCGCATCTGAACTGCCTCTATGTCTTCCTTCAAACCGATCTGCTGCGGGTCCCAAATACTTGAGCAATACTCAAGACGTGGTCGTACAAGCGTTTTATACGCGGTCTCCTTTACAGGTGAAGTACATCTTCCCATAATTCTCCCAATAAACCGAAATCGGCTGTCTGCCTTACTCACAACTATCCTTACACGTTCGTTCCATTTCATATCGCTCTGCAATGTTACGCCTAGATATTTGAATGACGCGACAGCATCAAGAAGCTCACTACTAATGCTGTATTCGAACATTATAGGATTGTTTTTTCTACTCATGCGCATCACCTTACATTTTTCTACATTGAGAGCTAGCTGCCATTCTTCGCACCAACTAGAAATTTTGTCTAAGTCAACCTGTATGCTATTACAGTCAGTTACAGACGACACCCTCCCATACACCACAGCATCATCAGCAAACAGCCGCAAATTACAACTTACTCTGTCCATCAGATCATTTATATAGATAGCAAATAATAGCGGTCCTATCACACTCCCCTGGGGCACGCCTGACGATACACTCGTCTCTGATGAACCTTGGACCTTGTTGCAGGAGCTGCCATTGATCTCAGGGCTGCCTGGCTGTCTGAATAGATATAGATGCTACGGTCTTCGCAGCACCTACGCAAATTCTCCTCCACACACGCCCTGATGGCAGTGATTTCGGCCTGGAATACTGAGGCCAGTTTCCCTAGAGAGATGACGCCCTCCAATCTTTGCTGCACCCCGAATACCCCGGCCCGGGTTAATGTTAATATGCATCCGCCAAGTGTGCAAGGAAACTGCGCACACTTTGAGCTGCTGTTCTAGTAACACAAAATGCAATATCTCGAAAACGAAATGAGATATCGATATCCTCACAAACGTAAATAAGATATAGGTATCCTATCTACATTTCCTACACTGCAATGCATAAGATGAAATGGACAATACGCAAATTCGACTTACATCCTGTTTGCGCATTGGTATCCCAAAAGGCGCATCCCGAATTGTCCTGCCGGTATCACCTCACGCAATTAGTGGGCGACCCCTTAACCGCGCGCTGTTCTGGGAGTTTCAAAACGCCGCGGTACAGAATACAGAAGGGAAAGCTGGGAGCGGCGCCTTTGATCCGTATGTTACCAAGCGTTGCGCTCGACGCCATATTGAAAAGCATTAAACGCGGAACTACAACCACTTAGTACTTTGGCTGGAAAAGGACTTTTTACGAACTGCAGCTAATCACACCGACTTTTACGAAAGGAAACGGCTTTCCATTATGTTCTCATCTATTTTGCGCCCTCTTCTTGCACCTAATTGTAATCCAACGAAAAATAGGCCTAAATTTTAATACAACTACGAAAATGTACGGTGGAATCGATGATCGTTTTATTTGGTGCTTATCTCTAGAAAAATCCCAAATAATGCGGCGTTATGTGTGGGAAATTAGTTATAAACAAGAAAGTGACTTTACAACTGCCAGGTTTTATTTGACACGAATAAATTCGCACAAAATATTGAGTCAGGCTTAGCAGTACAACGTGATTACACAGAACTAATGACGTCTGCGCATATATAAAAGTTGTATTTGCTATAGGAGTATCATTCATTTACTGATCGGAGAAGAGCATATAGAGGAATCTGTCAACCACAGTACACGAACAGCATAAAATAATTATTTCCCTTAATCTATTTGTTTGAGTATCCGAAGAGCATTCGTTGCCAACGTTAGCACAATACGCCTCCAATGCCTCCTGCCTACTTACGCACTATTCTTTGTCATTCATTTTATATTATTCCCTGCAACGTTAAACTTATAAAATATAAATGTACTTCAACATTTTGATGCTGTTGAACTGCTGCAGCAACAGCAACAGCGTGAGTTAGCGTCAAGAGAAGAAGCAAGGCTACTTTTAATAATTACGCACACATATACTCTCATTCGAAACTGATAATATGTAACTTTCACTACACATATAGCGATGCTCAGCATCTTTTGAGAAGGTGAAGAAACTTATATCCTTATTTGTATTCGAATTATTGCGGCAATTAGGTGCTGAACACCATCGGCCGCCTTTTCTTTTATTGCTGCTCATAATAAAAACGGAACAGCTCCAACTACAGACACACAGTTCTTTCTTTTCACTGCACTACACTGTACCAAATACTTGTTTACTTTTATGCGAATCAGGCTGTTCAAATACACAATTAGCAAACAAAGACGGCGCATTACCACGCCATAGAGTAGGGAGTGATCACGCGTTTACTGCTTTTCAAGATGGCCGATTCCGCGCATGCGCACTAAATTTTGGACGACAGACTGCAGCGGGAGTTTCCTTTCTGTGTGCTCCTTATCCTGTGGCCGCGCCGGAGACTCTCACGTAGACGGGCGATGGGACGCCCAGGCCTCGCCGACTGCCCGACCTGTCAGCGGCTGACGCGGCTCCCGGCAGGTGTTCATGAATTATGGACGTGCTGCCGCTGCGCCGATGGCTGTCCGATTGATTCTTGTCGCGGCGTTTGCGACAATTATTCCGTCGCTCGCGCGCGTCACGAACAGAGAAAAAAGAAAAAGAAAACGACCAAAAGGAGTGGCGACTATAAAAAGCGAAAGATCTCCGAGACGTCAACCGGCTGCGGTGCGCTGAATACACAGCAGGCAGGCTAGCAGTTTAGACGGAGAGACCACTTCATCTCGACGACAGTAACTCCTGAACGTCCAAAACGCAACATTTTGAAATAAAGCGTCCATATCGGGTGGAATTTTCAGCGTGTTACCGGCGACGAGGAATGAAAATCATGAGGATTTCAGAGCAGGCTCTCATCACGAGCGTCAATAGAAAGTTAAAAACACAGAATATTACAGCATTCAAACTAATGAAATAAATCGCAATTTGCGATCAGTTATGGATTCACTGTACTGGGTTTAGACGGAATACTAATGTGCGGCGAATGAAAGTTTGCGCCAGGCCAGGATTCGAACCCGGGATCTCCTGCTTACTAGGCAGACGCGTTGACCACTCCGCCACCGAGGACACAGTGACCAGCCCAACTGCAGAGGACTCTTCCCTGCACGACTCCCGCCACACCCAAATCTCCAGTAAAAAAAAATGTTCAAATGTTTGTAGCACTTATGGGACTTAACTACGGGGTCATCAGTCCCTAAGCTTACAAACTACTTATGAATTACCTAAGACTGAGGACGACACAAATATCCATGCCACAGGGGAGATTCGAACCCCCGACCGTACTGGCCGTGCAGACCGTGACCTGAGTTTATTTTTTTTATTTTTATTTATTTATTTATTTATTTTTTTTTTTTTTTTTTTTTTTTTTTTTTTGTTAACGGTGATGCAGATTTTTTTTTTTCTAATCCAACTAATAAGGTGGTAAAATAGGAGACGCAAAAAATTAATTTTCAAAAATATGTTGCTGTTAACTAAAATTTTACGCTACAATACGAAACTTTGGATATGATATCTTGGACAGGATTCATATAACACGAGTTCCGGTATTTTTGGAAATTCGACAAGTAAGAGGGTAAAATAGGGGATCAAAAATTCTTTTCGAAAATACATTGTTGTCGAGACAATTTTAAAGCTAGAGCTGCAAAAATTGGTATTTGTGTTGTTTGTTAGAAATTTTTTAAAAAATACGTGTTTCGGTATTTTTGGAAATTCAGCTACCAACGGGATTACATTGGAGAAGGGATGTTTTTCGAAAATCTTTTGCTATTAAGGCATTTTTGAAGCTACAACCGCTTAAATTCGTGTATGTTTTCTCGGTCAGAATCAAAAAGTCACGTGTTTCGATATTTTCAGAAAATTAATCATTTAGGGGGTGAAATAGGGGATGAAACATTTTTTGAAACTTCGTTGCCGCTAAGCCAATTTTGAACCCAAAATAAAAATAAATAAATAAATAAAATAAAATAAAATATTTGCATACTTGGCTGGAATTTAAAAGACACATGTTGGGGTAGGTTTCGAAATTCAACTATTAAGGGGTGCCAAAGTAGTAAAATCAAATGTTAAAACGCTTGTAAATCTTAAGACACTTAAATACGGGTCATCAGTCTCTAAGGCCTACAAACTAATGAAACTAACTTTAACTTAGACTAGGTTAAAGTAGGTACCCACCAAGTTCGATTTATTTTAAGGGATTTGAAGAAATGGTGTAAAATACGGGAATAATGTTTTAAGTGGAATAATTTGCTCCAAGTTTCTCTCTTAAATTTTCCTGGTGTTTATGTGATACATGAACATAACATGCGCAAAAATACCTGTCAGGTTCTGCAGTATGTAGTGAAGGTTGTCTGAATTCCGTACTGTTTTTAGTGCCAAGCGTAACTGAAACTGGTAACTTAATAGGAAGTAGAAACTTTCGACGTAATGTCATTCATCATAATTGATTTTTTCGGCGACGGTATCACTCATTATTTGAATAATGAAACGCTGCTCACGTATTTGGCCATGTCTTGCCTGACGATGTTTGAGAATTCATTCGTATTCTCAAGTGCAAATATATACACAAGTATTTTCTGTGATGTTTGCACAGCTGTCACCACAGAATGGAGCCTCAATTCGCACGGCCATTCGGCCGCGGCTACGAGTAGTATCACAACATTTCATTATGATAGTACTTAAGCTATACCTATGAAAATTTATATTAAGAGGGAGAAACAAGTGGTGCAGACCAACCAGCCTACCCATCCCAAGCAGCGGGCGTTGAGCTAGTAACTGTATATTTAGTCCTCGGTAAGTGGCGGTCGGCTGAGGGCTGCCCGGCATCGTGCGCCGTCTACGCCGCGATCATTACCGCCACGCCGCGCGCGTCGCGGCTCCGCCCTGCCTGTGTAGCGAGTACAGGCCCCAGGCTCGAGCCGAATCGATAATAATTCTCTGGCCTGCCGCGCGAGGGTGGAGGGGGTTGAGTGGAGAGGGGGAGGGGAGGGAGACGGGAGGGGAGGGGGCGCTGTGACCGTAATTTACGCAAACGAGTCCTTAATGTTGCCGGCCTGCTGTGGAGGGAGGCTTCAAGAAGACGTCACCCGCCTCATCTGTCACCAGACCAAAAGCGCTGGCGCTTAGACTTCCACCGGGAGGCGTACAATGATTTGAAATCGATGTCAGGATGCGTGCGCTCAGTGGACCTCTGAGAACGCCAGCAGGGACAAGTTCTTCATACATGTCAAGACGATACTTTTCGCCTCAGTTGCACAGTGGTAGAGTGCCAGACTACAATTCCAAAGGTCGGGGGTTCGATCCCCGCCAGGTCCTAGGATTTTTATCTCTCACTTTCCACTTCTTTCACCTCTGGCAGTCTTGCTCATGTGAAAAACACCGAGGAACACCGTGGTTCGGAACCCACGTTAAACTGTAGGTCCCCCATAACTGGCTGGGTAAGTCAGTTCGAAGGTCGGAGGAAGGCAACGGCATACCACCTCCAAACAGTACCGTGCCTAGTAAAGCACTGTGGTGTTCAAACCAATCTTCGGATTGTTGACTGCTTTGCCTTTTACTTTTCGAATGGTATTCATGTCATAACGAGACTTCGGACTTTTATGTTCTACAAACCTTAAATTAGGTACCCAAAATAGATTTATCACTTACAAAAATAGGTTAGAGAAAATATGTCCCCGAATCTGACGTTTATTGTCTAGAAAGATAAATAAATTTATAAAAATTTTACATAATTTTACTGTCCATGTCCATAATTACAGTCACTCTCAATCTACATTTTCCGTCGAGAAACTGCATCTATTGCCTGTTAATAGCTTCTTGTATGCCAAGAATGAGCGTTCCACGACAACAGACATCACAGGAGCATACACTCCTGGCCATTAAAATTGCTTCACCACGAAGATGACGTGCTACAGACACTAAATTTTACCGACAGGAAGAAAATGCTGTGATATGCAAATGATTAGCTTTTCAGAGCATTCACACAAGGTTGGCGCCGGTGGCGATACCTACAACGTGCTGACACGAGGAAAGTTTCCAACCGATTTCTCAACCACAACCAGCAGTTTATCGCCGTTGCCGCCGGCCGCGGTGGCCGAGGTGACTGAGGCGCTCCAGTCACGGTCAGCACGGCCACTACTGTCGGGGGTTCGAATCCCCCCTCGGGCATGGATATTTGTGCCGTCCTAGTTTGTAAGTAGATTGTAAGTTTAGGGACTGATGACCCCGTAGTTATGTCCCATAAGCTTAACAAACATTTGAACATTTTTTTTTCGGCGTTGCCTGGTGAAATGTTGTTGGGTAGCCTCGTGTAAGGAGGAGAAATGCGTACCATCACGTTTCCGACTTTGATAAAGGTCGGATTGTAGCCTATCGCAATTGCGGTTAATCGTATCGCGACATTGCTGCTCGTGTTGGTCGCGATCCTATGACTATTAGCAGAATATGGAATCGGTGGGTTCAGGAGGGCAATACGGAACGCCATACTGGATCCCAACGGCCTCGTATCATATACGTCGAGATGATAGGCATCTTATCCGCATGGCTGTAACGGATCGTGCAGCCACGTCTCGATCCCTGAGTCAACATATGAGCACGTTTGCAAGACAACAACCATCTGCACGAACAGTTCGACGACGTTTGCAGTAGCATGCACTATCAGTTCTGAGACCATGGCTGCTGTTACCCTTACGCTGAATCACATACAGGAGCGCCAGCGATGGTGTACGCAACGACGAACCTGGGTGCACGAATGGTAGAACGTGATTTTTGCTAATGAATCCAGGTTCTGTTTACAGCATCATGATGGTAGCATCCGTTTTTGGCGACATCGCCGTGAACGCACATTGGAAGCGTGTATTCGTCATCGCCATACTGGCGTATCATCCGGCGTGATGGTACGGTGTACCATTGGTTACACGTCTCGGTCACCCCTTGTTCGCATCGACGGCACTTTGAAAAGTGACCGTTACATTTCAGATGTGTTACGACCCGTGGCTCTACCCTTCATTCGATCCCTGCGAAACCCTAGATTTCAGCAGTATAATACACGACCGCATGTTGCAGGTCCTGTACGGGCCTTTCTGGATGCAGAAAATGTTAGACTGCTGCCCCGGCCAGCACATTCTGCGAATCTTTAACTAACTGAAAACGTCTGGTCAATGGTGGCCGAGCAACTGGCTCGTCACAATACGCCAGTCACTACTCTTGATGTACTGTGGTATCGTGTTGAAGCTGCATGGGCATCTGTACCTGTACACGCCATCCAAGCTCTGTTTGACTCAATGCCCAGGCGTATCAAGGCCGTTATTACGGCCAGAGGTGGTTCTTATGGGTACTGATTTCTAAGGACCTATGCACCCAAATTGCGTGAAAATGTAATCACATGTCAGTTCTAGGTTATCATCTGCATTTCTTCTTGGTGTAGCAATTTTAATGGCCAGTAGTGTATTTAAATGACGGTATTAGGCGCAATAAGATTGCACTATCATGCTCTGTTGATTTACCTCATAAGATGCCATCTAAGGTACAGTGCATATATATATATATATATATATATATATATATATATATATATATATATAAGAGAGAGAGAGAGAGAGTAATTTTCATACCAAGTTGATTTTTTCTGTCACTTCTGTCCATCGCAGTTCCTTATAGACTGGTTTCCCTGGACACACTAGAGCATTAATAATAGGGACAAAAATTGAGTCATGATATTTTATGCATGCAATGTCGTTGCAAACTGTTGGGTCCTTTACAGGATTGGCGCTCACGCATGCAAACAAACCAATTATCAGTTACTGTTTTCTAAGTGTGCCGGGAAGTCCTGAAGAGTAATATTAGTCATACAAATTTTGTTTGACTGGATTAAAAAAAAAATAGATACAGTCAGGTTCTAAAATGAAATTAGATCTTTTTAGGATTTTCAAAAATGAGGTACAGTCAGGTTCTAACATAAAATCAGGTATTTTAGGTTCTATAAAATTAAAATTTTCGGTACAATATTTGTGTAGTTTTTCGCTGGGTAGTTTACGAGAGAATATTAGTCAAGAAAAATTTTATTTAATTGGATTTTAAAATATGGGTACTATCAGGTACTAACCTCAGATTAGGAAACTAGCGTTTCCGATCATAAATTGGTATAATTTGTGCACGTACAAATATTCAAATGTTCGTTAAGCTTATGGGACTTAACAACAGGGTCATCAGTCCCTAAACTTACAAACTACTTATGAACTACCTTATACTAAGGACGGCACAAATATCCATGCCCGAGGGGGGATTCGAACTCCCGACCGTAGTGGCCGTGCAGACCGTGACTGGAGCGCCTCAGTCTCCTCGGCCACCGCGGCCGGCGTACAAATATTATTGTCTTTATTTAGTTGGGAATGAAATAGGTTTTCATCTAAAATCCGAGATCTGGTTATAACACCTCAGATTATTTATTTAATTTTACTTTAGAAATTAATTATACGGAAACTGTGGAACTTTTGTCTCTTCTCCACGTAATCTCCGTGAAGCTCTAAACATTTTCCTGACATCGAATGTCGTGCTTCTACTGGCGCTGTTAACGCATCTTTACGAGTCTGCTTTCACCACTGTACAATCCCTGGTGCGATTAAGCTGACTGGCGTTTCAGTACACCACTGAAAATTCGTATTCGTACGCGTCCAAACACACGGAGAAAAATCTAGCCTCGCACCTTACGTGCTATTGACACGATAATGGCAACATTCTCACGCCGTCTGCTTACGTGCCACCAAAAACCGCTTAAGGGACTTATCAATTAATATAAATAAACAATCCCAGATACGGATTTACGTCTCAAATATGTCAAAGACATTATTGATAGAGCTGAAGCATTGAATTAAAATTTGTGGTGCAGCCGGGAATCGAACCCGGACCTCCATGCTTACTAGGCAGAAGTCTTTTTTATTTGTTTTTACAAAGAAATAAATTTTTGCCGGTGGGCGGGATTGAAACGGCGACCTTCAGCACCGCAGTCCGTGACGCTACCCACCCCCCTTTTTTTTACTAATGTGGGGAACATGCCACCGCCACTATTGCCCTTACAAAAAAAAATACACTTGACCACTTCAGGCGTTGGCTCCTACCTTATCCTAGTCCTAGTCCAACTAACCTAATTCTAATAAAGGGCAAGGAAAACTAATAAGCTACCAAAAGCAGAAAAATAATAATAAAGAAAATGAAATAAAATAGAACGCATGAGATTTGAAAAAAAAAAAAAAAAAAAAAAAAAAAAAAAAAAAAAAAAAAAAAAAAAAAGAAAGGAAAACCCTGGGAAAACTTCTTTTCTTAACCGTTAGACTACCACAAGACTAACGACTAAGGCGCCTTGGAATAGTCTATGTACGATTTCCCTCCACAACACAAATTTTAATTCCGCTTCTGTGTTACAAAGATAATTGCGACTACTGCCAATGCTCTCCATGCCGCGGAATAGCACCTCAGCAATGGACATGGTGGAACAATCCTGTTACGGTGATATAAATATCAATTAATAGAAATAAAGAATCCCTGAGACGGAGTTACGTCTCAAATATGTCTAAGACATTATTGATAGATCTGAAGCATTGAATTAAAATTTTAATTCAATGCTTCAGATCTATCCATAATGTCTTTAAAGGGACTTAATTGCGGATCATAAGTCACTAAACTTACAAACTACTTATGCCCGAGTGGGGATTCGAACCCCCGACCGTAGCTGCCGTGCAGACTGTGACTGGCGCACCGCAGTCCGCTCGGCCACTGCACCGGGTGGTGCAAGTGAAACTATTTGTTCGCAGTATGAGGTGCACCTGTAACCACGATCAAACTCCTCCTTACTAAACTGGGGGTTGTTCCTTCTGCCACCCCCCGCTGCTTATCAGCAATGCCGCTCTCTTTTTCGCGGAGAGAACTGCACCGCTTCTTTTCACAGGGCCCGAAGCACACAAAAGCCCAGCGACCTCCTGGGGCGGCTGTTGTCCCGTGTCCCTCCAGCCCAGGGCGACACCTCCCCCTTCCCCCCTCCCCCTACCAAAAATCCTCCCCCCTCCATCACTACCCCCTCCCCCTCCCCTCCCCCTTCCCACCCTCCCCGACCGCTCCGCGGCTCCCGTTTGCACGTAACAATGTGAAAATAATTTATTCTGATTACGGCCGCGTGCGCCCTGAGTTATGATTCCGCGATCCATCACCAGGTGTCGCGCGACCCCGCGTCTCTATTGTTCTGCCGCCTCAAACCACCCCCGCCCCCGCCACGGCCACTGAATTTTTCCCTCGCCTTTCTTTCCTTCTCATCCTGCCGCGGCTCCCCGTATTTTTCGCCGCCCCCTCCGCCCCCGCACTCCCCCTTCCACCCTCTGTCCGTCTCTCCTCGGCCACCGTCGCCACCCACCTCTTCGTCGATTCCACCCCGTGTGGCTCGCGACGCACATACATCGCGCCGCAGAGCCTTTGACGTCATCTCCGGCGTGGAGGTCGCACGCCTCTTGCGGGGTTTCAATATTAAGAGAGTAAAATCAATAGCTTCCTTCCAGGGGGCACGCCTCCTGCGACTACTCCGTCCCTGTAGGAAGTCCGTAGCGGGACCAGCGAGACGAAGAGGTCTTCCAGGCTCCACCGCTTAACGCACTCCAGTAATCGAGACGCCAAATTTATCTTCTCCTGGATCTGCACTGCCTGACCAATTAATAAATACACTGCTCAAACAATTATCTATATCTATAAATGTGAACGTCTGTTCGGTGTACGTTTATCACGTCTGAACCACAAGACATAAAGAGCTAAAAATTTGTACAGTTACTAATGTCTACCCAGGGAAGGCTTTAGGCACGGTTTTATGGCGATCGGATAGCTATTATCTATATATGTAAATGTGAATGTCTGTTCAGTGTACATTTATCACGTCTGTACCACAAGACATAAAGAGCTAAAAATTTGTACAGTTACTAAAGTCTCCCCGGGGAAGGCTTTAGGTACGGTTTTATGACGATCAGATAGCTATTCCTAATATATAAAGCACAGTGTCCGTATGCTCGGACGTGTTGCATACAAATCAACAGTTTTGTTCCAATCTTTATGAAATTTTGTACACCTTCAATCCACGAGGACGGTCGCCGTAAGTGTAAGAATTACATATTATATATAGTTCACGATATATGACGTCGTAAACAATGAGATGCGCGGAAAACTGCTACATTCGCGACAATGCTGTTCATTTTCTGCTAAACCATTGGTCCGATTTCAACCAAATTTGGTACACACATTCCTTACCGTGAGGTAACAATTTATGCATGGTTAAGAATCACATACGACACATGGTTCAAAAGATATTACGTCATAACCAATAGAAATCGCAAAAAATGCCTTATAATGCGGCGAGACTTTCGAAATACACTGTATGAGAATGACAGTACTTAGCGACTTGCAACAAACTTTAAACAAAATTTCAAACCTTTATTAAACTTTTTCTCGCTGACCACCATAGTAAAATGATGGAAGGAAAAAAGTTTATCGATTACTACTTTTCCGCTGGTATTGGACTAAAACTACGGCATTCGGTATGACGATACAATATATAATTTCTACTCTACGAATTGTAGCCGTAGGAAGTTTTACAGTCAGTATACACACATACAGATAAATGTACCTTCGGAATTGTATCACAGTTACGACAAGTAGTTCAAGTGATACGAGCACGTAAACAGTAACGTTTATTGAAAATCACCCGAGGTGACTGAGGCGCTCCAGTCACGGTCAGCACGGCCACTACGGTCGGGGGTTCGAATCCCCCCTCGGGCATGGATATTTGTGCCGTCCTAGTTTGTAAGTTTAGGAACTGATGACCCCGTAGTTAAGTCCCATAAGCTTAACAAACATTTGAACATTTTTTTGAAAATCACCGCCGGCCGCGGTGGCCGAGGAGACTGAGGCGCTCCAGTCACGGTCTACACGCCCACTACGGTCGGGGGTTGGAATCCCCCCTCGGGCATGAATATTTGTGCCGTCTTTAGTATAAGGTAGTTGGTAAGTAGTTTGTAAGTTTAGGGACTGATAACCCCGTAGTTAAGTCCCATAAGCTTAACAAACATTTGGAAAATCACCCCATTACGCACGAAGTTTTAATCTATTCCTTCTTTACTACTAATTGTATTTGCAACAGATTTTACAGACATACAGCAATATATATATATATATATATATATATATATATATATACCTGAAAAATACAATTGTACAACATATAACTCAATAAATACGAGATCGCACCCACTTGATATGCCATTTGTATTTTGATTACTATGTTTCTTTTTTTGGAATCTGCACTTATAATTTTGTACATTATGGAAGACAGCCTTATTTCTTAATTCATTCTCCGATAAATATAAAATGTTTTTAGAAGAAAAGGAGATGGACAGAGAGAGAAGGTATAGGGAAAGTACTAACTCAAGGAAGGAATAAATAAATACCCGGTTAATGCCAGATTTTCATCTAGTAGTGTATACAATGGTCAAACAATTGGGGGCATCTCTATCTATATATAAAAGCGATAGTACACTCACTCACTCACAAAATCTCGAAGCTGCAATTTGGCAGGAATGTAGTTTATAGGTAGAAGACGTCAGCTAAGAAAGGATTTTGAGATAGGGCCGATAGTTCAGGGGATATGACGTCATAAACAATGAGATCTTCCCCGTCTTGCGGCACGTGATAGGTGTCTTCATCAGTTCACTATTTGAGAAGGAGAGCACTTAGCGACTTAATTTCATACCCTTAGGAAAATTTTTCTTGCTAACAACCCCAGCAAAATGATGACAGGAAATAAGTTTGTCGCTTACTACTTTTTCGGCGTTCATGCAGTAAAATTACGGCATTTGGCATGACGTTACAATGTATTACTCGTACAGGCAGTTAATGTTACAGGCAGTATAAGCATTTAACACAGAATGTACGTTCGAATTTTTATCATAGTGCGACACACAGTACACGAGATATGGAGTCATAAATAATTAGGTTCATGAAAAACCGCCTCATCACGCATGACGTTTTGATTTGTTACTTCTTTCCTGCTAACTCTATTCGCGACGTATTTAGCAAACATTTTTACATATACACCACTGGATGTACCTTCGAAATAATATCGTATTAAGACCTATAGTTCAGGTGCTATGACGTCAAAGACAATGAAATGCATGAAAATTCGCCCTAATAAGCATGAGGTTATAATTTACAACACATTTCGCAGTCAGTTTGCTAATATCCCACTCTACGCAGCTGGTAAATAATGTTTTAGTAGGACACGTAATTCAGGAGATATTACGTCATAAACGTGACTGCATTATGTTTGACGTTTTGTTAAGTCTTTATTACTCTGTTCGCAGCACATTCCGCAAACAATATCCAAATATATTACTAAAACGAGCTACAATATTGTATCACTGAACGACACATTGATCAGGAGATACGACGTCATAACCGTTGAGCTGTTTGAAAACGATACTACAGGGCGAATTTCGCTGTAGAAACTGCAGTGGCAGACGTTGCAAGAGAGGCGTTCTGTATCGCAGTACGGGCTTTTGTCAAAGTTCCGAAAACATACGTTTCAAAAGAGTCAACCAATATACTGCATCCTCCTGCGTATGTCTCGCAATGAGTCCATCCGCATGACATTAAGAGAGAATAGGGTCCACATAGAGACATACAAGCGAATCATACCCGACTGCAGGCCGCAGCGGCCGAGCGGTCTGCGGCGCGCCAGTCACGTTCTGCACGGTCACTACGGACAGCGGTTCGAATACCCCCTCGGGCATGGATATTTGTGCCGTCTTTAGTATTAGCTAGTATTAGCTAAGTAGTTTGTCAGCCCGTAGTTAAGTCCCATAAGCTCTACAAACATTTGAACATTTGAACATCTGCGACTGGTATTAAACGTAAGGAGAGGCACTGAATTAAAATTTATGCCGTGGCCCGTATTTTTTTTTTTTTTTTTTTTTTTTTTTTTTTTTTTTTTTTTTTTTTTTTTTCCTACAGGTATTTCTCTTCGTTGCGGACGCTGATCGTTTTTGTTCGAGGTTGTTCGTTGAATGTTTGGCTCAGCTTTTTTTTTATTACAGAGAGCGTTGAGCCCTCTGACCGGGCGCGCTGAGCCACGGCGCCCGGCGATTCGAACCCAAGACCTCCTACTTACTAGTTAGGTGCTTTAGACCACTCAGCTAACACAGCTTCGCAGCCAAAGCGACTACACGGACTGTCTTAAAGCACGTCTCCCTCCACACCACATACTTTAATTCTGTGTCATGTTCCCTGTGAAATGCGTATCAAATTTCCAGGGCTCTCCGACATTTGGAATAGCACCCCAGCAAAGAACGCGAATAGCAACTATCAAATTCAAATGTTCAAATGTCTGTAAATCTATCGGACCAAACTGCGTGGTCATCAGTCCGTAGCTTACAAACTACTTAAACCTAGGTAAACTAATCTAGGGACCATCTCAGGAAAAAAATAGCTGCCAAAGGAGGAAGATGGCCCGTCAGTAAATATGACTTAGTACATAAATACACTACTGACTTTTACAATTTTTTTAATTCAATAAGATTTCCTAATGTATAAAACTTTTACAATTCTTGTAATTCATTAAGATTTCCTAATGTATAAAATTGTTTGTTCCTTTGTAAACCCTGTCAACTTGTATACTGTACTTGTGTTTGTAAGAACATTTGATGTAACCGCCTGAATCAAACCATCAAACATGTAATATTGCTATGTAATGGGACATGTTAAATAATAAATAAATAAATAAATAAAACACACACACACACACACACATGCCCTAGGGAGGACTCGAACCTCCGACGGCGAGCAACCGTGCGCTCCGCAGCGAGGACCTTAGACCGCTCGGCTACTCCACCGCGGCTAGGAACTATCCCGCCTTGTTCCTCAGACCGAGGTGATATAAGTATCAACAAATAATACGATCCCTTGAGACAACATTGTGTCGTTATACCAAAGGTAATTAAACTTAAGGAGAGGCATTGAATTAAAATTTATGCAATGACCGGGATTCGAACCCGGGACCACCTACTTAAATTTTAATTTAATGCCTCTGCTTATGTTTAATACCTTTGCTATAACGACACAATGTTGTCTCAAGGGATCGTATTATTTGTTGATATTTATACAACTGGAATAGGAGAAAGTGAACAGTGGCACGCAATGTGATCCCCGCCACACACGGCGAGGTGTTTTGCGGGGCATGGGTGTAGACAGTGGCGGCGATTAGGGGGGGCCAGGGGGGGCGGTTGCCCCCCCACTTTCTGGGAGAAATATGAGTAAATTATTCACTTTTATAGCGCAGTAACATTTGTATACTTTAAAAACTGATTTGCACAATTGTAACATAGCTATAAGTGGGAATTATGGTAGTACACATGCTCGGCGCGACATTGTAGTAGAGAAGGAGGCTCCGCCTTCGCACACGACATCTGACGACAGTTGACGATCGTAGCCAAACCCAGTGACATGTGTACTGCCTCATCGTAAATATCTCTCTGCGCGCCAGTACTGTACGCAAACTGTAACTTGGCTTCTGGTGAGCGGGTGGTCGGCTTGCTTCACATCAACCCGGCAGCCGACAAGCCGGCATTCTTGCCGGGCCGACACGAGATGCTCGCCTCTTCACAGCCACGGCATGCCGTGCCGTGCCGCGTCGTGACAGCCTTCCGCCTGCAGTTGCCTTCCCAGACTGCAAATGGAGCACCATCAGTTATTAGTGTGGCTTGCCTTGTACAGACGTTTGAAGAGAAGAAGGTTGCATTGGGTTCATCCACTCAATACGAGAATATAGGAAGTGGATGCATTCTCTGTCCTTTTTCAGGGATTAAGGGGAGATAAGGTTTGAATTATTTTCGGATGAGTTTATGGTCTTTTGATGACTACGTGTACGAATGAAGAGTTCCATTCAGTACAGCAATGGGAATGTTTCCAGCCTATACAGATGTTAGCAATTACATACCGATGAGTGGAAAAACCAATAGTTAAAATTTTTAAAAAGATTTGTCATTCTAAAGAATGTACATTTTTCAAATCATATTAAAAAAAAAGTAAAACATAGGTTAAAAATCGAACAACCCAATACATGGATTTTCAGAGATTTGTGATGGCTGGAGGATCTGGAACATGTCCCTGAAAATTGCTCCACTGCTTGTTCGTAACGCTTTGTGTCGATAGCGGGTGAGAGATTATTTTTCTTTTGGATTTTTTAAGTGATTGTTAGTGATAAAGGGATAAACATGACGCATATGAACGTAATGTACTAGGGTGAGCGGCAGTATTAATTTTATCCATGACATTTTACATTTCTTAATTTCAGAAACAATTTGCATAACCCTTAACTGAATTCCACTACCTCGTCGTCGTCAAATGATTCCAGAGTTGGAACTATCCCGCTAAAAAGAGGCATATGCCGACTGGATTTTCTGTGCGGTGCATTAATGAGCTATACCTCTACAGGTACGATGGCCGAAACAGGGAGGACAGAAAATGTAGACACGGAATGGCAAGAAATGCATTTCTGAATAAGAGAAATTTTTTCACATCAAATATAGAATTAAGTGTTAGAAAATCTTTTTTGAAGGTATTTGTCTGGAGTGTAGCCTTGTATGGAAGCGAAACGTGAACGATAAATAGTGAAGACAAGAACCGAATAGAAGCTTTTGAAATGTGGTGTTACAGAAGAAAGCTAAATTTTAGATAAGTGTTTCTGAATAGAATTGGGGATAAAATAACATTGTGGCATAACTTGACTAAAAGGAGGGAGCAATTGATAGGAAACATTCTGAGACATCAAGGTATCACCAATTTATTACTGGAAGGAAGTGTGGGGGTAGAAACTGTAAGAGGGAGACCATGCGATCAGTACAGTAAGCAGGTCCAAAAGGATGTAGGTTGCAGTAGCATGTGCATCATGTCTGAGATTAGCTCCTCTGATAATAAAATTAAAACAATTTGGAATATTATTAAAAGGGAGGCAGGGCAACCAAGAGCAGAGGAAGAGGGTATTACCATCAAAACAAATGAAAACTTTATCAACAAAAAGTCAGAAGTTGAAAACATTTTTAATGATTACTTTTTAAATGTTGTGGAGAAAATAGGATCTAAATGTTCATTAGAAGGAGCAAGGCAATTAATGGAAGAGGCCATACCCACACAATTTAATACAATTGAAATTCCACCCACCTCACCTTCAGAAATTAGGAAAATAATAAACTCTCTCAAGAGTAAACGGTCATATGGAATTGATGGCATTTCCAGCAGGGTATTAAAAACTTGTTCCCAGGAGATAAGTAGGATTCTCAGTCATATTTGTAATAGCTCATTAAAGCAGGGTATTTTCCCAGATAGACTGAAATATGCTATAGTTAAACCTTTGCATAAAAAAGGGGATACATACGATGTCAACAACTACCGGCCCATCTCACTTCTGACAGCTTTATCAAAGATTTTTGAAAAAGTTATGTATTCTCGAATTGCTTCACATATTAGTATAAATAATGTTCTAACAAAATGTCAGTTTGGTTTTCAAAAAAGCTTTTCAACTGAAAATGCTATATACACCTTCACTGATGAAATATTAAATGCTTTGAATAACCGGACATCACCAGTAGGGATTTTTTGTGATCTTTCAAAGGCGTTTGATTGTGTAAATCATGGGATTCTTCTAGATAAGCTTAAGTATTGTGGTATGAGTGGGACAGTGCACAAATGGTTTAAATCATACTTAACTGGAAGAGTGCAGAAAGTTGAAATAAGCAGTTCACATGATGTAGATGACACAATTAATTCTTCTAACTGGGGAGTTATTAAAAATGGGGTCCCACAAGGTTCGGTCTTGGGTCCTTTGCTGTTCTTAATATATATTAATGACTTGCCATTCTACATACATGAAGATGCTAAGCTAGTACTTTTTGCTGATGATACAAGTATAGCTATCACACCTGACAAACAGGAATTAACTGATGAAATTGTAAATGATATCTTCCAGAAAGTCATTAAGTGGTTCTCTACAAATGGACTCTCATTAAACTTTGATAAAACCCAGTATATACAGTTTCATACAGTAAATGGCATGACACCATTAATAAATTTAGACTTTGAACATAAATCTGTAGCTAAGGTAGAATATTCAAAATTTTTAGGTGTTTGCATTGACGAGGGACTGAATTGGAAGAAACATATTGAAGATCTCCTGAAACGTCTGAGTTCAGCTACTTATGCTATCAGAGTCATTGCAAAATTTGGTGATATAAATCTCAGTAAATTAGCTTACTACGCCTATTTTCATTCACTGCTTTCATATGGGATCATATTCTGGGGCAATTCAACATTGAGTAAAAAAGTATTCATTGCACAAAAGCGTGTAATCAGAATAATTGCTGGAGCCCACCCAAGAGCATCCTGCAGACATTTATTTAGGGATCTAGGGATACTCACTGTAGCTTCACAATATATATATTCACTCATGAAATTTGTTATTAACAATCCGACTCAATTCAAAAGTAATAGCAGTGTGCATAGCTACGACACTAGGAGAAAGGATGATATTCACTATTCAAGGTTAAATCTAACTTTGGCTCAAAAAGGGGTGAATTATGCTGCCACAAAAGTCTTTGGTCACTTACCAAGTAGCATCAAAAGTCTGACAGATAGCCAACTAGTATTTAAAAAGAAATTAAAGGAATTTCTGAATGGCAACTCCTTCTACAATGTAGATGAATTTTTAGATAAAACATAAAAAAATATATAAAAAAAATAAAATAAAATAAAATAAATAAATAAAAAATTAAAAAAAAATACAAAAAAAAAAATTCTTAAAATATAGATTGTCAAGTATAGACATAATTTACTAAACTGACACGTTCCACATCATTACGAAATGTCGTATACATGATCTAAGGAACAAGTATTAATCTAATCTAATCTAATCTAATCTAGTTATTCTGAAATGAAAAGGCTTACACAGGATAGCGTAGCATGGAGAGCAGCATCAAACCAGTCTTCGGGCTGAACCACAACAACAACCTCTACAGGATCAAGCTTCCTTTTCTTGTAAACGCAGCAACTGAACACTGACAGCAACAAAGGAAACGACAAATGCAGTCTACGCTGCACAGTTGGCAACCAACATCTGCAACTCGCTACGCCACGAAATCTACCGACTGCTGCCGAGAGTTTCCGAGAGGTGGCCCACAAGCCAGGTTACAGTTTGCGGATAGTACTGTTCCAGCACAAAGGTTGTCCTCTGTATTTGTCGTAGTTCTGGTCAAATCGAATGCAGTTGTGTTTGTGTACGCACTATTGTGTCTTTTAGTTAACAATGAAGCGTTCTTCAGGAAATTCGATTTTTTCAGCAAAGACAGAAATCCCAAGAAGGATTACAGTCCCACACAGCCCTAAATATTGCTGTTGCTCCGGATCCAGATAGTGACTTGGCTGAAGTGTCAGTGTCGGCTACACCAGCAATAGATGAACCACAGAGAATTTCATCAGTGACAGAATCAACAATTGAAATAGTTACCGGTATACCTACACCTACACCTTCAAGTGCTGAGTGTGTATTGCCTGTAAGTAAGACTACTCAGTCTAATAGTCCTTCACAGCTTCAATTTGAACCAAGAGATCCAATTCATGGTAGACAAGCAGCATCACAGTTTTTAAAAATGGTCCTATTCAACCTATTATTGATAAGTACCCAGAAACAAAGGGTGGAAAGTTTAGAAGTATGTGGTACACAAATTACAATTGGTTAGAATACAGTGTTTTTGTTGATAAAGCTTTTTGATTCCCATGTCGTTTGTTCGGTTCCACAGGTTGTTATGATGAAACATTCATATCTAATGGGTTTAAAAACTGCAAAAAAAAAAAAAACAGTCTAACGCTATAAAGAGCACGAAAAAACTTCTCACCTCAGTGCTCTTCAACGTTGGCAGAAAGGTTTTAAAAGTAAAGAAAGTGTGGTAAGCAACATATCAACACAACATCAAGAAGAAGTTATAAAAATCGTTATTATCTGAAGATTTTATTCCAGTCCCTACTTCTCATAGTCAAGCAGGGAATAGAACTTCGGGGTCATAGAGAAAATGAGGACTCTGATAATAGGGGTAATTATGTCGAGTTATTGAAGCTGAGATCAACAGCAAACTCTTTATTAAAACAAACATTTTTAGACAGAGATAAGTTTTTCAATTATATTCATCACGATGATCAAAATTAAATGATTGAAATCAGGGCAAATTTGGCCAGGCAGTACATATTTGATGATGCTAACAAATCGAAACAATTCTCCGTGATTGTTGATGGAACTCCAGTTGTGTCACATCAAGAACAATTGACTCTTGTTATAAGATATGTAACAGGAAAGCTCGAAATCAAAGAAGCTTTCTTGGTTTTTACAAAACTGATTTGACCGACGGTGAAACGTTATACAAGCTGCTTGTTTCGGTGAACTTGGCATTGCCTTAAAAATATAATTGCTCAGTGCTAAGCCGGAGCGGGAAACATGAGTAGTTCTTACAAGGGTGTCGCTGTGAGGATGAAGGAACAAAACCCGTATGTTATGTTTGTACATTGCTATATGCATTCTCTAAATCTTGCACTTGCCGATGCATCTAAAAACATTCCTTCTGTTCGCAACGTTTTTAGCACAGTCCAACAACTATACTGTTTTATTGAGGCTTCGCCTAAAAGACATGCAGTATTTGCCACAGTAAAAAGTGCAGCATGTGCAGTCAAAGAAGGAATAAATAAGGATTTGTCCTTGAAAGCACTAAGTG
Source organism: Locusta migratoria (assembly GCA_026315105.1). Taxonomy (NCBI): domain Eukaryota; kingdom Metazoa; phylum Arthropoda; class Insecta; order Orthoptera; family Acrididae; genus Locusta; species Locusta migratoria. Next base: position 73,564,287 of record CM048754.1, on the reverse strand, counting down.
ACACAAGATACAGCAGCAGATATGAAAGCTTGCGAGCAGTTCAACAACACTTAATAGATATACTGCACACTCTGGAAAATATTGAAGCTACTGACTCCAAAACTGGTGGAGATGCTCACGGATTGATCACATATGTTACCAAGTTTGAGTTTATTTTTGTATTGAATACTATGAAGTACTTTTTTGAAAAAAAAAACTAACATTCTTTCAAAGTACACACAGAATCATGATGTATCCATTCATGAAGTAGTCCAAGTGGCTGACAGCGTCGTTATGTCCATAAATTGTTTGAGAAATGAAGAAGAGTTCCAAAATTTTTTTACTGAAGCAATTGATTTTTGTGAAAGACGTGGCTTTGAGGGGCCAACAGAAAACGCAAAAGAAAACTTCCACAAAAAATAGGAAAAGGAGATGTTAATCCTGAATATGATTCGCCTGAAGCCTACTTTTTAAAAACATTTTACTGCCCTCTGTTAGATACACTCAGTAAGAACATTAGGTCACGATTTGGAAAAAAAAAAAAAAACAGCTGGCTCTACTCTGCAACATGGAACTACTGCTGACGGCTTCGATGAAGATCAACTCAATTTGTAACGACCGTATCAAAGAAGCATGTTTTGCTGTGAGTTCCGCATTTGGTTTGGAAAATGATAATTTAGTCTCAGAAATCGATGTATATCCAAGAAAGAAGCATGATTCAGACCAAATAGATCGTCATCTTGTACCAAATTTGGTTTCACAATTTAGGTCTGAAAGTGTTCACAACCAGTATGTATTCCCTAATTTGTTCAAGCTACTGCAACTGTTTTTGACTATCACGGTGTCCACTGCAACGGCAGAACGATCTTTCAATGTCCTCAAACGGATCAAAAACTACTTGAGGAATTCTATGCTTCAAGAACGTTTAACACGTTTAGCTATACTACCCATTGAAAAAGATGCGGCTAAAAATATCAAATTAGAAGAATGTGTAGCCGCGGTGGAGTAGCCGAGCGGTCTAAAGCGTCTCGCCGCGGAGTGCGCGGTTGCTCGCCGTGGAGGTTCGAGTCCTCCCTGGGGCATGGGTGTGTGTGTTGTCGTTAGGTTAGTTTACCTAGGCTTAAGTAGTTTGTAGGCTACGGACTGATGACCACGCAGTTTGGTCCGATAGATTTACAAACATTTGAACATTTGAAGAATGTGTAGAAATTTATGCCAGGCGGAAACCAAGGCACATAGCTTTGCTTTAAAGCAATTATGCTTTGACAAGACGTATCATGTTAAAATACGCTATTGTCTGTTATTTTTGTTTATAATTAAACTAATGTTCCTTTGTTTGTAACAGTTGTACTTTACTAGACAACTTAATTAAACAACTTATGGCAATTACAATTGTGTATTGTCTTTTGTTTTTCCTCGCATTTGGTATTATAGGGTTTAGATTTTATTTCGCCCCCCCCCCCACTTCTAACGTCCAATCGCCGCCACTGGGTGTAGATGCAGATGTAGATGTAGACTCGCCCAGCAGCCCACTCTGCCCGGCACCGTTTGGCACCTGCTCCGACTGGCGCCAGTCGTACCTGCGCGCGCCAGTCCCGAAAAGCGCTTGTAATGGCGGCGCAATTTTCTGTCCGCCCCTGGGCAAAAACCCGGCTTGATTATCCTGGGTCCCGACTACGGCGTCTTCTTCGCAGCGAGTGCGACGCCCGCGTACTCCAAAAGACGTGTAACAACCTGGCACGTGGCGAGGTAGGGATGTAAACGATACGTCGATGTTTTGAAAACGTCGATGTTTCGTCCATAAACATCGATGTTGACTTCGATGTTTTGAACAGCGATGCATCGACGACATAAGTCCAAAACTATCGACATCGTTGAACAATTGATTGGCAACTCCATTATTACTTTATTAGTTTCTCAGCCAGCGTCAGCTCAAGTGCGGTGCTCCTGCTGTCGTCGCTCGTTGCTGTTTTCATACTTTTGAAATAGTAGGCAAGTGAAATATGAAACAATCTGATGTTTGTCCAGCACGGGCTGCTGGCATTGCTGAAATTTCACCCTCCAACATCAGTGGAATCGAATCTTTGACAGTGTTACCCAGTCAGACTGATATCGTACTGTCAAAAACGTCAGTTACAACATCAAACAAAAGTCGACGAAAAATCCGAGACAAAAGCCAACACGCCAAGTATAACATACATTTTCATTTCAGCAAGGTACATGATTTGATAAACGTCATTGATGAATATTCATTTTAAAAATACATTGTTAAGTAATAACTGAAAGATGCATAATGTTTAATTTACTCCACGTCGACAGTTAAGAAAAATGCAATACGTCATCAAGACACAAGTTATTTCGCATGAAATGAACAAATCGATGTAAATCCCAAGTAAAATCAGCGCAATAGGTAGCGAAACCTTATTCCCAACTTCTTTTTCATTCTAATCTGCCATTTCGCTGTGTATTCGTAGCCTGGTGAAAGAACATAAATAAGGCAGATACTTTGTGGCAACACAGCTTCATTTCTTAAATGTATGGAAACATCGGATGTTTTTATCACCGATGTTGCATCCCTAGGCGAGGGTACCCCAGCTACTCGACGGCGTCTGTCTCCTCCCTGCAAAGTCACAGCCAGGGTTACCTTACGTCATCTTTTTCCCCTACTGGTCCTCTTTTTGAGACAAGAAAATGAGTCAGGCCGGAATTAATAAAATTCTACAAAATGTCCTCTTATTTTGGGTTCCGAGAAAGAAAATTTATTTTTGTGTCATTGGCGTCAACGGGTTCGTTCGCACTGCCGTTCCAAACTGTATGCAAGTATCTCTCGCATACACAGAGTGAAGTTGCCGTTCACTATTTGGCTCTCCGTATGGGTCTCACAGTTGCGAATGATTCGGAACTTCTCTGCGAAAGAACGCGGTTGTCTACCCTCTATTCAACCACTGCATTCTGTCTTCTGTTTTATGTTGTTTGGTGTTGCTTTAGATATACTTTGTGTGTTCGAGATCGTAGGTCGCCTTTTGCTTCAGAATAAATTACGAATTAAAATATAAATGCAAAATGCCGAAAAGAGAGTCAGTGTTAAATTATGTGCTCTTGGAGAAATACGAATCATTCAGCAGAGGAAGAAAAGAACACGGAGCAGAATGTTTGAGTTGTCGTGCTGGAACGTACATATCCAACAAAGGTATAAGTTCCGCAAGGGTTAATATTGAGCAGTAAATATAGTTGGTTCAAAACTGAAAAACACTAGAATTGAGTGTAGTGATGATGAATAAACTGTCAAGGTTCATAAGATTTCATTGTACAATAACCACATAAAGGTACTGTAGTAGTTTTACGTGGTTCATTAATAAAGATGTAAATTACTTTATGTTAACAATTCAGTGTCCTCCTTTTTATATGAACTATCCTCCTTTTTGATGATGAACATCTGGTAATCCTAGTCACAGCTGTGTGACAACGTCGTTACATCTGAAGGTAAATTATATCAACGTAAGTGATCGATTATCATTCAGTATGCAACGTTTTCAATAAATTTACCCCCATCCCATGGAATTGCAGCGTCTCCTAGGGCCAAACCGCCGTTTTAGTTCATCCGCGTCGACGAGAGACCACAACATTGGGCAGTTACGGTTTGATTCCATAATCTGGAATGATGTGCGCAACAGCCGCAAAATGATTATTGGAAACATTAACCGTAGCTCACAAAGTCTCGTCATTTTGACGATGCGCGATTGGTAATATTCTTTCTATGTTGAGTTTCAAATGTTCAAATGTTTTAAAGCTTATGGGACTTAACTACGGGGTCATCAGTCCCTAAACTTACAAACTACTTATGAACTACTTACGAACTAGGACGGCACAAATATCCATGCCCGAGGGGGGATTCGAACCCCCGACAGTAGTGGCCGTGCTGACCGTGACTGGAACGCCTCAGTCACCCAGCCTTGAGTGCTGTCGATATGCTGAGGTTGAAGTATGGAGAAAATAAAAAGGACACACATTAAATCAGTGACTTAAGAGGTATTGCGGGACAACGTTTCCAAGTTTCTTTCCCGAAGTTTCCTTTGTTAATGCCAGTTTCTATGCAGTGACTTCACTGACGGAAAAAGATTATGCACCTTATTTTGTAGAGAGCTACGATATTATTTTATATAGAGGAAATAAATTATTTTAAAGGCGAAGAAGCCGGGCCGAGAAGGCAAAATTTGGCGAGCGTAAGAATGGGTTGAGGAGGAGGAAGAAGACCCAACTAAAAAAAAAAAAAAAAAAAAAAAAAAAAAAAAAAAAAAAAAAAAAAAAAAGTACCTCGGCCACCGCGGCCGGCTCTCTGTTGAGTTTCTCGCACCAAGCCGCTATATCTCACTGTAGCTTCCTAACTTTCTCAGTGCTAGTTAGTGAGTATATATTGTAGAAATTAGTTCGTTCGTTCGTTTGTTTCAACATTATTGAGCGCAACGTCGTAAAATTTACGATGCTTTGTGTTTACGTATTTAGAATTACACAAGGTACGTGCAACAACAAGAAGCATTTCTAGCAATAAGGTACATGTACCAAATAAGGCCCGATTCCTAATAATGCTCACTCCACTCTCATTTTCTGGCATAGAAAGTTTGTTTTTTCTTCTGTTAACTCAATGTGGCCATCTACAACACACAGTATAAATGTACATATATTTAACTAAACAGAAAAAAACAGAAGTACATTTTGACAAATGGGAGAGTGGAAACAAAGCGAAAACTGCATTACATTACAATTCAAATAATTTTGAAACATTTTCACATATTCACAAGCAAAACCTTATAATATATTACCAAAACACTTGATACTTATAGATTGTGTCTAGTGGTCGTAATAAATTTAATTATGATTTTATACAGACGAATGTCTTTTGTAAACAAAAGGGAAGGAGCTGACTGGGGAAGGGGATATCCCATCTTCACCAATGTCTGCAGGAAGTTCAAACGTTCTCGGTCAAATTTGGGGCACCTGAACAGGATGTGGTTGACATCAGCTTCCGTTTCAGGATCACACTCACATGCCGCCGAATCGTAGACGTTGATCCGATGTAGATGTTGCGGATAAGAGGCGTGATTGAATCGAAGACGAATGAAGGTAGAAATCGCGGATCGGTCCTGATGAGTCCTCATATCCACGGCTGTGTAGAAATCCGAGGTTGCAGCATAACGTAAGAAGCGCCTTTCATTTGTTGGGAAACGTTCCACATCTGTTGCTACTGTTGTTTTGCGTGTTCCTTGACCGCAGATAAGAAGTCTGTGTACGGTAGTTGTAGGTCCAGGACAGTGCCTAAGGATGTCGCTTGTTTAGCCAATGCATCAACTTCCTCATTATAGCAGATACCAGCGTGAGAAGGCACCCACAGTAAATTTATTGTCCTTCCCGTATTTGTACAGCGAATATATGCAGAAATCACATCCAGAATATAGCTATTAGTGTTTTTGTTCCATCTCCGATGTTGTAGGGGTTGAAGGACACTTTGAGAGTCAAACACAATTAATATTTTCGGGAAGGAAATGGTAGACACAAACCTAAGTGCTTCCACTGTCTCCGCCGTAAATATAGAAGTATCCGTTGGCAGTTTGAAGGTTCTCCGAATCTGAATCTGAGGGCAGAAAAAGGCACATCCAGTACACTCTTCTTCCGGCATTTTGGATCCATCGGTATATACACAAAGAAAATCAGGCCAGTGAGCTGCATCGAGGCTATTGAATCCGTTATTAACGAGTGTTACTTCCTAAGCAAGTCATGTTAAAATAGAAGACTGGAATCTGGCAGCCAAGTGTTCGTAGATCGGATTCAAAAGGAGGCGGATGCGGTGAACAACGCACAGAACGTATCATAGGAGACCAAGTGTCGAAGCTGGTACAAATGGCTGGAGGTATATTCCTTGAATATAGCGCTAATTGTCGTTGGTAATGATAGCCTGTGACGTCTAGTGGTCAAGGCAACAACTGCTTCCGCACCCGCTCTCGCGCTGCCATTTTACTTTCAGTTGTGCTGCGGCTTTTACAACGAAGGAGGGCTGCTTCATATTTTCACGGTACGTTTCATCTAATGCAATCGCGTCGGTCATGAAGCATTTGGCCGGCCGCGGTGGCCGAGGGGACTGAGGCGCTTCAGTCACGGTCTGCACGAGTTTCGCAACCTAGTGTCGTCGTGTAGACCAGCCTTTCGTCAATGTTTCGTTAAATGACGTCAAACTGGCCGTTAAGTTAATGAGTAAAATTTTGCTCGTTACACGGCTAACGACCAGTTAAGTGAGAATCTGTATCAAAATGGCAGGATTCCAAAGCGCTAAAATACCGCAGTATATTCACGTGATAAAGAACAATTTATCGAACAAAATAACAGAAGCACTACATGTATGAAAAACTAGTGTGGAAAGCAACTGTATTGGAAAATTGTACCGTCATATTTCTCACCCCATCCACGTCAGTATCGATTAGACGAGTTCGATATATTGCAGATGCGCAACATAACCTTAAAATTATTGTTGCGATCTCAAAATACAAACTTACGGGTAACGACTAGTTAAGTGAGTATCGGTATGATGAAAATGGCATTGTTTGCCAATGACATCGATGTCAATATTTTGACGATCTATAGGACTTTGCCCCTATAAGGCGTCCTAGACATATTTATGTTCGTCCAAATCATTTTGAATGTTGGGATGATGCAGAATTTGTTACGCGATGTTGTCTTCGAAAAGCCACTTTGGAAACGCTGCGTGAAAAACTACACGACCATATGAAGGGACCAACATATAGTTATGAATTTTGTAAGTTGTCTGTCGTAATAGAAAACAGAATACGTTACTTATGTCTGCAAGCTTATTAATTCAGTATTTACTTATGCTTGTTGCGCCTAGTGTAAGGCCTAAAATGTGATTTCTTCCTCCGATCAACAGGAACAGTGCACTTTCGCCTATGTGCAAGTTATTGCTTGCAATAAAGTACTAAGCACTTGGTAGTATGTTATCTTACTAGGCCCTAAGCACTTTAGTTGTCCTACATGTTCCATGGACAGCATTGAATTCATTTGCCACAATGTCGCTTCCTTTTCCTCCCATGTCGTAGCGTCGTTTTTTATTTATTTATTATTATTATTTCTTTTTTTTTTTCAGTGTGTTCTTATATTCCTCTATTAAGGACACAACACTCTCGCACTAACTTCTTGTACAATTCGAGCTTCTGTCACGTTTGTTTGCCATAGCACCAAATAACAACTGTCTGCTAACCTCTTTCCTGATAGTCAAATATGTCGAACAGCTTTTATTCAGAGAGCACTCTTATTTGTTTCTGTTGCCAACATTGTCGAAATATATCGTACCTTCTCGTTTTATCCAGGTTAGCAAACGAGAGTTGTATCTGGCAATGACAAACGCAATGCACTTAACGAACACATTTAACTGGACGTTAAAGGTATCTTCTCGTTTACTAACGACAAGATTAACGAGAGATCGACGGACCGGCCCTTAAGAGTTAATAAGCAGTAAGTAAGTTACCTACAGTACTGTATGAAGCGTATGTAAAAAAATGTAAATATAAAATTCTAAGTATCATCTCATTTCACTTATGTCTAAAATAAAATTACATTACAATTCTTGCAGTGTATTCCAAAAGTTTTCCTGCTATTTATGTGCCCCAGAATGTTAATATGAACGAGATGTGGATTAGGGTCTCCTAACAAGGCCCACTTGCAGGGGTTAAACATCTTCTTTAAAGTGATTATATTAATCACATAAATTTACCATTTTAATTTCTTTTTGAACTGAATATAGTTGTAGTATGTTGTACGTACGATCTTGGAATATTATCATTTACACATACTCCATACGAAATTCCTGTACGTTAGGTGGGCCTTATTTGGCTCACGTACCTTACGATTGCTTCCGTACATATTTGCGGCAGTACAACGTGCATAATATGTGCCTGCAAGTATGTGAATTTTAATTTGTACTGCTCATGTGCAAAATACCGAGTATCACCGTGGTTCGGAACCCACGTTAAACTGTAGGTCCCCCTATAACTGGCTGGGTAAGTCAGTTCGAAGGTCGGAGGAAGGCAACGGCATAGCACCTCCAAACAGGACCATGTCTAGTAAAGCACTGTGGTGTTCAAACCAATCTTCGGATTGTTGACTGCCTTACCTTTTTACTTATATGGTTTTATATGAGTATTCTGCATGGAGACGACAAAAAATTCGATGAAGAGCTTTTGAAAATGCTTGAAGAAGAAGTGCGTGAAAATGGAGGCATACGGGCAATGTTTTCCGGGAACCATAGTTCACTGGAATAGGGAAAGATGGGAAAGAACAGTGACAAAGTACTCCCCGCCACACACCGTGAGGTGTGTTGCGGAGTATGGCTGTAGATGTAGAAGCCGCTGGAGAGACCGATGCTAGAAGTGAAATTCCGTTGGATGTCGTCTTTTAGACGGGGATGCTTGCAGAACGGGCGCGAGGTTCACATAGCACGATTATGAATGGTGGTCGGTGGGAACAGAACTCCCGTACTGTGTGAATGAGCTGGCGCGTGTGTGTGTGTGTGTGTGTGTGTGTGTGTGGTTGTCTTGAGGGTGGCGACGGGTGATGACCGTGGGATGTTTTACTGCTAACCGATCCATCGCTACGTAACGGGCAACTTACGTCGGGCAGGGTCGGGAACAGAACGGGGCCTGGGGAAGCGCGACGGAGCGACGGATGCAGAGAGAGAGAGAGAGAGAGATAGAGAGGGAGAGATAGGGAGGTGTGAGGGGCTGGATAGGAGCACAAAGCGGTCGCCAGCTGCACGACCCACGACCATCCCCCCTCGGTGGTCGTCGCACACGACCCCGCGACCAATTCCGTCGCTTCCAGGTTTATGCCGCTGCCCTGGACGAGTTCCTCCTATGGGGTCGAACTCACCTGTCACTGGACTCCGGTGAGACACAGCCGGAATGAAAAATGGCCACAGCACAACAAAAGGACAAGACCAGTTCAAGCGTTCTGTGGCGCCAAAAAATTATTACCTGAAAAAAGAGCGTATTAGAAAATTAAATTGTAAATTGATGTTCTATTCCACGACACTCGATTCCAGATGGGAAACACGGTAACGCGTTCGCCGTATTGAAAAAAAAAAAAAAAACAACTGATTTTCTAAATTAAAAAAAAAAAAAAAATGTCGCCCCAAAAGTTGCGTAGTATAAGTTAAAAAATCTTTACCAGGTTTCAGCATCAACTAACGATGTCTTCAAAATGAGAAATATTTAAACAAACATCACCCAGAAAGGATTGTAGACAAAGTAATCAGTAAAAAATGACATGGATTATATAATTAGTTTTTTATAAATATTCTTACGAAAGACAGAATTTATACTAACATAAAAACTTCTCTTGCCGAGTAAAACTAACATAAGAACAACTCCCTCCATAGTCAATGGGTTGGGACTACAGCTGATAAATTTGAAGGTGGAAGAAACTACCAGCAGCTGTATAAATACCGGGTGAGCAAAAAGTCAGTATAAATTTGAAAACTTAATAAATCACGGAATAATGTAAATAAAGAGGTAAAAATTGACACACATGCTTGGAATGAAATGGGGTTTTATTAGAATCAAAGAAGAAAACAAAGTTCCAAAAATGACTGACAGATGGCGCTTCATCTGACCAGAAAAGCAATATTTAGCATAACAAATTATGACAAAGCAAATATGATGTTCTTTACAGGGAATGCTCAATATGTTCACCGTCATTCCTCAACAATAGCTGTAGTCGAGGAATGATGTTGTGAACAGCACTGTAAAGCATGTCGGAGTTATGGTGAGGCATTGCGTCGGATGTTGTCTTTCAGCATCCCTAGAGATGTCGGTCGATCACGATACACTTGCGACTTCAGGTAACCCCAAAGCCAATAATCGCACGGACTGATGTCTGGGGACCTGGGAGGCCAAGCATGACGACAGTGGCGGCTGAGCACACGATCATCACCAAACGACGCGCGCAAGAGATCTTTCACGCTTCTGGCAATATGTCGTGGAGCGCCATCCTGCATAAAAATCGTACGTTCCAGCAGGTGTTTATCAACCAGGTTGAGGATGATGCGATTCTGTAACACATCGGCGTACCTCTCACCCGTCACGGTAGCAGTCACTGACGTTTTGCGCCATCTGTCGGACTATTTATTTATTTTATTTATTGTTCTAATAAACCGCATGTCATTCCAAGCATGTGTGTCAATTTTGACCTATCTACATTATTCCGTGATTTATTAAATTTTCAAATTTACACTGACTTTCTGATCACCCGGTATTATTTATTCAATTATGCTACCGGTTTCGGTGTTACAATCACACACTATCTTCAGGCCCCAAACTAAAAAAGACAACTACAACAGTTACAATACTATTAAACAACAAAAGCAAAAGTATCTTTATTGTATAATTGAGAGGTCAACGTTATAAATCCTAAGTTAATGTAAGCATCTAGTTAGTTCTTGATGATGTTTTATTTCTAGATGTTTACATTAATTTAGGATTTATAGCTCTGACCTCGCAATTATGTAATAAAGATACTTTATCTTTTCTGGACATGAAGCAGTAGTAGACCTATAAGCCCTATGACGCTCTGTTTTTATTGTTTGCACTTCTCTTTCCGTGCATTTCCTATTGCACAGCTATTTTATACGTTATCTTGCTAATTCTTTCTGTCTTCTTTTCGTATACATCGTCTGACATGCATTCATGTGCAGCATTGCACGCCGGCGTAGGTAGATGTTTGCAGGTTGACAACCAATTCATTAGCATGTGATAATATTTCACAATCATCGTGTGAATTGTGGTTCTTATATTATCATTTCTATGATCCTTTTTCTATTTCACTTCTTTTAATACACTTGAGGCTCATCTATGATGCACTCACTATTACCACTCACATTATAGAACCTTACTGCATTTTGTTTGACAAGTGGTACGACTCGGCAATATGTTGCTAATCCAGATTAAGGCCAGTTTTGTTTTTGTTTTGATTCAGTGTTTCTTTATACTACTTGTATTTATGGTTTTCTTGGGTCGATACAGTAGTAGTTGAATATGAGTCGTGTTTATAACGTTTTCCTTTCATCTGTTATGTCACATATTAACACAATAACACTGAGGAATTTGCCTTCCTGGCTTTTGTTTAACGTCTTCTCACGTTGTCTCTCTGACATATATGACCCATGTTAAAGAGTCTGGATTCCACTCAGGCCGTTCACAAGTGGATCTGCGTAAATTTTTTAAGAAAAAGAAACAATTGTAGCTTCGACTGAAAAATATAGAGTTTTACGGTTTCGAACGATCTCTCGATTGCTTCTTCGTAACTATTTACTGCTTTGTTACATTTCTAGATGCCTATATAAAAAGAACCGTTACAATATGTTAACAAAAATAATTCTCTATAAATCATTAACGTGCAAGTTCACAAACTTGATATTTACTGCTGGAAGAGCCTTCGATAAGTAAAATAAAAAAGTAAAATAATCGTTAAAAACATATTTCTCTGTAACTCGTTATTGTACAAGTTCGTAAACTTCCTTTTCACTCGGTGCAAGAATAGCCCGCGATAACTAAAAACTCACACACATATTCGCGAAATCTCGATTTCTGAAAAGAAATAATGTCTGTTTGGAAGTTGGCTGGATTTTCTTACTGGATCATCCTAGAGTAACAGTTTGACTACGATGCTCAAAAACTAAAATTTTACCCATTAAGTATTTTGTTTAAGCAAATTATTTTTCTGTGCTCCCGGAGGTAATAGAGGAACACTTTTTTAAACAAATGAAACACTTTTTTAAATAAATTCCCGAAATTTCTTTAAACGTTTTTTACGTAACAAGAATATTGAGAAGAAAAAAAGAAAACAAGCTCAACAACATTGTAATGTTTTCGTCAGGTTTTCGGTCATAAGAATAAAGGAAAAAGAAAAACGTTCAAATTATTTAATATCAAAATGTTCAAATGTTTGTTAAGCTTACGGGACTTAACTGCGGGGTCATCAGTCCCTAAACTTACAAACTACTTATGAACTACTTTATACTAAGGACGCCACAAATATCCATGCCCGAGGGGTGATTCGAACCCCCGACGGCAGTGGCCGTGCGGACCGTGACTGGCACGCCGCAGACCGCTCGGCCACTACGGCCGGCGCTAGATTTTCTTAGGGTCTTAATTTAAAGTAACAGTTGAACTACGATGGTCAAAACTCCAATTTCGCCCGTTAGGATTTTTCAAGTAAATAATTTTTCTAGGCTCCTGAAGGTCACAGAGAAACACTTTTTAAATAAATTCTTGAAAAATGTCAGAAGTTTATATCTTTAAACGTTGTTTGCACGACAAGGATATTGAGCTCAACAAATGTGAAAAGTTTTCGTCACGTTTCCGTCATAACAATATGCAAAAAAACCTTAAAATCATTTAATATCATGTTAGTGCAATAATTTTCGAAGAAAACAAGCCAGCCGCGGTGAAGCGGCGAAACGCATCGAGGCGCTATGTTGCGCTGCGCGAGGTCGTTTCCCGTCGGGGGTTCGAATCCCTCTGGCATGGGTGTTTGTGCTGTCTTTAATGTAAGGTAGTTCATAAGTAGATTCTAAGTTGAGAGACTGATGAGTCCGCAGTTAAGTCCCTTAAGCCTAACAAACATTTGAACATTTTTGAAAACAAGCCTGAAATTGTTACTGTAGGAAATCAGATCGCTCCCATCTCAATACTATCGCGTTGAAAAGGAAGCAGGTTTGACTTCGAAGGCAACTAAACACAGCACTTATACTGAAAGCACGTTTATTACGAACTCAACATACACGCAGCACTGACTGCCTCTCAGGCAGAGTGCTATGCTATTTATACACAGATAGAATTTACCAGAAATTAGAAGAACAGTTAACATAAGAAACAAGTAGAATTTACAAGTGAACATAAGAAAGATGTAGAACTTTCTGGAATTATTAATTACAAAGAAATAAATTTTTTGCCGGTGGGCGGGATTGAACTGGCGACCTTTCAGCACCGCAGTCCGTGACGCTATCCCCTGCGCCACGCCGGCATTCGGTGTTTCTGGACTCTCGCGGCAATATTCGAAATTGCTCCATAGAAAGGAAATTCCCAAATTTACAAGAATCGAATGTCATTATGAATCCAAACAACGCAGTATCAAGCTGTGCGCATGGCCTGACTTTCTTTGTGTATCTACAGATGGGTCCAAAATTCCACAAGAATAGTGTACTGGATGTGCCTTTTTCTGCCCTCAGATTCAGATTCGGAGAACCTTCAAACTGCCAACGAATACCTCTATATTTACGGCGGAGACAGTGGCAATTCTGGAAGCACTTAGGTTTGTTTCTACCATTTCCTTCCCGAAAATATTAATTGTGTTTGACTCTCAAAGCGTCCTTCAACCCCTACAACACCGGAGATGGAACAAAAACACTAATAGCTATATTCTGGATGTGATTTCTGCATATATTCGCTGTACAAATACGGGAAGGACAATAAATTTACTGTGGGTGCCTTCTCACGCTGGTATCTGCTATAATGAGGAAGTTGATGCATTGGCTAAACAAGCGACATCCTTAGGCACTGTCCTGGACCTACAACTACCATGCACGGACTTCTTATCTGCGGTCAAGGAATACGCCAAACAACAGTGGCAACAGATGTGGAACGTTTCCCAAGAAACGAAAGGCGCTTCTTACGTTATGCTGAAACCTCGGATTTCTACGCAGCCGTGGTTTATGAGGTCTCATCAGGACCGATCCGCGATTGCTACCATTATTCCTCTTCGCTTCAATCACGCCTCTTATCCACAACATCTACATCGGATCATCGACTATGATTCGGCGGCATGTGTGTGTGATCCTGAAACGGAAGCTGATGTCAACCACATCCTGTTCAGGTGCCCCAAATTTGACCGAGAACGTTTGAACTTCCTGCAGACATTGGTGAAGATGGGATGTCCCCTTCCCCAGTCAGCTTCTTCCCTTTTGTTTACAAAAGACATTCGTGTGTATTAAATCATAATTAAGTTTATTAAGATCACTGTACACAATCTATAAGCATCAAGTGTGTTGGTAATATAAGGTTTTGCTTGTGAATATGTAAAATGTTCCAACAGTATTTAAATTGTAATGTAATGCAGTTTTCGCTTTGTTTCCACTCTTCATTTTGCAAAATGTACTTCTGTTTTGTCTGTTTATTTAAATGTATGTACATTTCCACTGTGTGTTTTAGATGGCCACATTAACACTCAGAAGGCCAAATAAATAATAATGATAATAATAATAAAAAAGTTCAACGTTACCCGATACCTACCCAATGCTCGGAAGACTTCCATCCCCCGACGACCATCGTGTTAGTGGGGGAACGTGCGAGTAGTTACACAAAACTAGCGCCTCGACGATTTCGGGAGCAGGAATAATTATTCCGAAAGACGAAAGCGGCGCCGATGGCTATCGCGGCGGAAGCGGAGAAGGGACGCGCTACTAGCACGCGGTCGTAATTAAACAACGCAACAGGTGTCCTAATAATTTCAATTAGCGCGCGGGGGTTTCCCCAGTCGCGTTTTATCTGCGGCCGTGAATCCGAGGAGAGCGATCTGATAGTCAGACGCGCCGACGGGAAGCTTTAGGGCTCTGACGAATAGGAGAAGAGGCCTACCAGACAACCGTAGGGGGGCACTAGTTCACACCAGCGAGACAATGCTACGGCCCACCTGTCTAGAGCAGGGGAGAGTCGAGTAAGACGACGGTATTCTGCATCTACGTGGATACTCTGCAAACCACAATGAAACGCATGGCAGAAGGTTCATCGAACCACTTTTATGATAACTACTTTGCCTATGGTCGAAAATCGACCAATTGTGTTTACAATGGTCACTGGGGGTAAAATTTTACGCATCATCTCGGCGGCCTCGCGTCATTATGTTGGCAACACCAACAACGCGATAGAAAATCTTTGCCCATTTGTTCGAAGCACATAGAATGACTCGATTCGTGTATAGTACAGACCGTGAAATAAACAAATAATGCTGTTCCTGCTTTATGGTCGACAGGTTCTTGTATATACCCTCGTCCGCTCAGTAAAAATAATTGCCCTCGTAAAGCGAAGATTCCATGAGAAAACATCAGCGGCCGCGGTGGAATAGCCGAGCGGTCTAAGGCGTCTCGCTGCGGAGCGCGCGGTTGCTCGCCGTCGGGGGTTCGAGTCCTCCATGGGGCATGCGTGTGTGAGTGTGTTGTCCTTAGTTTAGTTTACCTTAGTTTAAGTAGTTTGCAAGCTACGGACTGATGACCACGTAGTTTGGTCCGATAGATTTACAAACATTTGAACATTTTTGAGAAAATATCAGCGTTGTCAAGCGATTGGCACAAAATGACAGGATTCTCACTATTCAGCATCTGTAGCCAACATTATCATAGGAGGCCGCTGGGATATTTGGTAAAATTTAACCGGCACTGGGAGGTATGAAACGGTATCTTTTACGTGTTAAGGAAAATGCCTGACACAATAACAACAAGTAAAAACGGAAGTATATACTTCTAATGCCATTTTCGAATTATATAACTTTCATTAGCCTAATATTTGAAATGGAATTACAATTTCGGTGTTTGTATATTTATACAACGCCAAGAAATAATGTTATTTCGATACTGCGATATTCACAATTCCAGAGCTGACAACATGTCGATTTCGTAGTTCCACCCGTGCACCGCTACATGCCTCTCCCGGCGCATCATCATTTATATCGGCATTCTCGACGTCGTAGTTCCACCCGAGCACCGCTAGATGCCTCTCCCGGCTCATCAACCCTTATATCGGCATTCATATAAAAACATATATTTCCTTTAACCACTCGTAATCACTGCGAAAATGAACCATTTGAACGACGAAAGAAAGTGAGTTGCATGTTTCGATATTCACTTATTTTAATACGTTATTTTAATACTGCAGATGCGCTGCATTACAGCGACTTTGGTCAAGGCAAATAGCCAATCAGTGAGCTGATTGTTGGAGAATGTAGAACTTGATCCAAACTGTAGGTAGGAGAATTTCTACTTCCTTTTACCACTTTTAATGGCTAAATGCACACATAATATTTATATTCGTACAATCTACGACAAACAATCTTTCGAATTATGTAACTTTCATTGGCCTTCGTGTACGAATAAATTAGTAATCTGTACGACAATTTTCGTGTTAGCGTATTTATATAATGATTCTTGAATAAAAGAATGTTTTGGTAGCAAAAATTTTTATTCAAATGATGCGTTTCACCCGGTTAGAGCATCTTTAGATATGTGACAAAGAAGAAAAATGAACCAGAACTTACAATTTTTAATTTTTTTCCCCTACAAAACAGTACTGTTACAGTACTCATATGAACGCTGCCCCAGGCACTACCAGTACCAATAACGACGCATGTCGTATGAATAAGACCTACTTTATGGTACAGGGACATCAGACAAGGCAAATCTACATCTACATCTACATGGGATACTCTACAAATCACATTTAAGTGCCTGGCAGAGGGTTCATCGAGCCACCGTTATACTATTTATCTCCCATTCCATTCTCGAATAGCGCGCGGGAAGAAACAACACCTGAATCTCTCCGTTCGAGCTCAGGTTTGTCGTATTTAATTCAGATGATCATTTCTACCTATGTAAGTGGGAGTCAACATTTTCGCATTCGGCGGAGAATTGGGGGTTCGAATCCCTCCTCGGGCATGGATATTTGTGCCGTCCTTAGTAATAGCTAGTTCATAAACAGTTTGTAAGTTTAGGGACTGATGACCCAGTAGTTAAGTCCCATAAGCTATACAAACATTTGAACATTTTTTAGGAGAATATTGGCGATTGGAGTTTCGTAAGTAGCCCAAGCAACAACGATAAGCGCCGTTGTTGTAATGATTCCCATCCCAGATCCTGTATCATTTCCATAACGATGTCTCCCCTGTATCGTGACAATAGGAAACGAGCTGCCCTTCTTTGGACTCTTTCGATGTCCTCCTTCAAACACACACGATAAGGATCCCACACTAGGCTGCAATACTCCAAAAATGAACGGACAAGCGTAGTGTATGTTGTCTCTTTAGTAGTTCTGTTGCATCTTTTAAGGGTTCTGCCAATATCACGCAGTCTCTGGTTCGCCTATCCCACGACATTATCTACATGATCTTTCGTGTTTACGTCTGAAGTAATAATAATTCCTAGGTATTTTGTGGAGTTTACGGCCTTCAAATTTGATTGATTTATCTTGTAAACAAAGTTTAAAGGATTTCTTTTGTTACTCATGTGGACGACCTCACACTTCTCATTATTTAGAGTCAATTGCCAAGTTTTACACCATAGTGATATCTAATTCAGATCGTTTTGCAGTTGGTTTTGATGTTCAGATGATTTTACTAGGCGGTAAATGACGGCGTCATCCGCAAACAACCTTAGAGAGCTGCTCAGATTGTTTCCCAAATCGTTTATGTAAACAAGGAACAGCAGAGGACCAATAACACTACCCTGTGGAACGCCCGATATCACCTCTGTTTTAGTCGATGCCTCACCATTGATTACAACAAAGTGTGACTTCTCTGACAGGAAATCCCATATCCAGTCGCAAATCTGGGGCGATATACCATAACAACGCAATCTCGGAATATAAATTATTTCGATAGCCATTCAGTTGCACACTGTATCAATTTGTTTTTAAACGGTCAGTGTCACCGCAGGTCAAGGGATTACATTATTATTGTCTTCGTAAGATATGCAATGACTGCATTTTAATCTAAACAGCCTCTATCAGAGAGTTGGTAAAACGTTAGTACCGTACATTATTACAGTTCCTTATTACCGATTTTAGCATCGTTTTGCAGCTAATTTTTTTTCTTTAATTTGAAATATTGCCATGTATAAATTGAGCAATGAACAGCAGAATTTTCTCCGCCACTTTTCATTGCGATATCCGCACATGACGAATGGTCCCACAGCAAAATCGCGTAGCTACTGGTCTGCTTTCAAACGTAGCCCGATGTCTTCGAGCCAGTCAGTAGCGAGACCTGCGGAATCAAGACCCCGATGATCAGGTGGGCAGACCGTCCTTTTATAAAGCAGCGGCCAACAGCGCCGCGGAACAGACCTCTTCATCAAAAACAATGTTCCGCGTTCTCGTTTTTCACACACATGCTCCGCACTACATCTGTCGTCTCTCCTAACTCCCCCCTCCTCTCCCTAAATCTCCCACTTCCACTCCCCGACTCCTCCGCTCCGAAGACGTCGCCGTAGTAATTCGAAATCGCTCCGACGATTACTCTAAGTGGCACTCCAATAATTGATATAGTAATCACTCGCCAACGGAGATCAGCACCCACCGACAGCGGGTGGACTCCCGGCCTATCTGGTTACGATACTAATCATACACATTAAATACGGCCGTCCCGGAAATTTTTGAGCGGCTAAATTTTTCTGTTCCCTTCTTTTTATCCTTGGTACGCCCGTGCCGCTACCTCTGCCTCTCCTCTTTTATCCAGCTAATTCGTGGGCTCCCGTAGTGTGTGTCTCGCATTTTCGTCTCGCACCGGCGAACACACGAGGCCTCGTGCTTATACACACGCCTCTCCGACGTCGGGGTGATAGAGTCGTAGCCGGCGGACTTTGTTTAATAAGAGTGTCGGCGTAATTCTTTGCGTCAGATGCGAGGCCGGCATCTGGTAGACGAGCGGCTATTACTTAACTGCATATTAAGACTCGTGCGGCCACTTGAACTAGGCGGTAGGAGGAAGGGAACTGAAAAAAAAGGTAAATTTTTCATGCGCAGGTGTGAGCAAATCCGGTTGCGAGGTGCCTTGTTTGCTGCTTCTGGTCTTCGGAATTTTGCTGTCGATTTTTCATCCTGGTCGCTCCTAGGTGGAATAGCTACTGTACAAGCAAGCTACTGAAACACAGGAACAGGAATGTCTACAATGAAATCGTAAATTGAAGTATAGGGACGACAACTTACACTATGTGATGAGAAGTAACCGCACACCCACGAAGACACAAGTTTTTCATATCAGGTGCATTGTGCTGTAGTCTTGTGTAGTTCGCGAACGAACTAGTTCGGAACAGCGCTCCCACAGGCGAGCTACGCGAACTAGTTCGAGCACGGCCACTACGGTCGGGGGTTCGAATCCCCCCTCGGGCATGGATATTTGTGCTGTCCTAGTTTGTAAGTAGTTCATAAGTAATTTGTAAGTTTAGGGACTGATAACCCCGTAGTTAAGTCCCATAAGCTTAACAAACATTTGAACATTTTTTGAACTAGTTCGCACATCCCTCGCCTTTTAGTTAGTCCGCTCCTTTCCCGCAGACTGACGGGGAACGGCGAGAGGACGCGAGAGCGCGCAGAATCGCGTGATTCCCTTCTGCCAGTTACGTTCATTTCCAGCTGAGATGCAGCTCAAAATATTCAAATGTTTGTTAAGCTTATGGGACTTAACTACGGGGTCATCAGTCCCTAAACTTACAAACTACTTATGAACTAGCTAATCCTAAGGACGGCACAAATATCCATGTCCGAGGGGGGATTCGAACCCCCGACCGTAGTGGCCGTGCAGACCGTGACTGGAGCGCCTCAGTCCCCTCGGCCACCGCGGCCGGCGATCCAGCTCAGCTGAAGTTTTAGTAGCGGTAGCAAAAGCCAACACGAGCGGACGAACTAAAAAGAGCGACCTACTTCGCGGCCGAGCTGCGAACTAAAAGGAGAGCTACGGGTCGCGAACTAAAATATGCGCGATAGGTCGCGAACTAAAATATGCGCGATAGGTCGCGAACTAAAATATGCGCCATAGGTCGCGAACTAAAATATGGGAGATAGGTCGCGAACAGACTTAAAAATCACCTGTTTGCCTTCTGCTGATGAGAGCCATTTCGAGGTTAGCGTCTGCCTGCTAGATTATATAGTTCAGTGCTACAAAATTTCTGCTTTGAAGTATTCTGCTCTCTGCAATATCTGACTAATAAATTCCATAATGCCAAGATATACAGATAACTCTAAACTTAAACGCGAGAAATTATCCACAAACTGTTTCTTTTGGTTTCCGTGATATCGTTAGCGGCTCAAGCAGCAAGCGCATGAAGCAGCTAGGTGGACTTCTCCATCCACCTGCATGCGCAGACCACGCCGCTCAGCCGTCACTGGGAGCGGATGAACTAAAAGAACGAACTAGTTCGCGAACTAAAGTGAGCGCTCCCGATCGCGAACTAGTATGCGCAAGTCTATTTTGCTGCCACCTACTGCCAGGTACAGCATATCAGGGACTCAAAAACCATTGCGAGAAAGATACGAGCATATGGAATAGGTTCACAGATTTGTGACTGGTTGGAAGATTTCCTAACTAATAGAACGCAGTACGTTGTTCTCGACGGCGAGTGTTCATCAGAGAAGAGTGTATCGCCAGGCGTGCCCCAAGGGAGTGTTATAGGACCGCTATTATTTGCTATCTATATAAATGATCTGATGGACAGAGTAACTTGTAATTTGCGGCTTTTTGCTGATGGTGCTGTGGTGTATGGGAGGATGTCGTCTGTAACTGACTGTAATAGCATACAGGATGTCTTACACAAAATTTATAGCTGGTGTGAAGATTGGCAGCTAGCTCTCAATGTATAAAAATGTAAGGTGATGCTCATGAGTAAGAAAAACAATCCCATAATGTTGGAATACAGCATTAGTAGTGAGCTTCTTGATGCTGTCGCGTCGTTCAAATATCTAGGAGTAAAAGTGCTGAGCGATATGAAATGGGACGAACATGCAAGGACAGTTGTGAGTAAGGCGGACAGCCGACTTCGGTTTATTGGGAGAATTTTGGGAAGATGTACTTCACCTGTAAACGAGACTGCGTATAAAACGCTAGTACGACCACGTCTTGAGTATTGCTCAAGTGTTTGGGACCCGCAGCAGATCAGTTTAAAGGAAGACAGCTGGCCGCAGTGGCCGAGTGGTCTGCGGCGCGCCAGTCACGGTCTGTACGGCCACTACGGTCGGGGGTTCGAATCCCCCCTCGGGCATGGATATTTGTGCCGTCTTTAGTATAAGGTAGTTCATAAGTAATTTGTAAGTTTAGGGACTGATGACCCCGTAGTTTAGTCCCATAAGCTCTACAAACATTTGAATTTGAGGTACTCCATTTCAGCGACCACAAGAGAGTAGAATGGCGCGCTCTGCGGAACTCACGGACCCCGAACATGGCCGGTTGATTGGGTTAGACTTGAGTCAGAAGTCTATGCGGGAGAGTGAGTTTAACAGCGTTGATATATTTGGAGAATGTTATTATGGTTGACCTTATTTATTGGTCCAAATCAACCGGTTTCGGTTTTATACCATTTTTAATCACCAAGTCTGAAATGAGCAGTCACTGGAAATACACATCTAGCAATTCACGTACAATGCGAAATATTTATTTTCAATGTAATTACAAATATAGAATCCCTACGACGGATCTCTGTCTGAATATGGCAGAGACATCAAAGACAAATCTGAAGCATTGAATTAAAATATGTGATGCGACCGGGAATAGAACCCGGACCTCCATGCTCAGTAGGCAGACGTCTCACCGCTAGACCACCATTATTAAAACGCAGACATCATTAAACGCTTGAGTTGTCTAGCAACATTAATTAGTCTTTAAATAGGATTAGGAAAACAATTAGTTATATAATAATTACATGTTACCTTCGAATGATAAGAAGCTAACAAGGAGCGGGTAGTCAATATGAAAGAGAGAAAATGATTTACGGCTACAACCAGATACTTCCACTCAAATCACTCTAAAGATAAAGACATTATGTGTACAACACAAATTATGAGTGGTGTCTTTTGTACCAAGCAAACATCAATTGTATTTAATTTTAGACGATACTAACAAAAATTGAGTAACACAGCAGTACACGGCATTATTAATGATTTTTCCGGGATCGAGGAATTCGATGAGTATCGGATCTGGAACATCGAATAAGACGATGTTCATCACATTGCCTGCTGATGGCACAGCACTGAATTTTTAAGGAAGGTGGACGACCCATGCTTCTCGTCCTTACGTTATTCCAAAGCGGCGTACTCAGATTTCAACCGTTTTGGTTGTTAAGATAGAAATATTCAAATATTTGTAAACGTAAGAGTCTTAACAACCACGTTGGTCATCAGTCCCTTGGCTTACAAACTACTTACACTATTTTATGCTAAGGGCAACACAAACGCCCATGCTAGAGGGAGGACTCGAACCTCCGTCGGCGTGCAACCGCGCGCTCCGCAGCAAGGCGCCTTAGTACGCTCGGTCACTCCACCGCGGATTTTTTAAGGCGTTTCGTACCTTTCCTTTTTGAAAACTGCTCGTAGATCAAGAGAGGTTTCCAAACTGGGAGTCGGGACACCCTGGGGTGTCGCGTAGTAGAATCAAGGGTGTTGTTTAGACTCTAAACAAAAAAAAAACAAAAAACAAAAAAACAAAAAACAAAAAACAAAAAAAAACTTGTCATAAAATAACACAAAATATCCTTCTCTTCATACTACCCTGAAGACTCGCCTGCAGCTAATCATCCTTCTCTTCATTCAGTGCACCACAGATGACGTATTAAAGGAATGATCGGTGCACATTAATTACGTGCTCAGCCGCTAGGCGGCAGCTCTGCTTCAGCAGCAGTAGACACTCAGAGTTCGTTCAAGCAGCTGCCAGTTGCCAGATTCCAGCAAACTGCGCATGCGCAGAGCTGCTGCTGATACTCGATAACAGCTCTTCCCACGCGCAGTTTGCTGGAACTGGCAGCTGCTTCAACGAACCTCCACTGTAGTCTGCTTTCCTTCTCAAAGAGCTGCACCTGAGCGTTCTTTAATGGATTTATCAAAGCCACGTCACCCTCGGTACAATTAAATGTCAATCAATGACACAGTGGCTGTAAAAGCTGTCACATATTGTAAAAGCAGTCACAAGCGTCAATTGATTAAAGCTATTCAGTAGCGATGTTTCGTATGGAGTATGGCTGGGTGATTAACGGAGAGTAGTATATTAAATGCAGTGATCGTTGGTTCGAACCCTGGTATGCGTTAATATTTCTTTCTCTCAGATTCCTGTATGTGTCCGATTCTGGGACCAGAAATGACATTCCTATTCTAACTTGTCACCAATATTTATCCATTTTTTCCGAATATGTCGGGACTTCCGAGGTCGTGTTGAAGCAAGAACCTAAGAATAGAACTTGAAATAATAATTCATCACTTGTCATGAATACATCCTCTTTATTTGTGAAAATAATGTGATAATATTGAACTGAAAGGAAACAGCCACTAAATCAGAAATCCGAGCAGCTAATTTCCAGATGCCGTTTTCAGTCGATCCAGCAAAACAGTATCGTGTACACACGACAGCGAAAAAAAGGTTTCCGAAATTCAGTTTTCGTGTTTCGGAAGTTGGGTCGCATGTAGAAGATGCAAGTATTACTGCGTGAGGTAGGTATTGTTGTCTGCAGTGATACTCTGTTGTAGTTCCTACTGTTTCCTTTTCTTGCGCTGAGTGTACGTAATTGCTGCAGTCAGTATCAACATTAAACTTGTCAATGCGTACGAGGATTTCAGTTTCGTTTACAAACTTTATTTCCGCCGCCCCCCCCCCCCCCCACCGCTAGAACCATCTGAATTCTACCATATGTATTTATATTAGTGAAAGGATGTCGCTCAAAACTGTAGGCTATAAAAGGGTGTCGCCATGAGGGAAAGTTTGGAAAGCACTGATCTAGACGTTCGGATATTTTTCATCGAGTACTGTATATTTGCACAGTTGACTCCTTCTGAGTTTTGTAGCGATGACGGAAGTTTTTTTTTTTTTTTTTTTTTTTTTTTTTTATTCTATACTGCAATAAATCAGCGTCACAGACGTTATTTGACTGACTACGAACTTCCGTCCGTAAACTGTGTACTGAAGTTGTGTAGGTCCCGCGCTAACATAGTAACGGATGGACAGACAGCCTCGAGCTTTGCTTGCAAACGCGTGAAAACAATCTCTCTCTCTCCATCTTTTTTTTTTTTTTTTTTTTTTTTTTTTTTTTTTTTTTTTTTTTTTTTTTTTTTTTTTTTTTTTAGCCCCGGCGGGACTACTTCTTTGAAGAGAGAGTCTCACATCCGAGCGACTGCCTGCACGAGATAAAACAAACGTCTAGCGCGCTGATGGAAAAAAAAGTAAAAGAAATAAAAAATAGAGAGCGGAGTAGTGAAAGTAAATACGGGAAGACGGTGTGGGCGGTTTATCGGAATCTGAGCGAGGCGCAAATTGAAAAGTCAAGGTAACAGGGCTTGCCAGATACGCGGTAGCGATAAAAAGAACTGAACTGGCTGGCCAGCGAGCCTCGGCGGGATGGCGGCCAGGAGTCATATGACGCAAGCATCGGGGTCAGCGGTCATTAATCGCAGTCAGGCTTCGCGTGGCACCAGAACAGCAAACGCGCCATCTGTTAGCAGCCCGGCCGGCTGAGATTACAGAGACAACTTCTAGAGAGATAGCGAGTGTAGTCTCTGGGCGCCGATTCTGATGGAAGATTAAAGCCACATCTGCATCTACACGCGATCGCCGTAAGTCAGGGAACGGTGAGTGGCGGAGGGTACGTCGTTAACAGTGGATATCGATTTTCATTGCTGTTTCAGTCGCGAACAGGGCGAGGAAGATTGTGTCTGTCTCTCACATGGAGAGGGTCTGATATGAGGGTCACCGATTTCGATCTAATTTTGCGCGCAAGTTCTTTATTGAATACTAGCTGAACCCCCGCTGCTTCGCATGCGTAGGCTGGTTGGTCTGCACCAGTTGTTTCTTTTTAATCCTGATGAAGAATCCATATCTTAAGTTTCGTACTTATGGCTTGAAATTTGAGTTAAGAGTACCATATTTTTAAAAATCAATTTTTGCATCCCGTATTTCACCCCCTTATTAGTCTAATTTCCAAAAATACCGAAACACGTGTCTTTTAAATTCGAACCCCGAATCCAAATCCAAAAATTTGTAGTTCTAACTTCAAAATTGCCTAAATAGCAACATTTTTCGAAAAACACCCCCTCTCCAATTTAATCCCGTTGATGGTTGAATTTCCAAAAATACCGAAATACGTATTTTTAAATCATAACGAACAATACAAATACCAATTTTTGCAGCTATAGCTTCAAAATTGTCTTGACAACAAAGTGTTTTCGAAAAGAATTTTTGATCACCTCTTTTACCCCCTTATTTTTTGAATTTCCAAAAATACTAAAAATCATGGATTTTTTATCCTGACCAAGATTCCATATCCGAAGTTTTGTTGTTGTAGCTTAAAATTTGAGTTAATAGCAACATATTTTTGAAAATCAATTTTTTGCGTCACCTATTTTACCCCCTTATTTGTCGAATTTCAAAAAATGGCGAAACACGTGTCTTTTAAATTCTAACCCTGAATTAAAATCCGAAATTTTGTAGTTCTAGCTTAAAACTGCCTAAATAGCTACGTATTTTCAAAAAAACGTTCCATCCCCTATTTCACCCCCTTACGGACGGAATATCGAAAAAATCACTTCTTAAATGACGCCTACAGAGTAAGATCAACACCATCCACAAATTTCAAGTTTCTATCTTCAGTGGTTTGGGCTGGGCGATGATGAGTCAGTCAGTCAGTCAATCAGTCAATTGGGACACTTCCTTTTATATATAGAGATAAAGTGTCATGTGTTTCGGCTTTTTTGCTACACATCCAACGGTTTTTGAAAAAAAAAAAAAAAAAATCAGTGTCAAAGCTGACGATGGAAAATCGCGTTTTCAGTGCTAAACACCGAAACATCGTCTGAAGACGAGCATTTTTTACATCTACTTCTACATCTACATAGATACTCTGCCTGGCAGAGGGTTCATTAACCACTTTCATAACTTTTCTCTGCCGTTCCATTTCCTAATAGCGCAGGGGAAGAAAGAACACCCAAATCGTTCCGTTTTCGATCTGATTTCTCTTATTTTATTGCGATGGCCATGCCTCTCTATGTAGGTGGGTGCTAACAAAATATTTTCACATTGAGGGATAAAAGTCGGTGATTGAAATTTCGCAAAGAGATCTCGCCGCAACGAATAGCGTCGTTCTTTTAATGATTTCCACCTCAAATCGTGCAACATTTCCGTGACGCTCCCCCCCCCCCCCCCCCGTATCGTGATAAAACAAAACTAGCTGCCCTTCTCTGAACCTTCTCAATGTCTTCCTTCAGTCCCACCTGGTGAGGGTACCACACTGGGCAACAGTACTCCAGGAGAGGACGTACAAGTGTGATGTAGGCAGTATCTTTGGTGGAGCTGGTGCATGTTCGAAGCTTTCTGCCAATGAAACGTAATCTTTGTCAATTTACGACCTTAAGGTTTGGCTGATTTATCGTATAATTGAAGTTCAGCGGATTTCTTTTAGTGGTCATGTGTATTACTTCACGAATATCCATGGGGTCAAAAGTTAATGACGTTCGAGTAATTAATGTTTCTTGTGTTTCCATGCTGTAGCTTAAATATAAATTATATTAATTGTATGTAATTAACAAATATCTAATCGTTATAAAATACGTATTATGTAAAACCATGTAGTTTCAGAAAACACATCTATACAAATAAACTTTAAAGATCAAAATCCGTCTCAAAATGCTAAATTTTATTCGAGATACAAGAAATTCGCGTTTGTATATAAAAACGTTCCTTTGTGTAAAATTGTTTCTTTCAGAAAAGATAAACATAAAAAAAGAGATTATGCTAAAAAAATATTTAAAATCGCGTTATTATATAAAAAGAATAATTTTGTAAAACTGAGTTTTTACAAAAAATACAACCAAGTAGATGAACTGAATTAAAACCTCGCTAAATACAAAACATAATCCAAATCGTTAGAGCCGTTTCCTGGATGCGCGAAATATAAATGTGCAAGAATTGCTCGTTTAAATATATTACATGTAAACTGCATAAACGACGTGTGTGTGTTGAACTGCATCTGCAACGCATAAGAAGTACGTAATTTTTCATCATACTTCGATTTCTCGATGTTAATCATGTGTGTTGGCAGCTGTGTATTTTGCTGCGTTTCGTTTCAGTCATCTGTAATTAGTGAATAATAGTTAACGGCACACGATCTTCGTTCTGTGCTTCCTTTGTTCACACGCTTCCTCCCCTCGACTGCTTCCTGGCTTTCGTAATCATTCGGCACGATTCGCCAGATACCTTCGAATCATGAATCGTTGATTCTTGGAACCGTCACAAGACAGACGATTCTTTTAAACGACGATTCGTCCGGAACACGATTCGATTCTCACGATTCTCGGTTCTTTATTTGTATTCGTTCTATGAATGACTCATTCACGAATCGCCACAACTGTAGTCAGTAGTAGTGAGCTCTTGTTAGATGTTAGAGTCTAGTTGTGTTAGTTGAAGAGAGGAGATACGGAATATATTTGCTGCTGCGATGAATAGGGGTATGTCTGATTTTCATCAATAATGATGAATTTTTGTGAATCGTTATATACCAGAAAAAGGTGTATTATGTTTCTTTTTTCTAATTTCTTTACTGCAGTGCGCATTGTTAAGTAGAATTGTCCATTTATGTAACTTCAAGATTTTAGTCATTGTTAATTCAAACTATATATGACATCAGTTGAATGAATAAAAGCCTCATTTAAAAAACAATTGAGTCCACTGTTAGAGTCTTCAAAGATTTTTTTTTTTTTTTTTTTCCTGTGCGCTGTGTTACGGTTAGACGATTCACCATATCTACCGTAGTACGCCGCGGCGGAATAGACGTGCGCACTGGGACGCCGTGCTGCGGTGCGCGCGGCCATTCGCCGTGAGAAGTTCGAGTCCTCCCTCGGGCATGGGTGTGTGTGTGTGTGTGTGTGTGTGTGTGTGTGCGCGTGTTGTCCTCAGGTTAGTTTAACTAAGTTGAAGTAGTTTGTAAGCTATGGACTAATGACCAAGCAGGTAAGTCCAATAGATTTACAATCATTTGAACATTTTACTCTAGTACTATACTGTCCTTGTTACACATTAACTGTAGACATAGCATTTTTGAATTTATTTGATCTTAATTTTAAGCAGAACTGATAGGAATAGTTAATTCTTGAAACAATTTACTGGTGCATTGTGATATACTAACAATCAATATTTGACAATGACAATTATGCAGAGATTCATGTTTGGAAGCGTTTTACCAAACCTTCCTCAGTCCAAGTTTAATACCGACTTTGTTCTCACTAATTACAAATTTTGTAAATATACGTAACATGCATGCGTTTGCTGTCGACGCACGAAGTCAGCGAAATTTATTTGATTTATGTTTGAAATTACGAGTAGGAAAAACCGCTTACTCGTGATCTAACTTCTTTATTTCATGCAAGTTTTGACCACCTACATACTCTCTGACTTGAATTTTTTTGCCATTCCAACTATCCTGTCAGGCAACTGACAGTATTTCGTGTCAGTTTACGGAAGGCGCTTGATACACTAAAATTAATTACTCCACTTCATGACAACACAATGATTTGTTTGTTAATGAAATTGAGTCTTGTTTGTTCCCACTTGGCAGAGTTTTTATCGTGTCGTTTTGGTGTGGACAAGGTTCTCAACTCTATGCTTCTCGCTAATCTTATAAACGAATACACAGCAGTTCACTCTATTGCCTGCATTGTCTTCCCTAGGATACCACAGTGTTTAGATGTGTGAGATTTCATGTTCAGTTCCGAAAGGTGTTCTCCACGTAACAGGCATTGTTTTGTCTACAAACCATTTCCCCTACGGATACGAGATAATCGTGTTAACTTGCAGCGACGTAGATAACCTTGTCTTCTCTGTGTGGAAGGCACTATCATGTCTAGGTATCCACGGGGTTTCGTTCGCTGGCCTCGTATCTCGTTTTCATTTACAATAGATGCTGTTGTTGTTGTTGTTGTTGTGGTCTTCTGTCCGGAGACTGGTTTGATGGACCTATACACGCTACCCTATCCTGTGCAAATTTCTTCATCTCTTCATAAAAAGGGCCTTCTTACTGTATTCATCTCTTGGTTCAATATTGAACTTAGACTTTGAAGTACCTCGCTTCAGAACCATTGGAAGATGGATGTATATATTTTTTTTGTGAATAGAAATTTTATGTTTGGTGACGCCTCAACCTGGATGTACTCATTTAGAATATAAAAAATATAGTGAATTTATGTAAAATACGACAGGTCTGAAGATGGCATCGAACACGCCGAAACCGGTAACATAATATATGAAAAATGCGATCTTGGCTGCAAAATCATTATTAAATAATTGTAGATCGCCCCATTGAACAATGAGTTCCATATATATATAATATTTTATTTATTTTCTTTCTTATACATTCTACTGTATGTAGTGAACATCAGTTATGACATCTTAGGACACCTTCCTTTCGAGACACAGTCCATTCCGTTGCCGCTTCTCTTACAGTTCCTTCGGAATCTAACAGAATGACAGTGTCACAATAGAAGTTGTGGTCTTCAGTCCGCAGACTGGTTTGATGCAGCTCTCCACGCTACCCTGTCCTGTGCAAGTCTCTCCAACTGAGAATACGTTCGGCAACCTACATCCTTTTGAATCTGCTTACTATATTCGTCCCTCGGTCTCCCTCTACGATTTTTACCCACACACTTCCTTCTACTGCTAAGTTGACAATTCCTTGATGTCTCAGAATGTGTCAAACTAATCTATCTCTTCTCTTAGTCAGGATATGCCAGAAACTCCTTTTCTCCCCGATTCGGTTAAGCACCTCCTCATTAGTTACGTGATCTACCCACCTAATTTTCATCATTCGTCTGTAGCACCACATTTCAAAAGCTTCTATAATCTTTTTATCTGAACTCCTTACCGTCCACGTTTCACTCCCATACAATGCTACACTTCCTAACATTTAAATTAATATTGGATGATAATAAGTTTCGCTTGTTTAGAAACGCTTTTCTTCCCATTGCCATTCTGAATTTTATATCTTCTTTACTTCGGCCATCCGAAGTTATCTTGCTACCCAAATAACAAAATTCATCCACTACTTTTATTGTCTCATTACCTAATCTGAATCCTTTAGACCGGCCGCGGTGGCCGAGCGTACTGCGGCGCGTCAGTCACAGTCTGCACGGCCACTACGCTCGGGGGTTCGAATCCCCCCTCGGGCATGGATATTTGTGCCGTCCTTAGTAGTAGCTAGTTCATAAGTAGTTTGTAAGTTTAGGGACTGATAACCCCGTAGTTAAGTCCCGTAAGCTCTACAAACATTTGAACATTTTTTTCTTGCCCTTCGATTCTAATAACCGCTGTCTGGTTTTTGTATAGGTTGAATATAACTCTTCGCTTCCTATATTTTACCCCCGATACCTTCAGAATTTGGAAGAGTGTATTCCAGTCGACGTTGTCATAAGCTTTGTCCAAATCGAGAAACGCTAAAAACGTAGGTTTCCCTTTCCTTAGCCTATGTTCTAAGATAAGTCGTAATGTGAGTATTGCCACCGGTGTTCCTACATTTCTCCTAAATCCAAACTGATCTTCCTCGAGGTTGGATTCCACGAGATGTAGACGTCAGAAGCGTGAGCCCGACATTGCACACGCGTCCCACGCCAGTCGTATCGGCACAGAGTGTTTTCCACCTTGATCGCTACGTCTCTATACAGACGAGGTCCGGCCCGCTAACACAGCCATTCTGTGGGACGCAGACAAATTCGTATTTGCCGTCGCGTAACGCGGTGGGGCCACTTAAAAGAACACACGGCCGAAGAATTGGTAGGAGGAGGAGGGGGGGGGGGAGTTTGGCGTCGGCGATTTCTCAGTGCGCGGCGAGCTCCGGGGCTAGCGGCTACCGCGCGGTAATAAATAATTTCTGCCCTGGCGCCATAACTCAGCGCGCTTAAAAAGGGAGCCGGCGGCAGCACAGCGCCGCCTATCAGCCGTGACGTCTTCTTCCTGACGATGGACTCCACCTTGCGGCCGAAACGACACTGGTTACTCGCCGCGTCAATGGTGCCACTTCGGCGCGTACATCGGGGATGGTCGATTTGTCACTCGTAAAGCTCCATACTCCGACCTACGGTCCTCGAAAGGCCCGACTGGTGCCGACCAGCCGCCGTGTCATCCTCCACCCGAAGCACCCGAAGGCATCAACGAAGAAGGACGATGTCAGACTCAGCCCCAATTACCAGGAGTTGTGATATTCCTGGCCTATGGCCACTTCATATTTCTGGCCGCTGGCCGTTTCTTTGCTAACATCGTACGTGTCTTAAACGCGGAAGAGAGACAGAAGTGCAGCATATGTTGAAATGTGGGGTGGGGAGCAGCAGCATATGGCGCAGTAGGTGCTGGTTCCCGTGGGAAAGCCCGCCTATGTTACTGGTGCTCTCCTCGCATTGGCTGCTGCATTTCACGTCACGTGATTTCTTTTCAAATTAGTTTTGTTTATTATATACTAAATATTAATTATTCAGAGCTGAGAATTTGTAATAAATATCTCTCAAGGACAGGCTAGGTTTTGCCAATTTAAAAAGTTTAAGGTGCCTTCTCTTATTGTAACGAGAGAAGAGCGATTTTGCAGAAGGCGCGCGACGGCCCTGTTTTGGCGCGAAATAGAGCGTCAGGTGCCCTCTAGTCTCGCAACGCGCCGCAGTTTCAGTCTCGAGCTGACCACTATACGCGCCGGACCGCGCCGGTCATGAGTAAAGATTTGTGTAATAGTGATAACAGTCGAGGTCTCTACATGAGCTATGGGCAGCATAGGCCGTATCATATTAACAATAGTTGTTCATATTTAATTATTTGTTTAATAAATGGCATCCCTGACAATTAAAAATCTCGCGAGTAGCTTCTTATGCTTCCATTCTACAGAACTTATTTTAGCCTCAATTGTATGCTGTAGAAGAACCAACGACCTGTGTGCTGTCTTCTGCGCTGGGGACACAACTATAGAAGACAACAGGTTAGTCAGAACTCTATGCTTTCCATAACGTTTTGGACAGCAACTACGGCACCTCGTGCGTACTGTAGGGCGGTACAAACGCACACTGCTACGCAACAGCATCCGCAAGGATGCGGAGGTTTTAGGGGACTTGTGGGAGGAAGCAGTACTAACTTCTCCGTCCGCAAATAAAACCCAAGGAAGCTTGTAGAGTGCAGGGATTAGATTAATACTTGAAACTTCTCGGCAGATTAAAATTCTATGCCGGATCTGGGACTCGAACCTGGGACCTATGCCTTTCGCGAGCAAGCGCTCTACCAGCTGAGCTATCCCGACTCGACTCACGATGCCGCCTCACAACTTTACTTCCGCCAGTACCTCGCCTCCTACTTCCCAAATTTCACAGGAGCTCTCCTGCGAAGTAAAGTTGTGAGACGGCATCGTGAGTCGTGTCGGGATAGCTCAGTCGGTAGAGCGCTTGCGAAGTTTCATTTCAGCGCACATTCCGCTGCAGAGTGAAAGTTTCATTCTAGATAAATACTTGTTCCATAGATCAGCAACAAGAGATTTCGTAATTATGTGGAATGTGTCAGTTTAGTAAAAGATAACATCACATGACACACCGGGTGATAAAAAATTCAGTATAAATTTGAAAGCTTAATGAATCACGGAATAATGTAGATAGAGAGGTAAAACTATGCTTGGAATGACATGGGGTTTTATTAGAACAAAAAAATATTAAAAAAAAAAGAAAAAAAATCAAAAAATTTCCGACATATGGAGATTCATCAGATAAGAAAAGCAATAATTAGCAAGACAAATTAAGACAAATCAAGGATGATGTTCTTTACAGGAAATGCTCCATATGTTCACCATCATTCCTCAACAATAGCTGTAGTCGAGGAATAATGTTGTGAACAGCACTGTAAAGCATGTCCGCAGTTATGGTGAGGCATTGGCGTCGGATGTTGTCTTTCGGCATCCCTAGAGATGTCCGTCGATCACGATACACTTGCGACTTCAGGTAACCCCGAAGCCAATAATCGCACGGACTGAGGTCTGGGGACCTGAGAGGCCAAGCATGACGAAAGTGGCTGAGCACACGATCACCACCAAACGATGCGCGCAAGAGATCTTTCACGCGTCTAGCAATACAATTTTTTTTTCATTCTAATAAAATCCCATGTCATTCCAAGCATGTCTGTCAATATTAACTCTCTATCTACATTATTCCGTGATTTATTAAGTTTTCAAATTTATACGGACTTTTTGATCACCCGGTACATTATTTAGGAATGAATAATAACACCATCAGGTGTATTTTCATTTTATTATTACTGGCAACCAGTTTCGATGGATCACGCCCCGCTCTTAAAATAGGGTAAACTATATTTTTCTGCATTAAAAAACAGCAACAAACTGACTGGTGTTGCTCAATCATAAAATATAACAGCAAGGAAGATCAACAGGGCCTCCTCCTTACAGCTATGTTCGATGATTGTGCGACATCAGTCAGTTTGTTGCTGTTTTTTAATGCAGAAAAATGCAGTTTACCCTATTTTAAGGGCGGGGCGTGGTCCATCGAAACTTGTTGCCAGTAATAAAAAAATGAAAATACAGGTCAAATGTTCAAATGTTTTTGTAAAGCTTATGGGACTTAACTGCGGGATTATCAGTCCCTGAACTTACAAAATGCTTATCAACTACCTAACACTAAGGACGGCACAAACATCCATGCCCAAGGGTGGATTCGAACCCCCGACGGGGAACGGCCTCACGCATCGTAGCATAGCGCCTCAATGCGCTCGGCCGCTCCGCCGCGGCAAAATAACATCTGACGGTGTTATTATTCATTGTATTCATTGCTATATACAGGGTGTCTCACTCAAGGGTGTCTCTGAAACTACAAGAGATATTGAAAAACCACTTTTACGGTCATGAACGTACGGCAGGGGCTTATGAAATTAGGTACTACGAGACACACTAAAACGTGAAGAAACATTATTATTATTATTTTAATGGTTACCCCAATAGACAGGATGAAAAATCACAAAATCAAGCGAGAGTCACGGTTGAGTCTGGGACACACGCTAGCAGCGCGCATCATGCATTTCAAACGTCAACTTCGCTTCGCAGTTTCACCGGATGTAATTGACGCATTGCGATCCAACCGATGCCATTCTTTTTGTAATTTTTCATCCTATCGATTGCTTAAGAAATATGGGGTATCCATTAAAAAAAATTAAGTTTGCGTTGAAAATAATATTTCTTCACGTTTTAGTGTGTCTCGTAGTACCTAATTTCATAAGCCCCTGCCGTACGTTCATGACCGTGAAAGCGATTTTTCAATGTCTCTTGTAGTTTCAGAGATATGTGGGGTGAAACAGTTGAGTGGGACACCCTGTAGCCTGTATACGGCTGAGTATCCAGTGCCCATGTATCAGATGGACAAAATCAACCGACATTTATTTCATTTTGTTGTATAAAAGTCCTTATCTCTATATAAAAATTCATCTACTGAGTAAAATGAGAAAAATTCCTTCACTTCGTTCAGTCACGAAATAGTGCGATATTCCTCGATTGCACGGTTACTGCAGACGGTACGTGGAGGTGTTGGAAGATGATTTCATCCCTATTATCCTAAGTGACCTTGATTTCGCGCAAGATGTTCACGCACGACGGAGCTCGAAGCCGTCGAAATAGGAGAGTTTGATGTGGAGGAACAGTTTGGGGAAGACATTCTGGGTCTGGGGTACCCATAGGGGCCGGCCGCGGTGGCCGAGGGGACTGAGGCACTTCAGTCACGGTCTGCACGGCCACTACGGTCGGGGGTTCGAATCCCCCCTCGGGCATGGATATTTGTGCCGTCCTAGTTTGTAAGTAGTTCATAAGTAGTTTGTCAGGTTAGGGACTGATGACCCCGTAGTTGAGTCCCATAGGCTTTACAAACATTTGAACATTTGTACCCATAGGGTACTGGCAGGGGCCTAAATTGACCGCCATATTCTCCGTGTCTGGACAGACTCGAATTTTCGACAAAGTGTGTATCAATGATCCCAAAGCATTACTGAGCTAAAAACTGTCTTTCAGGAGGTCGGTATCCCATTATAATCTATACCGGCCGTTACCTCTATAGCTGCATAATTCTGATTAAAAAAAAAAAAAAAAAAAAAAAAAAAAAAAAAAAAAAAAAAAAAGTTTAATAAAAGTTGTAGGGTTATGGAATGTTTGTCGCGAAATGACCTTGAACTCGGTTCTCAACGTCAAACCTAAGTCAAATTAATTTTTTTTCAAATGTACCCCTATTCTTTATTCCATATTCAGATTTTTCGGGAAAAAAATACGTATTTTTATAGGGGACTTTTTTGAAGAACCAATGGTGATTTTAAACATCTCTTGTCGATTGCAGCAACTGTAGGTTTACAAATATTTGACAAAGTTCAGTCCAACCAGTTGCAAAATTTGATAAAATACCTTGATCTAGATGTTTTAATTTTTAGTTCTCTGATGAAGGCACCCTTAGACGGTGCCGAAATCTAGATCAAAGAATTTTATCAAATTTTGCATCTGGTTTGGCTGAACTTAGTCAACTATTTGAGAACGTATGGTTTTTCGTCAGGTTACTTGTGGTGTCGCACAAGTATAAAGTGCGCGCCATCTACTTTCGCCGCGCGCCGCCATGCACGCACGGTGCGGCGTTCTTACGACGTCAGCCACGAGCGCCCTCTGCTGCAACTCCGCTCGTGGCCACCACTGAATGACATCGTTCACTTCGGACTGAGATAGGAACCAGCTAACACTTCGGAATCAGATAGGCACCAGTTAATACTTGGCTATCGGATAGGCACTAGGACTCATCACTAGGCAGGCCTCTAGCTCAACTATGTATCAGCATTCTCCAGTACTGAGTTATGTAAAAGTTAAGTATTACTAAGTCTCTAAGAAATATATATCTCGTTCTAATTTACTCTAGTGTTTCTAGTTTCTGCTGTCCCACTGGCTGGTCACCTCCTACCTGCACAAGCGTGCATCCTTTATTCCTGTGTCGGTCTTTCTACTCGGCCACCGACACCTAAGAGGGACACGAGACACAAAAGCGGCGACGAGGCTGGGACACAAAATTACTAGTGTGTCGAGAACGATGCGAGATAGAGAAAAAATTGCAATGGAAACGAAAATTTCATCAGTGGACAGACTTCAGAAACCATACGAGGTTTCCAATGAAAATTTTCCGGATTACGCATCGTTCTCGAGATATTGGTAACCTGCGAAAGTTCCAATTAAATACGCACTGGCGAAAGAAAGTTTCCTATAAAGTTACTATTTTTACGTAGAATATGAATAGGTAAAGCAGTTAACAAGCCGAAGATTTGGTTTGAACACCACAGTGCTTTACTAGACATGGTTCTGTTTGGCGGTGGTATGCCTTTGCCTTCTTCCGACCTACAGTTTAACGTGGATTCGAACCTCGGTGATACTCGATATTTTTCACATCAGCAACATTCCGTGACCTTTGGATTAATGGTCTGGACTCTACAACTGCGCTACCGATCCACACAAGGCCGGCCGCGGTGGCTGAGCTGTCTGCGGCGCGCCAGTCACGGTCTGCACGGCCACTACGGTCGGGGTTCGAATCCCCCACGGGTATGGATATTTGTGCCGTCCTTGGTATTAGCTAGTTCGTAAGTAGTTTGTAAGTTTAGGGACTGATGACCCCGTAGTTAAGTCCCATAAACTCTACGAACATTTGAACATTTTGATCCATACAAAATCTGAATATGGAATAAAAAATAGGAGTTACCATTTGAAAAAATTAAATTGCCCATGGTTTGACGTTGAGAAACGGGTTAAAGTCATTTCCATTTACCATTCCATGAACCCCTTCAAACCCTACAGCTTTAGAAAAAAGATTTTTTTAAATTGTGTCGCCCAAGAGATATCGGCCGATAAAGATTAAAACGGGAAAAAAGACTGTTTTTGCATAATTATTGTTCTCTAATGATATCTACCGGCATAGATTAAAATGGGACACTCTGCATACATCTACCGTGTACAAAATCTAGGGATTAATCGAGGAGATTATTCGAAACGAAAATGTCTAATGAAAATACGTCCTGAAATATATGATTCCCATGTTAGAGACCGTATATCATTCGTCCTCCCTTGTCGCCTAACAGGTTGGAACTATCGTCGTTTCTTGAGGGTGACTTTGATTCTCCTGCTGAAAGAAATGCCATTGATGATTCGTTCACCGTTTCTCAACCCGTGCTATTTCTGGTTATGTGACCCTCTCCGAAGTATCTGCATAAGCCCTTAAGCGATGCATTATTCAGTAGAAAAGCAAATATTGTACGAAACTGGCTAACTTAAACGTAAAGCACTTCACCAATCACGAAAAGGTCATACACGCTTATAGTGTAGTTCAAAAACTGATTTTTTTTTTTTTTTTTTTTTTTTTTTTTCGTCCAAAAGCCTAAACGGCGCAAAGTAAATTCGAGCTTTTAAACTCAGTATTTATTAGTATCAAATTTGACGCGTTTTCAGCACATCAGAAAAACGGCTGTTGGGAGTGATTGACCGTCATACAGTGCGGAGCGAAAGACTCAAATACACGGTGCGCACCAGTAACTGTTCAAACATTTCAATACGAACGGTGCTTCAACAGATGACGGTTGGCAATAAATCTCACGAACGCTGAAGCAGGCGCGCGGAATCGCTTGTAAATATGTACGCCCGTGCTGCGAATATATTGGGTTTATTTGACAGAGCTAACGGTTCATCTCGACCCCCTCGTTTACAGATGAATTGCGACGGGTTGGTGTTCAATAGCTTGAGCTGTCGAGACGTACCCGGAGATTTGAGTCATCAAACTGTTCGTTTCGTAAACGGCGAGAAATATTTTCAAGCCTATCTACACAGAATTCCTAGCCTCAGAGATTAAACGTACAACAATATTATCGTACGAGCTCTCAACGTATACTGAATAAAACGATATTTAATTGTGTAAATGAAGATAACGCAATATCAGTATGAGAGAAACAATAGTGGCACCAGTAATCTACATCTACATACATACTCCGCAATTCACCGTAAGGTGCGTGGCGGAGGGTACACTGTACCACTTCTAGGCATTTCCTTTCCTATTCCACTCCCAAATTAACGAAGAAAAAGAGAATGCCTATATGCCTCCGTACGAGCCCTAATTTCTCTTATCTTGTCTTTGTGATCTTTACGCGAAATGTAAGTAGGCGGCAGCAAGATCGTACTACACTCAGCTTCAAATTCCGGCCCTTTAAATTTACTCAACAGAAATTCACGTAAAGAACATCGTCTTTCTTCCAGCGATCCCCAATTGAGTTGCTGGAGCATTTCCGTGACACTCGCGCATTGGTCGAACCTACCAATCTAGCTACTCGTCTCTGAACCGCCTCTATGTCTTCCTTTAAACTGATCTGCTGCGGGTCCCAAACACTTGAGCAATACTCAAGACGTGGTCGTACAAGCGTTTTATACGCGGTCTCCTTTACAGGTGAAGTACGTCTTCCCAAAATTCTCCCAATAAACCGAAGTCGGCTGTCCGCCTTACTCACAACTGTCCTTACATGTTCGTTCCATTTCATATCGCTCTGCAATGTTACGCCTAGATATTTGAACGACGCGACAGCATCAAGAAGCTCAATACTAATGGTGTATTCGAAGATTATGGGATTGTTTTTTCTACTCATGCGCATCACCTTACATTTTTCCACATTGAGAGCTAGCTGCCAATCTTCGCACCAACTAGAAATTTTGTCTAAGTCATCCTGTATGCTATTACAGTCAGTTACAGACGACACCCTCCAATACACCACAGCATCATCAGCAAACAGCCGCATATTACAACTTACTCTATCCATCAGATCATTTATATAGATAGAAAATAATAGCGGTCCTATCACACTTCCCTGGGGCACGCCTGACGATACACTCGTCTCTGATGAACACTCGCCGTCGAGAACAACGTACTGCGTTCTGTTACTTAGGAAGTCTTCCAGCCAGTCACAAATCTGTGAACCAATGTTAAAGCCACAGAAAAGAGAGATCTTAATCGATCTAGAAACACATTGCTTCAGAGAATATGTGACTGGAGGTACGTCTATTCCATGCAGCGAAGAAAACGAATAGATCCAGGCCTACATACTTCATTTTGGCATTTAAGTGGAAAATAAAGGTGCTGTAATTTTTTATCGTTTACAGAATAGCTTATTTATTAGGAGGATTGTGGCTGTGTAAATCATTTTAGCTGCGGCGGATTAGACGTGCGTACATGGAGCAGCGTGCTACGGTGCGCGCGGCTGTTCACCGTTGGGGGTTCCAGTCCCCCCTCGGGCAAGGGTATCGTGTTGTCCTTAGGTTAGTTTACCTTAGTTTAAGTAGTTTGTAAGCTATGGACTAAAAACCTAGAGCCGGCCGCGGTGGCCGAGGAGACTAAGGCGCTTCAGCCACGGTCTGCACGGCCACTACGGTTGGGGGTTCGAATCCCCCCTCGGGCATGGATATTTGTGCCGTCCTAGTTTGTAAGTAGTTCATAAGTAGTTTGTAAGTTTAGGGACTGATAGCCTCGTAGTTGAGTCCCATAGACTGTAAAAAAAAAAAAAAAAAAAAAAAAAAAAAAAAAAAAAAAAAAAAAAAAAAAAACCTAGAAGTTTAGTCTGACAGATTTAAAAACATTTGAACATTTTGAATCGTTTTACTTTATTGAATATCTGACGAAAGCGACCAGTCGAAATGCAGTCTAAACGTTTCTGCTTATTACGTACCTCGGTAAAACATTCGACATTTCTACTGTCACGTGTAGACTATATATAATTACGAGTCATCCTGAGTAACATGAAAGTGCCCGTAAAACCTGAGCCCTGCCGTTGTTATCACTGATGTGTGGTAATAATAATAACAATAATAATAATATTATCTGATGCCTGTCAAAATGTACTAAAAGCAGACACTATATAACAGTTATCAAACCGACAGTCACATATGCTAGTGAAACACTCTCATTGAATAAAAAAACTAGAATTACTAGAAATTAAGAAAGTAGAGACATAATTATTAGGAAAATTCTCGGCCTACGATACAGACGAGACAACCGAAAAAGTATCAAGCATTGAAACTGACATCAGAAAGAGACGAATGAGGTATGTTTGACATATAGACAGATTACCTGGAAACAGGTTAACTAAACGTCTTTTGGGCTATGACATCACTTAAAACAATAATACCATGGGTAACTGACGTTAAGAAGGATTTGACAAAACCAATACTTAACATAACAAACACAGCAGACAGGGAATCATCGAGAAGAAAAATTGACAAGTGGAAGTTTACTCCAGAGACGGAACCAAAAACATACCGACCAAAGTGGACTGAAGGAAGAAAGAAGGCATTTGGGAAGTAAATTAAGAAATATTCGGAAAATAAGAAGAACCTTAAGAAACATTGAAAATCGCCAGCTTATCGTTATGTCATGGAAAAATCCGTTAATAATAATAAAAATAATGATATGTCATCAGAAAAAGGAGCATGTTCCTTACACACATCCTCAGAACGGACAAAGGAAGGTTAACACAGCAAATCATAAAATTTCTGGTGAACAATAGATCCAAAGTATTGTGGGTTCCAGAGGTACCAGAAGACCTCGAAGAAGTGGGAATAAGAGAACCAGAAATAAACAATAGGGTGATTTTTAAAACAAACATTCAGACCTTCACAACTTTGTAGGACATAACTAGAACTAGACGAAAATTATCATTGACAGAAGAACAAGAAGGTTCCAAAGAATGAGGATGAAAGAATGTTGGAAAAGACGGGAAATAAAAATAAATAAATAAAAATGTTGAAATATTTGTAAAACTATGGGACCAAACTGCAGTGGTCATCAGTCCCTGGACTTACGAACTACTTGAACTGACTTATGCTAAGAATTACGCACAGACACACCCATGCACGGAGGAGGACTTGAAACTCCGACGGGGAGTAGCCGCATACTCCGCTCCAAGGCAGGAACGAAGCTAATGCAAATTGACGTGGTACTAAGAGGGCAAAAACCGAAAGAAGATGCAGAATTTCGTGTGGCAAAATGACCTGATATGACTTTGTCAACTGGACGCCACTTCGGTGGCTTACGTGACCATAGTCTACAGCAATTTTCTATCTGCAGCAAGAGAAGGAAGGATGGAAGACAATGCTTTGACGTCCCGTCGGCAACGTACTAATCCAAGACTAGGGTTACCATATGTTCATCATAAAAAAAGAGGACACTTCGTACAAAAAAGAGGACACTTTATTGTTAACATAACGTAATTTATAACTTTATTAATGAACAACGTAAAACTATTACAAACTAGCACAGAAACATTGTGTGGTTGTGGCAAAACAAAATATTATGAACCTTGATAGTTTATTCATCATAATTGTCTCATTATTGTCTTTTTCACTTTTGAAGCAACTGGCCCTATATTTGGAGGACGACGAAATCTCTCTCAAGAGATATTTGCTTTCAAGTATAGATGAAAGCTCAAGCATTTCAAATGTTAGAAATTATATTGTACACATGCAGCAGCTTTAATGTGTTCTATTTTCAATCTATTCCTGTCTTTTGTCCACTGTGTGTTCACCAGAGAAAACACACGTTTTGTGTTGGCATTATGACTAGGTATATATAAAAATAAGAAATCTACAATTTTTTGCGATTCAACATAACAACACTATATGACTGATTGAAATATGCATACCACACTTCAGCTTCAATTTCTTTTATTTATTTATCAATATTTTTAAATAGTCTAATCTTTCACTGTGTTTCTCCAAGAGCACATCATTTAACAGTGACTTTGTTTTCGGCATTTTGTATTTAAGTTCATAATTTATTTTGAAGTAAAAGGCTACCTACAATCTCGATCACACAATACAGCCACAAAGTATATCAAAAGCAACACCAAAGAACATAATGCAGAATACACTGATTGAATGCAGGACAGACAACCGGGTCCCTTCACAGAGAAGTTTCGAATCGTTTGCAACTATCAGATTCATGCGGAGAGCCCAATTGTGAACGGCTGCAAACAGTTTGGAACTGCAGTGTGAACGAACCCGTTGTCGCAAATGACACAAAAATAAATTTTCTTTATCGGAACTCAAAAAAGAGGACATTAGGTAAAATTTTTATAAATTCCGGCCGGACAAATTTTCTTGCCTAAAAAAAGAGGACGTGTCCGGGAAAAAGAAACGTATGGTAACGAACACAAGTTCGAATCGCTTTCGTTAAGGACGGGGCCCGACTTCTATTTCACTCCGCAACTGTCAATTACTACGAAGGTCTACTGTGTCCTTTCTCACGGAAAATAACGGGCCCAATCACAAAAACTGGACTATAAGCATGGAACTGGTGGAGGTGTATTACCGTCTTTAGCAACTAAATGAAAGGCGTTTTTTGTGTGCCATACGCGTTTCGCTTCTTTATTTATGAAGCATCATCAGTGGCGGCTTTCTGTTTTATTCCATGTGTGTCTTCATGGAGATGTTTGTGAGGTCGTCAGTTGGATGTGGTATTTTCGGTCTTGATGAAAATCTTTGCATCACCACTTCACTGTGTACTAGTGAAGTGCAAGGATTTTCATCAAGACCGAAAATACCACATCCAACTGACGACCTCACAAACATCCCCATGAAGACACACATGGAAACAGAAAATCGCCACTGATGATGCTTCATAAATAAAGAAGCGAAACGCGTATGGCACACAAAAAACGCCTTCATTTAGTTGCTAAAGACGGTAATACACCTCTACCAATTTCATATGCAACTAAGGACGACGGAAATCAAAAAATGATGATATAAGCATGGAATTTGATTAGAAGTCGCTTGTGAGGTACAGCGTTTACGGTAAATCAAATAAATAAATAAAAAATTACCAAGACTTCCAAAAATTACGGTGCTGCACCTGACCCTATCCAATATATTCATTACAGCACTTAAAACGGTATGTTGTATAATAGATAACAGCGACTATAAAAACAAACGACACACTGTTAACAGCATGTAAATATCACAGACAGAGTTTATTTAAGTGTTATTAGTTAGTAGAGGGTGAAAATCGATTTGGTGCTGTACGTTCTGAGACTGGTGTAGAAGTCCTTGCCTTGATGCCGACCGTAGCCCCACTGAGCCGGTCGTTGAGCGGTTATTGCACGGACGCCGGGCCGGCCGAACCCCCACCCACCGCCGCCCCCCACCACGGCGCCTCGCGGCGTCAGCGACCACGTGGTCAGGCGCGCGGTCGGTGGTGGGGGTAAAGCCGGCGGATAGCCGCGCGGCGGCAGGCGCTCCGCTCGCCAGTTGGCGCGCGAGTGGTGGGGGGACCACGTGACCGCAAGGGAGTGAGGGGTGGGGGGTCAGCCAGCGTCTGTAGCGATGTGGGGGGGGCAGGAGGGGGAACTTTCCGTCCAGCGGCGTCGGCGGCGGAGATTTTTATGGGGTGCCAAGTGAGTGTTTCGCACGGCGTGACGGAGAAGGCGACACGACTGACCGGCGAGGAGTGACGGCGACAGAAGCAGCGTGGACCAGCTCCGAGGTAACGGGAAAAATGGAGGGGACAGGAGGGGGGGGGCGCGGTGGTGGGGGGCCGCGCGCCGCGTCACGTGAAACGAGGGGAAAAAAGAAGGATGGAATTGTGGCGAGTGTTTTGTTTATCTGCGCTCATTACCGCCGCAGTACCGTGCTGACATCTAGGATCGAACACGAGGAAGCTCGCGCCGTTATCGCTCACCCGATAACATTCCAGAAATTTTAAACCGGCCCGAAATCTCGTCATTCCCAACGCTTCAATCTAGCCACAGAACAGCGTACTCTTCTCTTCTAACTTCCATGTTTTGTTTTACAGTACCATCTTGTTTACATTCCATCTAATGCGTGGTAAAAACATTAAATATCTATTCCTTTCTTTCTTGGGAGCGTATTAACAGCACTGAAAATTAAATACTAACGACGTTCGTATTTGTCGCCCTTCTTTCGTTTTACCCTCTTTTGGAGTACGATGTAACAATCATTTCTTTCTATGCTGTTGTTGTTTACTTAGTGTCCAGAATTACTCCATTCTTTCGGATCTTCGTTTCCTCTCTTCTTCCGAGAGTTTATTATGGATTTGTCTTTGTCTCGGAATCTTATAGTTTCATTTTTAGTTATTACTCAAGCCGATCGATCGAGTAGTAAATTTTTGTGA
Source organism: Locusta migratoria (assembly GCA_026315105.1). Taxonomy (NCBI): domain Eukaryota; kingdom Metazoa; phylum Arthropoda; class Insecta; order Orthoptera; family Acrididae; genus Locusta; species Locusta migratoria. Next base: position 73,520,065 of record CM048754.1, on the reverse strand, counting down.
TTTTGCGGTCACGGAAGAATGCAAAGATTTATTTGGTTAGTCTAATATGGTCCATTCTGAGGAGATGCCCATAAAACTTTATCCTTTTCGCACAGTATCCGAGATCTTTTCCATTTTCTGCTAGGGAGTATCATTTTTGACGCATATTATATTGAAATTTTGGTCCGATGACCTTCCTTAATATTTTTTTTCTTTTAGTTCTAGTTCCTCTATCTGGGCTTTGAAATTTCGTGTTTAGTGATTCTGCTGCGTATAGTTCCTCTGTTTTATATTTAATTTTGGAACCGCATGAAAGGGATTTCTTGTTGTAAGCCCCTACGTATCTTTTGTTAGTTGGTATAATATGGTACAATATATATTATTTTACAAACCAGTTTTCCAATGTTACACCAGCAACCACTATGAAGATAAGACTGTGGCTGAGAAATTTTCGTGTGTTCAAATATTTTAAGCTCGTTGCAACTATAGAATGTCTCACTGTTTAGAGATGAGAATTATTAATATTTCGCTTAATTGGAAAAAATTCCTCTCGCATTAGTCTTGAGTATTAACATCTGTGATCTTTGGTAGCTAAGTGCGTTAATCTCTCGTTCCAGTAAAGTGTTTCATCCACACACATTCCACGTATCATTGTAACTGACGATGGTATAACAGCTGCAAACTGGTTTGCAAAGTAGTAAACGTTTCATACAACAGTTTTATATTTTCTTTAAATTGGATTCCATTATCTTGATGGGTGCGTTCAACGGCCACAAAATCACTTTTATCCAAAATGAAAGGAGCAGCATTAGCCGTAAAATCGTTTGCTTTATTCAGGCAAATCGATTTCGGTTTTCCAAGGAACCATCTTCAGTGCTGTCAGCAAGTTCAAAACAGCATTTTTGTGAAATGTACAATGACATTTACGTCTAACATATCCGTTGACAACATAGCTACATACAGGTGATATTATCTGTTGTCATACGACTTCGTATTGTATATTTCACAAAAATGCTGTTTTGAACTTGCTGACAGCACTGAAGATAGTTTCTTGGAAAACCGAAATCAATTTGCCTGAATAAAGCAAAAGATTTTACGGCTAATTCTGCTCCTTTCATTATTGATAAAAGTTTTATATTTTCGTACAACCATTAAGGGGAAAAATCTGTTGTTTTTCTACAACCATTTAGGGGCAAAATCTGTTGTTTTATTGCTAGACAATCCTTCGGCGTAAGAAACAATTTATGCCAGACCATTTTTCGAATATAGGCCTAAGTCTGCTCTCATTTCTCCTATTGATATTGATATCCGATATTGTTTTTTATTTTCTTACTATGATGCCGTTGTAGAGTTACAGTCTTAAGCCAGTTTCTTTCTTTGGTCATAAAATATGCAACGCCTTGCACTTAACTGGAAATATTCTACATGCCGTTGCAAGTATTTTGTGTTTAAAGCGATAACAAATAAGATATATTGTCTAAGGCGAAAATTGTACAACTGTTCCAGTATAAAATAAAAGTTGCGAGATGCAGACAACATAAGAGTCATTCAGAAAATTAAGAGAAAGTTTCTACCGTGGGTCAAAGAGATTTATAGACGCCTATTTGACTTCAAGTCCTTTTATTGCCTAATAATACGGAATATTAACAGCTAATGTTCTAAATATCGTCATGTTTTATTCTACTGTCTCTAAATAAAATATATAATTATCATGATTTTTTTTTCTTAAGCTTGGGTAAATATTAGTCTTTCATTATATAAAGCCTATTTTCAGTTTTCTCTTCCAAGCATGTTCCGCCACATCTTTAATATTAGTACGTCTTCATTTCTATTGCACACAAAAGTGTGATGACTGCTACATTAGGCCTAAATATTTTTCTGACAACAGTTCTGCTGTTAAACAAATGAATACTTTTTAAGATATACAACCAAATTAACTACACTCAGATAATGGCGCTGTACAAAGAAAATTATGAATAAACTGTCTGTCCTGAGAAAAAGGTGGAACAAATTCCTTTAGGAAATTCCTTTGCTGTGACTGAAATTTCTGTATTTATGCTCCTATGAAAGTTCCCACCTGGTTCTAATTTATGATCCGTAGTCATTAGCTTTATAAGGTCATTTCATTTGTGTTTAAATGCAAATAAGCGATTTCTCGTCACAGCCTTACTCAGTCAAGTTCTTCGACTCTTACGACACTATCGTGTGATAGGCCTAAACAAAGAATGCGCTGTTCAAATATTTAAAATAAATATTGTGATGCGTAACTGTATTTCCATAGTTGCTACATGTACCACATACAACATGCATTTCTTACGTAATGACAACAGTTTTATATTTAATACCTTGAAAACACATATTTAAGAACTTCTTTCATCAACTATTTCATATTATTTTATTCGTATTAGTATGCCTTATATATACATAAGCGCCCAGGTTATTAAGTGTTTCATGTTCTTAGAGCTTATAAATACCTTAGCGTACAGACTAAAAAGTCCAAATCGCAATTGTACGAAGGATATAATGGTTTTAGGGTACCATGTACTACTGAAACTTCTTATAAGAAGAAATCGTAGATATCATTGATTATATTCTTCAGATCGTCACAGTCGAAAGTGATTATTTAATTTTACATTTGGTCTCTCAACGGTAGTGTGTATTCTGGTTGAAAATATTCTAAAGAATGGTGATGGAGGAATCAGGATTTTTAATAATCAATATTCATCACGGAGATTATTCTTTATGCAGTACGTAGAAATAATCTGCATATTTATATCAACACCCTACTAATTTAACCAATATGCACGAAAACAAGTCCTGTCCTGTAGGCTGTATTCGACCCCTTATTGCTCTCTTAATAATTTACTATGCCATTTTTCAACCACACATTCTTGTATTTATTACTGTATGAGGCCATCCCCTAACATATTGTTTCTCCCTTATAAGGGACTTACAGAGAACGTTTATAGCCCATTCTTTTTAAAAGATTATATAATATCGATTTTTTTATCTGTTCAGATAGTTGCAATAGTGACGAAAATCATCTTCTGATACCTATGGACTCTTCTGATGTAGTAGATGCTGTGTAAACATATTTATGAGAGTAGATACTCGTATGGTAGCACAAATGTTGATAAGTCAGGTAGGTGCCCATTTTAAACTTTTGTGAAGGTCGCAAAAGTCAGGAAGATGAACCGTTTGCTCTTTAATTCGGAAACAGCGAATCGTTTTCAGATATTTGTAGCTATGATCTACTTAAAATTTTAAATTCCGTGAAAAATGAAGCGGTAGCCTATCTTGAAATGCGATATTTTCTGTTCAGGCTAGAAGCGTGTAGATCAAGAATGTAACAATTGTAGATGATTTGCCTTCGATGTATACGAATAAAATTTGCAGATGAAGTGTCTCTGTGAACAGCAAGCCATGATTTTGTAACTATAGCAGTTTCATTTGGACTTTTTTAAATACAGTCCAATTTGGACACATGAATTCCAGAATTGTGCTAATCTTTTTACCACTTAGATGCGGTGTAGGCCTAATACAAAACGAATTTATAAGGGAAAGAATAAAGATTGGGATTTAACTTCCCGTAAATAGCGTGGTAATTACAGAAGCATACCCTTGAATAAAATTTTGCTAAGGACATGGAAGGAAATCGGCCATGCCCTCTGATAGTATCTATCCCGGCATTTGCTTGGAGTGAATTAGGGAAACCAAGAAAAACGTATATCAGGATGGCTGGATTCGAATCACCGTCCTCCCGAATGCGAGTCCAGTGTGTTACCACTACGCCAGTTCGGTCGGTACTAATTTAAAGGCGCCGTGCTAGGCTTATATCGGTTACACGTACTAAATTTTAAAGAATGAGTTTCGGAAACTTGAATGGGAAGTTTTGAAAAAGAAATGAAGTGTGTGTTGTCCTCTTGAAACAGTGTAGGATAAGGTAACTGAGGATCGAAGAAAATTTTGCAGCAGATAGGCCTATTCGCGGTCATCTCGCTCATGATTTATGAGAATAAAGAATGATTAGCATACCAGTATATGCGTACTGACCGTCATTTTCCAAAGAATGTTGAAATGTTTGTAATCCTATGGGACCAAACTACGTTGGGCATCAGTCGCTAGACTTACAAACTAGTTAAACTAACAACACACACACACATCCATGCCCGAGGGAGGATTCGAACCTCCGACGCGGGATCCATAACGTGGCGCTCCAGACCGCTCGGCTACTTCCGCGCGGCCGTCATTTTCCATCGGTTCGTTTGAGAGTGGGGAAGTAACACAACGCACCTTACACAATGCGTTTTCAATTATTTTCGAACTATATGTGTAGACGAAACGGCAGTTTTGGCTAGAAGTACTATTTGTTTCATGTTCCCCAACAGCCGTCTTATTAGTGTGCTAAAAAAGAATTATGTAACAAATACAAATCAGACTGTAGGCTCCCAACTCTTTCAAAGTCATTATTATAAAGTAGCAGTTATTATGGTAACACTCAGAGGCTATAGTTTACGAATTCTCACTGTTGGAGTCTTCTTGCAGCTTAAGAACGGTGAAAGAATTTCAGACTAGCGTCCAAAAGATATTGGGTTCTAAGTGTGAAATGGTTGTAGAAGCGACAGATTATTAGCAAATGCTGTAAATACCTGTGGAATTATAATTCTCAGTGGCCACTGAAAACAAAAATATGTACTTCTGTTATCACAATTGAAAGGCAAATAGTACATGGATAAAGTACGTGAAAAACTGGGTTTCGAAAGATAGCTGTTTACTTGTTCGGAGCAGAATCCGACTGCGTCTTACTGTCGGAATGCAAGTTCGAAAAGGAAAAAAAAAAAAAAAAAAAAAATTAAATAAACGTTCTAAGAAACTGTTTGCCGGATTCAAGTAAATATCTCTCTAGATTACGAGCTAGAGTTGAATGAATTTAAACGCCTGTTTACACGTAACGGTATTGCAACAAGAAAAAGATGTTTCGTCTAAAAATAGCGGTGCAAGGCATAAAAACCACTATAATTTGTCCAAAATTCATCGCACGGAGCAATAAATTGCAGTAACAATGTTAAAAGCCCGTGATCATGTGTAGGCCTATATACACACACCACTGCTTCCGACAGATAATTCAACCTGTTGCTCCCTGATGATTACAGAATTGCGGTAGGGGAGCAAAAGCAATTACAAGTCCCCGCGGATTTCGAAAACGCCGCAGGAAGCATGCATTCGCTCTGCCGTTAAAATATAAAGTACTTTGGACGTTGGGCATTGTTGCGTTATGCGACTGGAGCGAAAGTCATTCATTATTGCGCAGAAATCCATACATATTTCTTTTCACTTAGAGACGATCTGTTGAAATACATTGTTTACACTCCGGGAGACTTTAATAAAATCGGCAATCTTGTGGTGGGAAGTGCGGTAAGAAACTTACTGAATTACAGTTGTCATAATATACTACTAACATGTCGCTGTTATAAATGTTTCAAATGTTCCTAAATTTACTGTCTACTTTAGTACTCCACTGTCAAAGTCTTTGCGTCGTTATTTGTAAATATTAAAATATCATAGAAATGCACGAGAGCTTCGTAACTATGATATATCACGTAATTTACAAAACACGTTTCGGAAGTTGGCCTTAATTTGACATTACGATGAAAAGTAGATAACGTTTCTTCGTCATAAGGCAACACACCTGGGTGAAAAAAAAAAAAAAAAAAATGTGTAATGGAGTTAAAGTTGACTGTGGTCGAAGAGTAAATTTTTAATGAATGTGTTGGACCGTTTTAATCACGCATCATTATCACTCCAGACGCTTTAAAATTAATTGAAGATAAAAAGTTACAAGTTTAAGCGTTCGAAGTTCAACATCCGTGTGCTTGAAACTAATTGCACAGTTCGAATACGTACATCCTCGAAATAAATGGAAAACATGACGCAATGCTTTCGGAGTGAATGTTATTTAATATCGACTTCATAGAAATGGCTCTAATTTCTTTTTATGACGTCAGCGTAATTGCTACACAAAAGAAAACTTTCACGTCTTTCCATTGAGAAAGGCATACTTAGACGTAAACGATAGTGAGGGAAAGTAATATGATTGTGAACTAGAATGCAAAAGAAGGTGTAAATTTAGTTTCAGGATCACCAAATTACTAACATTATAGTAGAGCGTGCTGGTTGATTTTCGATTTGTGATAGACTCTTCAACAGATGTAAGCTGTTAAAACTTTCCTAATATTCCTCACTAGTCTGAAATCAAATTGTACTACAGAGACACTAATGTTTCAAAGAAATTTAGATACGTCAGTAACACCTATAGCGTTGTCGATTCCACTGTTTCATTCAATTTGAAACTACGTTTTATGCTGGACGAGAAAGGTTCATGTTTTCGTCCAATGAAAACCTCTAAATCTGGCTATTTTCAATTTCAGGGAAATTATCGAAAATTTTCTTCTGTTACATGTACTATTCAGTTCGGAGACTTAGCGTTTTATGTATATAAATATTGACGGGAAAATGAAAACCTCGAAAAAAGGTGTTTTTAATAGTTTTTCCATCAACAAAATGTATGACGGTAAACGTGGATTTTATAAAATTAGACCTGCACTCTATGCGTCAATTAAGCGTCCGGGGAACACTTTTATAGGAACTTAATCTATTTCATTCGTTTTTTAGTATTATTTAGCCGTTGGTGGGATGGTCGTTTGTAAGGAAAAAACAAAATTTTAAGTTTCACATTTCTAAATTGAATAAGGACTTATGCGCTTAGATAAAACTGAATTGGATAAACAACATATTGAAGGAAATAAGGCGATAGTTCGTAATTCTCGTTATATTTATGCCTCAGCTATTTTTCCATAGCTTAAACTGATATATGGAAACACAACGTGAAAATGCACTAGTTACGGCCTAATTCATTTTATTTCTTTTAGGGTTTTTTGAGGATTGCGTTACATTTAGTGAATTTATTTTGTAATTATAGAAAGGAGGCCGAATAACATCGTATTGTTCTTTAGTTATGCGTATTTTACTGTAGTAATGCATGTAAAAGGTAAAGCAGTCAACAATCCGAAGATTGGTTTGAACACCACAGTGCTTTACTAGGCATGGTCCTGTTTGGAGGTGGTATGCCGTTGCCTTCCTCCGACCTTCGAACTGACTTACCCAGGGCCAGTTATAGGGGGACCTACAGTTTAACGTGGGTTCCGAACCCTCACCAGAATTCTGAATTAACATCTCTTAATTAAAAAACCAATTTCGCCTTTAAAAGGTGCATACTATTTCTATTTGAGGCAATTATGTACCAATAAATTTGTTCCAGAAACGGATTATAAGTGTTGTGTATCAGGTACGTCAGAAATGTTTCGGATCCTACGGCAAAATTTTAAAATAAAAACGGTACTTTGCTAGGTAATTTTAATTGCGCATGTTTTTAAATTTCTTGCGTAACTACCTTTTGATACTGATTAATAAAAGAGGACGTAGGATTCTAAACGAGATTCATTCGCTGTGTTTCCATAACAATACATCTTCAAATTTCAGAAATTACCATATCGAAATACTAATCAGAAGTGTTAAAATTAACGGTTATTCGGTACGAAATAGCCTATTCGTTTACTCTTATTGTTCGGAGTTAAATGATTAAAAATATGCCGATTAAATGTTATACTTTTATTCTCACATAACACGAACACCATTTTATTGTTGCTTAGTCCTCTAATTTTGTTTAAAAATGCGGTTGTGTGATGGAAAGTAAACGAATTATCCTCTCGGTGTTTTGATGGATAGGAAAAAAACCTGATGTGTCATAATAATGGTTAAATTTGAGTTGGCCATCGTTGAAAATTTTGCATGTTCCGCGCATTCATCGGACATAAATATTGTAGGCCTATGTTAATTTTATTGTTTCTAGATTCTTCGTGGTAAACAGATGCTACGTGTGCAAACAATTTATTGTGTTGTATGTTGCATTAGAAGCTGAAGATGCCAATATTTGTACTCTTAAAAAACTGCTGTGTTAATATTCAGTTCAAGAAATTTCCTTTGTCAAAGGTTATAAATTCTTTTTAGTTCTATGAGGTTTCCATATGTTGGTACGCTAATAACTGGCTAGCTACGTTCCGGGAAGCTGCAAATAATAAATACGCCTTTGGATTTACGTTGGCTTACAATCCAAAACACGTCGAAATCAGTATAATGCTGCTGATCACGAAATCAGAATGTACCGCATATAGTGTGTTTAAAAAGGACATGCAAATTTGGTTGTGATTAATTTTCGACTGACAAACGAAATTATTAGATTCTTTGCGTTTCTCGTATTTCCATTGGATGTAAGACATTACTCGTAATATGAAAAAGAGAGTAAAATCGTGGAACAGACGTAACATATTTGCTTCAAGGTCTGTTCGAAGGACACATAAAGCGTTCGCTTCGTGATATCTGGTAAGGCTGACATAATGATCAATGGACCCATATTATTGGCTTTCGCATTCCTAACAAAGCCTGCTCGTGGTACGGAACATCGCTCGAGCGTAAAATTTTCTTTATTGGATCATTATAGTGGTTTAATTAAAATGTGACTACACTACTGTGAAATACATAATCACACGAAAACAATTCCAACGTACACTTACATTATTATTATTATTTTCATTATTTTCGCCATTGGCCCCTGGATTATACAGTTCCATGTTTCTTTCAGCGATTGTTAGTAAGTGATTATTGTGTTGTATTACTGCAGTGTAGACTTCAACTGTTACCTTACTCTTTGCGTAGCATTCGGTTTTTTTATTTGTTTATTACTTCCACAATCAATTCTTCAGAAAGGAAAGATGCGATTTTTTCTCCAGATTCATGTTGCAGTTTGTTACTCACGATATCCTTCTACATTAATCGCAAAATAAATTTTGTTAATCTGCTGTTCTGTTTAGAACTTCAATCTCGAATATATCTGCAGTCATCGCCCTTCTAGACGTATAGTAAAACGTTACATTTCTTTTTAAATTCTTTATTTTTATGATTACATTTTCTCGAATCTTCACATCGATTTATTGACATCTTTCATTATTACATCTTTCTGTTCTCTAGAATATTCTTTTCGAAGCATTCCGAGAAATCAATTTTTGTTTTGTTTCGTAGCATTTGTGGGAATGACTCATTATCTCCAGCCGAAGATACTATTCCATATTACATTTGGTGCTGAAATCTTCAGTTATGCATAAAATACTCCACATAACGTGATAGTGTATTCGTAACACTATAACCAGGCCTTTCACAAGTGTGCTTGTGGAATGTGAAGCAAATTTTGAGCATGATTGATGTTTATAACTTTTTTGTCTATCGAAATTAGTTAAGGACACACTATTTACGTTGTTATTAATGGGCAACTCATAAAATGAATACTGTAGTAATAATGATGGTTTAGTAGTTTATCAGGTATAGAAGCCAATTCGACCAGTAAAATGGTAAATACAAACATTTTTACTGCCCACATAGTGTGGTAGCTACCAAGTTAAAATCTAAGCACCCCATATATGGGAAGAAAATTAATTTTCGTTGATTTAAATGGCCTTCACATGTAGTTTCCATATTGGAAGACTTTTTAAAACGAAATACAGTGTCTTTACCGAGCTTATCTACAATGCTCATAATATTATGTCTTTCCTTTATAGAAGCTTACTTGCTTCTAACCTTCACAGCCAATAAATGTAAAATATTTTGCTACTTGGTGTATTTATCTCAAACTGTACGTCCGCATTTCTAATGAAGCTAAATTTCAGCAGTAATTATCCAGTAGAACTACGAGCTTTAACGACATGGTGTATTTCATGCATATAACATTTTAGGTGAATTTTAAATCCTGTGCTCTGAAATAAGGCCCAGTTTTAACACACTGTTTGCGGAAGTAATCACCGGTGCTACATGAAAGATGCACCTTTACCATATAACAGGCACATGTATAACTATAAAAAGTAGATGTGACAAAATTACAGAAAAATAGCGAATCTCTTACCTGCTATTTATAGGGAGTGGCACACTTAATACACGCGAAACTACAGTCATAGCTGAAAATCGCTATTTATATCTCTCAAAGATTACAATAACAACAACTAGAATATTTCCCACGCCCTTTGCAACTGATTTCGATTTGTACTTTCATCTTTTATGACAGTAATGTCTGAAACGCATAATACAGATGCGCGAAAACACACACACACACACATTGAAATAGATATATTGCGTAATATTTGTCGGGAATACCCGGAAGCGAAACAAACAACAAAAATAAAGTCCTTTTTTTATTGTGCTGCCGCTTTTGCGGCGTATGATCTGTGTGCTTTAACAACAGTAATTTTGTTCCAATAATAAGTAACAATGTGTTGTTGTTATTAACTATAAGTTGTTTTTCTTAGCGAATGTGCCAAAAGCGTGGAACGCAGTATACTATTTGGAGATTTGATTTATTTTGACTTAACCGTTCACTAGATCATGACGAAGCTACAGGACCCCAACATTTACGTCATAAATACTCCGCAACTCACAATGAAGAACTTTTTCTACCTTTCCATTCTCTAATAGCGCGCGGGAAAACGGAACATCCAAATCTTTCCGCTTTCGATCTCATGTCTCTTATTTTATTATGATGATCATGTCTCCGTATGTAGGTGCGTGCTAACTAAATATTTTCGCATTCGGAAGAGAAAATTCCTGAAAGAAATTTTACAAATAAATTTATTTTTATTTATTATTTTTAAAATGGGACTTAACTGCGGGGTCATCAGTCCCTAAACTTATAAAAATCTTATGAACTAACTTATACTAAAGACAACACAAACATCCATGCCCGAAAGAGGATTAGAACTCCCGACTGGGAACGGCCTCGCGTATCGGAGCACAGTGCCTCAATGCGCTCGGCCATACCGCCGCGGCTGAAAATACATCTCGCCGTAACGAATAACGCCTTCCTTTTAATGGTTTCCACCCCAACTCGTGAATCATTTCCGTGATACTCTCTCCCGTATATCGCGATAATACAAAAAGAGCTGCCCTTCTCTGAATTTTCTCTAAATCGAACGTCAGTCCCACCTGGTGTAGATCCCACAATGCGCAGAAATACTACAAAATAGGATGCACAAGTGTGATGTAGGCAGTTTCTTTAGTAGAACTGTTGCATCTTTGAAGTGTTCTGCCAATGAATCGTACCCTTTGGTTCGCCTTCCCTACAATATTTTCTGTGTGTTCTTTCCAATTTGAGTTGTTCGAAATTGTTACTCCTAGGTATTGAATTTACTGTCTTTATATTTGACTGATTTATGGATTTATGGTGTAAATGAACTTTAGCGGATATTTAAAGCTCAAGACTTCACACTTTGTATTTATTCCGGGTCAATTGCCAATTATTGCACCGTGTAGATATCTTATCTAAATCAACTGCAATTGCTTTTGATCTTCTGTTGTCTTTACTAGCCAATAAACGACAGCATCATCCGCGAACAGTCTAAGAGAGCAACTCACATTGTCTCCTATATCTTTTATAATGTTAAGGAACAGTAGGAGCCCTACAACACTTCCTTGCGGAACGCCAGATATCACTTCTGTTTTCCTCGGTGACTTTCCGTCGATTACAAACTACTGTGTCCTTTCAGACAGAAAATCGCGAATCCAATCGCACTGCCGTGGCGATATTCCATATTTGATCTGAAGTCGCTTGTGAGGTACAGTGTCAAAAGCTTTCCCGAAGTCTAGAAATATGGAATCTATTTGAGATTGCTTGTCGGTAGCACTCATTACATCATGTGACTAAAGAGGTAGCTGTGTTTCACAACAACGATACTTTCTGAATCTTTGTTGCCTATGGTTCACTAGATCGTACTCTCCTCTTCAAGGGAAAATATTTATCTGGTGTTAATCAGTTTCAGTTCTTCGTCTTTGTGAGTCTTTTATCAGGACAGAACACGTTAGTTTCTTAGCTACATGATTTATGTTTTGCTTAATCGTTTATCACATCAAGACACTGACGAACTATTTTACATTTTTCTAGGTAGCGGTATCGTTAAGCAATGTCCTCGAACTCGTCGGAACATTGGTTCAAATAGCAGTAAGGCTATTCCGATTATGGTATTTTCGACATCCCTAAATTGCTTAAGGATGTTTCCTTTGAAAGTAGATGAAATTACTTTAATACTTGTTCCATAGACCTTATATATGACATTTTGTAATGATGTGGAACGTGTCAGTTTAGTAAATGGTGTCTATACATGACAATAAATATTTTAAGGATTTTATTATTTTCATTTTTTAAGTTTTATGACAAAATTCATCTGAAGTGTAGAAGGAGTTGCCATTCAGGAATTCCTTTAATTTTTTTTTAAATACCAGCTGGCTATCTGTCAGACTTTTGATGCTACTTGGTACCAGTTTGCGCTGCGGTGGAGTGACCGAGCGTTCTAAAGCGCCTTGCTGCGGAGCGCGCGGTTGCTCACCGTCGGAGGTTCGAGACCCCTCGGGCATGAGTGTGTGTGTGTTGTCCCCCGATTTGTTTAACTTAGTGTAAGTAGTCTGTAAGCCTAGGGACTGACGACCAAAGAAGTTAAGTCCCATAGATTTTAAAAAAAAAAAAAAAAAAAAAAAAAAAAAAAAAAAAATCAGTTTACCAGTTCGCTTTCCTGTTCTTGAGTCGTGTATCAGGGCTCCGTCGTCGAAAATACACTGCCGGAGGAAAGCATAAGGAATTGTGTATCTGGAAAGACGACAGCAGTAGTTATCCGATTACTGCAGGTGCCATCTGGGGGATAGTATATCTGCTGATAACGGTTTCAACTTCGTCTACACAAAGAAAGCGTAGGGCATATGTGTCTGAACGTCATTTGTGTGTTCTTTTTAATAAGGACTGTTTTCAGCCATAAGGGCCAGTGTCAAACGAATGTATGAAGCAAAAAGGTGCTACGTTACGGAGATGTACTTCTACATCTACATAGATGCTCTGCAAATCACATTTAAGTGCCTGGCAGAGGGTTCATTAACCACTATCATAATCTTTCTCTACCGTTCCATTCTCTAATACCGCGCGGGAAGAAAGAACACCTAAATCATTCCGTTTCTATCTGATTAATCTTATTTTATTGGGAAGGTCATGTCTCCCTATGTAGGTGGGTGCTAGCAAAATATTTTCACATTGAGAAGTAAAAGTAGGTGATTGAAACTTCGCAAATAGATCACGCCGCAAAGAATAAAGTCTTTCTTTTAATGATTTCCACCCCAATTCTTGCAACATTTCCGTGACGCTTTCCCCTCCGTAACGCGATAAAACAAAACGAGCTGCCCTTCTCTGAACTTTCTCAATGTCTTCCGTCAGTCCCACCTGGTTAGGATCCAACACTGGGCAACAGTATTCAAGCAGAGGACGCACAAGTGTGATGTAGGCAGTCTCTTTGGTGGAACTGTTGCATCTTTGAAGCTTTCTGCCAATGAAACGTAAACTTTGGTTCGCCTTCTCCACAATATTATTTGTGTGTTCTCTCCAGTCTAAGTTATTCATAATTGTAACTCCTAGGTATTTGGAAGAATTTACGACCTTAAGGTTTGACTGATTTATCGTGTAATTGAAGTTCAGCGGATTTCTTTTAGTGGTCATGTGTATTACTTCACACTTTCCTTTATTTAGTGTCAATTGCCAGTTTTCGCACCATGTAGAAATTTTTTCTAAATCGCTTTGCAGTTGTTTCTGATCCTCTGTTGACTTCACTAACCGATGAACGACAGCTTCATCCGCGAACAGTCTAAGGGAGCTATTCAGATTGTCTCCTAAATCGTTTATAAACACGAGGAAGAGTAGGGACCTATAAGGCTTCCCTGGGGAACGCCAGACATCACTACTGTATTACTCGATGACTTACCGTCAATTACAACGAACTGTGTTCTTTCTGATAGGAAATCGTGAATCCAATCGCACAATTGGGGAGATATTCCATAAGCACGCAATTTCATTAGAAGCTGCTTGTGAGGTAGAGTTTTTTTTTTTTTTTTTTTTTTTTTTTTTTTTAAACTTATGGGACTTAACTACGGGGTCATCAGTCCCTAAACTTACAAACTACTTATGAACTACTTACGAACTAGGACGGCACAAATATCCATGCCCGAGGGGGGATTCGAACCCCCGACCGTAGTGGCCGTGCAGACCGTGACTGAAACGCCTCAGTCTCCTCGGCCACCGCGGCCGGCGTGAGGTAGAGTGTCAAAAGCCTACCGGAAATCCAGAAATATGGAATCGATTTGAGATCCCTTGTCGATGGCACTTAACACTTCATGTGAATAAAGGGCAAGCTTCTTACAGTTAACTGAGTGAATTTGGAAGGGATTAATTTGGGGCCCTTTCGGAGTTGGTCGTGCTGCGTGCGTTTTTCTACTACGCTGGATGCAATGGTGACATGAACATTGTCACACATGTAGATGACATTTTGGACGTTCGAACAGCACAGACATTCACTAAGATCGTCCTGTCGTAAGGGCAGCAGCTAGCACAGCATAGATATGAAGGTCTGTGAGTCCAGAATTGTCGACACGAACTTTTTCCACACGGCTACAGGCATCTGGCACCTCAGAACAGACTGAGCTATTTATTTGTAAGTGTAATTCATGACGTAATGTTTTCACCTAATCCCTATGCAAAAAAACTTGAATGAATTGGAAAACAAGAGGGTGTACTAATTTATATATTCGAGAGGGTAAGAAAAAACTGATACCTTCGTTTTGCTACGAGTCACTCGCATAATACGCGTGTGGCAATAGAGACAGCGCTTTTGGTGTTTGTGTGTATCGCGTCGTACCTTGGCTTACGTTGATGTTGCATTTGGCTTCAGTTTGTGGCGACTTGTTTCCACGTTCTACACCAGTTTGTGACTTGTAAAGTTTGCTTGTGACTTAAGTTTGTTAAGGCGACAGTTTATAAGTCATAGATTTCGGCTTGGCTTTTACAGTTCGTAGAGAATGGACGAGTTCTAAATTTTATTTGTCATCCCGGTATGAAATGTAAGTTGGTAGGCCTGGTACTTCTTTCTTAATGACTAATATTTATATTTTTCTTGGACTTTTTCACCGTAATATTGGTTCTGTGCATCTATTGAAACTTAAGTCTTTCTGCAATGTTTGAACATAAAATTCTGTCACTCAGGGGCTGATATTTAATAATCTGATATTTTGAATAATTAAGTTCCGGTAGTTCAGACAGTTTGAAGCCAGTCAAAATATATTTTTGGATGCCTGATTTTTTTTCTATCAAATTGTCTCTTTAATTATTCTTTAGTAAGGTTTTATTCAAAGTCTCTCCTAACCGAAGCTGTTAAAATATTTTCCCTACACATATTAAATGATTTCTTACGAAATTCAAAGGTATTGTAACAGGTTCACATTTATATTAATGATGGACTATATCAGGGATCTAAATACTTGAATAACTGTACGAGACACTTTTTAAAGTTTCACTCATTCTATATTCTGAAATTAGCAGAGTTACAATGAAATCACTTCCACAAAAAGGACTTCGAACGTTCACTGTACATGACTATATTTTCTAAAATTTCATTACATGAAAGTCTCTGGATAGTATTACATTGTCCACTAACTTTAATTCTTCAAGATAAGGTTTTTTAATGTCAATTCTTTAAACTCGCAAAATTAGTTCAAGTTCAAATATCACTAATATGAATCAGTCTATTAACAGGAGGCAGAAATTTCTAATTCCTCTTTCCTAGCCTCTCCCGATCAAAAGTTCAAAGAGTTTGCTACGGAATAGCGTTATGATCTCGATACTAAAGTTTATTGTAAGAAATAAATAATGTATGTGATCCCTTTCTACCTTGAAAAGATCCCCGTCTAATACTTCGAAACTAATTACAGAAACGTAGCTAGTTACAGAGAGATCTGAACTCAGAGGGAACTAAGCACACACACACACACACACACACACACACACACACACACACACAGAGAGAGAATAACCCAACTGTGGGTACTATTTATAATGCAATCTAACAAATGATCTGAAATACGAAGTGTTTCGGCCCTCTTATTCCTTGGACATTACTATTCCGAACTACCTTGATATAATTCGAATTTACTAAAATTTGGAAAAAATGCGAAGTCTGCCTTTAAAAAAAAAAAAAAAAATAAGTAAATAAATAAAGAAAATTACAAAATGCTGAAAAATAGTGATTCTAATGATATGATCGCGATGTGGCGTTACAGCATTTGGCTCAGACTAGTTTTTACTCTTACGGGTGTACTGTGCACTGTATTCTTATTACTTGTTGTGCCGCAGATATAGAAGACGATGTGCCTCAGTGCATAAATCATTAATACCGCGTACATCGGCGTTCTTTTAATCTGCTGTTTCTGTGAGTCAGCTGTTGCCCAATGTAGCAGGGTGCAGTGACCGCGTTAAAGGTCTCTGCTTCGACAAAAGCAGCTGTCGATTGCGATTCAAATCACAGAGAATTAAATGTTAATTTTGCGAACTCTGTACAAATGCATTTAAGCGAATTCGAGTAAGTGGTAGTACAGTAGGAATCCTGTTCATTCTGCAAACTACGATAATTTTGTTTACATGTTCAGAAAGGTAATGTTCTATAAATAATTTTGAGAATTTGACATGAA
This sequence comes from Locusta migratoria, assembly GCA_026315105.1. Taxonomy (NCBI): domain Eukaryota; kingdom Metazoa; phylum Arthropoda; class Insecta; order Orthoptera; family Acrididae; genus Locusta; species Locusta migratoria. Next base: position 73,503,439 of record CM048754.1, on the reverse strand, counting down.
GTGGGGTGTTACATTTTGCATGAGCTCAAGTAAATTGGGTATTACACGAATGTATTGCTTAGCATGTGTATAATTAAAGAAATTGCAATTAAGGACCTTGTACTGGACATTTTTCCTTTATTGTATGTTCTCGGATTATTTTTTCTTGTTATACTCTGATAATTATATTAGCTGATAAGCTTTGGTTAGTTTACTTAGTTTAAGTAGTTTGTAAGCTACGGACTGATGACCACGCAGTTTGGTCCGATAGATTTACAAACATTTGAGCATTTGAACAAACGTGACAGCCTTTCCCCTACCATGTTCAATATATACTTAGACGACCTTCCTAGACAACGGAAACAGAAGTTAAACTTTGTGTCAGAATAATACTGAGAAACGCGTGCAGATATTCTCTGCTCTTTGCCGATGACCAAATACAAGTAATTATTCCTAATTCAGAAAATGACCTGGAATTCACAAATGTGTGAGACGTATCATCCGAAAAGTTCGTAAAGTAACGACACTCGAAGGAAAATTTCCAGTAATTTCCAAAATACGACTATAAATGGAACAGTTATCATATATTTAGGTGTTGGGCTGCAATGAATATAAAAATATGAAACGTAAGATAGATGGAACAATACACAGAACACGAGATGACAACTGAAGGCAGCATGAGAAGCTACCATTCTGCAAAGGAATAGATAGATCTTTTTTCACATGTGCAAGCGTTAAATTTTTCAAGAATGTTAAAGGAGGTATGTGTCTTAAGAGATCGAATATCAAACAATGTCGTTATGAGAACTAATTAATTACAGTATGAAAGGAAATAGTAGAGCATGGATATATAATCTGGACACAACATGATACATTATAAAGCAACAGGCAAGCGAACTCAGGGCTTCAGTGAGGAGGGAACCGGCTAATAAGCCAACGCCTTTTGCGAGGAGAAGTGAATAAGAAGATGAAGTAATTAGATGCCGGATTGTGGCAAAAAATGACATAATGGCGACGGAGTTTGAAGATGACAACGCTGGTTGTTCAAATCAGGGAACTGCTTTTTTACAATGCTTTTCAGACAGTTGCCCTAAGAAAATAACGGATAATTAATCAATGTACGCCGCCGAACGTCGTTAAAGGAAATGCCATAAAATAAATGCAAGGTCGTAATCATACAAATGAGCACTATTTACGTTAAAAAGAGAGCCAAATAAATCTCCAACGAAACAGAGAGGACGCTTTCGCTGGCGATTAAATACAATGACTCAGCAGAAAAACTTCTGGAATAGCAGCGTCGTGTTTGTAGTTTGTCGATGTCTATAAATCAAAGTCGTCTTATCCGTGGCCAGTAGCTCGTCACTCGAGTATAATTATCAATGTGAATTAAAAGCTGTATTATGTTCTCTGTAATAGACTACCCATGACGTACATCTTGCGGTAATAAGATGATTTCTCAGTTATTTGTCAAAGTTTTTATTCATTGATAACTTTAAGCACACTGAAAATGACTGGATAGAATATGTCTATAATGCACCGAACCCTTCCAGTACCATTCGTGCTGAAAAAATTTGTGTGAAGTTATGATAAAAGAAGTTCGATGTACAGTAGTGAAAACTAATACTATTTTTTAAAACTGAATTGGCTTTATTGATGTACTAACTGTTACACTATTCCAATGTAATCGCCTCCTTTTTGATATTCTTCTGCTGATTATCCATAAGTCATCGTATATCACCTTGCGCGTCTATTTCACTCTCGATTGCTCTGTTGCATGCTGACACGAACAGCGCGAAAGATCTCTTTAAAATATCAATAAGAACGATTGCTAAATGAATGGGTGATTGTATTTTGTATGTGTGCAGAACTCAGCCAGTAATACGAAACTGCGACTGTTGCCAACTGTGAAAACTTCTCATTAAAATTTAGCTAACGTAATATGGATAATGAATAATTGAATAAACTCCTAGCATATGATTAACCTGTACACTGTAAAAGAAAAAAAATTACTGTCCGTAATACAACTCGTAACAGTATACTAGTTACTGGATTTCAACTGGGCTATTTATTCTTTTCATTAACCGTTACAACTTAATATGAACTATTACAAAACTTAGAGTAGATGTAGTGTGAGATTTGATATATCGTGAAAAAGGAAAAATTTAGGAACGTGATGTTAACATAACTGACGTAGTATTGGAGTGGCAAAGCGCTATCTGTCATCGGCATTCTTTTTTCACCTTTGAGAAACCTGTTATATTACAAAGTTTATTTTATTTCATTTTTTTTTTTTTTTGTTAAGATTACCGATGTTTTTACATTAACAAAATAACTCCGTGTTTGTTGATCCTACTCTCTAAACTAAATAGTTGAAGTGCACTGTGAATCCACTAGCTACACAAATATTAATTTGTCTATGTTGGTTCGAAAAATGATCATTAAAAAAAAAAATAAAAAAAAAAAAAAAAAAAAAAAAAGATGCAAACGAAGCACAGGTTGCCCAGATCGCATTAAAATATTTTTGAGCGGTTTTGGCAGGTATAAATTGCTATCGGCACATCTTGTAAAAGGTTAACAGGACATGATTCTTGTATCAACTATTGGTCTTGAATTAAAACAGGAGGAAGCTAGAAACATCAGCATGTAAGTTTTCCGTTTAAATATATTTATTTATGAATTAGGCCAGTATGGACAGGATACAACTTAAGGGCGTTTCCTTCTCTTCCTTTGTTCCCAGTACTTCCTCATTTTCTCTCCAACTGCTCGTCTCTGCTCATCTGTCTACACTCTCTTTTGTCGAGTTTTGGCTTATCCTCTTCATAGACTGCGTTTTCTGTCAGTTGCCTTAAGCGATAAGTGTCACATATTATTTCTTCTGTTACACCTAGTTTCGTTTGAATCTTTCTGCACTGCTACTATCCATCGTACAGTTTTTATTAAAGTAATATATATGTTAAGTTTATGGGGTTTAACTGCGGGGTCATCAGTCCCTAAACTTACAAACTACTTATAAACTAAATTATACTAAAGACAACACAAACATCCATGCCCGAGGGAGGATTAGAACCCCCGACGGGGTACGGCCTCGCGCATCGGAGCATAGCGCCTCAATAATGCGCTCGACCACTCCGCCGCGGCTATATATATATATATATATATATATATATATATATATATATATATATATATATAAAGGCAAAATACATACAATAAAGCAGATAATTATTTACGTGATTTTAAATGTCGGTGCGACTTCATAAAACTTATTAAGTACCTCCGAGTGTTATCATCAAGTATATAATGGTCTGTTTTGTTGTATGTATTTTCACTGATTTTATGTTTGACTCACCATTTGTACTGACAACAACCAACATGTCGAGCACTTCTGTAACGACGTAAGTGCTGTATCAGAGATCAGAAGAAGGTACTTCGGTGTGTACCGAATCCGGTCGTCGACGTAAATAAACACATTTTTTGAACCTCGGCAAAATTTCAAAAGAAGATCGCCTGTCCCAAGTATGAGCAAATTAAGTGAAATCCAATAAAAACAAACACGGAGCGATAGTTGATCATGAACGCGTACACTCGTGGTGTTCGCGATTTGGGAATCTGTCCCACTTTTTGTTACCTGTGTTATTACTGTGTTACTGTAAATAGAAATGCAAGAATTTCTGATGAATTGACAGCCGTTCAAAGTTTGTCTTAAATCAGCGCCGTAGCCAAGGGAGGGATAATACGGATCAATCCCCCACCCTCAGAAATTATTATAATGGCATATTTATGCCATGTATGACATTAACTGCGAATGGGTAAAGTTGAAAATGCGTACCCAGCGAGGATTCGAACCTGGCTCTTCCGCTTGCTAGGCAGTTGCGCTTACCTTTTCACCGCGGGTGGCACAGCGATCACCGAACTGCATGGTCTAGTCTATCTAGTCTCCATTGAGATATAAATTCTCAACTTTTTTCAAGACAACTATTACTTAAACTCGCTGTTTTTTGCCAAACTAATTCCCGTAAGTATAAGGAGTAATATATATATTCTGCAATGCACCGTAAGGTGCGTGGCGGAGGGTACACTGTACCGCTACTAGGCATTTCCTTTCCTATTCCATTCCCAAATAGAACGAGGAAGAAGAATTCCTTTAAGTCTCCGTACGAGCCCTCATTTCTATTTTTAACTTGTCTTTGTGATCACTATGCGAAATGTAAGTAGGCGGCAGCAAGATATACATTCAGCTTCAAATTCCGGCCCTCTAAATTTCCTCAACAAAATAACGTCGTCTTTCCTCCAGCGAACCCCAATTGAGTTGTCGGAGCATTTCCGTGACACTCGCGCATTGGTCGAACCTTCCAGTAACAAACCTAGCTGCTCGCCTCTGAACTGCTTCCATGTCTTCCTTTAAACTGATCTGCTGCGGGTCCCAAACACTTGAGCAATACTCAAGACGTGGTTGTACATGCGTTAACAAATGAAGTACGTCTTCCCAAAATTTTCCCAATAAACCGAAGTCGGCTGCCCGCCTTACTAACAACTGTCCTTACAAGTTCGTTCAATTTCATATCGCTCTGCAGTGTTACGCCTAGATATTTGAACGGCGCGACTGTATCGAGAAGCTCACTACTAATGCTGTATTCGAACATTATGCGATTTTTTTTCTACTCATGCGCATCAGCTTACATTTTTCTACATTGACAGCTAGCTGCCGTTCTTCGCACCAACTAGATATTTTTTCTAAGTCATCCTGTATGCTATTACAGTCAATTAATGACGACTCCCTCCCATACACCACACATCAGCAGACAGCCGTAAATATATATATATATATATATATATATATAGAGAGAGAGAGAGAGAGAGAGAGAGAGAGAGAGAGAGAGAGAGAGACAGAGAGAATGGGGCTAAAATATATGTTAAAAATGAAACGGCAGGTAGAGGGGATCGAAAGAAGCAGATTTCGTGTAGAAATGTGTGATCGATATTGACATATTACAGCGCTAGGGCGTTCAGTAGTGTGAAATAAAGAAAACTAAAGGGTAATAAAAGTTTTTTTATTGATTGTTTTCAGGAAGTGCTCGAAAGAGCGACTAGCAACAGCGATAGGAGATTCATATTACGAACCTGGTGTAAGAGTCAGGGGAAAATAATGATAATCCTCATTTATAAAGTGCTGAATATGACGATTTGTATGATTGAAAAGTAGTTTCTATTACATGTTTTAATATTTATATTTGCCATCTCTCTGCAGATTCATGTACTACTTAAAGAAATTGAAACATTCTGTCGGATATGATTGTTTGCACCAAATACATTACAAATACAGAAGTCGAGGTTTATCATTATTTACCCCCGAGGTTTACAATTGACCGCGAGTCTGTTGCTGCTGGACTTGTAGTCGACTTCCGTAACGTATTTTCTAATGATCCACGCACCGTCGCTGTGGATTCTGCAACGCTGTAGGTTTGCTGCTCTTTCTAGCACCTCTTGTAAGCTATCAGTAAATAAATTTTTTGTCTTTAATTTCCGTACTTCACGGTAGCGCTGTAATATGTCACTGCCGATCACACATTCCTATCAGAAACTTGCGAATTTCGTTCCCGTCTACCTGGCGTTTCATTTTTTGACATATATTTCAGGACCACCCTGTATATATTTTAATGCTTTGCAACTTAGAATTTACGTCATAATTTACAGTTGCGTTGTATAATCTGAATCTTCCCCCTCCCCCCCCCCCCCCAACACATACAAACAATATTCTGACTACGGCCGTTTGTTAAATAATTCTTTGGCTATGTAGGGCCTACATTTCAAACATCGTGCCCGTTCGCAGCACGTATTGTTAGAATGGGTGAAATGTTCAAATGTTTGTAGAGATTTAAGGGACTTAACTGCGGGGTCATCAGTCCCTAAACTTACGAACCACTTATGAACTAGCTTATACTAAAGAAGACGAAAACATCCATGCCCGAGGAGGGATTGGAAACCCTGATCGTAGCGGCCGTGCAGACTGTGACTGGCGCGCCGCAGACCGCTCGGCCACTGCGGCCGGCCTAGAATGGGTGATGCAGCTTCCTGTTCCGTAGTGAAACAAGCACGCGAAACAACTTTAACAAAAGGGGCTTCAAGGATTCTGTTCTCGATCGCCTCGTACCAGTGTAACAGATTACAGTTTCAACACTGCAGTGTGTTGTTCGGAAGATGTTAAAGAGACTACCAAAACGAGAGTCAGTAAGTTAAGTAGTTAATTACACTGAGATACTGTAACAATACGTTGTTACGTCAGTCAAAGCTCACGCAGAAAAATCATACGTTATTTAAATTAGAAATATTTATCGCGCTTGTATATAATTACAATAATTTGTTAGCTAAGCACGGCAGCATATTACTTTTCCGTCGGTCCCGAAATAATGTGGTTGGCGGAATTTCGGGCTAATTATTTCCTTCTTTTTAAAACCTAAGTGACATCCTATGTTTTTAAATTAAATTACCGCCCGCGGGAGTGGCAGAGCGTTCTAAGGCGCCTTGCTGCGGAGTACGCAGCTACTCCCCGTCAAAGCATAAGTTGGTTTAAGTAGTTTATTTGGACAGCTCCATTTTCAATGCTGTTTAAGTCATATGCGCTGGTAAAGCTATTATCTATTATTACCGCTGGGTTGATGAGCATGTAATGCACAACATAAAACGTATCGTTTTTATTGTACTTGACTTCCATGAGATTTCGGAAGTAAAAAAAAAAAAAAAAAAAAAAAAAAAAAAAAAAAAAAAAAAAAAAAAAAAAAAAAAGAGAGAGAGAGAGAGAAGAAGAAGAGAAAAAAAAAAGGCAGAGCAGTCAACAATCCCAAGACTGGTTTGAACACCACAGTGCTTTACTAGGCATGGGACCTTCGAACTGACTTACCCAGCCAGTTATATGGGGGCCTACAGTTTAACGTAGGTTCCGAACCATGGTGCTACTCGACATTTTTCACATCAACAACACTGCCCGAGGTGAAAGAAGTGGAAAGTCACAGAAAAGTCCTAGGATCTGACGGGGATCGAACCCGCGACCTTTGGATTGATATTCTGACACACTACCACTGTGCTACGTAGCCGCACTATATATTATGTAATGTTTATATCAGATTTAATGTTCTAATGAACTTTACAAAACAAAATAAAAAGAAACAAAAACACTATGTAAAACGCAAAGCACTTGTAAACAATACTTTATGTGCATATTTCTAGCAAGAAACGTATTAACTGAAAAGAATGTTCAAAGTTTGGAAACCTTTGTAAACCTTTGGTCATTAGTCCCTAGACTTACAACTACTGAAACTAATTTACACTAGGGACAACACACACTCACCCATGGTCGAGGGAAGACTCGAATCTCCGACGGGAACGGCCGCCCAAACCGTAGCATGACGCCTTAGACTTCGCGGCTATTGTGTGCAGCTGGAAAAAAAAAGAAAAAAAAAAAAAAACCTTATAATGTAGTATTCGTTTCTGTGTTCGTTCTCATCATTCGACTTTTTTTCTACATGACGTTGTCAGTCATCGTATGTTCACGATCAAACACATTTTTAAGGCTTTCTCTTGCAGCCAGCTTCATACTAGCCAACTGCTTCTATGTCGTTTTCCTCAGTCCCCGTGATAATTGTTAACATTGCCGCTATGTTATATACTATGTACTGACCAGTTAACTGCGTTCCTGAATAAACCGCGTGTACAAAGAAAGCGTCTCTTCAATAATTCGGTACTTGCCTCTTTATATCACTTTCCTGTCAATGTCTGTCCAAATTATACCTATCAGTTTTATCACGATTTTTAATGTCATAAATGGTAGTACGACCAAAACTCCATAACATAAAGCATATTCGTTAATTTTGTATTTATTTAGGATTTTTTTAATGTTGAGCAGCAATCGGTCGCAAATATTTATTGTTATCTCTGATATAGATTTCGGTCGCTATGCGACCTTTCTCAATGCTTTGAACGCTGCTTTTAATCATATACAACTTTCCGATATTCATGGTGAAGATTACGTTGACACTAGGAAAAGTTTTATTTTATTTAAAGCACTTTTTGAAAGCAGTGAGAATGGTCGTACAGCAAGCGAAATCCAGATCTGCAATAAATATTTGCTGCCGACTGCTGCTCATAATTCACATATCCCGCGGTGGAATGGCCAAGCGCATTGAGGCGCTATGCTACGATGCGCGAGGCCGTTCCCCGTCGGGGGTTCGAATCCCCCCCTCGGGCATGGATGTTGGTACCGTCTTTAGGGTAAGGTAGTTCATAGGTAGTTTGTGAGTTTCGGACTGATGACCTCGCAGTTAAGTTCCTTAAACTTAACAAACATTTGAACATTTGAATTCACATATACCATCACAATCGCTGAGCACGGGGATCCATATGGAGGCAAAGTTGGTGAAACTTCTGATTTTTCAACCAAATTTATTTTGTCGTGCTTGAGACATATTGTAGGGACGATACGAAACACTCGCTAACACTATCACAGTCTAGTTGAAAGGGGTACTAATTCGATTGTACAGTATTCGCAGTAATCAACGGTTGGTGGTTAACTAAGTATTGTTTGCGAAATTGTTTGCATTTAATGCCCCACCCGTGCACGATACCTTATATTAATTCGTTGTTCCGCACTACTGGACTTGTCGGACTGACAGAATGTCGGATTACAGATTATGTAGAAGATTTCATTTATTGAGAGTTTCCTCATTAGAAAGGTTTATCTTCAACGTAATAATTAACCGGGAAATGAGTACACCGAGCACATAAGGCCTTAGACTAAATGTTCAAGTTATATCTCCATTTTATGTCCCAAACATAAATATATTAAAAATCAATAGCCGTAACAGTAATGATTTTGCCGCGGCAAAGCTGTCAAGCGCAATTAGGCGCTATGCTGCGATGCGCGAGGCCGTTCCCCGTCGGTGGTTCGAATCCCCCCCTCGGGCATGGATGTTTGTGTTATCTTTAGTAGAAGTTAGTTCATAAGTAGTTTGTAAGTTTAGGGACTGATTACCCCGCTGTTAAGTCCCTTAAGCTTTATAAACATTTGAACATTTTGACTAATGATTTTATTAACTGGCAATCAGTTTCAGCCAATCATTAGTGTCATCTTCAAGCCATCAAGACATCCAAGAAAAAATACAGTATATATGTCTGAATTAAAGCGGATTTACAGATTCTATATGAACACCTGTGTACCATTCGCATACGAGACAACATTTTCGTACTGGGAGTCGTGATGGCCTGAAGATGGCAATGATGAGGAGCTACATCAATTTGTCCAGGTGTCTGAAATCTTGTGTGTCCTTTGCTTGTGCACCATTGGGCAGGTTATTTATTTATTTATATAATTTTTTTACCGTATTTGACGCCGCGGTGCCGGCCGCGGTGGCCGAGGGGACTGAGGCGCTCCAGTCACGATCTTCACGGCCACTACGGTCGGGGGTTCGAATCCCCCCTCGGGCATGGATATTTGTGCCGTCCTTAGTCTTAGCTAGTTCATAAGTAGTTTGTAAGCTTAGGGACTGATGACCCCGTAGTTAAGTCCCGTAAGTTCTACAAACATTTAAACATTTGAACATTTTGACGCCGCGGCGGAGCGCATTGAGGCGCTATGCTACGATGTGCGAGGCCGTTCCCCGTCGGGGGTTCGAATCCCCCCTCGGGCATGGATGTTTGTACCGTCTTCAGTATAAGCTAGTTCATAAGTAGTGTGTAAGTTTAGGAACTGATGATCCCGTAGTTAACTCCCATAAGCTCTACAAACATTCGAACATTTTTTGAACCATATCTGTTTACTACTAATTTAAACATTTTACAATTGAAGTTTTGCACTCTTAGACATTATACAACAATTCATATTTTTTCAATGTGTTCTAACCTATTGCTCTTCTGTTTCCTCTAAGTAATGGTGCCCAAGATACCCGAAATGTGGAAAGTCCTGCAGTATTCTTTACAATCTTTGCTGAAGCTGGGCCGAGAATAACAAATGTTCAAATGTTTATTAAACTTAAGGGACTTAACTGCGGGGCCATCAGTCACTAAACTTACAAACTACTTAGAAACTATCTAATACTAAAGACGACACAAACATCCACGCCCGAGGGGGGATTCGAATCCAGTACCGTAGCGGCCGTGCAGACTGTGACTGGCACGCCGCAGACCGCTCGGCCACTGCGGCAGGCTTTAACTCATCCTTCACCTGTCAACGATGTGAGGAGTCGCCAGAAACGACACGTGGTTCGGATTCCACGTTAAGCTGTAGGTCCTCTTTCCTTTTCCCGGTTGTATAACCGGGTAGGCTAGGGAGACGCAGGTTGTCGAAGTGGGGTCCAGTTGAAAGACTTGCGCCAGGCCAATGAGCCTCACGAAATTATTATTATTATTATTATGGCATCATTTGCCTGGAAAGGGTTAATGTTCCCGCAAGGGCAAGCGCGGTTGAGCACTTGATTACTGCGCCGTATACGAATGCTTACCAATTGAGCTATCCGAGCACGCCCGGGTAATAATTTTTTTTCCCTCCTCACCCCGTCATCTTACGGCACGCGAGCTGGTGGTATAGTCCGTTGTAAACACGAGCTCTGACGCTGACGAGAGCAATCTCGGCAAGTGGTCCTCGCGGCTCGTATTGCGAACTGTAAATCAAGCCTCGGCGAGTCTTCCAGCGCCGCCGTAGCCACTGTGCAGATAATGGCGGCGATTACAGACGCGGCCAGATCCACTTGAGCGCTAAACGGGCAGCCACTTGGCGGCCATTACGGACGCCCCGGCTGGGAGAGACGCGAGCGGGTATACAGCCGCCAGCCCCACTCGTAAATCTTGCTCGCCGCGAAATAGCGGCGGTGGGCCACGCCATGTAAACTCGCCGCGTGCGAGAGGCCCCCAACCTTCCCCTCACCGTGGTTTCGTTGTTGCGGTTTTCAGTCCAAACACTGCTTTGATGCAGCTCCCCAACCTCCTCATAAGGAAGGCAATCTAACGTCCTTGCGAACATTCTGACAGTATTCTCGATGTCTCCCTCTCTATCAGTGGCGGCGCGTCCTATGTTCACTGCTTCAGTGAATTGCTTCAGACGGATAAAAGCTCTTCATGAAAAAAGTAAATAAATAAATTAAAAAAATATAAACTATCATTCTTCGTTTCGTTCTTCTATCAAATCAGTTTTATGCACATTCAAAGTATTTTTATCTCGTGAGAAACGTTGTACGTCGCGAAGGCAGCACATATACAAGGTCTTTTTCTTTCTCTCTCTCTCTCACTTTTTTTTTTTTTTTTTTTTTTTTTTTTTGTATGTTTCATCTGTATTAGTAACCCCACAAATTCATTTCTGGGTCCTAAACTATTACGATATGGTCTCGCACATTCTCAGTTCTGGATCCTAAACTATTGGAGCGTGTTTCATCCACATCCCTTTTTAATGTGTTTTAGTAGTCCCACAAATTTATTTCTGGGTCCTAAACTATTATGGTGTGGTGTCCCACATTCTCAGTTCTGGGTCTCAAACTATTGGAGCGTGTTTCATCCACATTTATAATCTGTTTTAGTAGTCCCACAAATTCATTTCTGGGTCCTAAACTATAACGGTATGGTGTCCCACATTCTATTGGAGCGTGTTTCATTCCACATATTTCCTTTTTAATCTGTTTTAGTAGTCGCACAAATTCATTTCTGGGTCCTAAACTATTACGGTGTGTTGTTCCACATTCTCAGTTCTGGGTCCTAAACTGTTGGAGCGTGTTTCATCCACATTTTTCCTTTTTAATCTGTTTTAGTAGCCCCACAAATTCATTTCTGGCTCCTAAACTATAACGGTGTGGTGTCCCACATTCTCAGTTCTGGGTCCTAAAGTATTGGAGCGTGTTTCATTCCACATATTTAAATTTTAATCTATTTTAGTAGTCGCACAAATTCATTCCTGGGCCCTAAACTATAATGGTGTGGTGCCCTACATTCTCAGTTCTGGGTCCCAAACTATTGGAGCGTGTTTCATCCACAGTTTTCGTTTTTAATTTGTTTTAGTAGTCCCACAAATTCATTTCTGGGTCTTAAACTATAACGGTGTGTTGTCCCACATTCTCAGTTCTGGGTCCTAAACTGTTGGAAGCGTGTTTCATCCACAGTTTTCGTTTTTAATCTGTTTTAGTAGTACCACAAATTCATTTCTGGATCCTAAACTATTACGGTGTGGTGTCCCACATTCTCAGTTCTGGGTCCTAAACTATTGGAAGCGTGTTTTATCCACATTTATCGTTTTTAATCTGTTTTAGTAGTCCCACAAATTCATTTCCGGGGCCTAAACTATTATGATGTGGTCTCACACATTCTCAGCTCTGGGTCCTAAACTACTGGAGCGTGTTAAATCGACATTCTTCCTTTTTAATATGTTTTATTAGTCCCACAAATTCATTTCCGGGGCCTAAACTATTACGGTGTGGTGTCGCACATTCCCAGTTCTGGGTCCTAAACTACTGGAGCGTGTTAAATCGACATTTTTCCTTTTTAATAATTTTTTTTTAGTCCCACAAATTCATTTCCGGGGCCTAAACTATTACGGTGTGGTGTCGCACATTCCCAGTTCTGGGTCCTAAACTACTGGAGCGTGTTAAATCCACATTCTTCCTTTTTAATATGTTTTATTAGTCCCACAAATTCATTTCCGGGGCCTAAACTATTACGGTGTGGTGTCCCACATTCTCAGTTCTGGGTCCTAAACTATTGGAAGCGTGTCTCATCCACTGCGGTGCCGGTGAGTGTAGATTGGGAACCGGAGAGAAGCGATACAGCAGTAGGCAGGGTATTCCTGGACAGGATTGGGCCGGGTGGACCGGGGGGGGGGGGAGGGAGTTTGGGTCATCAATTTCTGACGGTCCTCGCGGCGGAAGCCGGCGGCAGCTGACGTGTCTGCTCTCGGCGCCTCGCGTTTGAGGGCACCATTACCGCAATTACAGGGGCCCGCTCTAATAACCACGTTCTGCCACCGCTGTCTAAAAACCCAAAGACGCCTCCCGAGCGCCAGCAGAGATCGCCACCGAGTAATGAAGATGCTACACCGCGCCAGCCGTCGCTAATGAAATATATGCGCCACGAATATTCCGGTACGAGACATGCGTGGGAGCCGCGTCCTCTTCCATTGCATCTGTCTCACACTCTAACAAGGAGACCGCATCGTATCACATTTGGGTAATTTATTACTTTTATATTACCATATTATTTATGGATCACACAATCTCTGACAGCAAAGTTCGGTGAATGAAGTCAGAACGGTCTCTCGGGCAACACTGGCGAATCTCAACGCTGTCCCCATCTATGCCACCTAGATACAAGACCTGTGCGCATCACATCGCTACGTAAGACAAGTAGTTTGCTTTTGTTATGACCACTCTTGGCAGTCAGCGCACAGGCCTCATACAGGGTGTCCAGAAAAGGACTCCCTGATTTCAAAATTAAATATCTCGAAAACAAAGATCGATAGAGGAATGCAGTAAACGGCGTGTTTATTGTGAAAGCTGTAAGACGTTTATACAGCAGTTTGAAATAATAGTTACAAAAGCTGCTAACATATGGCGCTGTACGCTGTACAGCTCATATCAGCATACATAATTGAAACAATCGTATGAAAACACTCTTTGCAAACAATCATATCACAATGTTTTCAAAATGTTCACCATTGGCACTACAGAGGTGGCGCAAATGATAAATGAAATCCGCCATCACATTTCGTAGTGTCTCAACCGAAATGGATTCACATGCCACAGAGATCGCCGATTCAAGCTCGTCCAGCGTGGCGGGATGCTTCGTGTAGACCATGTCTTTCACTGTGCCCCACAAACAAAAGTCACAGGGAGTCAAATCCGGCGAATATGGAGGCCAGTCCATGCCTGCACCAGCAAATTTGGGATATTCCAAAGCAATGACTCGATTCCCGAAGTATTCCTCAAGAAAGCGAAACACTTGTTCGGTCCGATGTGGTCGGGCTCCATCTTGCATAAACCAGTCAGTACCTGGTCGATCCTCTAACGCTTGCTTTGTGGCGACAAATTCTTCCAAAATTGCAACGTAACGTGCACCAGTGACCGTATCTCGAATGAAAAAATGGGCCAATAATGCCTCTGCTGCATACTGCAGCCCACACAGTATCTTTAGGAGAATACAGAGGTTTCGCTTCACACCAATATGGCTTTTCGGAACCCCAAAATCGCCAGTTCTGTTTATTCGCGTATCCATTCAGGTGGAAGTGTGCTTCATCTGTAAACCAGATGCAGCCAACATCAAATTCTTCACTATCAATGATGGTGAGCATCTGATTAGCAAAGGCAACCCTTTGTTGCTCAGCTCGTACAGCTATGGCCTGGTGCGTTTGAATTTTGAATGGAAACATGTGTAGGCTCATTCTCAGTATTTTCTGCATGCTGGAACGCTTCAAACCAGTCTCAGACGCAATTCTACGGACGGGTGACATTGGATTTGGCTGAATAATTCCAGAAACTGTGGCGATATTTTCTGGCGTAACCGCGGTTTGCTTGCGGCCAACATGCCCCACTAGATCATCAGTTACGCTGCCTGTTCGTTGAAATTTTGCGAAGAGCGTACGAATGGTATTCGGATCGGGTCCTTTTTGAACATTAAATCGTGCTTGAAAACTTCGCCTTGTTGCCATAGGACTCTCTTCTAACCTGTGGTACTCTAGCACCAGAAAAACGCGTTGTTCAATAGAATACATGGTTTTTGTGGTGTCGCACAAGTACAAAGTGCGCGCCACCTACTTTCGCCGCGCGCCGCCATGCACGCACGGCGCGGCGTTCTCACGACGACAGCCACGAGCGCCCTCTGCTGCAACCCCGCTTGTGGCCACCACGGAAAGACACCGGTCACTTGGGACTGAGATAGCAACCAGTTAGGACCTTCGTAATCAGATAGGCACCAGTGAAGACTTTGCCATTGTACAGGCACTAGGCAGGTCTCTAACAACTATGTATCAACATTCTGCAGTACTATGTAAAAGTTAAGTATTGTTACATTCTGTGCAATATATATCTTTCTAATTTACTCTAGTGTTTATAGTTTCTGGCTGCTCCCCTCCGTACCTGCACCAGCGGGCTATCCTTGTTCCTGTGTCGGTCTTATTCCACTCGGCCACCGACACCTACGACGAGGCTGGGACACAAAAGCGGCGACGAAGTTGGGACACAAAAGCGGCGACGAAGTTGGGACACAAAAGTTTTAATCTCTTCCTTCGGTAAGCTAACCCCCTTTCACGTTTCTATAGTGGAACTGATCGCTCTGGGCTTCGGATCACTATTTATACTAGGCATTACGTATGACGATTACAGCGCCATCTGTTAGCAGCTTTTGTAACTGTTATTTCAAACTGCTGTACAAACTTCTTACAGCTTTCGCTATAAACATACCGTTTACTGCATTCCTCTCTCGATCTTTGTTTTCGAGATATTTAATTTTAAAATCAGGGAGTCCTTTTCTGGACACCCTGTATCTAGATGGCGTTGGCGAAACCCAGCTTGCCCTTTTCCCTCATGGCACCGTGCGAACTATGGATGAAGCAAAACGGGCAGACTAAATATTTCTCGATTTTCGAAAGGTGCTGGACGCGGTACCGCACTACAGACTGTTAAGAAAGGTACAAACATATGGAATAGGTACCCAAATGTGGAGTACAGAATGATCTATTGACCCAAGGTCAACACGGATTTACAAAATATCGTTCATGCGAAGCATGACTAGCTCTTTACTCACACGAAGTGATGAGTGCTATCGACAAGGGTTCGCAAATCGATTCCATATTTCTTGATTTCCAGAAGGGTTTGACACCGTACTTCACAAACGACTTAATCAAATCGCTTGGTTATGGTATATCGCCCCAAATTTGCGACTGGATAGGGGATTTCCTGTCAGAGAGGAGACAGTTTGTAGTAATCGATGGTAAGGCATCGACTAAAACAGAGGTGATATCGGGCGTTCCACAGGATAGTGTTATTGGTCCTCTGCTGTTCCTTATTTACATAAACGATTTAGGGGAAAATCTAAGTAGCTCTCTTAGGTTGTTTGCAGATGACGCCGTCATTTACCGTCTAGTAAAATCATCTGAAGATCAACTGCAGAACTATCTGAATAAGATATCATTATGGTGTAAAAATTGGCAATTGACTCTAAATGATGAGAAGTGTGAAATCCTTCACATGAGTACGAAAAGAAATCTGTTAAACTTTGTTTACAAGGTAAATCAATCAAACGTGAAGGCCGTAAATTTCCCAAAATATCTAGGAATTACTATTACTTCAGACTTAAATTGGAAGGAACAAGTAGATAATGTCGTGAGAAAGGCGAACCAGAGACTGCGTTTCATTGGCAGAATCCTTAAAAGATGCAACAGAACTACAAAAGGAACTGCATACACTATGCTTGTCCGTCCTGTTTTGGACTATTGCGGCCCAGTGTGGGATCCTTATCAGGTGGGTTTGACGGAGGACATCGAAAGAGTCCAAAGAAGGGCAGCTCGTTTTGTACTGTCACGATACAGGGGAGACAGCGTTACGGAAATGATACAGGATCTGGGATGGGAATCATTAGAACAACGGCGCTTATCGCTGCGGCGTGGTCTACTTACATAGGTAGAAATGGTCATCAGAATAAAATACGACAAATCAGAGCTAAAACGGAGAGATTCGGGTGTTATTTCTTCCCGCGCGCTATTCGAGACTGGAATGGGAGATAAATAGTACAAAGGTGGTTCGACGAACCCTCTGCCAGGCACTTAAAGGTGATTTGCAGAGTATCTCATGTAGGCGTAGATGTAGACGTAGATACTTCAGCAACAGAACCCAGTACGTTGTTCTCGTTGACGAGTGTTCTTCAGAGACTATGGTATCGTCCGGGGTGTCCCAGGAAAGTGTGATAGGACAGCTATTATTTTCTGTCTATACAAATGATCTGATGGACAGAATGAGTTGCAGTCTGCGGCTGTTTGCTGATGATGCTGTGGTGTACAAGAGGGTGTCGTCATTGAATGACTGTTGTAGGTTGCAGGATCACTTGGACCATATTTCTAGGTGGTGTGAGGAATAGCAACTAGCGCTAAATGTAGACAAATATAAGGTGAAGCAGATGAGTAGGCGAAACAATCCGGTAATGTTCGATTACAGCATTAGTAGTGTGCTGCTTGACAAAGTCGCTTCACTTAACCTATTAGCGACCATTCTTCCGTTCTTGGGACGCAAATATTTTATTTTATTTTACATGATCAATGTATCTTTTTCCTTTGATTGTGGTACCTGAAGGATGAATTAACGTCTGTAATGCCTAGGAATACGAAAGAAATAGTTTTTCTTTAATTAGTTAGATTTAGGAAAGGACTTAATTTGCCTGTTTTCTATACTCCCTCTTAGATTCACTGTTTCCCTGCTGGTTGCTGCTGTACAACAATGAATTGTTGGAAGTTCCTGGCAGATTAAAATTAAGTACCGGAACCGGGAGTCGAACCTTGGACCTTTGCCTTTCGTGGGCAAGCGCTCTACCGACTGAGCTATCCCGACACGACTCACGATGCCGCCTCACAACATTACTTCCGCCAGTACCTCGCCTCCTACTTTCCAAACTTCACTGAATTGTTATTTAGTTGTTTCGGTGTGTTTATGAGTATAAGGGTATCCATGTAACATTCAATATTTCTCACATATCCTGAAGTAAATGCAATATCAATTTTTTATGTGTCCTAATAATGGGATAATTATTACGTTATCAGTATTTTGCTGAAGTGCAAAAAAGTCTTATATATACAAATTACTGTGTGTATTCTTGATATGTGTTTTGTTTATTTTCTATGAGCTTTTCCCTCATCCACATTTTACTATTCCA
This sequence comes from Locusta migratoria, assembly GCA_026315105.1. Taxonomy (NCBI): domain Eukaryota; kingdom Metazoa; phylum Arthropoda; class Insecta; order Orthoptera; family Acrididae; genus Locusta; species Locusta migratoria. Next base: position 73,485,577 of record CM048754.1, on the reverse strand, counting down.
AGAGGATGAAAACACACCTCATGGACTTACATTTGAAGAAATTCTAACGGAACTGCATAAAGAGGAAGTGAGCAAATATGAAGTTAATTACTTAAAACTAGTGTTTATTCCTATCAATGCAGATAAAATGTCTCAAAAATTTGACGAGCTGTAATTTTTGTTCCAGTAAATTTATACAAACAACTTTTTCTTTCATTTGTCACCCAAGGTAAAATATTAATGTAAAAGAATGCTGAAAGTAACTGGTTGGTTCGATCAATGAGCGGGTGTAACTGAAATGCGCCGGGAACTGAAATGGATGTCGATCGAGAAAACGCAATGTTCTTTTCGAGAAACATTGTTGAAGAAATTTGTTGTTGTTGTTGTTGTGGTCTTCAGTCCGGAGACTGGTTTGATGCAGCTCTCCACAATACCCTATCCTGAGCAAGCCTCTTCATCTCCACATAAGAACGACAACCTACATCTGTCTGAATCTGCTTACTGTATCCATCTCTTGGTCTTCCCCTGCGATTTTTTCCCCACACACTTCCCTCCAACGCTAAATTAACAATTCCTTGATGTCTAAGAATGTGTCCTACCAATCTATCCCTTCTTTTAGTCAAGGTATGCCAGAAATTCCTTTTCTCCCCAATTCTGTTCAGTACCTCCTCATTAGTTACGCGATCCACCCACCTAATCTTCAGCATTCTTCTGTAGCACCATATTTCAAAAGCCTCAATCCTCTTCCCGTCCGCACTGTTTATCGTCCATGTCTCACTCCCATACAAGGCAACACTCCATACAAATGCCCTCAGAAAGGACTTCCTTAGGCCTAAATCAATATTCGATGTTAACAAACTTCTCTTTTTCAAAAACGCTTTTCTACCCATTGCCATTCTGCATTTTATATCCTCTGTACTGCGCCCATCATTTGTTATTTTACTGCCCAAGTAACAAAACTCATCTACCTCCTTTATTGCTTCATTTCCCAATCTAATTCCTTCAGCATCACCAGATTTTCTTACACTGCACTCCATTACCCTAGTTTTGCTCTTGTTAATGTTCATCTTATATGCACCTTTCAGCACACTGTCCATTCCATTGAATTGCTCTTCCAGATCCTTTGCTGTATCTGACAGAATTACTATGTCATCGGCAAAACGCAATGTTTTTAATTCTTCCCCCTGAACTTTTATTCCTTCACCAAATTTCTCCTTGCTTTCCTTTATAGCTTGTTCAATGTACAAATTGAATAACATTGGAGAAAGGCTACAACCCTGTCTCACTCCCTTCCCAACCACTGCATCCCTTTCATGCCCTTCAACTCTGACAACCGCTGTCTGGTTTTTGTACAAGTTGTAAATAACCTTACGCTCCCTATAATTTACTCCTGCTTTTTTCAGAACTTTAAAGAGTTTATTCCAATCAACATTGTCAAAAGCCTTCTCCAAATCTACAAAAGCTAGAAATGTAGATTTGCCTTTTCTTAATCTATCTTCTAGGATAAGCCGTAAAGTGAGTATTGCCTCCCGTGTTCCTACATTTCTCCTGAACCCAAACTGATCTTCCCCGAGGTCGGCTTCTACCAGCTTTTCCATCCTTCTGTATATAATTCGCGTTAATATTTTGCAGCCATGACTTATTAAACTGATGGTTCTGTAGTTTTCACACCTGTCTGCACCTGCTTTCTTAGGGATGGGGATTATAACATTTTTCTTAAAGTCTGAGGGTACTTCACCTGTCTCATACATCTTACACACCAGGTGAAACAATTTTGTCATGGCTGGTTCTCCCAGAGACTTCAGTAGCTCTGAGGGAATATCATCTATTCCAGGGGCCTTGTTTCGACTTAGGTCTTTCAGGGCTCTGTCAAATTCTTCTCTCAGTACAGTATCTCCTATTTCATCTTCATCTACATCCTCTTCCCTTCCTACAATATTGTCTCGAAGTTCATTTCCTTTGTAGAGCCCCTCTATATATTCTTTCCACCTTTCAGCTTTCCCTTCTTTGCTGAGAACTGGTTTTCCATCAGTGTCCTTGATATTCATAGAGCTGTTTTTCTTATCTCCAAATGTTTCTTTTATTTTCCTGTAGGCTGTATCTATTTTTCCCCTATTTATACATTCTTCTACATCCTTGCATTTGCCTTCTAGCCACTCCTGCTTAGCCATTTTGCACTTCCTGACAATCTCATTTCTTAGTCGTCTGTACTCCATTTTGCCTGTTTCATTTACTGCATTTTTATATTTTCTCCTTTCATCGATTAAATTTAGTATCTCCTGTGATATCCAAGGATTTTTTGTAGGTCTTTCCTTCCTACCTATTTTGTCCTCTGCTACCTTCACTATTTCATCTCTCAATTTTACCCATTCCTCCTCTACTGTTTTATTTCCCCCCGTTTCTGTCAATTGTTGCCTAAAGCTCCCTCTGAAATTTTTAAGAACCTCAGGTTCCTTCAATTTATCCAGGTCCCATCTCCTTATTTTCCTACCTTTTTGTAGTTTCTTTAGTTTCAGCCTACAGTTCATAACCAACAAGTTATGGTCAGAGTCTATATCTGCCCCTGGGTATGTCTTACACTGTAGAACCTGATTCCGAAATCTATGTCTTACCATTATAAAATCTATCTGATATCTTCCGGTGTCTCCTGGTCTCTTCCATGTATACAACCTTCTTTTGTGATTCTTGAACCAAGTGTTTGTTATAACTAAATTATGTTCTGTGCAAAATTCTACCAGGCGGCTTCCTCTTTCATTCCTTTTGCCCAGACCATATTCACCTACTATCTTCCCTTCACTTCCTTGTCCTACTACCGAATTCCAGTCTCCCATAACAATTAAATTTTCCTCTCCTTTAATTGTCTGAATAATTTCCTTTAGCTCCTCATATATTTCTTCGATTCCCTCATCATCGGCAGAGCTAGTTGGCATATAAACCTGTACTACTGTTGTCGGTGTTGGCTTCGTATCTATCTTGACAATGATAATGCGATCACTGTGCTGGTCATAGTAGTTTACCCGCATTCCTATTTTCTTATTCATTATCAATCCTACTCCTGTGATACCCCCAACTGATTTTGTATTTATAATACTGTACTCACCTGACCAGAAATCCTGTTCATCCTGCCACCGAACTTCACTAATCCCCACTATATCTAACTTCAACCTATCCATTTCCCTTTTTAAATTTTCTAATTTTCCTACTCGATTAAGGGATCTAACATTCCACGCTCCGACTCGTAGAATGCCAGTATTGTCTTTCCTGATGATCACATCCTCCTGAGTAGTCCCCGCCCGGAGATCCGAATGGGGGACTATTTTACCTCCGGAATATTTTACCCGAGAGGATGTCATCATCATATGTTCATACAGTAGAGCTGCATGTCCTCGGGAAAGGTAACGGCTGTAGTTTCCCCTTGCTTTCAGCCGTTCGCAGTAGCTGTGTGGCAAAGCCACATTAGCTGATGTTACAAGGCCAGCTCAGTCAATCATCCAGACTGTTGCCCCTGTAACTACTGAAAAGGCTGCTGCCCCTCTTCAGGAACCACACGTTTGTCTGGCCTCTCCACAGATACCCCTCCGCTGTGGTTGCACCTACGGTACGGCTATCTGTATCGTTGAGGCACGCAAGCCACCCCACCTCGGCAATGTCTGTGGTTCATGGGAGTGGGTATAAGTCCGGAATTTAAGGCGGACTGCAGAAATATTCTACTGCCGCCAACGTACATTTCGCGTGAAGATCACAAAAATAAAATGAGAGAGATCAGAGCTGGAACATATGCATACAAGCATTCATCTTTCCCTCGTTCTATATGAAAGTGTAACAGGAAGGCAAGCAACTAGTAGTGGTACTGAGTACCCTCCGCCACGCAACTTTGAATAATTATTTAGCTGTTAATGTACCGGGTGATCAGAAAGTCAGTATAAATTAAAAAACTTAATAAATCACAGAATAATGTAGATAGAGAGGTAAAAATTGATACACATGCTTGGAATGACATGGGATGCTATGCAGGATGGCGCTCCACCCCATATTGCTAGACGCGTGAAAGACCTCTTGCGCGCGTCGTTTGGTGATGATCGTGTGCTCAGCAGCCACTTTCGTCATGCTTGGCCTCCCAGGTCCCCAGACCTCAGTCCGTGCGACTATTGCCTTTGGGGTTACCTGAAGTCGCAAGTGTATCGTGATCGACCGACATCTCTAGGGATGCTAAAGACAACTTCCGACGCCAATGCCTCATCATAACTTCAAATGTTCAAATGTCTGTTAATCTATAGGACGAAACTGCGTGGTCATCAGTCCGTAGCTTACAAACTACTTAAACCTAGCCTGCCGCGGTGGCCGAGGGGACTAAAGCGCTCCAGTCACGGTCTGCACGGCCACTACGGTCGGGGGTTCGAATCCCCCCTCGGGCATGGATATTTGTGCCGTCCTAGTTCGTAAGTAGTTCATAAGTAGTTTGTAAGTTTAGGGACTGATGACCCCGTAGTTAAGTCCCATAGACTATACATACATTTGAACATTTTGAACTTAAACCTAGGTAAACTAACCTAAGGACAAACACACACACCCATGTCCCAGGGAGGACTCGAACCTCCACGGCGAGCAACCGCGCGCTCCGCAGCGAGACGCTTTAGACCGCTCGGCTACTCCACCGCGGGACACCATAACTCCGGACATGCTTTACAGTGCTGTTCACAACAATATTCCTCGACTAAAACTATTGTTGAGGAGTGATGGTGAACATCTTGAGCATTCCCTGTAAAGAACACCATCTTTGCTTTGATTTGTTATGCTAATTATTGCTCCTCTGATCAGATGAAGCGACATCTGCCGGACATTTTTTTTTGGTTCTAATAAAACCCCATGTAATTCCAAGCATGTGTGTCAATTTTTACCTCTCTATCTACATTATTCCGTGATTTATTAAGTTTTCCAAATTATACTGACTTTTTGATCTCCCGGTAGTTCAGTTGAGCATCGTAAGTGTTCCGTGGTAGACCTGTTGGACGAATTGCTTGTTGCATGCCTCGGTTCAGAACTGAGAACAGGACAACGAAACAACAAAGGATCAATTAAAAGTTGGCAATACACCTAAAGAAACGCATTCGATGCTGGCACGTGTTTCTGGGAGATCATACATTGACTTTGAAATGTGTGTGCGAGTGGTTCGCCCGTTTTCGAGGAGGCAGGGCAAAGTGAGTCTGACAGTCCCAGTAACGGACGACTAAAACATTGAGAAAGAGAGGTCATTAATCACCAACGATGGTCTGTTAACTGTGTGCCTGATATCGGATGAACTGCAGATTAACCGTGAGCCCGTGCCACAAATCCTTACCCAGAACTTATGGAAGAGGAAAACGTGATGTCGTCTACTGCGACATCTCTTGACTGACGACCAGAAGCAGGTACGTTCAGAGGCTTCACAGGATTTTGTCGAAACGGCGGATGCGACATCCAATTTAACCGTGATGTCACTGAGGCTGAAACCTGAAACGAAACTGCAAAACATGGAGTGGCGTTCTCCGACTTCAATTCGTCGGGAGAAAAAAAAATTATATACAGGGTGTCCCAACTATCTTGTCCACCCAAAATATCTCTGGAACAATAACAGCTATTGGAAAACGACTTTCACCGGTATCGATGTACGGCTGGGGCCCATGAATGTACATATTTGGAAACATTCTAAAACGAAAGCAAATGTGTTTTTTAACACAAACTTATGTTTTTCTTTTTTTTTTAATGGACACCCTATATTTTTTTCTTTAGCAATCCATAGCATGACAAATCACATAAACAATGGCGTTGATTGCATCGCAATATTCCAATTACATCCCGAGATATTGAGACGCGAAGTTGACGCTTGAAATACGTGAAACGAGCGGCTAGCGCACGTCCTGAGACTCAGGCGAGAACCCCATGCTGCTCAGGACGTGCGCTAGCCGCGCGTTTCGCGTGTTTCAAGCCTCAACTTCGCGTCGCAATATCTCAGGATGTAATTGAAATATTGCAATGCAATCAACGCCATTGTTTATGTGATTTGTCAGGCTATGGATTGCTGAAGAAAAAATATAGGGTGTCCATAAAAAAAAATACACATACATTCATGGGCCCAAGTCGTACATTGATACCGGTGAAAGTCGTTTTCCAATAGCTGTTATTGTTCCAGAGATATTTTGGGCGTACAAGATATCTGGGACACCCTAGAGCCGAAAAGTCACGCATCGAAATACTGCTCATCACATTTTACGACAGTCAAGGCACTATCGGCAACGAATTTCTACCTGAGGTAACGACTTTGAACGCTACTAAGTACGTAGAAATTTTTGACCCGTTTCGTGCAACGTCTACGCTGAGTACGATCCCAGTACACTATACAACAAGGTTCCTGGTTTTTTTGTTCACGAAAACCTGAAAAGGTTCGAAAGCTGGTTAATGAAATAAAACAGTACCGTTTGAAGCCCATGTCACTCGTTGCCTTTCTTTTCAAAAAAAAAAAAAAAAATAAATAAATAAATAAATAAATAAATAAATAAATAAAATAAATAAATAAATAAATAAAAACTTCTGGCATCGGAATGCGTTCCACCCGAAATCAAGCTCTGGTTTTTCCGTAAATTACAAAAATGAAAAATCCTACCAAGCTGTGCCCAGATGCGTTATACATTGTCTCTAGTATACCTGTCGATCGCGTAAAATTCACTGCTCACTGCTGACAATACAATGAGCTTGTAAAATTTAACCAGAAAAAACAGAGCTTGCCCCCCCCCCCCCCGCACTACCTTTCAAAAGTGAATGGCGTGCTGTCGTTGTGTGTTGACAGGTTGCAACTGATTCTCATGCAACCCCCACGACACAAGTGTCTCGACTGACGAACCAGAGTCCGACAGTGGTGCAGGGACTTTGTACCAGGGCATCTGGCGGGAAACGTCAATCGACGGTGTGTTTCAGGGAGCGGATCAGGTGAAGCCGAGTGTAGTACGATCTTGCTGCCGCCTACTTACTACAAAGACAAGATAAGAGAAATTAGGGCTCGTACGGAGGCATATAGGCATTCTTTTTTTCCTCGTTCAATTTGGGAGTGGAATAGGAAAGGAAATGCCTAGTAGTGGTACAGTGTACCCTCCGCCGCGCACCTTACGGTGAATTGCGGAGTATGTATGTAGATGTAGATGAACGAGATGGGATTCGACCCCCGACGGGGTACGGCCTCGCGCCTCAATGCGATTGATTGCTGACAATTTCCTACAGATAAAAAACCAGTTGTTGAGCACAAGAGGCACAATGTAATCAAGCCTGATAAAGGCTTCCTTGTACTAATAATTTATCAAACAACAAAGAATCAAGCTTCCTTTCATTACAGATTTATCAAACAGCGAAGCTTCCTTGTTCTACGCGTTTGTCAAATGAAGAGTGGAAATGCTAAAGGATGTAAGTGCCATTTTTTCTTTAATATTCACAGAATATATGGCATCAACTGCGATATATGGCAAAGCTGAAAATGTGTATTCGAACCCGGGTCTCCCACTTTCTAGGCAGTTGCGCTGACCACTACACCACTGGGACACAGTGATCACCGCACCTGCAAGGGCTACCTAAGCACGCCTCCCGTTACTTTTGAGGTTTTTCACTGCTAACCGATCTACGTCTTCGCGCCAATACTCTGCTAAGAGATTTGTGTGCTCCAGTCATTCCTTGTAGTTGCTACTGACCACAAGAGATTGCACTAGTCCTATGTCCAGATGGGCCTGCTCCGCTAATGGATCTATGTGCCACAGGCATCTCGCGCTAGTCGAACAGAAGTCTGTTGTCGATGTTATGCCAAAACACTATCGTTTTCTTATTGAAGCTGTTGGTTGCTATCTAAAATGATGTACCTGTTAATAATGATAATATGAACGCCACTGATTTTAGTGGTGAGAACGTTACGTTCAGGAAGAAACGGCATAAGGCAAGATTAAGCGGAACGTCGTACCTCACGCAGAAGAAGCAGAACAAGGAGGGAAATTGCTGCAAAACAACCGTCATGTTTACAGTAAACTTATAATATGAAATAAGCCTACATTATCCAGTTGTAGCAGGTTGATGAACATATTTTTCGTTTGTTTTTGTTTAGGTGTTCTGCAAGTGTAAGTACAGTTGATGTTAAAAATCCTCTCTCAGCTCTTTGAAGAATACCACCAACTTGACCTGAACCAACAAGGCAATTACCTGATGGGGTTTATAGAGATTTGTCTTACTCAAGGACGATGCCATGGGACCTATAATGAAGAAGCAGAGAGGTAAAAGGCAATCACCTCTCGGCTACACACTTCCTAATGGGACTGGAGACCTCAAAAGAGTATGCCAAGCTACATTTTTAAATACCTTTAATATTTCTGCTAAAAAGTCAAACAATTGTTACGAAGAAAAAAAATCAGGTTCTGAAGTTTTCAAAGGCACAGCTTTCTTTGATCAAAATTAGCAAACAACAGCCTGGTATTGTGTCCTGCAAAAGAAGCTTTTCCGATCAGTGTGATAAGGAGAATTTTCATGTCGTGAAGAAAGGCAAGACAATGAAAGACACTGCAGCTGTGGAATTGATAAAATTTCCAGCTAATGTTCCACTGGCACCAAATAAGAAAACTATTTTTCCACTATTATTGATTACGTGGACGAAAACAACAAGGGCTTTTTCCGACAGCTGTTACCTCCATAAAGTCAATGTTGTCTCGTGGCACTTACATCTATTAGCTATGACAAAACCTATTGCACTTACACCTTCCTACATACAACGCTACGTAACTTTTTGATTTTTCAACACATATAAAAAATCCTTTGTCAACATATCTATAACCATGTAAAGAGTTAATATGTATTTTGTTAGAAATATCCATTTCTCACAGAGATGTGCAGTTTTTTTCGTTTCCTCAACAATTTCATTTTCGGCACTTAGCACCTTTAGCAATTCCACTCTTCAAATGTCAAAAAGCGAATCTTCCTTATGCTACAAATCAGTTAATCTAACAAGATGTTAGATCACTTAATCGGGTAGGAAAATTAGAAAATTTAAAAAGGGAAATGGATAGGTTGAAGTTAGATATAGTGGGGATTAGTGAAGTTCGGTGGCAGGTTGAACAGGATTTCTGGTCGGGTGAGTACAGGATTATAAATACAAAATCAGTTGGGTGTATCACAGGAGTAGGACTGATAATGAATAAGAAAATAGGAATGCGGGTAAACTACTATGAGCAGCACAGTGATCGCATTATCATTGTCAAGATAGATACGAAGCCAACACCGACAACAATAGTACAGGTTTATATGCCAACTAGCCCTGCCGATGATGAGGAGATCGAAGAAATATATGAGGAGATAAAGGAAATTATTCAGACAGATAAGGGAGAGGAAAACTTAATTGTGATGGGAGACTGGAAATCGGTAGTAGGAAAAGGAAGAGAAGGAAAAATAGTAGGTGAATATGGACTGGGCAGAAGGAATGAAAGAGGAAGTCGCCTGGTAGAATTTTGCACGGAACATGATTTAATCGTAACAAACAAGTGGTTTAAGAATCACAAAAGAAGGTTGTATACGTGGAAGAGACCAGGAGACACCGGAAGGTATCAGATTTTATAATGGTAAAACATAGATTCAGGAACCAGGTGATAAACTGTAAAACATACCCAGGGGCTGATATAGACTTCGACCATAACTTGTTAGCCATGAACTGTAGGCTGAAACTGAAAAAAACTACAGAAAGGTAGGAAAATAAGGAGATGGCAATACTAATGTAAATAAACGCACTTGTGAGGAGTAACTGATTCAGTAGCACTCTGCGATTTATAATTTCTAGGACGACATACTTGCATGTGGAACACTGTGTATAGACAGGGAACGGCCTCGCGCATCGCAGCGTAGCGCCTCAATGCGCTCGGCCACTCCGCCGGTAATTGGTTTAGTCTGTACATGTACTGCGTATAAGTACATCTCAAGCTGAAAGGGTCATACATTTTCTATAAACCAATAAAACAGTTTTACGAAATTTATATAACAGTAAAATATTTCAAAAAAATCGCACTGACGTATTTTACGGCCCATTTTAGATTTGTAGTTTTATAAGTTTTTGCAAACATTTTGGACCAAAATAATAATCTAAATAATAATTAATTAATAAGAGTGTTTGAAACCCTTTTAGGAAAAAAATAGCTAGTGGTGGGTTTCGAACCACCGACTTTTCGCGTCACAGTCCAGCTCCTTGCCCACTACGCTACGGCTAAAAATCAAAACAGGAGCTCTTTAATCTCATACCATTGATGGGCCTTGTTAACTGATGTTAATATCGCATTTGTAGACATTAGATTATCATTTATCGCTCGAAGAACGATGCGTGTTTGTTAATTCCTCAGTGTGCCGTTGCTTTGAAATGACAACGTGTAAGTTACAATAAGAAAATCATCAAATACGCGAGGAATGTGACGTGACATCTCCGAACGGCTGGTTTTCGTTAATTCAATGGAGGTTGTCAAATCTCAGTCATTTTCGCAAATATGTCTCAAACGATACGAGATATGAAAAAAAAAAAAAAAAAACATAAGGGAGCTAAGTTGTAGAGAATTTGCTCCTCTACCAATCAGGTTATTCAATTTTCGTGTCAGATGAACGGTTCGTTTGCAATTACAATTATATTACAAACGGCTTTTTTTTGTTTGTTTTACTACCGTATTTTTTGTCCGAAAAAGTTGAAAAAGGGAGGTTCTGGTCTCTGGCGGCCTACTGTCATCTCTAAAATTTGGTGCTGATCGGTTGAACGGTTCGTCTTAGAAACAGGGAACACGTTACGGACAGACAGACAGACGGACAGACATACATCCCAAAATGGCCGTTATTTTTGCAAATATCTCTGAAACGATACGAGATTTGAAAAAAACGTAAGAGAGCAAAGTTGTAGAGAATTTTCTCCTCTACAAATTCGGTTATTCAATTTTCGTGTCAGATGAATAGTTAAGCCGTTATTTTCATTTAAATTTCGAGCTGTCAAAAGACGATCACAAAGGCCCACTTCTAGTGTTACTGCCGTAACCTAAAGTGGGCCAAAATTGATGAGTTAAGTGTAACTTCACTAAACAAAGGAGTTGCCTTCGCACTTGGATTATTGTTGTTGTTTTTTATGTCACTATTAACGTCTGTTTCTTCTTCTCTTGTAACTGTTGCAGCCTTCCAGCGACTCGACAACCTTGCAGAAACGGATCGTTTCTTTTGTCCACAGATGTCTACCATTCGCTGTGGACGCATTTATTTATTTATTTGCAATAAAATACTGTTGAATAAAATCAGTTTTGATCAAAATAAATGTAAACTCACAAATATAAATATAAAAATAAAGAGAAATTATTAAACAGTCTACTGATTTATTTTTCCTTAATGTCACCTGTCAGAAGGCAATTTTTTGAAAGTAATACGATGCTATTACATCCTCCTCAATACTTATCCTAAATTGTATGAATCACAGGTTTATTTGACGGTCAGTGCATTGATCTGTGACAAAATAAGATAACAAAATTGGAGTGATTTAACAAAATTTTAGATCGTGGTCACGCTATTTATGTCAGAAAATATGTGTCAGACTGAAAAACTCAAAACTAAACATCTGAAAATTATGACCACTGCATAACAAAAGTAGATGTACTTGTATGTGTTGTAGTCACAATGCTGCATCAAAGAAATATATCACAGAGTTTTTGATATTTTATGAAGAATAACTTTTTCTTCGTAGTATATGTCACCATAATAAAGTATATTATGGACACTTCCTAGTCCAAAATTACAAAAAAACAAGTTCACACGACTCATCAAAGCGAGTTTAATTTATCTCTTGTGATAGGAAGAATAAAATCTGGATGTTACACTTAAAGACAGAGGAAAATGTGGTGTACAGAACAAGAACACGGCACTTTAAAAAAATCGAGATTTTGAGTTAACAAATGATTAAGACAGAAACAAGCCAAGCATCATTACTGCAGGTAAGTCCAGTATCAAAAGGCAAGCTGACATGTACTACAAATCTCTACAACAGTAATAAGTCATAATTAATTGTACAACAAATTTAACATAACGCAACGGACTAGACTATCTTGCACTACAAATTTGTCAGACAACAAAACCTCAAGATACCTGCTACTACAAATCTGATAAACAGTGAAGAGCCATGCTTCGTTATATTACAGATTTGTCATGGAGCACAACACGTCAACAATTGTTTTTTTTTTTTTTTTTTTTTTTACACGAGAAAAAGCCATATTCTATAAATATATCGAATGAAAAAAAGGCATTTTTCTTTGTACTACACATTTGTCAAGTAGTAACAAGCTAGGCTTCCCATCGCCAGGAATTTATGAAACAACACTGAGACAAGCTTTTTTTAAATGGGTTTGTTTCCGTCAACAGTAGCAATATATTTGTTTAATTACATGTTTGGAGCACTTGGATCATCTTCAGATCTTATAGTTGCGTTCGCAACTCGTCTGACTGAGTACTAATTGGTACCAATTAGTACTCAGCCAGACGAGTTGCGGACGCAACTATAAGATCTGAAGATGACCCAAGTGATCGAAACATATAATTAAAACAAATATATTGCTACTGTTGACGGAAAGAAACACATTTGCCGGCCGCGGTGGCCGAGAGGACTGAGGCGCTTCAGTCACGGTCTGCACGGCCACTACGGTCGGGGGTTCGAATCCCCCCTCGGGCATGGATATTTGTGCCGTCCTAGTTCGTAAGTAGTTCATAAGTAGTTTGTAAGTTTAGGGACTGATGACCCCGTAGTTAAGTCCCATAAGGTTTACAAACATTTGATTCTTTTTTAAACACATTTGAAATAACACAGTGCAGTTGCGGACACTCTCCAGTCGATCATGTCGACTATAATAAAGAGACAGCTTTCTCGCACTACATACGAGTATATTTGTCAAACAGCTTCTTTGTTCTGCACCATTGTCAAACGGCAAAAAGCCAAGCTTTCTGATGCTACAAATTTATCAAATTGTGACAAGCTAGGCTTCTTTGTAATAAAGATTTGTTAAACAGGAAAAACCCGTGTTTCCTTCTACTGCAAATCTGTTAAATAGCGAGAAGCCAATTTTTCTTGTACAACAACATTGTAAAGCAGCATAAAGACAAGTGCCCTTGTCCTACAAATTTGTCAGACATCAACAATTAAGCTTCTTTGTTCTACAGATTTGTCAAATGGCAAAAGGCCAAGCTTCCTGATGCTACAAATTTATCAAGCTATAACAAGCTTAGCTTGATTGTACTAAAGATTTACAAAACAGCAAAGACCTAAGCTTTCTTTTAACTACAAAATTATCTAACACCACAAAAGCGAGGCTTGCTTGTCAGATCGCATAGTCAAGCTTCCTTATGGTACAAATTTGTCAAACTGTAACAAGAAAAAAATCAAATGTTTGTAAAGTCTATGGGACTTAACTAGGGGGTCATCAGTCCCTAAACTTACAAACTACTTATGAACTACTTACAACTAAGGACGGCACAAATATCCATGCCCGAGGGGGGATTCGAACCCCGACCGTAGTGGCCGTGCAGACCGTGACTGGAGCGCCTCAGTCTCCTCGGCCACCGCGGCCGGCAAACTGTAACAAGCTAGGTTTCCTTATTCTACGAATTTATCAAATAACAAAAACCCAAACTTTCTTGTACTACCCGTATGTTAAATAGCGAAAAGCGAAACTTTCCTTTAGACTGGTATAAAACACTCTGTGCAATGCAAATACCGACGAGTTAACAGTCTGTATTTGGTAGCGCATTGCTCTAAGTTACATAAGTGCCCCCTAAGCGTCTACAGATTGTTCCACCAAGTGCCTCCTCGATAGCTCATTCGGATTCTCGTCTATTTATAGAAATTCCTCGTGAATGGCCGAGGGAGACTAAAAAACCGAGCAGACACTTCGATGATAAGGGGGCGCGTTTGTATCACCGAGCTCATAAATCTCACGCTCGCTCTGAGAGCAGAGCTTTTCTAAAAAAAAAAAAAAAAAAAAAAAAAAAAAAAAAAAAAAAAAAAAAAAAAAAAAAAAAAAAACGAGAAGGAAGAAAAGGGCTGCTAAGAATTATTATTTTCGTTTTGCCCTGTCTGTGTATCGTCTGCAGACGTTCGGCCTTAGATCATCAGCAGACCGTTTAGTAACACGATTTGAACAACTAAATGAAAGTGTAAGGGAACTCATCATGGAATTAACTGTATCAACAAGGTCAAGCAGCACTCCAGACAATTTATCTTGGCATCTTTCATGTGGACAGTCGGGTTTCTCCAACGTGGGGCACCATACTGGGTGAATAATTTAAAACTGTTTTCGAAATATTTGGAAAAATCATCATCATTAGGAGAAATCATCATTAGGAGAAATTTGGACAAGGGATTAAAGTTCAGGGTGAAGAATTAAAAACATTGCGATTTTCCAGGACGTAGTAATTCTGTCAGAGACAGCAAAGGACGTGGAAGAACAGTTGAACGGAATGGACAGTATGCTGAAAGGTGCATATAAGAGTAACATTAACAAGAGCAAAACTAGGGTAATGGAGTGCAGTCTAAGAAAATCAGGCGATGCTGAAGGGATTAGATTAAATAACGGATCAATAAAGGAGGTTGATGAGTTTTGTTACTAGGGCAGTAAAATAACAAATGAAGGTCAGAGTATAGAGGATACAAAATGCGGAATGGTAATGGGTAGAAAAGCGTTCTTGAAAAAGACAAATTTATTAACATCGAATATTGATTTAAGTATAAGGAAGTCCTTTCTGAAGGCATTTGTGTGGAGTGTTGCCTTGTATGGGAGCGAAACATGGACAATAAACAGTGCGGACAGGAAGAGGATAGAGGCTTTTGAAATGTGGTGCTACGGAAGAATGCTGAAGATTAGGTGGGTGGAGGACGTACTGAACAGGATTGGGGAGAAAAGGAATTTCTGGCATACCTTGACTAAAAGAAGGGATCGATCGATAAGACACATTCTTAAAGAGCAAGGAATTGTGAATTTAGCGTTGGAGGGAAGTGTGTGGGGTAAAAACCGCAGAGGAAGACCAAGAGATGGATACACTAAGCAGATTCAGAAACATGTAGGTTGCCGTTCTTATGTGGAGTTAAAGAGGTTTGCTCAGTAGAGTATTGTGGAGAGCTACAACAACAACAACAGAGAGATTGATGATGACTTTCAGTGTTAAGTCAGACATAGACCTAATTATCTAGTTGGAGATTGTCAAATCTATCCACATCAGTCGTCCATTTACATACCTTATTGCAGTTACACTGGGTTCGATTGCTTTCCTGGTGTAAAGCCCTACACTTCACTGTGCCCTCACTATATATACGAGAGTTGCAACTTCAATAGTGGCCACTATTTATTCACAGCCGATACAATAGCGTTACATGTTTGCACCTATTACTGTCGTTCAAAGTAGTCACCTGCGATGTGTAGAACCCTTTGCCAGGGTTGTGGTAGGCGTAGTATACCGTTAGCAGAGCCTGTTCTGTTGATGGTGCGAATGGAGCGGTCTACTGCCTGTCGAATCTCTGGAACAGTTCCGAAGCTCATACCACGAAGTGGTTCCTTCATCTTTAGAATGAAATCAAAGCCACAAGGACTTAACCCCGGGGACTATGGTGGATGGTACAGAACCTCCCAATCCCATCGACCGAACAGAGCAGCCACATCTTGCGCTGTATGCGCCCGCGCATTGTCGTGCTAAACGATGGGTGGGTTGCGCAGAAAGTGTCGCCGCTTCTTTCGCAAAGCTGGTCGCAGGTGATGCTCCAAAAACAAACAGTAATACTGTGCATTGACGGTCTGATCTTGATCCAACTTCGTTGTTCCTGTTTCTAAATCATAGTGACACCGTCACGTTAGACCGGTCGCTCACAAGTCACTGTGTTTCGCTCGATTGTGAGCACGCCGGAGACGTGGGACGGGCGAGTCCATATGCTCGGAGGTGAGGTAGGTATGTCAACATCGCATACTATCAACGTCAGTAGTATATTGCATTGCAAAGTGTCTCCACAGCAGTATTGCCACAATTTAATTAAGCACCAACCCTCGTATAATAAAGGGTGTTTCACTAAGTGTGTTTGCCTCTGTAACTTATAAAATAATAGGTAACAGGAAATTTTAATGCGGTAGGTCAACACAATAAATGTTACACTTTCTGCGGAGCTATGAACATAGTTTATTGTATCATTTTCCGAAGACTTACAGCACAAAGATATAATATTTTAAATGGAACAATAGTTTTTTCTATCGTGTATTGGATTCGTTTAAACCAGCTGCGTCCAAATCAATTTAAACTACATTCCTATCACTGTTAGTTTGGGAGCTACAACCCTTCAAAGTTTAGGGGGCGGAGGCTGCGATAGCGTAGCTCACTGGCCGAGTGGCTATCCCCTGGGGACGGCCCACTGTCTCATGACCACCAGCCAGTCAGCTACGCTGTCGTAGCCTCCGCCCCCGGAACTTTGAAGGGTTGTACCTCCCAAACTAACAGTGATAGGAATGTAGTTTAAATTGATTTGGACGCAGCTGGTTTCAATGAATCCAATGCACGATAGAAACAACTATTGTTCCATTTAAAAAATTATATCTTTGTGCTGTAACTCTTTGGAAAATGATACAATAAACTATGTTCATAGCTGCGCAGAAAGTGTAACATTTCTTGTGTTGACCTACCACATTAAAATTTCCCGTCAGCTATTATTTTGTAAGTTACAGTGGCAAACACACTTAGTGAAACACCCATATACGAGGGTTGGTGCTTAGTTAAATTGTGGCAACTATATATATATATATATATATATATATATATATATATATATATATATATATATATATATATATATATATATATTGTGGCAACTATATATATATACGAGGGTTTTCAGTGCCTCGCCCTATAGGGTGAGTTGATTTTCCAAATATTCGGAAAAATACAAATGGGATTGGAAAAAATGTTCCAATGAAACTTATTCATCTGCAAGAAGGTTTCCATTAATGTAAAGATCGACCCCCTGCACACACGTTCACTCCAAAAGAAATGCACACAATTTAAAAAAAAATACATTTTTCATTCTGCATGTTTGAACTTTTACAGTGAGTAGATACATCTTTCCCGCTTGTTTTCAAAGTTGATTCAACCTTTTCCCGTGATTGACGACGTAACAGCACGTTTTGAAGATGGCTGCTGCATTTGAAGTTCGTCAGAATCAACGTGCTGTCATTGCATTCCTGTGCTGTGTAAACGAGACAGTGGGAAACGCCCACAAGAGGTTGAAAAAGGTGTGTGGAGATGCTGCTGTCGATCGCAGTACAGTTAGTCGGTGGGGCAGCAGGTTACGCGATGAAAGCGGGCACGGCAATACTGAGGACTGTCCTCGCAGCAGCAGGCCTCGTACTGCACGCAAGATACCGTAAGGTAGTTGAGAGGGATGGGGATTATGTGGAGAAATGAAAATATTGTTCCAGAAGGATGTATCTACACGCTGTAAAACTTTCAAATATGTAGAATAGAAACTGTATTTTGTAGTGACTCTCGTCTACATTGTGCGCGCAGGACTCTTGATTTTTAAACTTTAATAAGCTGTGGTTCTTTGTGCTATAAAAGCCGCATTAATTAATAATTGGGGGGGGGGTTCTGTCACATTTTCGTCCAAAGCGCTCTTCAGGGACCTAACAAACTCACCTTCAGTTAGGTCAGGGAATTCTAATAGTTAATTATCCTGGATATAGACAGTTGTCTGTCTTACGACACGTTTCAAAGGGCTAAAAGAAAGGTATGTTATGGATACATATTTATTTAATTGAATAACAGAATTGAACGAAACTGAAACAAGAACAATCCAGAAAGGTGGAAAATTCTTCGCCGTAATAATAGATGAGTGTAATCTGTTTGTTACATACATAGTAAGAATCTGCGCAAGAGTGTGCAACATTTCATGTAACAAGAACACACAACAACAGAAGATAAGCTTCTGGCCCTTCCACAGATTCCATACCAAATGACTCTTATTATTGTGGCAAAAGTAAAAGAATGTATTAATCTAAATTTCAATTAAGATGTACCTTGTCACAAACACTGTCCACGTACAATACACAGATGCCGACACGATAATTAATTCTTATGATACCGTTGGCGTATAACACCAAAGACAATAACAGTTCACAACATTTCTTCACGGCCAGATCGCGTTACTGGACTATCACTATGAGGGAATCATATCTTAAATAATAGTTATGTTATTTGATATTGTTAATAATATATAAACAACACTGAGTTCGGCTAGGAATTTGGCAGTGGATTAAGAAGTAATATTTCATTGCAGCTTTTGGTGGCACATGGGAAGTCTTCCCCAATACACGTAGAAGCCGCGTATCTCGTTGCAAAGTGGACTTTGTAATGTCTTCCTCAAAAGATTTTTAAAGGAAGAACACCAGTTAAACATTAATACATTTAACAACATCTATAGCACCATAAAACATGTCAAGCACGCGCAAATTTTTCTTCAAGAGCACTGTAGTTAGCAATACTGATACTGATACAGTATAAGATACATCGTCTTGAACTAGATCCTTTCCAATAGGATATTTTGTAATAGAAACAGGCAGACATACGTAATTACGGTATCTTGAATGACAGCAACCAGTCGCCTTTTATGCAAAGTGTTTTTATTATATTTCTCCCATTACCGGTTTCGATATGCCTAGCGTTCAAATGTTCAAATGTTTGTAGAGCTTATGCGACTTAACCAAGGGGTCATCAGTCCCTAAACTTACGAACTACTTATGAACTAGCTAAGACTAAGGACGGCACAAATATCCATGCCCGAGGGGGTATTCGAACCCCCGACTGTAGTGGCCGTGCGGACCGTGACTGAAGCGCCTCAGACCCCTCGGCCACCGCGGCCGGCTATGCCTAGCGTATCGTCATCAGATGGTGAACGGTTTTTTATATTACATATGGTGTGTAGTGGAATTTGTACATCTGTTATAATTATAAAAAAATGTAATTATAACAGATGCACAAATTCCACTACACACCATCTGTAATATACGAGACGCGTCCAGAAAGTAAGTTCCGTTTGGTAATAAAATGAAATTGTACGCAGATACAGTAGACATTTTTATTGCATTAAATTCTACAACTCGTAACTTTTCCACATAACTGCCGAAATTTTGCAGGCATTTATCATAGCGTGGCACCAGGTTTTGTATACCTTCTTCATAGAAATCTGCCGCCTGTGTCTTCAACCAGTTGGAAACTGTTTCTTTCAGCTCGTCGTCATTGGTGAAGTGATGACCGCCAAGCACTAATTGTAAACCTACGATTTTCCTGGATCTTGTCATCAATCGCGTGAACCAGTTCTTCGGTAACCAAATGTGGACGCCCACTTCGTTCTTCATCGTGCACATCACTACGCCCGCCATTGAACTGTCGGACCCATCTTCTCACCATCGAATCACTCATCGCATTTGGTCCGTAAACATCGCAAATTTGCCGATAAATTTCACTCGGTTTCACTTTCCTCGCATTCAGAAACCGAATCACCGACCTGATTTCACAGGCGGCGGGATTTTCAATCAACGCCGACATTTCAAACAAGCACGACAAAGCGTACGTAACTGACAGCGATCTCCAAATGGCGCACGTTCTTCTCCTTGATACACATCGTCTACAGCGCATGTGCGGAACTACAATCGCAGCGCTGCAGCGGAGATAAATTGAAACGGAACTTACTTTCTGGACGCGCCTGGAAAAAAACCGTTCACCATCTGATGATTATACTTTAGGCATATCGAAACCGGTAATGGGAGAAATGTAATAAAAACATTTTACATAAAAGGCGACTGGTTGCTGTCATTCATGATACCTTATTTCACCACAGTCGAAGTGCTCCTCGTTCAAATGGATACGTTTTATATGTAATTACAGTTCAAAATTCCTTTCACATTCACAACGAAACTCTGCCGCCTGCTGCTTCAAGCTGCGAGTAAATACTACAGGAAGGACGGAAGGCTGCCCAGGTAAGTTTAAGCTGCAACCTGAGAGAAGGCAGGTAAGAAGCAGGTAAGTGAGATCCACGACTTTCTTTGCCTCATTTCCCTTTACATACAGGAGAAGCTGCTAAAAGTGGTTGCTACGGCAAGCAGTAGGACCCTGTTTCTTTGATTCTACAGGGTGTACGTATGTATTGATTCAGTCACAAATGGAGCATGCATAGTTTCCCCCTAGAGAGTGGCATTGTTCTTCATATGTCATCCACTTGCGCTATCTCCTGCCGTAGTAATTGGTAATCTCTTGCAGACTCATTTTGTGGTGTAGCGTCGTACACTATGGTTCAGTATTCGAAACGAGAGCTTGCTTACACGTAGGAAAACGGATATGTGCGGCAGGCAGCCAGGTTGTATCGGGAGACCTATCCCAGTCGACAACAACCATACCACTCATTTTCTGCAACAGTGTTTCGCTGTAACAGTTATTGCTACGCTTATCACCTACACCGTGTGCAGAGGCTCCTAGCGACAGACTTTCCTAGTATATCTTTATAGTTGTCTATTGATTCATCTCTTAAAATCGTATCTCGTGGTGTTCTTATCTCAGTTTCGATTTCTAGAGACTTCAGAGCTTGATTGTGAAAGTTTAGAGACTCTATAGTATACAGTAAACTGACATAGCAGGCTACTCCATATGCTGCAACATCACAATATTGTTTTGTGCACTGTAAGTAAAGTACCCAGTCACTCGTTGATTATTCCGGGACAGTAATAGAAGAAAGCATAGGGAAAGCTTAACAGTTTGTATAGGTTATGGGACCGTCTTTTGCAACTGTAAATTAGTCTACTTTAGACCAGACGCCTTTCGCTTTATTCTAAAACATCTTCAGTGGTCAGGAATTTTTTATGTTTTCGTCTTCATGTTTGGTTTGTAGCACATTGTCACTTGCCGTCACTGCTTATATTTACACTATTTACACTTTTCTACAGTAACAGTTCTTACGAAAGTTTTTGAAAAAAAAAAATAGTGTAAATATAAGCAGTACCGGCAAGTGACAATGTGCTAGAAACCACACATGAAGACGAAAACATAAAAAATTCCTGACCACTGAAGATGCTTTGGAATAAAGCGAAACGCGTCTGGTCTAAAGTAGACTAATTAACAGTTGCATAAGACGGTCCCATAACCTATACAAACTGTATAAATGCAACTGCGGAAAACGAGGCCAAAAAACGAAGAAATATGGAAAGTTGAAGTTCTAAATTTAACCTTTAAGGTACCTTTCAAGCAGGGAGTACTCTACAAACGTCCTATCATTCGAACAACGCACTAACTCCAAAATGGAGGATATAGTAACAGGTATATCCGGCGTAGAGAAGCAGCTGAGAGAACTGGATACAAAAAGTACCGTGGTCCAAATCGAATACCAGTTTCATTTTACGAAGAGTATTCTGTGGCATTGGCCTCTTACGTAGCTTGCATTTATCGCGAATCTTAAATTCAGAACAAAGTTCCTAGTGATTGGAAAAAAGCGCAGGTGACTCCCGTTCATAAGAAGGGTAAAACAACTGAACCACATAATTACAGGCCAATATCGTTGACATCAGTTTCTTGTACAATTTTAGAGCATATTATCAGTTCGAATATAGTACATTTCCTTGAGACTAATAATTGTTCTATAAATCAGCACGGGTTTAGGGAACATCGTTCATGTGAAACTCAGCTTGCCTTTTCTCACATGACATCTTGCGAGCCATGGACGAAGGGCAACAGGCGGATTGTGTTTTTCTCGACTTCAAAAAGGCGTTTGACGCGGTGCCACACTGCAGACTGCTAACGAAGATACGAGCTTATGGAATAGGTTCACAGATTTGTGACTGGCTGGAAGACTTCCTAAGTAATAGAACGCAGTACGTTGTTCTCGACGGCGAGTGTTCATCAGAGACGAGTGTATCGTCAGGCGTGCCCCAGGGGAGTGTGATAGGACCGCTATTATTTTCTATATTTATAAAAGATCTGATGGACAGAGTAACTGTAATTTGCGGCTGTTTGCTGATGATGCTGTGGTGTATGGGCGGTTGCCTTCTTTAAATGACTGTAATAGCATACAGGATGACTAAGAAAAAATTTGGGGTTGGTGAGAAGTATGGCAGCTAGCATTGAATGTAGAAAAACGTAAGGTGACTGGCAAGACTAGGAAATACAATCCTATGATGTTCGAATACAGCATTAGTAGTGAGCTTCTTGATGCTGTCTCGTCGTTCAACTTCGGTTTATTGGGAGAATTTTGGGAAGATGTACTTTACCTGTAAAGAAGACCGCGTATAAAAAGCTTCTACGACCACGTCTTGAGTATTGCTCAAGTGTTTGGGACACGCAGCAGATCAGTTCAGAGACGAGCAGCTAGGTTTGTTACTGGTAGGTTCGACCACTGCGCGAGTGTCACGGAAATGCTCCGGCAACTCAATTGGGGATCGCTGGAAGAAAGACGACGTTCTTTTCGTGAATTTCTGTTGAGTAAATTTAGAGGACCGGAATTTGAAGCTAAGTGTAGTGCGATCTTGCTGCCATCTACTTACATTTCGCGTAGAGATCACAAAGATAAGAGGAATTAGGGCTCGTACAGAGACACAAAGGAATAATTTTTCCTCGTTTTATTCGGGAATGGAATAGGAAAGGAAATGCCTAGTAGTGGTATAGTGTATCATCCTCCATGCACCTTACGTTGGACTGCAGAGTATATATGTAGCTGTACCTCGTTAGCAATCACCTACATAGGTAGACATAATAAAAAAATAGGTAGACATCATAAAAAAATATGAGAAATCACATCGTAAACGGAAAGATTAAGGTGTTCCTTTTTCCCCCGCACCCAATCGGAGAATAGAACGGAAGAGAAGTATCATACAAGAGGTTCCATGAATCCTCTGCTATGCACTACATTGTGATTGGTAGGGTATTTATGTAAATGTACAAATAATATTTTTATTCGGTTTGGAAGCCGTTAGATGGCTGGTTTGCAAGAGTTGGGTGTCTACGTATATACTCCGTAATCCATCGTAAAGTGCGTGGAGGAGGGTACTCTGTACCACTACTAGGCATTTCCTTTCCTATTCCACTCCCAAATAGGACGAGGAAAAAAAGAATGCCCATGTGCCTCTGTACGAACCCTAATTTCTCTTGTCTTGTCTTTGTGATCTTTACGCGAAATGTAAGTAGGCGGCAGCAAGATCGTACTACACTCAGCTTCAAATTCCGGCCCTCTAAATTTCCTCAACAGAAATTCACGAAAAGAACGTCGTCTTTCCTCTAGCGATCCCCAACTGAGTTCCTTGAGCATTTCTGTGACACTCGCGCATTGGTCGAACCTACTACAAACGAACCTAGCTATTCGCCTCTGAACTGCTTCTATGTCTTCCTTTAAACTGATCTGCTGCGGGTCCCAAACACTTGAGCAATACTCAAGACGTGGTCGTACAAGCGTTTTATACGCAGTCTCCTTTACAGGTGAAGTACATCTCCCCAAAATTCTTCCAATAAACCGAAGTCGGCTGTCCGCCTTACTCACAACTGTCCTTATGTGTTCGTTCCATTTCATATCGCTATCCAATGTTACGCCTAGATATTTGAACGACGCGACAGCATCAAGAGGCTCACTACTAATGCTGTATTCGAACATTATGGGATTGTTTTTCCTACTCATATGCATCACCTTACATTTTGCCACATTAAGAGCTAGCTGCCATTCTTCGCACCAACTAGAAATTTTGTCTAAGTAATCCTGTATGCTATTACAGTCAGTTACAGACGACACCCTCCCATACACCACAGCATCATCAGCAAACAGCCGCAAATTACAACTTACTCTGTCCATCAGATCATTTATATAGATAGAAAATAATAGCGGTCCTATCACACTCCCCTGGGGCACGCCTGACGATTCATTCGTCTCTGATGAATACTCGCCGTCGAGAACAACGTACTGCGTTCTATTACCTAGGAACTCTTCCAGACAGCCACAAATCTGTGAACCTATTCCATAAGCTCGTATCTTCGTTACCAGTCTGCAGTGTGGCACCGCGTCGAACGCCTTTTTGAAGTCGAGAAAAACACAATCCGCCTGTTGCCCTTCATCCATTAGATTAATACTTGTTCCATAAATCATTTCGTAAGGATATGAAACATGTCAATTTAGTAAATGGTGTCTGTACATGACAATCAATATTTGAAGGGTTTTTATTTTCATTTTCATTTTTTATTTATTTTATTTTTATTATATTATTTTTTAATTTTTTTAAAAGTTTGATCTAAAAATTCATTTAAAGTATTGAAGGAGTTGCCATTCAGAAATCCCTGTAATTTATTTTTAAATACCAGTTGGCTATCTTTCAGACTTTCGATGCTACTTGGTAAGTGACCGAAGACTTTTGTGGCAGCATAATCTACCCCTTTCTGTGCCAAAGTTAGATTTAACCATGAATAGCGAATATCACCCCTTCTTCTAGTGTTGTAACTACGCACACTGGTATTCCTTTTGAATTGGGTCGGATTGTTAATCACAAATTTCATGAGTGAATTTATATGTTGTGAAGCTACAGTAAAGATCCCTAGATCGTTAAATAAATTTCTGCAGGATGATCTTGGGTGGGCTCCAGCAATAATTCTGATTACACGCATTTGTCCAATGAATACTTTTTCAATCAATGTTGAATTGAATTGAATTAAAATAGACATAGTAAGCTAATGTTTACTGTGATGTGTATCACAAAATTTTGCAATGATCCTGATAAGATACGTAGCTGAATTCAAACGCTTCAGCAGATCTTCAGTGTGTTTGTTCCAGTTCAATACCCCGTCAATGAAACACAATCCGCTTGTTGCCCTTCATCCATGGCTCGCAAGATGTCATGTGAGAAAAGGGCAAGCTGAGTTTCACATGAGCGATGTTTCCTAAACCCATGCTGATTCACAGAAAGAAGCTTTCCCGTCTCAAGGAAATTTACTATTTTGGAACTGAGAATATGCTCCAAAATTCTCAGGAAACTGATGTCAACGATATTGGCCTGTATTTAAGTGAGTCAGTTCTCTTTCCTTACTTATAAACGGGAGTCACCTGCGCTTTTTTCCAATCACCAGGAACTTTGCGCTGAATTATTCGCGATAAATGCAAGCTAAGTAATAGGCCAACTCATGGTTGGATTGCTGACAGGCCATGGGAATTTCAAACAACACCTACATACAATGGGAATAACAGAGGAGGACCCTAAATGTAGGATCTGTGATGACGGTGATTAAACTGCATCACATCTAATCTTCGAATGCATTGCATTGGAGAGTAAAAGGCACAGAACGTTTGGGACAACCAGACCCGAAGAAATTGTGTCTAATAAAGAACTGGTAAAGGGACTCCTTGCACTGTTCAAGGGCAGTGGTTGGCTTTACTAGATATACAGGTAGCGATACCGCACAATACACTTAGTTTCGGTGCGGGCAGTCGCGGGTTGGACCAAGACTGTTTTGGCTTCCCTGGAAAAATCAAATCAAATAGGCCAGTGCCACTGAATACACTTTGTAAATCCGAACTGGTATTCCATCCGGACCAGGAGACTTTTTTTGTAATACAGATTAGGAATGATGTAAAGTACTTTATTGAAACTGAAGGGCTAGTAGCGTTTTCTGGGTGACCAGTTCGTGTTCCATGTCGGGGGGAAATCTTCCCCGCTGTCCTAACGCAGAGCATCCTCCCTCTCCGCTTATTACCCGAGGCCAGCAGTACAGATGTCCGGGTTCCTCTCCCCCCCCCAGTCCGCTCGGCAGCCATCAGTCACGGTGCTGGAGGAATAATTAAAGATGGCTCCAGAGATGACCCCTGCGGGCCTCCACCTCCGGGAGTCCCGGTCCCAGTGCTGCCACTACAGCAGTAACAAATCGCCAACGAGGGGACCACGATGTGCTCCATTACCGGCGACGACTCATCCGCGACTGCGTTTCCACCTTTGTCGAATAAATCGCTTCGCGGACCGAACAATAGTGCAAAGTGATAGGGATTTTCATCAGACCGTGTGCGGCGAACTAATTGCGGACGTTGTGTGTAAGGGATTGAAATAGTGCAAGAAAGTAAACAAATAAGACTCTTATTGCAACTCCAGTATATTAAGCCCTTTCTATACGAGACGTGCGACACGCACAAGGAAGTCGTTGTCAGCTGCAGCGCCCCTTGCAATAGACCGTCGAACTAGAAAGAAGCGTATAAACCAAAGAACTAGGAGATCTAGTTCAAACAGTACGCACTTTTCGAAACTGTAAGATATATTGTGATGATTAAAACATTTCCAGAATGAAACTTTCACTCTTCAGCGGAGTGTGCGCTGATATGAAACTTCCTGGCAGATTAAAATTGTGTGCCGGAACGGGGACTCAAACCTGGATAGCTTCTGTGAAGTTTGGAAAGTAGGAGGCGAGGTACTGGCGGAAGTAGAGTTGTGAGGCGGCATCGTGAGTCGTGTGGGGATAGCACAGTCGGTAGTGCACTTGCCCGCGAAAGGCAAAGGTCCCAGGTTCGAGTCCCGGTTCCGGCACACAATTTTAATCTGCCAGGAAGTTTCATATCAGCGCACACTCCGCTGCAGAGTGAAAGTTTCATTCTGGAAACATCCCTTAGGCTGTGGCTAAGCCATGTCTCCGCCATATCCTTTCTTCCAGGAGTGCTAGTCTTGCATGGTTCGCAGGAGAGCTTCTGTGAAGTTTGGAAAGTAGGAGGCGAGGTACTGGCGGAAGTACAGTTGTGAGGCGGTATCGTAAGTCGTGTCGGGATAGCACAGTCGGTAGAGCGCTTGCCCGCGAGAGGCAAAGGTCCCAGGTTCGAGTCCCGGTTCCGGCACACAATTTTAATCTGCCAGGAAGTTTCATTAAAACATTTATTTGTGTTGTAGACTGCCACTGTGAAACTGTATTTAATTGTTTTCGTGCAGTTCATGCGTAACTACGTCGCGCAACGTCCTCATTATAAAATGCCATCACATACTTCCAGCCCCTGCGGTTTGAGTCGCCTATGTATATCATGAACAAGCTGAGTGTCTGTACATAGACCTTTCACTTTGATTAAGCTTCAAATAATGGTCACCAAAAACAAATATTTCATCTGTAAACTACAGCATGTTTCAGGAAAAAATAACAAATATTTTAGAAGATGGTAATAAAGACGATTTGCAGTTAAAATGTCATTAACGTGTGTCCAATTTTATTGGGTACAGAGATACAGCTCTTGGTATGTACAACAGACTGATTTGGATATCCTGACTGATTCTTTCGTCGGTTCTTGGTAGGTCACCATATTGACTTTTATTTAAATAACCGGTTTTCGACGTAGTTTAAAGTCAGAATATGTCCTAGTAATCAGAAAACCGGGTAACTAAGTGGAAATGAACGTGTAGAACATACACAAAATTCTACTTTTAAATAAATGTGATGTTGCACTACCAAGAACCGACGGGTGAATCAGTGAAAATTTCTTGATTTACATTTGCTCTACGTTTGTTTGGATTTCATATTAACAACTATATCTTTGTATTCAATAAAAATAGTACATAGGTTATATTAAATTTGTAATGCAATTCCTCTATAGTATCACCTCTTAAAATACTTACGACTGAGTCGAAAACTACGTTCCTCTGAGCAGGAGACAAGTACACATTCTCAAACAAATTCGCGACTTGGTTTCGTATGTCAGCTGGGTTCCCCATTCGGTCGTCTGCGCATGCGCCAGCACTTCCATACGCATGAGAATAGGATTCCGTCAACTAGCAATCATATGCGTGCATCTTGAGCAAGTGGACGCGTCTACATTGTACGCGGACGGCGTGACCGGTGCATCATGGGTAATCTTGTAAGCTCTCACTTCCCGTGTAGAAAGGGCTTTAAATTCCACGGACGTTTCGGCCATTGTTGGTAGTGGCTTTCTTCAGGGCGTTGACACAGCAACAGTGCAACAGTGGCCGGACCTTGTGGTCTTCAGTCCAAAGAGTGGTTTGATGCAACTCTCTACGCTACGCTATCCTGTAAAAGCCTCTACAATACTAAATAAGAATGGCAACCTATATCCCTTGAACCAGCTTACTATATTCGTCTGTCGGCCTCCTTCTGCGATTTTGAGCCCACACACCAGGCTGACCAACTTGAGAGCTTCAATTGTCGCTAGTGTGAACATGGAAAAATCCCTAGAAAGTCGCTAAATTTGCGACATTCAATGAATTCCGGGGGGGGGGGGGGGGTTGGCGGGTGGGTGGGGGGGGGGGGTGGGAGCGAGAGATTCACACACTGTCAAAAATGCTAGTGCATTCCCAATGGACGCAGCATTTGCACATACAGGGTGTCCAGAAAAGGACTCCCTGATTTCAAAATTAAATATCTCGAAAACAAAGATCGATAGAGGAATGCAGTAAACGGTATGTTTATTGTGAAAGCTGTAAGAAGTTTATACCGCAGTTTTAATTAATAGTTACAAAAGCTGCTACCAGATGGTGTTGTAATCGCAATACGTAATGCCTAGTATAAATAGTGATCAGAAGCCCAGAGCGATCAGTTCCACTATTGAAACGTGAAAGGAGGTTAGCGTACCGAAGGAAGAGATTAAAACCATGTACTCCATTGAACAACGCGTTTTTCTGGTGCTAGAGTACCACAGGTTAGAAGAGAGTCCTACGGCAACAAGCACGATTTAATGTTCCAAAAGGACCCGATGCGAAAGCCATTCGTATGCTCTTCGCAAAATTTCAACGAACAGGCAGCGTAACTGATGATCTAGTGGGGCATGTTGGCCGCAAGCAAGCCGCAGTTGCGCCTGAAAATCACGCCACAGTTTCTGGAATTTTTCAGTGAAATCCAATATCATCCGTCCGTAGAATCGCATCTGAGACTGGTTCGAAGCGTTCCAGCACGCAGAAAATACTGAGACAGAGCCTATACATGTTTCCATTCAAAATTCAAACGCACCAGGCCATACCTGTACGAGCTGTGCAACAAAGGGTTGCCTTTGCAAATCAGATGCGATTTTGGGGTTCCGAAAATCCATATTGGTGTGAAGCGAAACCCCTGTATTCAGTCACTGTGTGGGCTGCAGTATGCAGCAGAGGCATTATTGGCCATTTTTTCATTCGAGAAACTGGTGGACGTTACGTTGCAATTTTGGAACAATTTGTCGCCACACAGCAAGTGTTATAGGATCGACCAGGTACAGAATGGTATATACAAGATGGAGCCCGACCATATCGGACCGAACAAGTGTTTCGCTTTCTTGAGGAATACTTCGGGAATCGTGTTATTGCTTTGGAATATCCCAAATTTACTGGTGCAGGCATGATGGATTGACCTCCATATTCGCCGGATTTGACTCCCTGTGACTTTTTTTTTGTGGAAGACGTTGTCTACCCGAAGCATCCCGCCACGCTGGACGAGTTTGAATCGGCTATCTCTGTGGCATGTGAATCCATTTCGGTTGAGACACTACGAAATGTGATGGCGAATTTCATTCATCATTTGCGCCACCTCTGTAGTGCCAATGGTGAACATTTTGAAAACATTGTGATGTGATTGTTTGCAAAGAGTGTTTTCATACGATTGTTTCAATTATGTATGCTTGTATGAGCTGTAGAGCGTACAGCGCCATCTGTTAGAAGCTTTTGTAACTATTATTTCAAACTGCTGTATAAACTTCTCACAGCTTTCACGATAAACATACCGTTTACTGTATTCCTCTATCGATCTTTGTTTTCGAGACATTTAATTTTGAAATCAGGGAGCCTTCTTCTGGACACCCTGTAAAACCTCACAATAGCGGTGGCATTTGTTCACTAAAATATGAAATTTAGTGTTGAAGCATTAATTATAACTGCAAATGTCACTCGCAAAGACAACATTTCACAAATAACTTTGGAATGGTGACATAATTTTTCAGTTTAATGTCTCTAATTAGCGGGAGAATCAAGAAAGCAGAGACAAAATTGAGCCAAGTAATTACTCCCCCCCCTCAATAAATAAAAAATGAAATAAAGATATACAAAAATAAATAAAAGTGATGTATTGAGCTGTGTCTGGTGTTACAGCATTACCAAGCCATTTTTCTCATCCTATTTTGACGTATTTTTAGAACGAAATATCTACTTTTAATAATGCACTATCAAAAATTGATCTGTAAACATTGGTGATTAGTCAGTTGTCAATTTAAGACCCTAACTACGATTGATTTTATGAAATAATAGCTACTTACATAAACATTCAGTAAGTAATGGCGTAAGACAACAGTATGTAGTGATGATATGTAGCCCTATATCTGCTAGTGTTTCTCTCTTAGGCCCTTTCCATCACATACAGGGTCTGCACGGTGTTAAACGCGTGTTTGGCGTGTGTTGATATTTGCAGGGTGGCGGGATGCCCTTCCTGCCGCCATCCCATGCCCCCAGGAGGAAATGTGGACCCTAAATGTCTGCGTATGGTGTTGTACGTCAGAAAAGTGTAAAGTGTTATGAAATGTTTGCGAGTCGTGTAACTGAGGCGGGACTTCGGTATCAGCCCGGTATTCACCTAGTGGGATGTGGAAAACCGCCTAAAAACCACATCCAGGCTGGCCGGCACTCCGACCCCCTTCGTTAATCCGCCGGGAGGATTCGAACCGGGACCGGTACGCCTCCCCGTCTCGGAAAGCCGTGCGTTAGACCACACTGCTATCCCAACGGGTCTATCTGCTAGAGTTTCTTAAAAAAAAAAAAAAAAAAAAAAAATATATATATATATATATATATATATATATATATATATATATATATATATATATATATATATATATATATATAATTTCTTTGTATTTTATATTATTCATTTAGTTTGCCAGCTAGCATCAGTAAATGGATGTAACATGAACCTTCTCAGGGACGTGATTATTCAGGTTAAATTTTAGTTGAAGGTCTTCGACTGGTGCGAGTATTCTTACAAAGTAGTCCCACATTAAATCCTATAAAAATAATATTCAATTGCAAATGAAGTCAATGTGGAACCTATCCTCTATATTAAAATTCTGAATATTATTCTCAGTTACGTATATCATCGAAACTTTAAATGAATGTCCAACTTGAAGTAAATTCGCGAAGTCTGAAGTAACTGAAGCCAAATAAAAACTGTCTTTTAACATTTTTAAGATATGGCTATCAAGAAATTATTTAATGAAACATTATTCACTTCTCACTCAGTATAATAGTCACATTGAATAATTATGCACTTCGTAATTTATAGATCTTTGTAAGATACCACATTTTATCGTACATTACCACAGAAGTTGGCGTATTTTTTATATAAGTCCAGTTTGATTTTGCACAGCTGAAATAGGAAATTAATTTTTTTATTATTAATCCTTATTTTCCACTCGTCCTTGCTTTATCAGTTAGGAATTCTATATTTGTCGCGTAATGGCGGCGGTTGATGCAATCTGTGTTGTTAGCTTCTTGCTGAAACAAATGCTAATGGCGTATATAAAATATCAGAGTATTTTTAACTAATTAAAGTACATACATAATTTTAAGACTTTAAAAATGTTCAAACACATTTAAAGACCTCATTACAATGTTTCCTTCATCAAAAACAATCTCGTCACGATTCATGAATCGACCAGAGCAGACAAGAGACAAGACAGAACCAGATACAACAAGATACAACAACATTACTTTTAAACATTACATTCATTTATATATTGTAATTGTACAAAGATAATAATACACATTAAAATAATTATTCTTTGTTACGAGTGTATACCCAGATGCCTTTTGTTACATGATGCGCTATATTAGTGGTACCACTAAACTTTCCAATCGTCGATTTCGGTAAAAATTGGGACATTACGAGTTTGCCTTGCATAAAAACGTATCTACTATACTAACAGACTCTGAAATATTTTTGCTCCTCATATCATAGAGTACCCCATGGCACATGGTATCAACAAGCTCAATTAATATTCCGTCGTTCATTGTCTAATACAGGTATAACACAAAGGTCAGTAACGAAATACATTTTAAATGCGAAGAACACAGCCGTGAATGAAAAGCAGTCATGTTAACAGCGAAAAACCAAGTAGACATGATGTTGCCTAATGTGTGTGAATCGGACGTAACACTCCTATTTTGTGACTGCTAACGAAGAATGGAAAAAAAAAGTTATATCTAATCATCATGCAAGTTTTTCATATTGTACGTCAACTGAAACTTAACAATTTTCTGCGTTTCTTAAAAGATAAAAAAAGCAATAATAAAACCCTCCAGACTTGTCGCTAAAACGCTTTTAAAATCGCCAGGAATGAGACATGTCTCAAAACCAAAAATCTTATCGCTAGATTGAATTAAAAATCGCTAGATCTAGCGACAAAATCGGTAAGTTGGTCACCCTGCCACACACTTCCCTGCAATGCTAAATAGACGATTCCTTGATGTCTCAGAATGTCTTCCTCCAATCGATCTCTTCTCTTGGTCGAGACATGTAAGAAATGTCTTTCCTCCCCAATTCTATTCAGCGCCTCCTCTTCACCATTCGTCTTGTAGCACTTACTTTCACTGTAATAGGATATGATAATCTCTTATTGAAATCTGAGGGTATTTCCCTTGTATCATACAGCTTGCATGTCGAAAATTGCCCTTATAGTGTAGGCTGCAGCATTCTATTTCTGTTTCGTATTGTCTATTTGCGGCTTTCCTGTGTTGTCTAACATATAAAGCAGAGTGCCCGTATGTTTGTACGTGTTGCGTACAAATCTACAGTTTTGTTCCAATCTTTATGAAATGTTGTTCACGTAAGCTTCAATCCATGAGTACGGTCGCCGTAAGTGTAAGAATCACGTACGATACATAGTTCACGCGATATGACGTCATAAACAATGAGACGCGCGAAAAACTGCTGCATTTTGCAACAATGCTGCTGATTTTCTCCGAAACCAATGGTCCGATTCAACCAAATTTGGCACAAACGTTCCTTACCATGAGGTAACAATTGCTGAAGGGTTAAGAATCACATACGGCACATGGTTCAGAACATATGATATCATAAACAATAGAGCAAAAAACTGCCACATAATGCGGCGAGACTTTATAAATACACTATATAAGAATTTGAGTACTTAGCGACTTGCAGGAAACTTTAAACATAATGTCAAACCTTTATTAAACTTTTTCTCGCTTACAACCATAGCAAAATGATGAAAGGAAAAAAGGTTTCTTGCTTACTACATTTCCGCTATTTACGAAGTAAAACTACGGCAATCGGTATGATATTACAATTTATAATTTGTACACTACAAATTGTAGGCGCAGGAAATTTTGCAGATAGTATACACACATACAGTTAAAAGTACCTTCTACATTGTATCACAGTACGACACGTACTTTATGAGATATGATCACATAGTAAAATTCATGGAAAACCGCCCCATCACGCACCAAGTTTTAATATATTACTACTTTACTGCTAATAGTATCCCCAAGAGATTTTACACACATACAGTTCTTATACAAATGAATATATACCTGAAAAATGGCAGGAATAAATAAATACCCGGGCAACGCTGGGTTTTCAGCTAGTATACTATAAAGCGGACGTTAAAGGGGTTGTATGCTGATTGTGTGTAATACGAACAGTTCCCAATGAGGTACAGGGCGAATCGCAGTTCACCATATTGAGTTTCGATTGTCCTTTCCTTTATTGGGCCCTCACATTTATAGCGCTCGACCACCAATCATCGCTTTACAACACACACAATCGAGACGTGTTTTAATCGGAGTCGTTCAGAGCGCAACGGAATCGAGCCGCAATACAGGAGTTGTGAGAAAAATAAATGTAAATTGTTCGGTGAGTTATTAATTACAGGTAAAAAATTCTCATCAATTGAATACCTCCCCGGAATTAAGACGTAACCCACAAATTTTCGAAAAGTCTGATTTTAGTGGAAATAGGATGTATCTGCATGCCTCTATGCTGTGGTGCCATTGTGTCATATATTTGAACATGAAGCTGGTTTACAACCAGGTGAACTTTTCCTTCCCTGAAATAAGGATGGCACATTAGTCAAGATGGCGGATAGTGCTGTGTTGGTTCATCACCAGGTGTAATAAATCAATTAAATAAAGGCCGTAGGCGAGAAATAAATGTAGATGACTGGAAAGATGTGAAAAGGAAGTGTCTAAAGCAGAATGGATAAGAATATACAACACGGAAAGGCACTGTAAAAGTTGCAAAGAAGGCAAAGACAGAGGTAAGTGCAATAAGGATGTAACATCTTCAAACTATGTTTTAGAAGCTTTCGTTTTTTTCCCTGTAAGACCCTAGATTTGAAGAAAGCTTTTGACAAAGTTGACTGGAATACATTCTTTCAAATTCTGAAGTCATCAGGGGTAAAATACAGGGAAAGGAGAGTTATTTACAACTTGTACAAAAGTTGTTAGACTCGAATGGCATGAAAGGGAAGCATCAGTTGGGAAGGGAGTAAGACAGGGTTGTAGCCTTTCGAAGGGACTGAGGCGCTCCAGTCACGGTTTGAACGACCACTACGGTCGGGGGTTCGAATCCCCCCTCGGGCATGGATATTTGTGCCGTCCTTAGTCTTAGTTAGATCATAAGTAGTTTGTAAGTTTAGAGACTGATGACCCCGTAGTTAAGTTCCATAAGCTGTACATTTGAACAAACAAAAGCCTGATAGCTATTGAAGTCAGTGCAGTGGTAACACGCTTACAAAAAAAAATACTTGCCGACCTATGTTCTAGTACCAGGCGCCTCCTTTTATCCCACCAAGTGCAGTAGTATCACGCTTTTTTCTTTTTCTTTTTTTTTATTATTTAAAAAAAAAAAAAAAACCTTTGGATCCGCCTATGCACTCGTTCAGATACACGCACCGTATGCCGACGGCTTTACATCGCCTCTGCATTTCTCTAGGGTGCCTCAGCTTCGCCGCGGGTATTGCGTCATGGCCTAGCTTGTGGTGGGCTTTGAGCCTGAGAGGATGCCCGTACAGAGCTTCAGAGTCTCTGCGTTGGGCTTCCCCCCTGGCGGCAGAGGGACAAAGTAGCGACTGTTGGGTCGCCACACGCGAGGCCCACAAAGCAGGGCTTTGTGGCCACCGCCGGCGACGCGCACAAAGTTGAAAGTCGCTCATTGAGGGACCGACCGCAGCGTGGCTGTTACCAGACCTGGCCCAGTGCAAGCGACAAGACGGCCAGACCGGCTCCTCCCCCTATTCACTCGGTTGTCCCACCCGGGCCGCACGCGACAATGTCTCCGACCAGCCCACCAAAGTCACGCTCGATGCGGTACCCCAGCGCTAGGCCATGGAGGTGTTTACACTTCGCGAGGGCAAAATCATTCGTGCCGAGAGCCCTGGTTACAACATTCATTTATAATACTCTGATCAAAAGAAATAGAGGCTCTGGAGCGGTGGAGTAGCCGAGCGGTCTAAAGCGTCTCGCTGCGGAGCGCGCGGTTGCTCTCCGTGGAGGTTCGAGTCCTCCCTGCGGCATGGGTGTGTGTGTTTCTCCTTAGGTTAGTTTATCTAGGTTTAAGTAGTTTGTAAACTACGGACTGATGACCACGCAGCTCGGTCCGATATATTTACAAACATTTGAACAATTTGGAGACATATCATACACAGTATACATATGCTAAAGCATTTCATTCATATACTAGCAAACCAGGCAACGCTTCGCAGTAGCTTCTCCATATTTCTATCCCTTCCTTCCCCTTACTTTGTCCACCTCCTCCTCCCCCTACCTTCACACCACCCCCTCTTACCCCACACCATATCCATCTCCTCCCCTTCCTCTCTGCGTCTACTTCATCTCTCCTTTTTAAATCCATTTTATTCCCCCATACTCTGTCTCCTTCTTCCCAGCTCTCTGATCTTATTTATTGTCATTGCAATCGAGAACTTGATTGGGGATAGGAGTCAAAATGGACAGGTAAATCAATTGTAAAAGGGTTCTTACAGAGATTACATTGTACGAACACGTATGATTTTAAGTGTAGGCATAGAAACAACTTTCTTATTTTATGTTAAAAATGACTGGGAAAAGAAAAAAAAAGAAGAAAAATCGAACATGTTTACAGCACAGCTTAGCATATTTTTCTCGCAGCAAGAAGTATAGGAAGTATAGTTTCTTATAACCCATGTATATCTTCTTAAGATTTTTTTATTTCGATGATCATACATTAATGATAGAAATTCCATATGAAACAAAACAGCTAATTGAAATAATATAAATGGGATTGCAATACAACGTTTCAAAAGCCTTTGTGTTGCGTTCATTTCTTGTCTTATTAGGAATCTAATTGAAACACGATTAACAATACTGCTACATTTTACAATCCGCGACATATGCGTGGTTGTTGGCAACAGCTGTTCGATCGTGGGAATGAAGCCGACCAATAGTGGAAAAGCTTGAGATAGGCAACGAAATTTTAGATGGCGACAGTTTGTTCCGAAGCCAACTGATGCATCCGCTGCGTAATCGACTGCTGGATTGTATTATCTGTACCCCAAACGTTCAATTATAATTCCCAAGCGTGGCCGTCTGTTTTGTCGACGACCCAAATTATTTCGTGCGTAAACTGAAACTGGGGGAGTCGAACTCGACTGTACCCTTTGTTTCAGAGTCATAACGGATCGCGCTTGAGAATTTCTTTTCGATATACCTGCAAGCGCTGTGTACGATCTTCGTCGGTCTCATTGACTACGATCAAGTAGTTAAGATTGCGTCGCACGTACGCCGACCAATAGTACGCCGACGCAATGGAGGCATTGTTCTTAAAAATAAACCACGATCTGTACTTAATTTGTTTGTAATACTCAAAAATACCACGAAATAACATCAACTCTATCTTTGCAGTGCTCCAAATATATGATCACCGCCGATAACATCATGGAGGTAATAATAATACGGAGGGGCTTGTAGAGAAACAACGTTTTATGTTAATTCTGTCTGACAGTTTTAACCTTGTGGGCGTAACTCCATCTCCCTTTGTTCTAACCTCCTTGGCGTATTTGTTCGTTCTGTTACAGCGTATTTGGTCGCTAGGCGAGTAGCGAATGAATAATCTGACTGTTGGAGAATCGAGAAAATGATTCCAGCTGCAAGCGTACTTTCAGTTTCTCTCAAATTCTGATATAATACGCGGTCAAACGGGACAAAAAGTATCCTACGTCAGTCGCCTGCTTCTAAGCTACCTCCCCACCAATTTTGATCCAAATCGGTTAAGACGTTCTTTAGTTGTAAATAGTGTAACTAACACGACTTTCTTTTTTGTATATAGATTGGTTACAATTCTAATTTATGTGTGATACAGTGCGATATTATGCCATCTCAACTCTTTGTTTGAGGTTTACATGCCGTTTTCTAGCACCAAGTTGCTACCACAAATAACGAAAAATCATTATCGTTGCCCTCTAATACAATGTGCGTTCACTTCGGACTGTGTACCACGAACAGTATGAGGTTATCAATCAGTTCTTGAGAGGTATTCAGCCATTCTTCCATGAGTGCAATATACTGCTCTGCAACTTATGGGATGTGCACGCCGGGCTGCAATGCGTCTTCCAATTGCCTCCCAGACATGCTCAATCGCTTTTTTCTCTTTTAATACTTCATACTGTAACATTACTTTTGTGTTGTTGCCTCTACGCATTAATGTTAATCTCCGCGATTAAAAGATGAAGGATTTTTGTTAAAATTTCCATCGTAGAAAAATCAGATAAAAAATCTGATTAAATACTTTTGACAAGGGAGGATGAAATTAATACCCGAAATGACTGAATAGATGAAATGGCGGAATACGGATTGGGTTGAGGCAACTCACAAAAATAACGTTACAGAGAAAACTTACGGAAAGTACCCATTGTAGCTTCTTTCTAGAAATGTTGATCACAGCAGCTGAAACTGTTTAGCTTTTGAATGGTCTAGATAAACTTTATGATACTTTCCGCAGTAAAATAATGTTCAGACTCTTCGCCTCGTAAGTCATTGTTGACGGACCGTGTACTAAAGTTTGATTACGCAATTAATAAACAGAAAAAAACATTTATAGGACTTCGCGAAACTTTTTATACGAATGCAGGTTCTAAAAGGAAGAGAGATAATGATTTAAAGTAACTGACAGGGATTTAATCAAAGCAATACAGGAAGCGAAAGTGATGGCGTCTGAACATCATGTTACGATGGAATATGGAGGTGCTGAGACTCTCAAGAAAATGGCCGGCCGCGGTGGCCGAGGAGACTGAGGCGCTTCAGTCACGGTCTGCACGGCCACTACGGTCGGGGGTTCGAATCCCCCCTCGGGCATGGATATTTGTGCCGTCTTTAGTTGTAGCTAGTTCATAAGTAGTTTGTAAGTTTAGGGACTGATGACCCCGTGGTTAAGTCCCATAAGCTAAACAAACATTTGAACATTTGATTTTGAAAGAAAATGAATAATTAAGGAAGGATGGGGCATTATGAAATGAAAACAGGGTGGGGACATGGCTCTTAACAAAAGAGGGTATATTTTAAAATAAAATTTAACAGCACTCACACTTACATCACAAAGCAGTCTGCGTACATGTCCACGCTTAATAAGCTCAAACAAGAGAGAGAATGATCGCGGTTCCGTCCTCTCGACATGCCGGAAGAAACAAAAGACGAGCGATAAAACCTTTCCAGAGATAAAATATTTCAAGAAGGAGGGAAACATGACGACAAGCGTCGCTGATTGATAAAAAAATATTAATTTAACTATGTATCATTACAATATATAATGGACAACCAGTTTCGACTACTATGCCGTCATTCTCAAATGCTCTACAATAATACTTATAAAAATACAAAGTTAAGACAGAAATATAAAATAAGATTCATTACAATTAATGAAAATGGTCAGAAGGTTATAAAATATGATGCTGTAGGTATCATTGTGGCCAACAGTTGTTTTTCTATCAAGTTGTACATTAGCATGTGTTTTAGAGTGGTCAATCCCGTTCGTCAATTCGATAGCGCTTCCCTTGTGTACGGAGTTCCATATGCCTGTCTGGCCAAGCTGAATATAAGTTCAAAACTGATTGTAACACACTATACAAACACTATGTGTTTAGTTCACAGACAACACCTTTCATTATGGACTGTTTGAAGACGTTTTCTGATCACGTCTGTGATTCTGTTTGTCCGTTCGTATAATTCTTTGATTGGTTTCTTCATTCCTATACCATCTCTTTGCATTGCTCCAAAATTTGTTCTCAGGGTTTTAGGTTGAATTTTTTCTATTTCTGTGACACCCGATGCTCCAATTGTGGTTCTTTCTGGCGCGTAGAATGCTTTCTGGTATTTTTCTCTTCTTTCTACGTTGTATGCCTTGTTTGAGCCTCCTATTTCTATACAATCACCTATATACTTGATTTTTTCCCCACTCTTTTAATCTTCCCGTATTTTGTGAGCATGGGTTATTTGTTGTTTTTCTTTCTTTCCATTTACTGAAATTTATCATATGATATCTGGACATCTGCTTTTACAGAGACTTCGTGTAAGTATGCCAGTGCTTCTTGTGTATTGTTGCTGTATACTGCAGCTCATCTACAAAGGCCAGTTTTGTTTCCACGTGTTCTTCCCAAGTGAATCCCATTTACTTTTTCTTCCCATTGTTTTATAATTTTTCTATATTGAATAAGAGCGGTGAG
Organism: Locusta migratoria; assembly: GCA_026315105.1. Taxonomy (NCBI): domain Eukaryota; kingdom Metazoa; phylum Arthropoda; class Insecta; order Orthoptera; family Acrididae; genus Locusta; species Locusta migratoria. Next base: position 73,445,850 of record CM048754.1, on the reverse strand, counting down.
AGCCAATCTCCTTGTCTAACTCCTGTGTGTATCTTAAATGGTTCTGAGAATTCTTCCATTAATTTTATTTTGGACGTATTGTTTCTAAGTATCTGTCTTGTGAGAGTCCTAATTTTTCTGTCTATTCCCTATTCTTCTAGTGTGACAAAAATAGTCTGACTGTCTATGGAATCGTACTTTTCTTAAAATCCACAAATATAACTACAGTGTTCCCAGATTACAAATTTGTTCGATGCATGATCTTCCCTTTCTGAAGCCTGCTCGGTATTCACCTATCTTTGCATCAGCTTCTGATTGTAATCTACTGAGTAGTGCCTTCACGAGAATTTTGTAGGTGACCAGTAATAATAGGATTCCCCTACATCTACATACATACTCCGCAATCCACCGTAAGGTGCGTGAAGCAGGGTACACTGTACCACTACTAGGCACTTCCTTTCCTATTCCACTCCGAAATAGAACGAGGAAGAAAAGAATTCCGATATGCCTCCGTACGAGCCCTAATTTCTCTTATCTTGTAAGCAGGCAGCAGGAACATACTTCTACACTCAGCTTGAAATTACAGCCCTGTAAATTTCCTCAACAGCAATTCACGAAAAGAACGTCGTCTTTCCTCCAGCAATCCCCAATTGAGTTCCCGGATCATTTTCGTGACACTTGTACATTGGTCGAAGCTAGCAGTAACGAACTTAGCTGCTCGCCTCTGAACTGCTTCTATGTCTTCCTTTAATCTGATCTGCTGCGGGTCCCAAACACTTGAGCAATACTCAAGACGTGGTCGTACAATTGTTATAGTAATTAGGGTCTGACTTGTTGCACTTTTTATGCAGTGGATCAACGTACTTTTTCACTCCTGTGAGATTTCCTTTGTAATCCATATTTCTGTGAGAATTTGATTAATTTGTGATTTCTGGAGCTTTGAGTTTCAATATATTCAATTAAAGTTAATGTATTTTTTTCCTAGGACGACCTGGTGTCTATAAGCAAGACATGCAGCATCGTATAGTTATTTCCTAGATATAAAAACGGTATCAGTACAAATAGGCTAAAGAAGAAACCGTTCAGAGAGTCGAAATAGTGGTTTATAAAATCTGCACGAACAAGCTGATCAGAAAATTAGATTTTAAACCTTCTAAAACCACAATAAGCAACTTAAACCGCTGCAAAAAGTGAGTACGTCTGCCAGGCACGGATCGATTACGTAAGGCGATCTCGGTACATCTCGGCCCAGATTAGCTTCCTGAGATGCGGATTTCCCCCCTAAGCCTTGGCGCCTGAGTGTTCTAAAAACAAATAGAGTATCTAGAGACATATCATACACAGTATTCATATGACAACGTATTTTTATTCAGATAGTGGTGTAAGGAAAGGAAGAAAGGTTGTTGTTTACGTTACTGTAATTAATTTTTTGATTTGATAAATAAACATGTATTGTGTGTGATAACGGTTGTGTAACGTAACTGACCTGATCTTAAATTCGTTGTTAGCTACGTATTTTTTACGCGGCGGATCAACGCAAATTTGCACTCCTGTGGAATTTCCTTTGTAATCCATATTTCTGAGAGAATTTTATTAATTTTCTCTGTGACTTCTGGAGTTCTGAGTTTCAAGATATTTAATTAAAGGTAATAGACTTTATTTTCCTTGCACGACCTGGTGTCTATAAGCAAGACCCGTAGCATGGTAAAGTTATTACCTAGATTTAAAAACAGTATCACTACAAGTTAATAAATAGGCTAAAGAAACTAACCATTCAGAGAGACGAAATAGTGGTTTATAGAATCTGCACAAACAAGCTGATCAGAACCGTAGATTTTAAACCTTCTAATACCACAACAAGCAACTGTGAGGATACAGGGTTTTAGGTTAGTAACCTCTTTGGTACGTTTTGGTCGAACGAGAGTTATCGTTGGCGTGCAGCGATAGCTGCTGGGCGACAATGCTTCGGTTGGAATGTTTTTTGTTTGTTGGCGGGTGTGCGGCAGTCTCCCCGCAGGGTTGCCAGGTATGGCGATTTTTCGCATTCTTGGCAATTTTTTTCTTATAATAGTAGCCATTCTAGCAGTTTGGCGACTGGCGATTAAATTTGGCTATTAAAGGAATTGGTTGGCGACTTACTGGCTATTTTATTTTACTTCAAATACAACGAATGTAAAGCAATCACTCTTTACACATTGCGTCAATGATACCGGCTAAACTTCGGTAGAATGCTGGGGAAGCCGGCCGCGGTGGCCGAGGGGATTGCGGCGCTCCAGTCACGGTCTGCACGGTCACTGCGGTCGGGGGTTCGAATCCCCCCTGGGGCATGGATATTTGTGCCGTCCTTAGTGTTAGCTAGTTCATAAATAGTTTGAAAGTTTAGGGACTGATGACCCCGTAGTTAAGTCCTATAAGCTCTACAAACATTTGAACATTTGAGTTAAGTCCCATAAGCTCTACAAACATTTGATTTGAATGCTGGGGAAATATATTCAACCTACACAAGTTAGCACAAATGTTTTCAAGTATCATGGATGTGTGGGAGAAAGTCACAGAGATGTAAACAAACTCAGCTTACAGACTCTTGAAGATAGTCGTAAACCAACTCATGTACCCTACTTACGATGGTTCAAGAACAGGCTTTAAACGATATCTGGAAGTATACTACAACACCGTTATGTATGACTCCCGCTGAGAACATGAGGATAAGATTATATAAACTTCAGCATGCAAGGAGGCATTTAAACAGTATTTTTTTTCCGCGTTCCCTACGAGCACACAACAGAAATACACGTAACAACTGCTACTGTGAAGCGAGCCCTTTGCTACGCACTTCACAGTGGTTAACAATGGTTGACAGAGTATAAGCGTCGATGGAGAACACGCGGTGATTTCCCAGTCGTTCTCATGGCTGATTTTTTAGTGTGTAATGACGCATTATTACGAATCAAAGTCCATCCCACCTCAAAGTATGAAATGCTTAGTGCATTATTATAAATTACCTCACCTCAGAATGTTTTAATGATTTTGTGTATATTAAAGGAATGTTTGAAAGATTCAATAACTCTGTTTAAAATCTGTAAATATTTGTTTTTAAGAAGATGAAAGTGATTGGTAATCGAACCTATGCATGAGAACATCCCCTTGTGTAAGTTTGATAGAATGATTCTTGAACAGTTTCGTGTTGTAATTTTTATAAGTAATGAAATTAATAAATGTGATAGTTAAATGTAACTGATTTTCCGGAGCCTCTCTATTATATTTACAATGTGACAACATTTTGACTGCCCCCATTGTCAGTTGGTGGTGTGTCTGGGGTTCAGTTCTTGGATGGACTCAGATAAATGTTTCTGTGAAGTATGGGTTTCCATGGAACCTTCAGTCTGATGTATGAAATGTGAGAGTGCCACAGTATGTGTTACTTTTTACTCAGTAACCAGCTTCCTCCCTGAATTTCAGGATTATTATTGTCGAGTAACATGCCATAATTACCATAGCATAATAATGTTAACAGATTAAAGGTTGTGATATTTGGCTATTTTTACTGATGAAAAGATGGTTATATTTTGGCAGTTTATTGATGAAAAGATGGCGATATTTTGACTACTTTTTGTTTAAAATTTGGCGACAGAGCAATAGAAAAACCTTGCAACTCTGGGCAGTAGCATGTTGACAGTGCGTCCGTAACCCGCGTTTAGCGGTGGCTCACGTTTTGCCCATCAGTCGTTTCGCATATGAGTTTCGGTTGCAGTTGCGTATTGAAATGTTTCAGTGTGGACTTGTAGACATTCATCGTAGTGGCACGCAGTTATTTAATCAGTGTATTTAAAGGAAGAGTTTTTAACATTTGTCGCTCCATAATGAAGGAAGTTAACAAAGTTTATTGTAGGGCTACCATATGTTCATCACCAAAAAAGAGGACAGTCCGTATAAAGAAAATGACACTTTATCTTCTACATAATGTAATTAACAACTTTATTAATGAACCACGTAAAACTACTACAAACTAAAACAGTAGCCCTGTGTGCTTGTTGGGAAAGGAAATATTATGAACGTTGACACTTTATTCCTCATCACTACTCTCAATTGTCTCATTCTTGTCTTATTCACTTTTAAGCCAACTATATTTGGTGGACGACGAAATCTCTGTGAAGACAATTTTTTTCGTTTTTTTTTTATTTTTTTATTTTTTATGTATATATATTTTTATACGAGTACTGAGAAAAGCTCAGGCATTTCTAATGTTTGAAATTATACTATACACATACAGTATAATTACAGTATATTTTAAATCTATACCTGTCTTTTGTCCACTGTGTGTTCACAAGAGAAAACACACGTTCTGGCCGGCCGCGGTGGCCGAGGGGACTGCGGCGCTCCAGTCACGGTCTGCACGGCCACTACGATCGGGGGTTCGAATCCCCCCTCGGACATGGATATTTGTACCGTCCTTAGTCTTAGCTAGTTCATAAGTAGTTTGTAAGTTTAGGGACTGATGACCCCGTAGTTAAGTCCCACAGACTATACAAACATTTGAACATTTTGAACACACGTTCTGTGTCGGCATTATGACTAGTTATAGAAAAAAAGAAGACTACAATTTGCAGCAGTTCAGAATAGCTAACAACACTAGATGACTGATTTAAATATGCACACCACACTTCAACTGCTGGTATGTTCTGTTTCCTTTGATAATCTCTCAAAAATTTTATAAAATTACAAAGCTGCTCGGAGCACAATGTGTCATTAATTTTACATTCGTTTTATTATTCTCTTGAATGATTTGTATTTCTCCAGGAGCACATATTTAACACTGACTTTCTCTTCGGCATTATATTTAAGTTCGTAATTTATTCTGAAGCAAAAGGCTACCTACGATCTCGAACAGACAATACAGCTTTAACATAAACCACAAAGTATATCTAAAGCAACGCCATAGAACGTAATGCAGAAGACAGAATGCACTGGTTGAATACAGGGTAGACAACCGGGTCCTTCGCAGAGAAGATCCGAATCGTTTGCAACTGTCAGACCCTTGCGGAGTGCGAAATTGTGAACGGCAATTTCACTCTGTGTATGCGCGTAATAGTTGCCAACAGTTTGGACCTGCAGTGCGAATGAACATGAATGACACAAAAATAAATTTTCTTTCTCGGAGTCCAAAGAAAGAGGACATTTTGTAGAATTTTATAAATTCCGCTCGGACATATTTTCTTGCCTCAAAAAGAGGACATGTCCGGGGAAAAGAGGACGTATGGTAACCCTATTTTATTGTTATGGATCAACCCAGTAATTGTCCGCATACCGTCAAATCATTGGAACGATTATTAAATGATTAAGCAGCAAATATAATGACAACTTCGCCCAACACTAGCGGCAAAACACAAAAAAATACCTTCACTACGCGATAGCAATGGTAATACTACCGATGACAGTACTGCTAAGGCAGAATTACTAAACACAGCTTTCCGAAATTCTTTCACCAAAGAGGACGAAGTGAACACTCCAGTATTCAATCAAGAACAGCTGCCAGCATGCGAAACTTAGAAGTAGATGTTCCTGGAGTAGTAAAACAACTTAAGTCACTAAACAAAAATAAATCTTCCTGGCCAGATTGTATACCAACTAGATTCCTCTCAGAGTATGCTGATGCAGTAGCTCCGTACTTAGCTATAATTTACAACCGATCACTCAGCGAAAGATACGTACCCAAAGACTAGAAGGTTGCCCAAGTTACTCCAATATTCAAGAAAGGCAATAGGAGTGATCCCCAAAATTACAGGCCTATCACTTTGACGTCGATTTGCAGTAGGATTTTGGAACATATACTTTGTTCGAATATTATGAACTACCTCGAAGAGAACGACCTATTAACCAGTAGTCAACACGGATTCAGAAAGTATCACTCTTGCGAAACACAGCTTGCCCTTTATTCACATGAAGTGTTAAGTGCCATCGACAAGGGATCTCAAATCGATTCCATATTTCTGGATTTCAGGAAGGCTTTTGATACTGTACCCCACAAGCGGCTTCTTATGAAATTGCGTGCTTATGGAATATCTCCCCAATTGTGCGATTGGATTCACGATTTCCTATCAGAAAGAACACAGTTCGTTGTAATTGACGGTAAGTCATCGAGTAAAACAGAAGTGATGTCTGGCGTTCGACAGGGAAGCGTTATAGGTCCATTACTCTTTCATTTAGGAGACAATCTGAATAGCTCCCTTAGACTGTTCGCGGATGATGCTGTCGTTTATCGGTTAGTGAAGTTAATTGAGCATCAAAAGCAACTGCAAAGCGATTTAGACAAAATTTTTGCATGGTGCGAAAATTGGCAATTGACACTAAATAAAAGTGTGAAGTATTACACATGACCACTAAAAGAAATCCGCTGAACTTCAATTACACGATAAATCAGTCAATCCTTAAGGTCGTAAATTCTTACAAATACCTAGGGGTTACAATTACGAACAACCTTGACTGGAGAGAACACACAGAAATATTGTGGGGAAGGCGAAGCAAAGGTTACGTTTCATCGGCAGAACGCTTCGAAGATGCACCAGCTCCACCAAAGAGGCTGCCTACATCACACTTGTGCGTCCTCTCCTGGAGTACTGTTGCCCCTAGTGGGACCCTCACCAGGTGGGACTGACGGAAGACATTGAGAAGGTTCAGAGAAGGGCAGCTCGTTTTATTTTATCACGTTACGGGGGGGGGGGGGGGAAGCGTCACGGAAATGTTGCAAGAATTGGGGTGGAAATCATTAAAAAAAGACGTTATTCATTGCGGCGTGATCTGTTTGCGAAGTTTGAATCACCGACTTTTAGTTCTGAATGTGAAAATATTTTGCTAGCACACACCTACTTAGGGAGACATGACTAGCCCAAGAAAAGAAGAGAAATCAGATCGAAAACGGAACGATTTAGGTGTTCTTTCTTCCCGCGTGCTATTAGAGAATGGAACGGTAGAGAAAAGTTATGAAAGTGGTTAACGAACCCTCTGCCAGGCACTTGAATGTGATTTGCAGGCTATCTATGTAGATGTAGATCGAGGATTAGGTGGACGCAGCTGAGCTGTGACGTTACACAACGTACATCTCTGCAACAGGTGAGTACGTCTGCTAGGCACGTATCGATTACGTAAGGCGTTCTCGCCCTAGATTAGCTTCCCGGAGTGCGGACTTTGCCACCCGATGCCTCTTTTGTGGGCGTTGGCGCCTGTCTTTTACAGATGGGACGCCGGCGGTACGCATGTTTTGCATGGCGGCGCCCCTTTCAAAATACATCTCTAGCGGGACCACGGACCACCTGGGCGATACATCCAGCGCCAGCCGCTATTAATATGACTTTCATCTCCGGCCTGGGCAGCTTCTGCACGGCTCTCTTTCAGGACACTCTCCCCTTCCCCCTCCCCTACCATCACCTCCCCCCTCCACCCACTCCCTCTCCCCCCTCCCCCCTCTTCGAGAAACGCGCATCTCTTTGCGCGGGACCACTCCCCAGGACCAACTTTCTCACACGCACACACACTAGGCAGCTGGTCGCCTGTGTGTATGTATAACACGTCCAGATATAACCTGCTCTCTTCCGCAAAAATAAATATTCTTTTGGCACGCTTCAACGCGAGTTTCACACTGTAGAGCGAAAGAAATTTGTGTACGCAAGCGTATGGATACCGTAGAGATATGTAAACACAACCGAGTAAGGCAGGGGTTGTAGGCTTTCTCCAATGTCAGTTCAAGTAACAATTACAAGTCGATTTTATCCATTGTGGATGTTGAAGAACTCCGTGACTAGAATGAAACTTTCACTCTGCAGCGAAGTGTGTGCTGATATGAAACTTCCTGGCAGATTGTGTGCTGGAACCGGGACTCGAACCTGGGACCTTTGCCTTTCGCAGGCAAGCGCTCTACCGACTGAGCTGTCCCGACACGGCTCACGATCCACCTCACAACTTTACCTCCGCCAGTACGTCGCCTCCTACTTTCCAAACTTCACAGAAGTTCTCCTGTTACACATGCAAGACTAAGCACTCCGGAAAGAAAGGATATGGTGGAGACATGGCTCCCAAACAGAACGAGGAAAAAAAGAATACCTATATCCCTCTGTACGAACCCTAATTTCCCTTATCTTGTCTTTGTGATCAGCACGCGAAATGTAAGTAGGCGGCAGCAAGATCGTACTACTCTCAGATTCAAAATCCGGCCCTCTAAATTTCCTCAACAGAAATTCACGAAAAGAACGTCGTCTTTCCTCCAGCGATCCCCAATTGAGTTCCCGGAGCATTTCCGTGACACTCGCGCATTGATCGAACCTACCAGTAACAAACTTAGCTGCTCGCCTCTGAACTGCTTCTATGTCTTCTTTTAAACTGATCTGCTGCGGGTCCCAAACACTTGAGCAATACTCAAGAGGTGGTCGTACAAGTGTTTTATGAGTGGTATCCTTTACAGGTGAAGTACATCTCCCCAAAATTCTCCCAATAAACCGAAGTCGGCTGTCCGCCTTACTCACAACTGTCCTTACATGTTTGTTCCATTTCATATCGCTCTGCAATGTTACGCCTAGATATTTGAACGACGCGACAGCATCAAGAAGCTCACTACTAATGCTGTATGCGAACATTATGTGATTGTTTTTCCTAGTCATGCGCATGACCTAACGTTTTTCTACATTAAGAGCTAACTGCCGTTCTTCGCACCAACTAGAAATTTTGTCTAAGTCATCGTGTATGCTATTACAGTCAGTTACAGACGACACACTCCGATACACCACAGCATCATCAGCAAACAGCCGCAAATTACAAGTTACTCCGTCCATCAGATCATTTATATAGATAGGAAATAATAGCGGTCCTATCACACTCCCCTGGGGGACGCCTGACGTCACACTCGTCTCTGATGAACACTCGCCGTCGAGAACAACGTACTGCGTTCTATTACTTAGGAAGTCCTCCAGCCAGTCACAAATATGTGAACCTATTCCATAAGCTCGTATCTTCGTTACCAGTCTGCAGTGTGGCACCGCGTCGAACGCCTTTTTGAAGTCGAGAAAAACACAATCCGCCTGTTGCCTTTCATCCATGGCTCCGTGGCTCCATGACTCAAAGCTGTAATTATTATATTTTAAAGCGGTGTTTCCGATTCTCAGCCCTTGCCTCTATGTACGACGCAACTCGGCAAGCAGAGCATATTCCCTCAATTTGCTGTCAGCTCCCGACGCCGTTCTTCACCTGCGCGGAACAATGGCTCATCCCTCATTCGCCACACTTGTGCGCCCGCGGCGAAGTGCCAGATTATCGTGTGTGTGTGTGAGAGAGAGAGAGAGAGAGAGAGGCCGTGCATTCACTTTTAAATAGTTCTGCCGATGCAACGCCAAAGCACGAGGCCATACATCACGCACGAGATGTGCACACCGCTAATTTTAGTAGTGATCGTCCGTAGTGACTCCGACAAAAAAATAGCAATAGGGGATGAACAGTTAAATTTATAAGGGGCAGCCCTCAGTCGCAAAGTACGAAAATAATCGTTACCAGGTTTCAATGCCGCTATGGGCACCTTCTTCAGACGAAGATGACTACGTTAAACCTACATGTCAAAATTTAAAATACAAAAAATATATCTGACGTAATCAGATAGGCATACCTAAAAAGTAAATAGTTGTAGACAGGCGGAACAGTCACGAGAGGCTGCAATGTCTCCGCTGCCAACGTCAGCAGTTATCTGTTGACGTTGGCAGCGGAGACATTGCAGCCTCTTGTGACTGTTCCGCCTGTCTACAACTATTTATTCTTGGAAGTACAAAAAAGACCATATTTGCTACATTCTCCCCTCCCCTCCCCTCCCCTCCAAACAACCTGTTTCTTTCCTCTCTTCCAATCACCCTCTAAGCAGTCCCCCCCTCTCCCCCACAGCTCCTACCTCATTTTCTCCATTCCCCCACATGTGCCTCCCCCTCCATCCCCCTACCTCTATACCAACTCGGTATATAAAAATTGTAAATACCCTCACAAATTTTTTTGAGGTTTCATTCCATTTCCAGGATGGTGCTCAACGACCACACAATGATGAACACACCAGACGTATTGAGCAGCATTGGCTGTTAATGTTTTATTTCAAACTTTGACACTGCAATTTTATGTTTGCCGTTGCAGTTACATTCAGGGCATTCATAATGCTTGTTTGAAGGACTCTGAAGATGGTCACTATGTGATTGAAACCGATCTTTTTTTTTTTTTTTTTTTTTTTTTAAATAAAACATTAACGGCCAATGCTGCTCATTGCATCTGGTGTGTTCACCCTCACAAATCACAGTACTTACCATTACACAGACGAGAAGTGTTGCAGTGGCAACTACAAACCTAACCCTCTTGAATTATGTACAACTATGTTAAACGTAAAATCTGTTCATCTTACAAGGAAAGTACTTGGGCTCGAACAAACACATATACACCAAAATCGTATGAGACATAATGTAAAGATTCCTTATTTCACTAGTGATATTCCCACATCTGCAAAACTCTGCAGTCGTCCGTTAGAGGCCTCTGCGTGTGCCATGCCGCATTGCACTTTGACCTGTCGGTTCGCCAGTAGGGACGGTGCAGTGTGCCTCCGAAGTTGAGTTTTGTGATGTTATTTGTGTGGTGAAGCGTTAGATGGAGCGGCGATTGCTAATGAATCCTGCTAATGTATTGCGATTGGTTGAGATGAAGTTACGAACAACCCTTCTTCGTGAAGATGCTATTAGTGTACAAGATGAATCATTTTCATGCTTTCTTGTATCTGTTATGGTACAGAAATATGAGCATAAGTTAGAAACTGTTGTTACAAACTCATAACAATGATAATAGTGATGATAATGACGAACAACTCATTGCAAGAGGTAGTGCTACGGTAAGTGTGGGAAGAGGCGATGGAAGCAGTGGCAGTGAATACCAACAGTCTTCCGAGAAGAAGGTTAAAGTTGCATCACTGGTTTTGATGACAGTTCACTAGAGAACATGTACGATGATTATTACATAAGTTATAGTTAAGATATCTGCATTACGTTTGACATCTACAATTACATCTACAATGTTATCTAGAGCATGATTGCAAAGTTTTGCATAAAAACGACACCCACCAGCACATTGAGGTATACGTAGAGATCATGTAACCAAACGTTCATACAGATATGTTTGTTCGAGCCCATGTACTTTCCTTGTTAGTGTCAAATAATTATCAGTTAGTAAATGTTTTCTTTTTTATCTAGTTTTAGATTCTGAAGATGATCCTGAACGATCGAAACGTGTTAAAAAAAAAAAAAAAAGGTCGCTGCGAGCGTCAGCAACTGCACTAATATTCGACATAATTCATTGTCTGATTATCAGTCAGCAGTTGCAACTAGTCGACTACAGAAAAAAATGTAGAGTATTTTGCATCAGGGGGACGTCATACCAAGAAATCATTCACTTTCTCTCTTACGTCAGTTCTATTTTTGATGTTGACAATACCTGTAAACTCATCACTTTCTTAACCCTTTAATGCATGACTTTTTATTTCAAGCTATAAAAACTACCACAATTACTGTTTAGTGCGTATACTGAGAAAAATATTGGAAAAAATTCCTTAAATTTATTATGCACTACTAGCAACAAATAGTTCATAGCTGGTGAGCTATATAGTTCTCCAATGATGTATCCGATGTAGTAAATTTCACTATTATGCCTCTCATGTTTCTAGAAAGCAACTCATAATGCAACTACTACTTTTACATGACTAAGGAGGAATACTAAAGTAGAAGACGCACATTCATAGGAGTAACTCAATACAGCTGTCAAAATGATTCAGTAGCACTTTGCAATTTCCAATTTCTAGGACGAGCTACTAGCGTATGTAACACTATGTATACAAGCACCTAAAATGAATTTGTGGTAAAATGTTGATCAGTTTGACAGAAAATGGAAAAAATAAGGTACGTATCTGATCAGCTACACAATGCATTAAAGCGTTAAGCTCGTGATTGCATTCAAGACATTTTATATAATTCTATGACTGATTAATGCAATCGATCTTATGATCTGATGATCGAAATCATTTTAATGTCACTCTTCTGCTGTACGTTTTTGTTTATTCTGACTGTAGCAACTGGGGCTTATGAATCAACACTTTCCTCCATTTTTCACACGTGAAATAGACTCGATAGAAGCGCAGATGCCACTTGGCTGACAAACTACGGTGATAGAGTAATCATTTTCCCATCCAACGTGCTCTTCCTGTCGGACTAGGTACTGAAAAGTGACAGTATGAGAAATTGTCGAACATCCGAGCACGCTAATGGGTTACATGTTGCTCGTCAACTCGTAGCAATTATTTCGGAAAGCCCGACTTCAGGAAGCAGATGCAAGCATCAGTCTGATTAAGACGTCGCTAGCTGTTAGATAACAAGATCACTTGGTTCCTTGATTATTATTATTTTTTGTTACTTGCTCCGTTGGTGCAATTTGTAACACTCGCGTCTTTCGAGACCTGCTACCAGCAATTTGCTGCTCAATATTGCTTCCATTGCTGGTGAAATGATTTAAGCTCCGGGGAAAGGAAACACGCAGTAGGAGTGGCCGAGTCAGGGGGCAGGAGGCAGTAGTTGAAGCGGTGTATAAATGCGGCGAGAGTGATAGAGTGGTTGTGGAAGTTAAAGCGACAGTGGAGCAGGGCAATGAGAGAGAGAGAGGAGAAATAGAATGAGGAGGAGAGTGAATTGTAGCTGAGTGCCGAGGAAGGAGGAGGTAAGGAGGAAATAAAAGCGGCAGTGTGGAGCAGGGCAGTGGGAGAGAGAGAAGAGAAATTGAGAGAGGAGAAGAGTGAATTGTAGCGAAGAAGGAGGAGGTTAGGGGGGAGGTGAGCGCGGTTTTACCGAAAATCGCTTGATGGATGCCGGCTGGCGAGAGATAGCCATCTGGCCGGGCGTAATGACTCAACTAAGGCAGCTGACCGGGCGAGTGGTTCTCGATACGGGGCGAAAGATACCACAGCCGACGCCGCGAGTAAATAATAACAGCGCAGCCGAAAAATAGGCCCCCTGGCCCCCTGGCCACCGCCCCCACCACCGGGGCACAAATTACTACATTTGCGTAATTAATGGGGGAAGGCGCCCAGCGCGCGAGATGCCCATCGGAGATACGGCGTCTTGATCGCCCCGCGCGTGTAGCCGAGCGAGTGTCGGTTCGTTCGTGTGCGCTTCGAAAGGTACTCCGTGCGCTGGCGATACTGCGGTTGTCTCAGTCGAGAGCGACTAGCGCAGATTTTCGCGCGAGAGTGTTTGTATGTGTTCGGGCACGTTACTGGAGGAAAATTCACTCTAGTAACCAATATTCAATACTAGCTTAAAAACCGCGGCTCCGCTCGCGTGTTGGTTGATTGTGATAGATAATGCGCGGAACGTCAAATCGATTTAAAAAAAAAAGAGATGTATTAAAAGAAATTTCTGTTTTACTGCTTTGTTTATTTATTCTTATATTTCCTTATTCGTATGCTTATCCTTTACAGAGAAAGAGCTGAAGACATTGTAGCACGCAATGAGGTTAGAATAAATTGAGATGGCATTATCCATGCCGAGCACATACGTCAGTTGAAGCCTGTCCGTCATCTTGGTCAGTTTTCAAATGCTATTTTTCCGTTAAAACTATGCATTAAAACGCTCCTCTTACTGTTAATGCATTGAACTGACAGTCACTGCAAACTATGTACTTTCAAACAGTATACTTTCTTGAATAAATAGCAGTAAATACATATCATAATATATTTGAAAACTTAATTTTTAACTGCTAGTTTGTACTCTTTTAACACCATCACGGCAAAAGCGTCGGAAGTTTTATTCCTGGTTTAAGTGACATAAAATAATAGCTCTAGAATGCGAACACTTCTCCAAATTTAGCAATATGGTGGAGGCTGGCTTCACCTTTTCAGCGTAAGGGCGTCTCCTTGTATCCTAACGTCCTTGGTAGCAACCATATCTTCCACCCCCTTATAGCTATCAGCATGGAACTGCTATGGTGTACAACGGGAGACTTTGGACAACAATTACACATAGACCATTCGTTTGCGTTCTGTAGTTTTCGCTGCAGAGCGAAATATTAACATTCAGACACACACACACGTAGAATTTTGTGTGCGCCGATAACTTTCCATCCCAATATACTCCACCCTTTTATCATTATGAACCCTCAAGCAAGAATGCAACCAATAAAACCATTTTCAAAGAGTAAATATAATTTTCAAATAGTAATTACTGTTCCGCATTTCGCATTATATTCTTCAAATTACTAAATATATATGAGATCGCTATAATACCGTGCCTAAAAGCTTCCTCAGGTATAAATTAGTAACTGTACAAATATTTAAGTCTCTGCGTCTTGTCGTTCGGACGTGATAAGCGTACACCAGACATTCACACTAATATATATATAGCTATGCGATCGCCGTAAAACCGTGCTTTAAGCCTTCCCCGGGTAGACATTAGTAACAAATTTTTAACTCTTTATGTCTTGTGGTTCAGACGTGATAAACGTACACCGAACAGACATTTACATATAGATAGTTTAATTTTTCCGTGGTAGGAAGGACATCTCCTTACTTTGAAGTATAAAAATGCCAAGACCGCAATTAATTAAATTGTTTCTCTGACGACCGGTTTCGATACTCTTAGGGTACCCTCATACGGTCACTTGTGCCCTATGTTTTCGTTTCGTGAAGGCATTAAAATGGTACGCCATCATGTCATGCGCCTTCACGAAACGAAAACCGGTCGACAGCGAAATAATTAATTGCGATCTTGGCATTTTAATACTTCATGGAAAATAGTTTCTTCTATGCATTTTTTTGGAGTCATCGACAAATAATAGCAACAACCACCATATATCGTAAATGTGTAGGAAACCAACCAATGCAGATAACATTCACAAAATTTTTGCCTTTTTTTCCCCCTAATCAAGTCGTTAACATCTACATCTATATAAATGCTCTGTAAGCCACACTGAAGTGCATGGCAAAGGGTTCATCGAACCGCTTATATGATATTTCTCTGTTGTTCCATTCCCTAATAGTTCGCCGGAAAAAGGAACACCTAACTCTTTTCGTTTTCGATCTGATTTCGCTTTGCTTTCCGTTGCAAGTTGCTCAATGTACAAATTCAGTAACATTGGAGAAATTATTTTTGAGAACATTACGGGAAACAGTGATGTGATTTGCAATTATTAATTCAACTAACAATTACAAGTCAGTCGAGATCGCAATTTCTGGTAACCGGTTTCGCTCACTTACATGACCATCGTCAGACCACAACTTTAATGATACGTAATTTATTAATAGAGGAATACATTATTTCTAAATTGAGTACTTAAAATAAGAATAAAGTATACCTGTAATTAAATATGAGAAGAGGCATTGAATTAAAATTTGTGCTGTGGGAGTCGAACCCGGGACCACCTGCTTACCAGGTAGGCGCTTTAGACCACTCAGCTAATACAGAAATGTATTATTTCTTGATATTTATACTTGTAACGTTGTCCACCGGTTGTTTACATCTGGAGCTGCATAAAGGCTTAATGTTGACAGCTGTACATGTAGGTGCAGTCACTCTTTAAACATAAACATCTGTTGTGATGTGATTCATCAGTTTCTCCCGGCGTATTTGATGATCAAAATATCCACGGGTGTCCCGTTGGACACTATAGACCGGCAGTACACCCGTGGATATTTTGATCATCTGTTGTGATCTTTAGGTGACCGAATCCGGTTATCAGTGAAATTGCCACAACCACAGCCTAAGGAATGTTTCCAGAATGAAACGTTCACTCTGCAGCGGAGTGTGCGCTGAAATGAAACTTCCTGGCAGATTAAAATTGTGTGCCGGAACCGGGACTCGAACCTCGGACCTTTGCCTTTCGCGGGCAAGCGCTCTACCGACTGAGCTATCCCGACACGCACCTTACGGTGAACTGCGGAGTATGTATGTAGATGTAGAGTGGAACTCAGAACGACAAACATTTAGCCATTCTGCGGAAAACTGCGAAATAAACAGCGTATAAATGGCCGTCGTGCGAACAGGGAAGTGCTAAGGTAGCCGATTCAACCTAATTCGAATCTGAATGTAGTTTATGGCAGTTTATCGTTCCCTTACAGGCGAATTTCGATTTGGTTTACTGAATATGTGAGAAACGTCATCTGTTCCTAATACTGTAGTTGCAAAAGACGGCGATGACGTCAACAGGCAAAGAATGTACTGTAAATTTTCCTATAGTCTCCCCTTTCCCTTTTACATTCTGCAATCAGCTTGATTTATTCGCCCTGAATGCGAAAGTACTCCGCTTCATTGTCAGACTTCGTTACTGTGACATTAGAATCCATATAACCTCCAGGGTAAGTCATCTCAAGACAAAGTCTGAATTTTTTCCCCTTTTTTAATGAATATTGTAGTTATTTCCGAGCTTGTTAGGATAAAATGGAGAAATTCCCCCTCATTCAAGACACAGCTTGTTTCAGCAGCTACGTGCTAATTTCAGTGGATTTTTTGCCTTTAACTTCTGAAAATTCTTGTTAAATGTTTTCTGTGCGTTATGTAAACATTTGGCGAAATTGTTTACAATTCGTTAATGGAGTTTCAGTTGCACTAATACATTTTTTTACATCAATTATTATGACGTAACACAGATATTTCGTGTAGGCCTACTATTGCGCTTTTCATTCACAGTATGTTTATAGAATTTTAGGTCTTCAGTGAATTTTTTGAGGATAAGTACGAATGTTTCTCACCTAAATTTATTACATACCTTATATGAAATTAATGGCAGTTATTACGTGCAGAAGTCAATTTGTCATTATATTGAGGTGTATTAAGGGGAAGAAATCTGTTGAAATATTTCTTTCCCTGGAAGACGTTAATGATAGGATAACATATAGACTTAGTGAGGTTTGAAAAAGTAGTATCGAACCTTTCAACTTTCAAGACAAACTCATTGCTCAGGCATGCGATGGCAGCCCAGTAATGAGCGGCAGTCACATGCAGAGCACTGCCAAGCACGTGCCAAGTACGTTCACTGCTATGCGCACCAAATGAATTTAGTTCTTCAGAGTTACAATCTCCAGCCAGTCCTTTATCGGTTACACTCTTTAGTACCCCAGCTAACCATAACATTTGAGATCGACAAATTCTGTGCTCATGTGTATCTTCTGTGAAGATGGCACATTGAGTACATAACGTAGCGGAATACACAATATCTCTGTAGTATATAGATGAAAAATTCTAAGTTCAGTTGGTCTCGTAGTCTTTGATTATGATTTCCAAAAAAAAGCAGAGGTCCATATTTGAATCAGACAAGCGAAATTCAGTAACAGCTACGAATTATGACTTTATTCACTTTCAAAAATAAACTCACAAAACAATGGACACAAACATTCCGCCATCTTGACTCTTACACTCCCAAGTACATAGTCTCTGCGACCTCAAGTTCTATGGACAGTATGTTTGCAAACAACAGTTCCTCCTAGCACCTCTTCCAGACGTCAACAGACCAAGAGGCTAAGTGCAATCTGATTTTATAGAAACAGTAAAATCATAAATTTCATGTTTGGTTTACGTACTAGAAATATATACACAAATATTGAATTTTGACATGAAATTAACAGATATGACTTTATAACCATTTAAAGAGAATGACAATGACAGTAATATTTATAAACAAAGAAGTGAACAAGACAAATTAAAAGGCGTGTAACAAAATAAATGTTTGTTAAGCTTATGGGACTTAACTGCGGGGTCATCAGTCCCTTACAAACTACTTATGAACTACCTTATACTAAAGACAGCACAAACATCGATGCTTGAGGGAGGATTCGAACCCCCGACAAGGAGCGGCCTCGCGCATCGGAGCATAGCGCCTCAATGCGCTTGGCCACTCCGCCGCGGCAAAAGGCGTGTTAGAATAATTCATGACATCTATTTTGAATTCTGTGATGCTTTCTGAAAAATAACATTAAGTTCAAATAGTCTAAATTACGATCAATTTGTTTCAAATGAGTGATGAAATCGGTATTCACCCATATCAAGTGAGTTAGTGAACTAATAGCCTTCAAAATCTCTTTTATAATAGATCAGACCACAAAATACGCAAGATGACCAGTTGACATGGATATATTACCTTTTACATCCTATTATCGAAAGAGTTCCATATCTGCAAAGTGTTAAAATACCGTAAGTAATGTACTAACATATATATGTGATATGTTACCTTCATACTTCGTGACGATCCTAAAAAAAATGAAGGTTATGTAATTGTAATTGTAAGTGTTTCACAAGCTAAAATTAAGTATTTAGTGTTTCACTTTACGGGTTCTTAATATTTGGTAATGGAGTATTTGTTATGTTTATGGAATATTCCGTCGGTACTTGGAGGAACAAAGCCACATTAAAAACTTAAATACGTAGTATTTTTGTTCCACAATATTTTTTATTTGCTTGTTATTATCAGCATTCGGCTTCTTAGGCCATAGTCAGATAACTTCACACTAAACAGATAGTCCACACGTAACACTGAGGTTACATATACAAAGATGGTTTTTTAAAATTTGTAGATTCACATATCTTTGAAAAAACATCTTTGTATACGTTTCAAAAATGTTTCAAATGTTTGTAATTCTACGGGACCAGTCCCTAGTCTTAAAAACTAAGTTAAACTAACCTACGGACAACACACACATCCATACCCGAGGGAGGATTCGAACCCCCGACGCGGGAGGCCGCGCGATCCGTAACGTGGCGCTCCAGACCGCTCGGCTACTCCCGCGCGACATCTTTGTATACGTAACCTCAGTGTTACGTGTGGACGAACTGTTTAGTACGAAGTTATCTGACGATGGCCTAAGAAGCCGAAAGCTGCTAATAATAAGCAAACAAATAATATTGTGGAACAAAAACACTACGTATTTAAGTTTTTAATATGTCTTTATTGCTCCAAGTACGGTCGGAAAACTCCACAAACATAACAAATAATCCATTACCAAGTATTAGGAATCCGGTACCATCAAACTTAATTGATCGTTCGATACCAGTAACGTGAAACAACAAATACTTAATTGTAGCTTGTGAAACACGTTTTGACAGTGATACAATTACACAACCTTCATTGTTTTGGGGATCGTCACGGAGTATTAGACAACATATTCACATACAATATACATGTTAGTACATTACTCACCGTATTTTAAGACTTTTTAGATACGGAAATCTTCCGTTACTAGCTTGTAAAAGGTAATATATCGATGTAAACTAGTCATCTGGCATATTTTGTGATCTGGTATATTATATAAAAGATTTTGATGCCTGTCAGTTCACTAAATCACTTGATATGGGTGAATACCGATTTCATCACTCATTTGAAACAAATTTATCGTATTTTTGGGTATTTGAACTTCATGTTCGAATCCCCCTCGGACATGGATATTTGTGCCGTCCTTAGTCTTAGCTAGTTCATAAGTAGTTTGTAAGTTTAGGGACTGATGACCCCGTAGTTAAGTCCCATAAGCTCTACAAACATTTGAACATTTTTGAACTTAATGTTATTTTTCAGAAAGTACCACATAATCCATAATACATGTTGTCATGAATTATTCTAACACGCCTTTTACCGCGGCGGAGTGGCCAAGCGCATTGAGGCGCTATTCTCCGATGCGCGAGGCCGCTCCCTGTCGGGGGTTCGAATCCTCCCTCGAGTATGGATGTTTGTGCTGTCTTTAGTATAAGGTAGTTCATAAGTAAGAAACTTCCTGGCAGATTAAAATTGTGTGCAGTACCCTGGACTCGAACCTGGGACCTTTGCCATTCGCGGGCAAGCGCTCTACCGACTGAACTATCCCGGCACGACTTACAATGCCGCCTCGCAACTACTTCCGCCAGTACCTCGCCTTCCGGTTCCGGCACACAATTTTAATCTGCCAGGAAGTTTCCTATCAGTGCACACTCCGCTGCAGAGTGAAAGTTTCATTCTGGAAACATCCCTTATGCTGTGGCTAAGCCATGTCTTCACCATATCCTTCTTCCAGGAGTGCTAGTCTTGCGTGGTTCGCAGGAGAGCTTCTGTGAAGTTTGGAAAGTAGGAGGCGAGGTACTGGCGGAAGTAAAGTTGTGAGATGGCATCGTGAGTCGTGTCGGGATAGCTCAGCCGGTAGAGCGCTTGCCCGCGAAAGGCAAAGGTCCCAGGTTCGAGTCCCGGTTCCGTCACACAATTTTAATGTGCCAGGAAGTTTCATATCATCGCACTCTCCGCTGCAGAGTGAAAGTTTCATTCTGGAGTTCATAAGTAGTTTGTAAGTTTAGGGACTGATGACCCCGCAGTTAAGTCCCATAAGCTTAACAAACATTTATTTTCTTACACGCCTTTTAAGTTATCATTTCCATTTCTTTGTTTGCTTATAAATATAACTGTCGTTGTCATTCTGTTTAAATGGTTCTAAAGGTCATATCTGTTAATTTCAAGTTAATTTTTATGTTGTGTTATAACTCGCACGCAGAGAAACCGCACTCGGCTTAAAGCGACACCGGTGCGTGTAATATCAGCAGGTACTTCTGCTGTCTGTCCGGTTAGCCGATAAAACAAGAAGGTCGTGCGGTATCGTGTCTGAGGTTTTGGGTTCCGCTGCCGTGTGACGGATCGAGGGCTTTGAGTGGACGGCTTCCCATGCTCTAGGATTCTCGTCGGCTTAAATTACAGAGCGACGCGGCCGCCTGAGATATTGGACTACGTCCCAGGCGCTAGCGCACGCCAATTGCTCAACACCCTCACGCCGGTTATTTCTGCGCGAGCCACCGACGGTCTCGTTTGAAAACGTTTTCTGTGAAATGCGCACTGTCCGACTAATACCCCTGTTACAACAGCGAGAGATGGTCCGCTTCACCACAGATGCCGCAGTCATTTGTTTATTTTAAACGGCGGTACAGCCACTTTCGCCCACTTAATTTTGTTCAAATGTTCAAATGTTTGTAGAGCTTATGGAACCTAACTACGGGGTCACAAGTCCCTAAACTTACAAACTACTTATCAACTACCTTATACTAAAGACCTCACAAACATCCATGCCCGAGGGGGGATTCGAACCCCCGACCGCAGTGGCCGTGCAGACCGTGACTGGAGCGCCTCAGTCTCCTCGGCCACCGCGGCCGGCTTTAATTTTGTCTCCGACGATTCTTACTGAAGACTACAACGGTTAATGACTATTCAGATTCGTCACAACTACGTTAATCCTCTATAATACAAAACTTTTCTTCTGAAAATTTGAAAGTTAATATTTTTATTGCATCTCATTTGACTTATATAGACACGTTGCGACCTTCCTATCGGTTCTCACCAATACGACTTGGGCAATACGTAACTCGGGTAGTAAAAGTTTATGGCTAGTTGTCTCTGTACATAGGGGTGGGTTATGTATGTCAGCTTCTGTGACCTAAACAGCTACCTAATCTGTTTAAACAGGATCAATAATTAATCTGTAGTTTAGCCAGTCTATTAATCAGTATATGATGACGTGAAAATATATTTACAAACATAAATTAAACCTCTGAATGACCAACAAAATGGATTCTAAGATAAAGAAGTGATTCACTCACAAAGCAATTCTTTATAAATGGAGTTTATTACTCTTATTAGACATGAAACGCGGAGGTGGTCCTACTTTATATATCGGTAAATAACTGAATATTTCTCCAACTATTGTTCATGAGAGGTACTATAAGTATCACACGCACTCGATAGTAAAAGTTCTTCAACATTACAACCATAACTTGTGATGTTGATGAACTAGGAACTGTGCATACAAACACTAATAGCCGCATTAATGTCGTAGCCTATTACGAAATTCTGGTGGGAAAAATGTATAAGTGTTTTCGCTAATTGTGAAATATGTGTGTATCTGAAACAGATGATCCGATGATGGTAACTGTGTATTACCGAAAATAGTCATCCAGACAATAAAATAACGATCTTGGCACCATTTGGTACTAGTCTCTAAATGACATATACAGGGTGTTACAAAAAGGTACGGCCAAACTTTCAGGAAACATTCCTCACACACAAAGAAAGGAAATATGTGGAAATGTGTCGGGAAACGCTTAATTTCCATGTTAGAGCTCATTTTAGTATTTCTCATTAAATGTAAATTGAAATAATTCGTGCAGACAATTGTCAAAATACCCAATTGTTTCGTTAGTATGTACTGTACTTCCTCGATTCACCGCCAGTTGGCCCAATTGAAGGAAGGTAATGTTGACTTCAGTGCCTGTGTTGACATGCGACTCATTGCTCTACAGTACTAGCATCAAGCACATCAGTACGTAGCATCAACTGGTTACTGTTCAACACGAACGTGGTTTTGCAGTCTGTGCAATGTTTACAAATGCGGAGTTGGCAGATGCCCATTCGATGTATGGATTAGCACGGGGCAATAACCGTGGCGCGGCTACGGATGAACCAATCGCAGAAGTGTACCCGTGGAGGCCAATCAGCTGCTGATAGTGCCTGCACACGCTGTTCATGGTACGGAAACAACTGGTTCTCCTGTAGCACTCCCCATACAGTGACGTGGTCAACGTTACCTTGTACAGCAGCAACTTCTCTGATGCTGACATTAAGGTTATCGTCAACTGCACGAAGAATTGCCTCGCCCATTGCAGGTGTCCTCATCGTTCTAGGTCATTCCCAGTCGCGAGTCATTGGTTGGAATGTTCCGTGCTCCCTAAGACGCCAATCAATTGCTTCGAACGTCTTCCTGTCGGGACACCTTCGTTCCGGAAATCTGCCTCGATACACACGTACCGCGCCACGGCTATTGCCCCGTGCTAATTCATACATCAAACGGGCATCTGCCAACTCCGCATTTGTAAACATTGCACTGATTGCAAAACCATGTTCGTGATGAGCTCTAACCAGTTGATGCTACGTACTGATGTGCTTGATGCTAGCACTGTAGAGCAATGAGTCGCATGTCAACACAAGCACTGAAGTCAACATTACCTTCCTTCAATTGGGCCAACTGGCGGTGAATCGAGGAAGTGCAGTACATACTAACGAAACAATTGGGTATTTTGACAATTGTCTGCACGAATTATTTCAATTTTCAAGTAAAGAGAAATACTAAAATGAGCTCTAACATGGAAATTAAGCGTTTCCGGACACATGTCCACATAACATATTTTCTTTCTTTGTGTGTGAGGAATGTTTCCTGAAAGTTTAGCCGTACCTTTTTGTAACACCTTGTATGATACACCAGGCCCAAAATGATATACCATTTTTTAGATATATATTCATTTGTACAAGGGCTGTATGTCTGTAAAATATCTTGGGAATACAATTAGTAGTAAAGAAGTAATAGATTGAAACTTGGTGCGTGATGGGGCGGTTTTCTATGAACGTTACTGTTTATGTGGTCATATCTCATGAACTACATGTCGTACTGTGAAACAATTTAGAAGGTACACCCAACTATATGCGTGTATACTATTTGTAAAATTTCCTGCGACTTCATTTTGTAGTGTACAAATTATAAATTGTAACGTCATACCGAATGACACTCCAAAAACAGCGGAAAAGTAGTAAGCGAGAAACTTTTTTCCTTTTATCATCAGTTGCCAGCGAGAAAAAGTTTAATAAAGGTTTGAAATTATGTTTAAAGTTTGTTGCAAATCGCTAAGTACTGTCATTCTCATACGGTGTATATAGAAATTCTCGCCATATTATATGCCATTTTTTGCGATTTCTATTGGTCATGACGTAATATCTTTTGAACCGTGTGCCGTATGTGATTCTTAACCATGCAGCAATTGTTACCTCACGGTAAGGAATGTTAGTACCAAATTTGGTTGAAATCGGTCCAATGGTTTAGGAGAAAATGAGCAGCATTGTCGCAAAATGCAGCAGTTTTTCGTGCATCTCATTGTTTATGACGTCATATCTCGTGAATTATGTATCGTATGTGATTCTTACACTTACGGCGACCGTACTCATGGATTGAAGCTTACGTGGTTAAATTGGAAAGAACACGTAGATAGTATCGTGGGAAAGGCGAACCAGAGACTGCATTTTATTGGCAGAACCGTTAAAAGATGCAACAGAACTGCTAAAGAAACTGCATACACTACGCTTGACCGTCCTTTTATGGAATATTGCTGCCCAGTGTGGGATCCTTATCAGGTGGGTTTGACGGAGGACATCGAAAGAGTCCAAAGAAGGGCAGCTCGTTTCGTATTGTCGCGATACACGGGAGACAGCGTTACGGAAATGATACGGGATGTGGGATGGGAATCATTACAACAACGAGGCTTATCGCTGCGGCGTGGGCTGCTTACGAAACTACAATCGCCAAAATTCTCCTCCGAATGCGAAATTATATTGTTGCCTCCCACTTACATAGGTAGAAATGATCATCAGAGAAAAATAGGAGAAATGACAGCTCGAACAGAGAGATTCGGATGTTCTTTCTTCCCGCGCTATTCGAGAATGGAATGGGAGATAAAATAGTATAACGGTGATTCGATGAACCCTCTGCCCGGCACTTCAATGTGATTTTCAAGGTATCCCACGTAGATGTAGATGTGTACAAAATTTCATAAAGATTGGAACAAAACTGTAGATTTGTATACAACACACTGTACAAACATACGGACACTCTGCTTTATATATTAGATCATGCGATAGTCCAACAGTGACTACGTATCCGGCGAAGACAGCGAAGTACAGAATGAGAAACGTTTGTCTTACAGAAAATCGCGCTACAGCCTCGCCTCGCCGGTAGCAGTAGTAACAACTGCATTTCACGCGAGAGGTCCTGACAACCGGGTCCTTCTCGGGAGTACAGTACATCACTGCGAAACTCGGCTCATGTCCTCTGGAGTTCCGAGAAGGAAAAAAAAAAAAAAAAAAAAGAGAGAGAGAAAAGAGGAGAACATCTCGTCCCGTTAAGAGGCGGCAGACTCGCGAACAAGATAAATGCCCCTCTGCTGCGTATATCGTGCAGGGTGCTGTGCGCAAGGGCTATTTCCAGCGGGCATCAGCTATGCTGCAAGGAGTCTGTGTGTGTGTGTCACTATCTCCTGGTGGGAGTGTAGTGGGAGTGTAGGGGGCAGACATGAAGAGCCTGGGTGCCGAGCTACACGACTCTTAGAGCGGCTGGCCCATAAATCAGCCAGGCAGCACTTTAATAACAAGTGTGAGGTGGTTCTTGTCAGGCACCTCTCGCCGAAGAGACGTCCGAGTGCTCGTGAGACGGAAAGACGCCCCCACGCAGCAGACGCGGGAAATGAAAGGAGAAGCGGTAATTATCACGTAGCCCCGAGAGGCGACCGGCCGTTCACGCGTCTGAAAACAATGAGGGGCAGCTGTTGACTTTGAGACGTTGCGTGGGCTGTGCGAATGGGGCTTAGGTTGTCGCTAGTAGTCTCGTTTAGTTCGCGAAACGAACTAGTTCGGACGAGCGCTCCCACAGGCGAACTATGCGAACTAGTTCGCAGATCCCTCGCCTCTTAGTTCGTCCGCTCCTTTTCCGAAGACTGACAGGGAACAGCGAGAGGTCGCGAGAGCGCGCAGAATCGCGTGATTCCCTTCTGCCAGTTGCCGTCTTTTCGAGCTGAGATGCAGATCAGCTGTTGTTTCATAGTTCACTGCCACAAATATTGTAAGGAGCACATTGTCGGGGCGATCTAAAATTGTTTAGTAAGAGAATTTTAGGCAAGATCGCTTTCTTCTTTTAATTATATGACCGGTTTCGGCGTGCTAGATGCCACCTTAAGACCTGTCGTAATTTTTTACATCTACATACATACTCCGCAATCCACCGTGCGTGGCGGAGGGTACACTGTACCACTACTAGGCATTTCCTTTCCTATTCCACTCCCAAATTGAACGAGGAAAAAAAAAGAATGCCTATATGCCTCCGTACGAGCCCTAATTTCTCTTATCTTGTCTTTGTATTCTATACGCGAAATGTAAGTAGGCGGCAGCAAGATCGAACTACACTCAGCTTCAATTTCCGGCCCTCCAAATTTACTTAACAGAATTCATGAAGACAACGTCGTATTTGTTCCAGCGACCCCAATTGAGTTGCCAGAGCATTTCCGTGACACTCGCGCATTGGTCGAACCTATCGGTAACAAATCTAGCTGCTCGCCTCTGAACCGCCTCTATGTCTTCCTTTAAACTGATCTGCTGCGGGTCCCAAACACTTGAGCAATACTCAAGACGTGGTCGTACAACCGTTTTATACGCGGTCTCCTTTACAGGTGAAGTACATCTTCCCAAAATTCTCCCAATAAACCGAAGTCAGCTGTCCGCCTTACTCACAACTGTCCTTACATGCTCGTTCCATTTCATATCGCTCTGCAATGTTACGCCTATAACCACACTTTCTGATATAACACGTTGGTATACATCCATTATTGATGTGTCACGCAAATAAAATTTACATGTCAATAATAAAATGATAGAATCCATTCTTCTCAAGGTTTACGTTAGAGCTTGATTCTAAAGTGCCTCTAACGTAAACCTTGAGAAGGATGGATTCTGTCATTTTATTATTGACATGTAAATTTTATTTGCGTGACACATCGATATGGATGTTTACCAACGTTTCATATTAGAAAGTATTGTTATAGCAGTGATGTAAAAAATTACGACAGATCTGAAGATGGTGTCTAGCACGCTGAAACCGATCATATAATTAAAACAAGAAAGCGATTTTGGCTGAAATCCTCTTACTACACAAATTTTCTTTTTCTTCTTTTCAGAAGTTCCTAAATGTAACCCTCATTCCATAGCGTAAAGAAGTTAAGAGAACTCCAAACTTAGCATTGTTTGCATTTATATGCGAGAAATTATGCATCAACCATTTTCTCTCGCCTGCACCGAGCTGCGAACTAAAAGGAGGAGAGCCATCAGTCGCGAGCTATAACATGCGCGATCGGTCGCGAACTAAAATATGTGCAATCGGTCGCGAAGTAAAACATGCGTTACCAACCGCGAACTATTATGCCAAACGTATCTCGCTTCCTAGTTCGTTAGATTCTTTTTCGTAGACTGACGGGCAATAGCGAGAGGGCGCGCAGCAGAATTAAAAATCACGTGTTTGCCTTCTGCTGATGAGAGCCATTTCGAGGTGAGCGTCTGCCTGCTAGATTACATAGTTCAGTGCTACAAAATTTCAGTTTTTGAAGTATTCTGCACTCTGCAATATCTGACTAATAATTTCCGCACTGCCGAGATATAGAGATAACGCTAAACTTAAACGCGAGAAATTACCCACAAACTGTTTCTTTTGGTTTGCGTGATATCGTTAGCGGCTCAAGCAGCAAGCGCATGAAGCAGCTAGGTGGGGGAACTTCTCCCTCCGCCTGCACGCGCAGACCACGCCGCTCAGCCGTCACTGGGAGCGGACGAACTAAAAGGACGAACTAGTTCGCGAACTAAAGTGAGCGCTCCCGATCGCGAACTATTATGCACAAGTCTAGTCGCTAGGGTTGCTTGTTACTAAAGCGCTCCAAGCCACACAACGCATCAAACTTCAAAAAAAGAGACGTTCTTGGTCAAGTTAATAGCAGCACATTCTCCGAGGTTCTTCTACCAAAATAAAGTCGTTGTTAGATGAGAACGGATTTTTATTGATTCTTCCATCACACTGCAGCACTGTATACATCTGCTCTAAAGCTCCTGGCAACCGAACTTACAAGAACGTACGACAGCTGTCTACGACTTTCACCAGCTTACACCTGCTTACAACTTACAACTGCCATGAACTGCTGCTTGCCGTCAGTAGCGGCATGTTTAAATACATAGATTTTGGCGCCAAAGTCACGAATACGTCACGTCACGCCACGTGACGTTTACATATTCTGTTTCGAATAAATTGACTACAAAATTTTGAAGAAATTTATACAGTTCGATTTAGTGGTTAACAAATAATACAACTGGTTACAAAACTTGGTAAAAATCATGTTTTACGGCCACTTTAGATTTGTTGTTTTATAAGTTTTTGCAAACATTTTGAACGAAAATAATAATCTAAATAATAAAAAATTAATTTATAAGAGTGTCTGAAGCCCTTTTAGAAAAAAAAAAAAAAAAAAGTAAAATAAAATAAAATAAATAAATAAATAAATAAAAT
Organism: Locusta migratoria; assembly: GCA_026315105.1. Classification (NCBI taxonomy): domain Eukaryota; kingdom Metazoa; phylum Arthropoda; class Insecta; order Orthoptera; family Acrididae; genus Locusta; species Locusta migratoria. Next base: position 73,417,700 of record CM048754.1, on the reverse strand, counting down.
AAAAAAATAAAATAGGCAGTGGCGGTTTCCGAACCACTGACCTTCAGCGTGCTACTCCAACGCATTGCCCAAAACGCTACAGCTGTCAGTTAAGAATTGCGTTATATAATCTCATACTATTGATGGCCGTTATTAACTGATGCTAATATGTCATTTGTAGATACTAGATTATTATTTATCGTACGAAGAACGACGTGTTTGTATTAATTCTTCAGTGCATCATTGCTTTGAAATGACAACGTGTAAGTTACAATAAGAGAATAATCAGATACGCAACACAAGAAGGGGTTCTGGCGAGGAATGTCACGTGACATCTGCGAACGGCTGGTTTTCGTTAATTCAGTGGAGGGTGTCAAAACTCTTGTTATTTTTGCAAATATCTCTCAAACGATACGAGATATGAAAAAAACATGAGGAAACAAAGCTCTGAAAAATCTTCCCCTCTACTAATTAGGTCATTCAACTTTCGTGTTAGATGAACGGTTCGTTTGCAATTAGAATTATATTACAAACGGCTTTTTTTGGTATTACTACCGTATCTTGGGTCCGAAAAATTTGAAAAATGGAGGTTCTGGTCTCTGTCGGCCTACAATTATGTCTGTAATATTTGGTGTTCATCGGTTGAACGGTTCGTCTTAAAAACGGGGAACACGTTACGGGCAGACAGACAGACAAACATACATCCCAAAATCGCCGTTATTTTTGCAAATATCTTTGAAACGATACGAGATATGAGAAAAAAAAAAAAAAAAAAAAAAAAAAAAAAAAAAAAAAAAAAAAAAAAAAAACAGAGCAAAGTTGTAGAGAATTTTCTCCTCTACAAATTCGGTTATTCAATCTTCGTGTCAGGTGAATGGGTAAGCCGTTATTTTTATTTAAGTTTCGAGCTGTCAAAAGACGATCGCAAAGGCCCACTTTTAGTGTTACTACAGTGGGCCAAAAGCTAGTCGTGAAAAAAAGGAAATAAATAAAATTAAGGTGTTTTTAAACTATCATTCTTCGTTTCGTTCTTCTGTCAGATCTTGTTATATGCACATTCAGCCGATTCTTCCTTCAGATTATAATGGAATTGTGTATTCAGGAGAAAATTTCTTCAATTTGATTTAGTCGGATTTCGACCCTGACCATTCAACTAAATTAATAAAATCCTCATTCATAGGAAAAAAAGTCTTTTAAATATTCGCTGCTAGGTTCTTGTGTAAGACAATAGAAAAATAAAACTGTTCCAAACAAAAAGTCCTGTAAAGTTCAAAATCGGGTACGCACTTTCGTTGAATATTCGAAAAAAAAAAATTATCTTGTTGAAGATTTCCTAAGATAATCTTTTAATATCATAGATGTTGCTCACTGAATCAGTCGTAAAATATATCGATTCATAAAACTTGATCCCATTGTTTTCCATTTAATAAAATTATTGCTGAGTCAATTATTTTATTGGTATAAAATCGGAGAAATTCTCTCATAAGTTCCAAAAATATAAATTCAGTTCAATATGTAAATGTCTTCTCTTCTTATTCAGTGCAATAATTATTTTTCACACACTGGTGCTGGCAGTAAAAGTTTACGTTTTATTTAGTAAGTTATAAGTCCACGTAATACATGACATACAATCAGAACTTGCTCCTAAGGACTCAACATCAAGACAAACTGTTTTTAACATAAAACATGAACAGACTTTTTATTAAAATACATTTTTCAATTTTTCTTGTTTATATGATTGTGGCGGTTGGCAACGGAGGTACTCCAACAGGATCTTGTTCTGAGCGTATGGCTGTCGACCGCGACGATTGGTGGCCAGGTACATCGCCTTTGGCTCCAGCAGAGAAGATGCTGTTTTCGTAGGTTGCTCCGTTGTCACCGGACATGAAACATAAAAACAACACATATTTCCTTTGAGAATGAAATACAACCTATTAAGACTCATCATTATTAACAACAACATATAAACTTGTTCTTTTACCTGCGAAACTGAGCTGACGTTAAGGTAGTAGCAGGGGATAATACAGGGTGTCCAGAAAAGGACTCCCTAATTTCAAAAATCAAAATTAAATATCTCGAAAACAAAGATCGATAGATGAATGCAGTAAACGATATGTTTATTGTGAAAGCTGTAAGAAGTTTATACCGCAGTTTTAATTAATAGTTGCAAAAGCTGCTAACAGATGGCGCTGTAATCACCATACGTAATGCCTACTATAAATAGTGATCCGAAGCCCATAGCGATCAGTTCCACTATTGAAACGTGAAAGGAGGTTAGGGTACCGAAGGAAGAGATTAAAACCATGTACTCCATTGAACAACGCCTTTTTCTGGTGCTAGAGTACCACAGGTTAGAAGAGAGTCCTACGGCAACAAGGCCAAGTTTTCAAGCACGGTTTAATGTTCCAAAAGGACCCGATGCAAAAACCATTCGTATGCTCTTCGCAAAATTTCAACGAACAGGCAGCGTAACTGATGATCTAGTGGGGCATGTTGGCCGCAAGCAAACCGCAGTTGCGCCTGAAAATAACGCCACAGTTTCTGGAATTTTTCAGTGAAATCCAATATCATCCGTCCGTAGAATTGCATCTGAGACTGGTTCGAAGCGTTCCAGCACGCAGAAAATACTGAGACAGAGCCTATACATGTTTCCATTCAAAATTCAAACGCACCAGGCCATACCCGTACGAGCTGTGCAACAAAGGGTTGCCTTTGCAAATCAGATGCGATTTTGGGGTTCCGAAAAGCCATATTGGTGTGAAGCGAAACCCCTGTATTCTCCTAAAGTCACTGTGTGGGCTGCAGTATGCAGCAGAGGCATTATTGGCCATTTTTTCATTCGAGAAACTGGTGGACGTTACGTTGCAATTTTGGAACAATTTGTCGCCACACAGCAAGCGTTATAGGATCGACCAGGTACAGAATGGTATATACAAGATGGAGCCCGACCATATCGGACCGAACAAGTGTTTCGCTTTCTTGAGGAATACTTCGGGAATCGTGTTATTGCTTTGGAATATCCCAAATTTACTGGTGCAGGCATGATGGATTGACCTCCATATTCGCCGGATTTGACTCCCTGTGACCTTTTTTTGTGGAAGACGTGGTCTACCCGAAGCATCCCGCCACGCTGAACGAGTTTGAATCGGCTATCTCTGTGGCATGTGAATCCATTTCGGTTGAGACACTACGAAATGTGATGGCGAATTTCATTCATCATTTGCGCCACCTCTGTAGTGCCAATGGTGAACATTTTGAAAACATTGTGATGTGATTGTTTGCAAAGAGTGTCTTCATACGATTGTTTCAATTATGTATGCTGATATGAGCTGTACAGCGTACAGCGCCATCTGTTAGCAGCTTTGGTAACTATTATTCCAAACTGCTGTATAAACTTCTTTCAGCTTTCACAATAAACATACCGTTTACTGCATTCCTCCATCGATCTTTGTTTTCGAGATATTTAATTTTGAAATCAGGGAGCTCTTTTCTGGACACCCTGTAATTCGTCCCGCTACAATACGAGTCGTAGCGCGGCCGCTTAATATAAGCAGCAGTGGTCAGCTACTTAAAATCAGTGCAGTGACTGAACACAAGTGGCTTAGTTATGACAACTCTAAGTTCATCTGTGACCAATTAAGAACGGGTTTCGCTGCATACAAAAAAAAAAAAAAAAAGAAGTACTCCAGATGAACAGTACAAGTAAGTATCATTCTAAAACAAGCCAAGGACATAATCAATGTATTTTACACAGGTATAACTATAAAATTCTGTACATCCTAGGAAACCGTTACAAAATCCGAAGAACCATAACATCTTGATTGAAGAAATGAGATGTAGAATCAGAAGGTTGCAGAAACACAACTGGCTGGTGCATTTCGGATGTGTTAAAGCAAATCGAGGGATATGGGGAAATGAACTAGTTGACAGTCTCGCTAAAAGAGCAGCTCGAACACTATAATCGATACGCTACAACAAAATACCTAGAAGTGCCGTAAAGAAGAAACTTCGAGAAGAGTTTAGGAACAAATGGTACACAGAGTGGCAAAGAACAAAAACGGGGGAAGCACTATACAGTATTTTCCTACGATCCAACAACGTTTAAAGATTAAACTACCAATACCTCTGAATTTTACAACAATGTTAACGGGTCAAAGCGATTCAGAATAATTGAAGACGGAACGTGCACATGTAACAGAGCTGTCCAAACAATTGACCACGTGCTTTTCGACTGCTACAATTTACTGAAAGAGAGGAACCATCTCAGGAAAAATAAATAGCTAACAAAGAATGAGGATGTTCCTTCAGTAAATTAGATTTGGTACATAAATTCACTATAGACTTTTACAACTTCTGAAATTCAATAAGATTTCCTGATGTATAAAAACGTTTGGCTTCTTTATGTAAACCGAAAAATAATGAGCAGCCAAAACGCTTTCTTTTGTAAATCCTGTCAACTTTTGTACTGTATTGGTGTTTGCTAAAATACCTGATGTAACCGCCTAAATTAAAAAAAAAAAAAATTTAAAAAAAAAACCTTAAATGTTGTTCCTGTATGTTATTGTTGTTTCCATTTCGCAGATTGCAGCTCCTCGCCCGACTCTATGGAGAGCAAGCCTCTTCTCCACCTCAAAAGAACGACAACTCAAATCCATTTGAATCTGCTTACGAAATGCGTCTCTTCAGCAATTTTTACCCCACTCACTTCCCTGTAATGCTAAATTTATAATTCCCCTACGTTTAATAATGTGTCCTGCTAATCAATCCTTTCTTCTAGTCAAGTCATACAAGACATTCCTTCTTTTTCGAATACCTCCTTATTAGTTACGCGATTTACCCACCTAATCTTCATCATTAATCTGTAGCAATACACACCAAAAGTCTGTATTGTCTTCCTGTCTGAGATTTTTAACGGCCATGTTTCACTCCAGTACAAGGCAACACTCCACACAAATACCTTCAGAGAAGACTTCCTTACGCTTAAATCAATATTCCATAACAGCAAATTTATCTTTTTCAAAAACTCTTTTGCCGCGGTGGAGAGCGCGATGTTGCTCGCCGTGGAGGTTCGAGTCCTCCCTGGAGCATGGGTGTGTGTGTTTGTCCTTAGGTTAGTTTACCTTAGTTTAAGTAGTTTGTAAGCTACGGACTGATGATCACGCAGTTTGGTCCCATAGATTTACAAACATCAAAAACTCTTTTGTTATCATTGCCATTGTGCATTTTATATCGTCTGTAGTGCGACCATAATAGGTTATTTTATTGCCCAAGTAACTAAACTCACCCACCGCCTTATTAGTTTCATTGTCTAATCTAATTCCTTCAGCATAGTCTGATTTTGTTAGACTGCATTCCGTTACCATTGTCTTGCTGTTGTTAATGTTTATCTTATACATCTCCTTTCAGCACACTATCCAGTTCGTTTAGTTGCTCTTCCACGTCGTTTGCTGTCTCTGACAGAATTACAACGTCGCCGGCAAAACGCAACGTTTTTATTTCTTGTCCCTGAACTTTAATTACTTCTCCAAACTTCTCCTTGCTTTCTTTCACAGCTTGCTCAGTTCATAAATTGAATAACATTCGAGAAAGACTACAACCCTGTCTACATCTACATGGGATACTCTGCAAATCATATTTAAGTGCCTGGCAGAGGGTTAATCGAACCACATTTATACTATTTATCTCCCATTCCATTCTTGAATAGCGCGCGGGAAGAAAACATCTGAATCAGATCGAGCTCTGATTTCTCGTATTCTGATTATCATTTCTATCTATATGGGTGGGAGTAAACAATATATTTTCGCATTCGGAGGAGAATGTTGGCGATTGGAGTTTCGTAAGTAGACCACGCCGTAGCAATAACCGCCGTTGTTGTAATGATTCCCATCCCAGACCCTGTATCATTTCCGTGACGCTGTCTCCCCTTTCTTTAGACTCTTTCGATGTCCTCTGTCAAACCCACCTGGGCAACAATACTCCAAATGGGGACGGACAAGCGTAAAGGTATGCAGTCTCTTTAGTAGTTCTGTTGCATTTTTAAAGGGTTCTGCCAATAAAACGTAGTCTTTAGTTCGCCTTTCCTACGACATTATCTACGTGTTATTTCCAGTTTAAATCTGAAGTAATAGTAATTCCCAGGTATTTAGTGGAGTTTACGGCCTTCACATTCGATTTATTTGTCTTGTAAACAAAGTTTAATGGATTTCGTTTCGTACTGATGTGGACGACTTCACACTTCTCATTATTTAGAGTCAATTGACAATTTTTACACCAGAATGATATCTTATTTAAATCGTTCTGCAGTTGTTTCTGATCTTCAAATGACTTAACCAGACGATAAATGACGGCGTCATCTGCAAACAACCTGCTCAGATTTTCTCATAAATTGTTTATGTAAATTAAGGAACAACACTACCCTGTGGAACGCCCGATATCACCTCTGTTTTAGTCGATGCCTTACCATCGATTACGACAAACGGTGTCCTCTCTGACAGGAAATCCTCAATCCAGTCGCAAATTTGGGGCGATATACCATAACCACGCAATTGCGTTGAAAGCCGTTTTTGAGGTTCGGTATCAAAAGCCTTCTGGAAATAAAGAAATACGGAATCGTTTTGCGAACCCTTATCGATAGCACTCATCACTTCGTGTGAATAAAGAGCTAGTTGTGTTTCACATGTACGATATTTTCTAAATCCCTGTTGACCTTGGGTCAATAGATCATTCTCTTCGAGATAATTCACAATATTTGAATCCTGCTGCAAATTGACGTCAATGACATACGCCTGTAGTTTAGTGGGTTACTCCTACTGCCTATGTTGGATATAGGTGTGACCTTTGCAACTTTCCAATGTTTTGGTACAGATCCTACTTTGAGGGAGCGGTTGTATATGGCTGTTAAGTAAGGAGCTATCGCTTCAGCATAATCAGTTGTTCTTGTTAAGTGATTTCAGTTGCTTCACTACTCCTGTCTTACTCTCTTCCCAATAACTGCGTTGCTTTCATGCCCTTCAACTCTTATAACTGCTGTTTGGTTTTTATACATGTTGTAAATGACCTTCCGTTCCCTATATTTTACCCCTGCTGACTTTAGAATGTGAACGACTGTATTCCATCAACATTGTCAACAGCTATTTTCATATCTATAAAAGCTAGAAATTTTAGGTTTGCCTTTCCTTAATCTGTTTTCTAAATTACTTTTTCCAAACCTGTTTCACAGAGGAAAATTGTACTGTAGTTCCTTCTCTAGATTGCCGGACAGATTACATAATGGCAGATATCGAAATAATTGACAGAGGGATAGAAAAACAAGATCGTTCAAAAGAGGAAACTCCGCATGACCAGATGGGATACCAGTTCGTTTATACACAGAGTAACCGATGGAACTTGCCCCCCTTCTTGCAGTGGTGTACCGTAGGTCTCTAGAAGAGCGTAGCGTCGCGAAAGATTGGAAAATGGCGCAGGTCATCCCCGTTTTCAAGAAGGGACGTAGAACAGATGTGCAGAACAATAAGCCTATATCTCTAACGTCGGTCAGTTGTAGAATTTTGGAACATGTATTATGTTCGAATATAATGATATTTCTCGAGACTAGGAATCTGCTCTGTAGGAATCAGCATGGGTTTCGAAAAAGGCGTTCGTGTGAAACCCAGCTCGCGCTGTTCGTCCACGAGACTCAGAGGGCCATAGACACGGGTTCTCAGATAGATGCTGTGTTACTCGACTTCCGCAAGGCGTTCGATACGGTTCCCCACAGATGAACAAAGTAAGAGCATATGGTCTATCAGACCAATTGTGTGATTGGATTGAGGAGTTCCTAGATAACACAATACAGTATGTCAATCTCAATGGAGAGAAGTCTTCCGAAGTAAGAGTGATATCACGTGTGCCACAGGGGAAGGTTCAAAAAATGTTTGTATAGTCTATGGGACTTAACTACGGGGTCATCAGTCCCTAAACTTACAAACTATTTATGAACTACTTACGAACTAGGACGGCACAAATATCCATGCCCGAGGGGGGATTCGAGCCCCCGACCGTAGTGGCCGTGCAGACCGTGACTGGAGCGCCTTAGTCCCCTCGGCCACCGCGGCCGGCAGGGGGGGGGGGAGTGTCGTGGGTCCGTTGCTGTTCACGATGTATATGTAAATGATCTTGTGGATAACATCGGAAGTTCCCTGAGGCTTTTTGCAGATGATGCTGTAGTATATAGAGAGGTTGTCACAATGGAAAATTGTATTGAGATGCAGGAGGATCTGCATCGAATTAACGGATGATGCAAGGAATGGCAATTGAATCTCAATGTAGACAAGTGTAATGTGCTGCTAATAGGTAGAAAGAAAGATTCTGTATCATTTAGCTACACTATATCAGGTCAGCAATTAATTGCATAAATTATCTGGGAGTAGGCATTAGGAGTGACTTAAAATGGAACGACCATACAAAATCAATCGTCGGTAAAGCAGATGCCAGACTTAGATTCAATGGAAGAATCCTAAGGAAATGCAGTCCGAAAACAAAGGAAGTAGGTTACAGTACACTTGTTCGCCTACTGCTTGAATGCTGCTCACCGGTGTGGGATCCGTACCAGGTGGGGTTTATAGAGGAAGTAGAGAAGATCCAACGGAGAGCAGCGCGCTTCGTTACAGGATCATTTGGTAATCGTGAAAGCGTTACGGAGATGATGGATAAACTCCAGTGGAAGACTCTGCAGGAGAAACGCTCTGGCCCCGGTACGGGCTTTGTCGAAGTTTCGAGAACATACCTTTACCGAAGAGTCTAGCAGTATATTGCTCCCTCTTAAGTATATCTCGCGAAGAGATCATGAAGATAAAATCAGAGAGATTAGAGCCCACACAGAGGCATACCGACAATCTTTTTTTCCGCGAACAATACGTGACTGGAATAGGAGGGAGAACCGATAGTGGTACTCAAAGTACGCTGCGCCACACACCATCGGTGGATGTGGAGTATGCATGTAGATGTAGATACATCGAAAGGTGAGTACTGCCTGTCGTGCTTTTGTAAATCTCTATCATATTTTTATCTACCGGGACATGAACCCCTACAATAGTGTCGATGCAACACTTTACTTTTTTTTTAATTTGTGTTTTTACAGCTGCGGGTAGAACGTCGAGAAGTGACAGAAGTTTGACAGTGTCTGACAGCGTCGGAGTTGAGTGCTCCTCGTACGTGTAGAGGCACGAGTCCACAGTAGCAACGCAGCAGCAGAAGAACCCCGGCGAGTAAGAAAGAGAGCCAGGCAGCCAGTGTTCGGGCCGCGGCCATCAGGGGTTGGTTTCTTGCCGGCCGGCTGTCGCGCGGGCAGATGGAGCGCGACTCACCCCCGCAGATTTCCCTCTTTTCCTTTTTTTTCCCTCCCCAGACTCTCCCTCGCCGGTCGCGGGGCGGCGGACGCCTTGATGGCGTCGGGGATGCGAGATCGATCACGGCGGGGGGTGGCGGGGGTGGGAATCCATTAAAACCGCCCCCGCGGCGCGCCCGGCCCCTAATCACTTTCCTATGGCCACCGGAAGGAGACGGCTCCGGCCCCCGGCCTGCTGTAGCTAACGCCCGGCTGACCGAGGCGTGGTCGCGATGGTGGGCGAGCCTTCCCCAGCGCAAAGCGCACTTCCGCCTACGTCACAGAACACAACTTGTAGCGAGGCGCCGCACTTAACTGCCACACACTAGGTGGGGTGCCACGTCTAAAGGCCATATTTTGCAACCGCGCGGGAACGGCTGCGCGTCTACTCCCGTCGGAGATTCGAGACCTCCCTTGGGCATATGTATGTGTGTGTGTTTGTGTGTTTTATCCTTACCATAAGTTATATATATATATATATATATATATATATATATATATATAGACTCTGACCATAACTTGTTGGTTATGAACTGTAGGCTGAAACTAAAGAAACTACAAAAAGGTAGGAAAATAAGGAGATGGGACCTGGATAAATTGAAGGAACCTGAGGTTCTTAAGAATTTCAGAGAGAGCTTTAAGCAACATTTGACAGAAACAGGGGAATATAAAGCAGTAGAGGAGGAATGGGTAAAACTGAGAGATGAAAAAGTGAAGGTAGCAGAGGACAAAATAGGTAGGAAGGAAAGACCTACAAAAAATCCTTGGATATCACAGGAGATACTAAATTTAATCGATGAAAGGAGAAAATATAAAAATGCAGTAAATGAAACAGGCAAAATGGAGTACAGAGATTGACATGAAGTGCAAAATGGCTAAGCAGGAGTGGCTAGAAGGCAAATGCAAGGATGTAGAAGAATGTATAAATAGGGGAAAAATAGATACAGCCTACAGGAAAATAAAAGAAACATTTGGAGATAAGAAAAACAGCTCTATGAATATCAAGGACACTGATGGAAAACCACTTCTCAGCAAAGAAGGGAAAGATGAAAGGTGGAAAGAGTATGTAGAGGGGCTGTACAAAGGAAATGAACTTCGAGACAATATTGTAGGAAGGGAAGAGGATGTAGATGAAGATGAAATAGGAGATACTGTACTGAGAGAAGAGTTTGACAGAGCCCTGAAAGACCTAAGTCGAAACAAGGCCCCTGGAGTAGATGATATTCTCTCAGAGCTACTGAAGTCTCTGGGAGAGCCAGCCATGACAAAATTGTTTCACCTGGTGTGTAAGATGTATGAGACAGGTGAAGTACCCTCAGACTTTAAGAAAAATGTTATAATCCCCATCCCTAAGAAAGCAGGTGCAGACAGGTGTGAAAACTACAGAACCATCAGTGTAATAAGTCATGGCTGCCAAATATTAAAGCGAATTACATACAGAAGGATGGAAAAGCTGATAGAAGCCGACCTCGGGGAAGATCAGCTTGGGTTCAGGGGAAATGTAGGAACACGGGAGGCAATACTCACTTTACGGCTTATCCTAGAAGATAGATTAAGAAAAGGCAAACCTACATTTCTAGCTTTTGTAGATTTGGAGAAGGCTTTGACAATGTTGATTGGAACAAACTCTTTCAAGTCCTGAAGCAAGCAGGAGTAAAATATAGGGAACGTAAGGTTATTTACAACTTGTACAAAAACCAGACAGCGGTTGTCCGAGTTGAAGGGCATGAAAGGGATGCAGTGGTTGGAAAGGGAGTAAGACAGGGTTGTAGTCTTTCTCCATTGTTGTTCAATTTGTACATTGAGCAAGCTATAAAGGAAAACAAGGAGAAATTTGGAGGAGGAATTAAAGTTCAGGGTGAAGAATTAAAAACATTGCGTTTTGCCGACGACATAGTAATTCTGTCAGATACAGCAAAGGACCTTGAAGAGCAATTGAACGAAATGGACAGTGTGCTGAAAGGTGCATATAAGATGAACATTAACAAGAGCAAAACTAGGGTAATGAAGTGCAGTGTAAGAAAATCAGGTGATGCTGAAGGAATTAGATTGGGAAACGAAGCAATAAAGGAGGTAGATGAGTTTTGTTACTTGGGCAGTAAAATAACAAATGATGGTCGCAGCACAGAGGATGTAAAATGCAGAATGGCAATGGGTAGAAAAGTGTTTTTGAAAAAGAGAAATTTGTTAACATCGAATATTGATTTAAACCTAAGGAAGTTCTTTCTGAAGGCATTTGTGTGGAGTGTTGCCTTGTATGGGAGTGAGACATGGACGATAAACAGTGCGGACAGGAAGAGGATTGAGGCTTTTGAAATGTGGTGCTACAGAAGAATGCTGAAGATTAGGTGGGTGGATCGCGTAACTAATGAGGAGGTACTGAACAGAATTGGGGAGAAAAGGAATTTCTGGAATACCTTGACTAAAAGAAGGGATAGATTGGTAGGACACATTTTTAGACATCAAGGAATTGCGAATTTAGCGTTGGAGGGAAGTGTATGGGGAAAAAATCGCAGGGGATGACCAAGAGATGGATACAGTAAGCAGATTCAGACAGATGTAGGTTGTATTTCTTATGTGGAAATGAAGAGGCTTGCTCAGGATAGGGTATTGTGGAGAGCTGCGTCAAACCAGTCTCCGGACTGAGCACAGAGCCCCAATGCTCTGGCCTCTCCGCCGTGGCAACTATTCAGCACCTCAGATTTAATTACTTTAGGTGGATAGATCGCGTAATTAATTCTATCATCTTTAACTCCCTATCGTTTCACTCAGTACAATGCTGCACTCCATACAAATGCCTTCAGAAAGTACTTCCCAACATTTAAATTAGACATAAATAATTTTCGCTTCCTGAGAAATGCTTCTTTTTCCTGTAGCTATTCTGGATTTCATATATTCCTCACTTCGGCTATTAGAAAAAAATGTTCAAAGGTTTGTAAAGCTTATGGGACTCAACTACGGGGTCATCAGTCCCTAAACTTACAAACTACTTATGAACTACTTACGAACTAGGACGGCACAGATATCCATGCCCCAGGGGGGATTCGAACCCCCGACCGTAGTGGCCGTGCAGACCGTGACTGAAGCGCCTCAGTCCCCTCGGCCACCGCGGCCGGCTTCGGCTATTAGAAGTTATTTTGACACCCACATAAGAAAACACATCGACTACTTTTATTCTCTCTTCACCTAATATTATTCCCTCATTATCTGCTCATTACGTTCAAATGTTTGTAAATCTATTGGAAGAAACTGCTGTTTTCATTAGTGCTTAGACTTACAAACTAATTACACTAACTTACACTGAGGACAACACCCACAACCATATCCGATGGAGGATTAGAACCTCCGGCGGGAAAGGTATGATGCCTTCGAACACGCGGCCATACAGCGCGGTCGCCTTATGTTCTTGCACTTCTTTCCATTGCCCTTATTTTGCTCTAATTAAACTTCGTCTTATTACCTCCTTTGAAGACACTGTCCGTTCCAATCAATTAGAATCTTATCGGCAAAGTTGTAAGTAACCTTGGGTTCCCTTTTGTTTTATCCCTGCTGAATTCAGAATTTGAATCGGTGTTTTCCAATCAACATTATCCACAGCTTTTTCTAAAAGTACAAAACTTAGAAAGTAGTAGGTTTGTCTTTCCTTAAGCTGCCTTCTAAGACAAGTCATAATTTGAGTACTGAGTATTTCTTCTAAATCAGAACTTATTTTGCCCATGGTCGGTTCTATCATTTTTTTTCCATTCGTCTGTATATAATTCGACTTAGTATTTTGCAACTATGACTTATGCAACTGATAGTTCTCTAATTTTCACACTTGTCTACACTTGCTTTCTTTATAACTGTAGTTAAGTCAAAGAAATAAATAAAGAAAGAAAGAAAAACGCACCACTGTTTTTTTAAATTTGTTTGTATTTTTCATGTTCGCTGCACCCAACTTAGGAGCAAATATCCATGGCAACTGAACAAGCAAATAAGACAACAGTAGCAAGAAACATATGAGAAAGAGGAAGACGATGAATTCGTGTGGCATTTTTGGTCGTTAGACCCTGGCTGGGGTCGTGTTCGGGCTGGCTCCTGCAAGTATTTATGTGACGCCACATGGATGACTTGCGCGTCGGTGATGATGAAATGATGATGAAGACGACACAACACCCAGTCCACGAGTGGAGAAAATCTCCAACCCAGCCAGAAATCGAACCCGAGCCCCCTGCGTGGTAATCTACTACGCTGTCCACTAGACTACGGAGGCGGACCGAGACAGAGGAAACACCCTCAGACTGTATGAAGATTATAATAATTCTGATTACGAAGAAAGTGCGTTCAAAGAAGTATGAAAATTACAGAATCAGTTGAATAAGACAAGGTTGCAAAAGAGTAACAGCAATTATTTGCAGACGGTGGAACAACTGGTAGAATCTGACCACGAGGAACATCAGTTTCGACTTAGACGAAAAGTAGGAACATGTCAGGAAAGCCTCACCTTACGACTTATCATAGAAGGTAGATTAAGAACAGACCCACCGACGTTTATAGCTTTTATGGTTTTCTAAAAAGCTTTCAACAATGATGACTGGTATACAGTCTTTCAAATTCTGAACTTAGTAGAGGTGCAATATAGGAAACGAAAAGATATATACAAGTTTTTAAGGTTTGATTCCATTACTTGGAATGTTGTGCTCAACGGCCACTACATTACTACGAACATTAAATGAAGCAAATGATTTTTTTCTGCATACCTGACACAGAAAATGCTATCCTGTAATATCTGGAAACTGCATTATGGAATACGTCACTAACATGTTTGAGGCCATAATTCATGGAACATATAACATCTGCACAGAGGATGTTTATTAAGATAACTAAAATGGATTTGCGGCAATAGAAGCAAAAGATTTTTGCGGCCAATGCTGCTTCATTTAATGTTTGTAATTTGTTCTCACAAATACAACAATTATTAGATATGAAGTGCTTGAAAAGGGACTCACATCGATTCCATAATTATAGATTTCCGAAACTGTTTTGACATTGTACCTCACGAGTGTCTTGTCATCAAATTGCATGTTTATGGAATACCAACACAGTTGTTCGGTTGGATTCATGATTTCTAGTCAGAAATGACACAGTACGTAGTGATTGTTGGAAAGTCATCTAGTTGAACGGAAGTGATATCTGGCGTTCAAGAGGGAAGTGTTATAGGGACTCTACGGTTCCTTATTTTTATAAACGATTTAGGAAACAATTGGGTATCTCACTTAGACTTTTCGTGGATGATGCTGTCGTTTATGTGTTAGTAAAGTCAGCAGAAGATCAAAAGCAACTACAAAATGATTCGGATAAGTTATCTGCATGGTGCAAAGATTGGAAAATGGTCCTAAATAATGGTAAGTGTGAAGTCATCCATATGACCACTAAAAGAAGCCCGTTGAACTTGATTTACACTATAAATCAGTCTAATCAACAGGTCATCAATTCAACTAATACCTGAGAGTAACAGTTACGAACAAATTAAGTTGGAAAGAACACACAGAAAATACGTGCCACAGCTCTACTAAAGAAACTGCCTACACCACACTAGTGCGTCCTATTTTGGAGTATTGCTCTGCATTGTGGTATCCACCCCAAGTGGGACTGACGGAGGATACAGAGAAAGTTCAGAGAAGGGCAGCTCGTTTTGTACTGTCGCAATATACGGCAGTGAGTGTCACAGATGATCATGATGCACGAGTTGGGATGGAAATCAGTAAAAGAAATGCATTACTCGACAATATATCTGTTTGCGAAATTTCGGTCATCAATGTTGTCGTCCAAATGTGAACTTATTTTGTTAGCGCACAGGTACATAGTGCGACATGATTATAATAATAAAATAAGAGAAATCAGATCGAAAACGGAAAGCTGTTCGATGAACCCTCTGCCATGAAGTTAAATGTGATTTGCAGAGCATTTATGATTTACATAAGATATCTGCATGGTGCAAAAACTGGCAATTGACCCTTAACAATGAGAAGTGTGATGCTATCCATATGACCACTAGAAGAAAGCCGCTCAAATTCATTTACTCGATAAATCAGTGAAATCTGGAGACGTGGCTTAGCCTCAGCCTAGGGATATTTCAAGAATGAAACGTTCACGCTGCAGCGGAGTCTGCGCTGGTATGAAACTTACTGGCAGATTAAAACTGTGTACCGCATCGAATTTTGAACCCGGGGCAACAAAGATTGTCTACTGGAACTATCTTCTCATACAACAACGGGAGCCGACAACTTTGCTAAGCGTGGAAACCCCCCCACGTATCTGAGAAGATTT
This sequence comes from Locusta migratoria, assembly GCA_026315105.1. NCBI lineage: Eukaryota > Metazoa > Arthropoda > Insecta > Orthoptera > Acrididae > Locusta > Locusta migratoria. The sequence continues at coordinate 73,402,048 of CM048754.1, read as the reverse complement.
GACAAATAAAAACCGGTGGGTCTGAAGAAGAGGATAATGTATTCTCAAATCTGGTAATTAAAAGTCCAAAAATAACGGCGGAAGGTCCTGTGGTGTCGCACAAGTCCAAAGTGCGCGCCACGTACTTTCGCCGCGCGCCGCCATGCACACACGGCGCGGCGTTAATACGTGAGCCACGAGCACCCTCTGCTGCAACTCCGCTCGTGGCCACCACTGAACGACATCGTTCACTTGGGACTGAGATAGGAACCAGTCAACACTTCGGAATCAGATAGGCACCAGTGAAGACTTGACTGTCGTATAGGCACTAGGCAAGCCTCTAGCTCAACTATGTATCAGCATTCTGCAGTCATTAACTATGTAAAAGTTAAGTATTACTAAGTCTCTAAGAAATATATATGTCGTTCTAATTTACTCTAGTGTTTCTAGTTTCTGCTGTCCCACTGGCTGGTCACCTCCTACCTGCACAAGCGTGCATCCTTTATTCCTGTATCGGTCTCATTCTACTCGGCCACCGACACCTATGACGGAAAAGAGACACAAAAGCGGCGACGAGGCTGGGACACAAAAGTGGCGACGAGGATGGGATACAAAACAAATCATACCAGGTCGCCCAAAAAATATATGTAAGTTATACATTGATATCTTCAATTGGAGCGTGGAATGCCCCACATACCTGAGAAGCCGTTCATTGCTGCCTTTGTTAGATTTTCTCTCTTCATATTCGTCGAGATGGGACTGTCCCATCTGTGGTTGAGCACAGTCCCATCTCGATGAGGACGTAGTGAGAGCATCTGACGAATTCAGCAATTTAAGCTGAAACTGGTCATGAATTGAAACCAAACTATTTCAACAAAGCGATCTTGGCCATCCACAAAACAAATCATACCAGGTCGCCCAAAAAATATATGTAAGTTATACATTGATATCTTCAATTGGAGCGTGGAATGCCCCACATACCTGAGAAGACATTCATTGCTGCCTTTGTTAGATTCTCTCTCTTCATATTCGTCGAGATGGGACTGTCCCATCTGTGGTTGAGCACAGTCCCATCTCGATGAGGACGTAGTGAGAGCATCTGACGGATTCAGCAATTTCAGCTGAAACTGGTCATGAATTGAAACCAAACTATTTCAACAAAGCGATCTTGGCCATCCATAAAACAAATCATACCAGGTCGCCCAAAAAATATATGTAAGTTATACATTGATATCTTCAATTGGAGCGTGGAATGCCCCACATACCTGAGAAGACATTCATTGCTGCCTTTGTTAGATTTTCTCTCTTCATATTCGTCGAGATGGGACTGTCCCATCTGTGGTTGAGCACAGTCCCATCTCGATGAGGACGTAGTGAGAGCATCTGACGAATTCAGCAATTTCAGCTGAAACTGGTCGTGAATTGAAACCAAACTATTTCAACAAAGCGATCTTGGCCATCCACAAAACAAATCATACCAGGTCGCCCAAAAAATATATGTAAGTTACACATTGATATCTTCAATTGGAGCGTGGAATGCCCCACATACCTGAGAAGACATTCATTGCTGCCTTTGTTAGATTTTCTCTCTTCATATTCGTCGAGATGGGACTGTCCCATCTGTGGTTGAGCACAGTCCCATCTCGATGAGGACGTAGTGAGAGCATCTGACGGATTCAGCAATTTCAGCTGAAACTGGTCGTGAATTGAAACCAAACTATTTCAACAAAGCGATCTTGGCCATCCACAAAACAAATCATACCAGGTCGCCCAAAAAATATATGTAAGTTACACATTGATATCTTCAATTGGAGCGTGGAATGCCCCACATACCTGAGAAGACATTCATTGCTGCCTTTGTTAGATTTTCTCTCTTCATATTCGTCGAGATGGGACTGTCCCATCTGTGGTTGAGCACAGTCCCATCTCGATGAGGACGTAGTGAGAGCATCTGACGAATTCAGCAATTTCAGCTGAAACTGGTCGTGAATTGAAACCAAACTATTTCAACAAAGCGATCTTGGCCATCCACAAAACAAATCATACCAGGTCGCCCAAAAAATATATGTAAGTTACACATTGATATCTTCAATTGGAGCGTGGAATGCCCCACATACCTGAGAAGACATTCATTGCTGCCTTTGTTAGATTTTCTCTCTTCATATTCGTCGAGATGGGACTGTCCCATCTGTGGTTGAGCACAGTCCCATCTCGATGAGGACGTAGTGAGAGCATCTGACGGATTCAGCAATTTCAGCTGAAACTGGTCGTGAATTGAAACCAAACTATTTCAACAAAGCGATCTTGGCCATCCACAAAACAAATCATACCAGGTCGCCCAAAAAATATATGTAAGTTATACATTGATATCTTCAATTGGAGCGTGGAATGCCCCACATACCTGAGAAGACATTCATTGCTGCCTTTGTTAGATTTTCTCTCTTCATATTCGTCGAGATGGGACTGTCCCATCTGTGGTTGAGCACAGTCCCATCTCGATGAGGACGTAGTGAGAGCATCTGACGGATTCAGCAATTTCAGCTGAAACTGGTCGTGAATTGAAACCAAACTATTTCAACAAAGCGATCTTGGCCATCCACAAAACAAATCATACCAGGTCGCCCAAAAAATATATGTAAGTTATACATTGATATCTTCAATTGGAGCGTGGAATGCCCCACATACCTGAGAAGACATTCATTGCTGCCTTTGTTAGATTTTCTCTCTTCATATTCGTCGAGATGGGACTGTCCCATCTGTGGTTGAGCACAGTCCCATCTCGATGAGGACGTAGTGAGAGCATCTGACGGATTCAGCAATTTCAGCTGAAACTGGTCGTGAATTGAAACCAAACTATTTCAACAAAGCGATCTTGGCCATCCACAAAACAAATCATACCAGGTCGCCCAAAAAATATATGTAAGTTATACATTGATATCTTCAATTGGAGCGTGGAATGCCCCACATACCTGAGAAGACATTCATTGCTGCCTTTGTTAGATTTTCTCTCTTCATATTCGTCGAGATGGGACTGTCCCATCTGTGGTTGAGCACAGTCCCATCTCGATGAGGACGTAGTGAGAGCATCTGACGGATTCAGCAATTTCAGCTGAAACTGGTCGTGAATTGAAACCAAACTATTTCAACAAAGCGATCTTGGCCATCCACAAAACAAATCATACCAGGTCGCCCAAAAAATATATGTAAGTTACACATTGATATCTTCAATTGGAGCGTGGAATGCCCCACATACCTGAGAAGACATTCATTGCTGCCTTTGTTAGATTTTCTCTCTTCATATTCGTCGAGATGGGACTGTCCCATCTGTGGTTGAGCACAGTCCCATCTCGATGAGGACGTAGTGAGAGCATCTGACGGATTCAGCAATTTCAGCTGAAACTGGTCGTGAATTGAAACCAAACTATTTCAACATAGCGATCTTGGCCATCCACAAAACAAATCATACCAGGTCGCCCAAAAAATATATGTAAGTTACACATTGATATCTTCAATTGGAGCGTGGAATGCCCCACATACCTGAGAAGACATTCATTGCTGCCTTTGTTAGATTTTCTCTCTTCATATTCGTCGAGATGGGACTGTCCCATCTGTGGTTGAGCACAGTCCCATCTCGATGAGGACGTAGTGAGAGCATCTGACGGATTCAGCAATTTCAGCTGAAACTGGTCGTGAATTGAAACCAAACTATTTCAACAAAGCGATCTTGGCCATCCACAAAACAAATCATACCAGGTCGCCCAAAAAATATATGTAAGTTACACATTGATATCTTCAATTGGAGCGTGGAATGCCCCACATACCTGAGAAGACATTCATTGCTGCCTTTGTTAGATTTTCTCTCTTCATATTCGTCGAGATGGGACTGTCCCATCTGTGGTTGAGCACAGTCCCATCTCGATGAGGACGTAGTGAGAGCATCTGACGGATTCAGCAATTTCAGCTGAAACTGGTCGTGAATTGAAACCAAACTATTTCAACATAGCGATCTTGGCCATCCACAAAACAAATCATACCAGGTCGCCCAAAAAATATATGTAAGTTACACATTGATATCTTCAATTGGAGCGTGGAATGCCCCACATACCTGAGAAGACATTCATTGCTGCCTTTGTTAGATTTTCTCTCTTCATATTCGTCGAGATGGGACTGTCCCATCTGTGGTTGAGCACAGTCCCATCTCGATGAGGACGTAGTGAGAGCATCTGACGGATTCAGCAATTTCAGCTGAAACTGGTCGTGAATTGAAACCAAACTATTTCAACAAAGCGATCTTGGCCATCCACAAAACAAATCATACCAGGTCGCCCAAAAAATATATGTAAGTTACACATTGATATCTTCAATTGGAGCGTGGAATGCCCCACATACCTGAGAAGACATTCATTGCTGCCTTTGTTAGATTTTCTCTCTTCATATTCGTCGAGATGGGACTGTCCCATCTGTGGTTGAGCACAGTCCCATCTCGATGAGGACGTAGTGAGAGCATCTGACGGATTCAGCAATTTCAGCTGAAACTGGTCGTGAATTGAAACCAAACTATTTCAACATAGCGATCTTGGCCATCCACAAAACAAATCATACCAGGTCGCCCAAAAAATATATGTAAGTTATACATTGATATCTTCAATTGGAGCGTGGAATGCCCCACATACCTGAGAAGACATTCATTGCTGCCTTTGTTAGATTCTCTCTCTTCATATTCGTCGAGATGGGACTGTCCCATCTGTGGTTGAGCACAGTCCCATCTCGATGAGGACGTAGTGAGAGCATCTGACGGATTCAGCAATTTCAGCTGAAACTGGTCGTGAATTGAAACCAAACTATTTCAACAAAGCGATCTTGGCCATCCACAAAACAAATCATACCAGGTCGCCCAAAAAATATATGTAAGTTACACATTGATATCTTCAATTGGAGCGTGGAATGCCCCACATACCTGAGAAGACATTCATTGCTGCCTTTGTTAGATTTTCTCTCTTCATATTCGTCGAGATGGGACTGTCCCATCTGTGGTTGAGCACAGTCCCATCTCGATGAGGACGTAGTGAGAGCATCTGACGGATTCAGCAATTTCAGCTGAAACTGGTCGTGAATTGAAACCAAACTATTTCAACAAAGCGATCTTGGCCATCCACAAAACAAATCATACCAGGTCGCCCAAAAAATATATGTAAGTTATACATTGATATCTTCAATTGGAGCGTGGAATGCCCCACATACCTGAGAAGACATTCATTGCTGCCTTTGTTAGATTTTCTCTCTTCATATTCGTCGAGATGGGACTGTCCCATCTGTGGTTGAGCACAGTCCCATCTCGATGAGGACGTAGTGAGAGCATCTGACGGATTCAGCAATTTCAGCTGAAACTGGTCGTGAATTGAAACCAAACTATTTCAACAAAGCGATCTTGGCCATCCACAAAACAAATCATACCAGGTCGCCCAAAAAATATATGTAAGTTATACATTGATATCTTCAATTGGAGCGTGGAATGCCCCACATACCTGAGAAGACATTCATTGCTGCCTTTGTTAGATTTTCTCTCTTCATATTCGTCGAGATGGGACTGTCCCATCTGTGGTTGAGCACAGTCCCATCTCGATGAGGACGTAGTGAGAGCATCTGACGGATTCAGCAATTTCAGCTGAAACTGGTCGTGAATTGAAACCAAACTATTTCAACAAAGCGATCTTGGCCATCCACAAAACAAATCATACCAGGTCGCCCAAAAAATATATGTAAGTTATACATTGATATCTTCAATTGGAGCGTGGAATGCCCCACATACCTGAGAAGACATTCATTGCTGCCTTTGTTAGATTTTCTCTCTTCATATTCGTCGAGATGGGACTGTCCCATCTGTGGTTGAGCACAGTCTCATCTCGATGAGGACGTAGTGAGAGCATCTGACGGATTCAGCAATTTCAGCTGAAACTGGTCGTGAATTGAAACCAAACTATTTCAACAAAGCGATCTTGGCCATCCACAAAACAAATCATACCAGGTCGCCCAAAAAATATATGTAAGTTATACATTGATATCTTCAATTGGAGCGTGGAATGCCCCACATACCTGAGAAGACATTCATTGCTGCCTTTGTTAGATTTTCTCTCTTCATATTCGTCGAGATGGGACTGTCCCATCTGTGGTTGAGCACAGTCCCATCTCGATGAGGACGTAGTGAGAGCATCTGACGGATTCAGCAATTTCAGCTGAAACTGGTCATGAATTGAAACCAAACTATTTCAACAAAGCGATCTTGGCCATCCACAAAACAAATCATACCAGGTCGCCCAAAAAATATATGTAAGTTACACATTGATATCTTCAATTGGAGCGTGGAATGCCCCACATACCTGAGAAGACATTCATTGCTGCCTTTGTTAGATTTTCTCTCTTCATATTCGTCGAGATGGGACTGTCCCATCTGTGGTTGAGCACAGTCCCATCTCGATGAGGACGTAGTGAGAGCATCTGACGGATTCAGCAATTTCAGCTGAAACTGGTCATGAATTGAAACCAAACTATTTCAACAAAGCGATCTTGGCCATCCACAAAACAAATCATACCAGGTCGCCCAAAAAATATATGTAAGTTACACATTGATATCTTCAATTGGAGCGTGGAATGCCCCACATACCTGAGAAGACGTTCACCCGCGTCTATTGTCCGACAGAAGTCGTCTCTGAGCAACGTTTTCAGAGGAGCGGTCACTGAAGGGGGAGTACAGTAACCGCAATCCGCAGGATTACTGCGGTGTCAGCGGAAATTGTTGGCAGAGGAACACGAGGAGTCGAATGAAAAATGTGTCAGAATTTCAACTCTTCGCCGGTCATTTGGTTGGACCCGTCTCGTGCGTAACCACCAGTGGGCCAGAATTGCGCACGAACAGTCGGTTCGGCCTGATAAACACGGCCTGGCGCGTTCGTTACCGCCCGTGCAAAGTGTACTGTGTAGTGCCTCGGCGGTGCTTAGGGCACGGCAGAGCACGGACCACCGCCGTCGCAGGCTGATGGCTGTTTATGCAGAGTGGGCCCAGAACACAGGGTTCCGAAGCCGAACCCCCAATTTAGTGGGAGGCGCGACGGAGGTTCCGGGAGCGGAGGTGTCTCTGAGAGGGCCGGAGGTCGGCCGGAGGTGACCTCCCGACTGTGACGTCAGCGAGGGCCTCTCGTTAGCCAGGAATGCCCCTCCTCCGAGGACCAATTTCTTCCAGGACGGAGGCACAATCGGGCTTAGCACCGCTTTAGATGGGTAACACTCCAACTGGGCCTTTCGCTCTAACCTTTTGACGACTCAAAATTAACACTTTATTCGGCACATACACATCTAGCAAGTCAATATAATGCGATATATTTATTTTCAATTTTTTCATTTTCAAGATTGTAACATGTCATTTAAACTTATCACTCAGTAATACATACACTTTTATTACAACGACGTAGTGCACCTATTCACTTTAAATTATTAACAACTGTTCGCATTACAAGCTGACGGCTATGTAAAACAATTTTTTGATCAGATGATGTTGGCAGAGACCATTGAAACCGCTCGTCCAAATAAAATTATATACCAGCGATCTTGGCTGTACCATTTTTGAAACATATCATAATTGGATCGCCTCCCCATAATATAGACAAAGTCATAATGTTTAATCACGACACGAAATTATTTTTTCGTCTATTCTTTGAAAATAACTAGACTTCCTTGATTCACACGAATGCCAAACACAAAGAAATAGACCAATATGGCTGAAATTTGGTGTGCGTTCTTTCCAAATATGGTACTAACTAAACTTGACCCCGATACACGTCAGTAGTGCCATCTCTCCGATTATACAAGGACTTTGCAAACGACCCTCATTCACATATATTTGAAACATTCCTCACACACAAAGAAAGAAAATATGTTATGTGGACATGTGTCCGGAAACGCTTAATTTCCATGTTAGAGCTCATTTTATTACTTCTCTTCAAATAACATTATTCATGGTATGGAAACACACGGCAACAGAACGTACCAGCGTGACTTCAAACACTTCGTTACAAGAAATGTTCAAAATGTCCTCCGTTAGCGAGGATACGTGCATCCACCCTCCGTCGCATGGAATCCCTGATGCGCTGATGCAGCCCTGGAGAATGGCGTATTGTATCACAGCCGTCCACAATACGAGCACGAAGAGTCTCTACATTTGGTACCGGGGTTGCGTAGACAAGAGCTTTCAAATGCCCCCATAAATGAAAGTCAAGAGGGTTGAGGTCAGGAGAACGTGGAGGCCATGGAATTGGTCCGCCTCTACCAATCCATCGGCCACCGAATCTGTTGTTGAGAAGCGTGCGAACACGTCGACTGAAATATGCAGGAGCTCCATCGTGCATGAACCACTTGTTGTCTCGTACTTGTAAAGGCACATGTTCTAGCAGCACAGGAATGAAATCATGACAATGCACTCCAGTGAGCGTTGGTGGAAGAACATGAGACCCAATCAAGACATCACCAACCTTGCCCGAACGTTCACAGAAAATTTGTGTTGATGACGTGATTGCACAATTGCGTGCGGATTCTCGTCAGCCCACACATATTGATTGTGAAAATTTACTATTTGATCACGTTGGAATGAAGCCTCATCCGTACTAAAATGAGCTCTAACATGGAAATTAAGCGTTTCCAGGCACACGTCCACTTAACAAATTTTCTTTCTTTGTGTGTGGAGAATGTTTCCTGAAAGTTTGGCCGTATCTTTTTGTAGGCATCTAGTTCTCCGTAGATAAAATCTGATACCGTAGGTATCGTTGGTGAAGCAAAGGAATAGTGCAATAGTTGTCCACAAGTCATGGTTTTTGTTTGTGGTCATCGAGATACAATAGTATCCAACAAACAATGTTGTGTACATAAGCGTTATGTAGCTATCTGATACGGTTGTTTAGCTATTTGCCGAGGGATGCCGCATTTTCTGCACCTGTGTTGTTCCCAGTAGTCCGCATCTAACTACAAGCACTGCTACGATACATAACGTCTGGTTCCTGCATATTAGTTCCTTCGCGACAGTTGAAGTGTAGACAACGCTAGTATGGCTCCACGAGTGGAGATATCCATAGAAAGAGAAGGTTTATCTATTCGCCAAATTGCGAAACTGTGGAGTGTGTGTATAGGGGGAGTGCAATACGGACATATCACGACCAGGAAGACTTCGTAAAACAACTAAAAGTGATGATAAATATATCAGAATTACCAGTAAAAGAAATAGAATCAAAGCAGCGCCTCAAATTCGTTCAGAATTAGTAAAAATGAATGCGACAACAATACCTGTTGCAACAGTAAAAAGGTGACTAACTGAGGACGGCGTGAAAGGTTGTATCACAGCAAGAAAACCCCATCTAAGACCTATAAATAAACAGAAATTCACCGACGAATCGAAGTTGTGCCGGGCCGGGACTCGAACCTGGGTTTCCCGCTTTTCGCGAATGGTCGCCTTAACCACTAGGCTATCCGAACACGACTCCAGGACCAAAAAATGTTCAAATGTTTGTATAGCTTATGGGACTTAACTACGGATTCATCAGTCCCTAAACTTACAAACTACTTATGAACTAGCTAATACTAAGGACGGCACAAATATCCATGCCCGAGCGGGAATCCGAACCCCCGACCGTAGTGGCCGTGCAGACCGTAACTGGAGCGCCTCCGTCCCCTCGGCCACCGTGGCCATCTCAAGGGTTCCGTTCGTACCGGTTGACCTATGGAAGCCTATAAATCGCCGAGGAACTTTTCCGGAAGTTTTTTCTTCGGCACAGTACTTGGCTGTTACGGCAACGCATCGGTCGGTTTCTCGGACACGTCACAAAAGTCAACAGTCCCTGGACACCCTCACGAAGTAGCGATAGAGCTGTCCAGCTCCTCTCGGACGCTGCGGGGGTTGAGTTGAGGGGGTGCCGCGGGGGTTAAATTGATACTTTCCCTCCAGGAGAGAGCTTAAGAGCCGCGCTCATAAATACCGGAGAACCGTACACAGCGCCCGCGCGGTGCGACCCGCTGACAAATAGTCGCTGTTAATCACGAGGTCGCCAGTCCGGCGGCGGACGCCACAGCCAGCTCTCCGTCCCTCCTTATATATATACGTATTTATATATCCTCCTCCCTGCGGGATGGCCGAAGAGAAACTTTTTATTTCCTTTTCTCCGCCATCTACTTTGCTGGCGAGCGTAGCGCTGTTTCTGGGTGGGTCGGAAGCCGGAGCAACAGCAAGTGGTTCAGAGGTGATCGCCGTAGATTTCTCGGCTGAGATGGCCACCGCGACAGGACAACCTCTGCTCGTCAGGCCGGGTCAGGACAAGGAAGGAAGCTTAGGGTTTGACGTCTCTTCGACAGCTAATGCTGGGAGTTTTGGGTAAGGATGTGGAACGAAATCGGCCGTGCCCTTTTGAAAGGAGCCATTCCGGCATTTGCCTTACGTTCCTAGTGATTTGAAGGGGAAAAAAAAAAGAAAAGAAAACGCAGGTGACTCACGTTAAAAGCTGTGTGTGTGTTGTGGATGTTGAACCTATCGTTAAATCAGACAACAAATTGTTCATTAACACAGCAATTTGGTTTAATTATGGCCCTGATATTGAAGAAACAGTACATTAAACTGATTATTTGCGCAACGGATCTTTTAACAAAACAACTGTGGCAAGTCACCATAGGAAACAGACACCGACTATACTCAAAAAATTTGACTGCGAGAAAGATATTAAAAAAAACTACAAACCACTTTCTTAATGTTTGACTGCGAGAATTTTATGCAGATGAGTATCTGACTATTGAACTTTAGTATCATAGTCAATTAACAGCAGTGTTGCAGAACAATCATTTACTATGTCACAAATAACGAAATCTGTTCAACAAGATTACCAAGACAAATATTGCACTTTAAATCCACAAATAACTAATTATCAAATGAAGGAAGTAGGTTAATCTTCTAACTACGTAAATGAAACAGGAAAGAAAGGTCAACTTTGTTACTTATTATTAATAATCACCATTACATTACCTACATAATACAACCTTTTATAATCACATTAAATGCAATTACCTTCATTCCAGCGGTGTTAGTAATAAAAAATACAATATATATTCCAAATACAATCAAATCGACTTGCTGGCACAGCAGCCTCTGCTCTACATCGGAGCCATACGCACAACTCAACCGCTCTCTAAGCGAGTTAAACCACAAGTCCTACTCTCTCTCTGCGCCAGCTACAGTGCTATGCAATGCATAATCTTTGCCAGAGATGAAACGTTACAGACTTAAGTACACATATCGATACACACAGTAGAAACAATATTATACATTTTCTTGCAAGCAAGTTACTCGACACAAAACAGGAGGCACAATATTAGACATTTTTTTATAAATTTTTTATGGACACGTTTCACCGTTTATAAGAAAGGAAAGAGAAGTGACCTACACAATTACAGGCCAAATCGTTGACATCCACTGGCGTAACTATGGGGAGATGGGGGGGGGGATAGAACACCCCCCCAGAACCCGAAAAAAAAAGAAAAAGAAAAAAGAAGAGAGAGAGAGAGAGAGAGAGAAAATCGTATAACGGCATCTGGTAAGGGAAAGATTGGAAACTTGGGGCGTTTTACCATAAGCTTTCATTGGATGCGAGTGAATTAGTTTCTTCAACGGCAGTGGGCAGTGGCAGATGGTAGTCTGTCTCGAAACTGACTAAAATTTTGCTCGTCAAGCAGATCTATCCCCCCCCTCCCCCCCCCCCCCCCCCCCCGAAAGCCAAGTCCTAGTTACGCCACTGTTGACATCAGTTTCCTGTAGAATTTTGGAGCATATTCTCAGTTCGAATACACTAAATTTCCTTGAAACGGAAAAGTTTCTTTCTATGAATCAGCACGGGTTTAGGAAACATCGTTCATGTGAAACTCAGCTTGCCCTTTTCTCACATGACATCTTGCGAGCCATGGATGAAGGGCAACAGGCGGATTGTGTTTTTCTCGACTTCAAAAAGGCGTTCCACGCTGTGCCACACTGCAGAATGTTAACGAAGATACGAGCTTATGGAATAGGTTCACTGATTTGTGACTGATTGAAAGACTTCCTAACTAACAGAACGCAGTACGTTGTTCTCGACGGCGAGTGTTCATCAGAGACGAGTGTTTCGTCGGGCGTGCCCCAGGGAAGTGTGATAGGACCGCTATTATTTTCTATCTATATAAATGATCTGATGGACAGAGTAAGTTGTAATTTGCGGCTGTTTGCTGATGATGCTGTGGTATATGGGAGGGTGTCGTCTTTAACCGACTGTAATAGCATACAGGATGACTTAGACAAAATGGCAGCTACCTCTCAATGTACAAAAATGTAAGGTGATGCGCATGAGTGGGAAAAACAATCCTATAATGTTCGAATACAGCGTTAGTAGTGAGAGATATCGTCGCGTCGTTCAAATATCTAGGCGTAACATTGCAGAGCGATATGAAATGGAACGAGCATGTAAGGACAGTTGTAAGGCGGACAGCCGACTTCGGTTTATTGGGAGAATTTTGGGAAGATGTACTTCTCCTGTAAAGGAGACGGCGTATAAAACGCTTGTACGACCACGTCTCGAGTAATACTCAAGTGTTTGGGACGCGCAGCAGATCGGTTTGAAGGAAGACATAGAGGCGGTTCAGAGGCGAGCAGCTAGATTTGTTACCGGTACGTTCGACCAATGCGCGAGTGTCACGGAAATGCTCCGGCAACTAAATTGGGGATCGCTGGAGGAAAGACGACGTTCTTTTCGTGAATTTTTGTTGAGTAAATTTAGAGGGCCGGAATTTGAAGCTGAGTGTAGCACAATCTTGCTGCCGCCTCCTTCATTTCGCGTAAAGATCACAAAGACAAGATAAGAGAAATTAGGGCTCGTACGGAGGCATATAGGCATTCTTTTTTTCCTCGTTCTATTTGGGTGTGGAATAGGAAAGGAAATGCCTAGTAGTGGTACAGTGTACCCTCCGCTACGCACCTTACGGTGAATTGCGGAGTATGTATGTAAATTAGATATGTAGATGAAATCATGCAAAACCTAAATCAGGATGGCCAGATGTGGATTTGGACCACCGACCTTCCGAATGGGAGTCCAGTGTGTTACCTATCGGGTCAGAAGAACTACAGATGCTACCGAATGTCCAGACCAAATCGTCTGCCACGTTTAACCCAACTCAGCTCGGCATCTCGGTGCCATGACTGCTGCGAGGCCCACTCTATACAAATGTTTTCCAGCGATGTACGCGTAGATTTGGCCTAATTTATATATTAGATCAGGACTATTTTATATAACTAAAAAACGATGGGCATGTCTAACGACTCGTGAGTGTATAATCGAAATCTATATCTACATACTTCGCAATCCACTCTGAGATGCGTGATTGAAGGTACACTGTACCACTAATAGGCATTTCCTTTCCTATTCCAATCCCAAATAGAACGCGAAAAAAAATCGCACGACGTGTTTTACGACCCACTTTAGGTTTGTAGTTTTATTAGTTTTTGCAAACATTTTGGACCAAAATAATTATCTAAATAATATTAATTAATAAAAGTTTCTGAAACCATTTTAGGAAAAAAAATTAGGTAGTGGCGGTTTCCTAACCACCGACTGTTAGTGTCATAGTCCAACGCCTTGCCCACTACACTACGGCTATCAACCAGAAGATGAGGCCTTTAATCTCGTACTATTGATGGCCGTTGTTAACTGACGCTAATTTGGCATTTGTAGACACTAGATTATCATTTATAGTACGAAGAACGATGTGTTTTTGTTAATTCTTCAGTGCGCCATTGCTTTGAAATGATAACGTGTAAATTACAATAAGAAAATCATCCAATACGCAAAGCAAGATGGCGTGTGCCTGAGAGAGTTCTGGGCGAGGAATGTCACGTGACATCTCCGAACGGCTGGTGTTCGTTAATTCAATGGAGTGTGTCAAATCTCCGTTATTTTTGCAAATACGTCTCAAACGATACGAGATATGAAAACAAACATAAGGGAGCTAAGTTGTAGACTTCTCCGGTACCAATTAGGTTATTCAGATGAACGGTTCGTTTGCAATTACAATTATATTACAAACGGCTTTTTTTGGTATTACTACCGTACTTTTTGTCCGAAAAATTTGAAAAGGGAGGTTCTGGTCTCTGTCGGCCTACAATCATGTCTGTAAAATTTGGTGCTGATCGGTTGAATGGTTCGTCTTAAAAACAGGGAACACATTACGGACAGACAGACAGACATACATCCCAAAATCGCCGCTATTTTTGCAAATATCTTTCAAACGCAACGATATATATATCACATAAGAGTGCAGAGTTTTAGAAAATTTTCTCCTCTACAAATTCGGTTATTCAATTTTCGTGTCAGATGAATAGTTAAGCCGTTGCCGTTTCGAACTGTCAAAAGACGATCGCAAAGGCCCGTGACAGTATGCCTCCGTACGAGCCCTAATTTCTCTTATCTTGTCATTGTGATCATTGCGCGAAGTGTAAGTAGGCGACAAGAAGATCTTGCTACACTCAGCTTCAAATTCCGGCTCTCTAAATTTCCTCAACAGAATTTTTCGAAAAGAACGTCGTCTTTCCTCCAGCGATCCCCATTCGAGTTCCCGTAGCAATTCTGTAACATGTAATTCTAGAAAATAAAAGGCAAAACCCCCAGTAAGATGTCACAATAAGTATCGAAACATGTTTGGGTGTCAAAACAAAACAAGGTTTCTGGCATAAGGTGCCCGAAAGAACACACACACACACACACACACACACACATATATATATATATATATATATATATATATATATATATATATATATATATATATATATATATATATATCTTCATGTCCTTTATTAGATCCACAGACGGCTTTACAGCTTCATAAAGTGCATCATATATATATATATATATATATATATATATATATATATATATATGTGGATCTAATAAAGGACATGAAGATTGATATAACAACAATTTGCTAGTAAATGTCATCTTGTAAGTAAAGGTGCTTCTGATATTAATACCTGACTGTATCATTTAAAATATACGAATTCACTTGCTTTTGGTTGTTTGTTTTCAGTCAACATGTCAATAAAATTCGCGGCATGGACGAATTTTCAGTTATTAAAATAACGAATAAATAAAATAATTTTTCAGACAAACTTTGCTCTGTATTGGACTTTTTTTAAATGAATCTTTTAATAATTGTTTACAATGTGATTTCTGTAATTACAAAATAATCTGTACATTTGTAATGTTCCACGTTTAGGAAATGAATTGTTTGCTAATGTAATCACTGAACATCATCAGTGCAGTTGAGGAGTCATGTACATCGCATAACAACGTTTCTACAGTCAAAATACGTGAAAAATATAAATTAAACAAAGTCTGCCGAGTGTGTGTTTTAACTTGTAATTGTAGTGCCACAAACACTGATGAGACCACTTTCTTTACATGAGCCCTGTTTTGCAGGAAACGAATAATAAAGTAATTTGGTTTATGTAAATACCATGAATTTGTGTATGTTTATTTGTGTATATATGTTGTAATGTCATGATGTGATACTTAAAATGTTTGTTTGTTTTCTTTCTGTTTCGTGTACGATCGAGGTGCCGTAACGAACAAGGGCAGTCGCCACAGCCAACGTTGTTGTGTCTGGCCACTATCGATAAACAATCGACGGCTACGGGGCTACGAATCTGGCTGCGCCTTCTCTATTGCCGCGCGTCGTTCGTTTGCAAAGAAGAAATAAAATGTTTGTTTATTATTGTCTACCGTTAAGAGCTAACGTTTTATACGAGCATTGCTCTAGTTGTCTTGTGTAACATCAGACGGCAATAAATGTAATTGTGGTGTTTTGAAAGTTATTTCGGTAATACCCAAGGACCGGTGTACATCGAAGTAGCGCCGTGCGTCAGCGATATATCTCGAACCGGCCGACTCGCACAATCGATTGTATTCTGTTCTCATTAATGCGAGGCGGGACAAATGAAAGGTTTCCGTAGTAGTACATTTCTAGTTCGTTGCTCGTCATGTGCGCGTCTACTTCGAGTTCTATTAGTGAGTGTCAAACGGAGTCTTTGACGTGGAAGGCTCTAATTCCTCGCCTGAGTGATGATGAAATGTGCGTAACACTTTTGGAAGCGGTTGAACTTACATTAATCTGGGCATCCTGTGACTGCAGTAAAAGCTAGACCTGTCTGCATCCCGTTAGATTTTTTTTTTTTTTTTACATAAATTGCAACATGAACATTCATATTGTACTTAAAAGCACTGGTAGCAGCGAAATACAGTGGTCTTGGGGTAAAGTGCTCGACTGGAAACCGAAGGGTCGCGGGTTCGAAACCTGCTCGGACCTCGGATTTTTTGAGTCTGCACTTTAACCCATCCTTCACCTCTCAACAACGATGTGAGAAGTCGCCAGAAACGACACGTGGTTCGGATTCCACTTTAAACTGTAGGTCCCCTTTCCCCCATTGGATAACTGGGGTAGGCTAGGGACACGCAAGTCGCCGAAGTGGCGTCTAATTGAAAGACTTGCACCAGGCCAATGAGATTTTTTTTTCTTTTTTTTTTTTTTTTTTTCGCGCGTGCGTAACATTTTTGGAAGCGGTTGAACTTACATTAATCTGGGCAATTCTTTCTGTGACTGCAGTAAAAGATAGATCTGTCTGCATCACGTGAGATTTCTTTTTGTTTTGTTTTTTTGTATCTTTTTATTTATATAAACTTAAACATGAAGACCTACGTCGTACTTAAACGCACGCGCGTACGTAACATTTCGGGAAGCATTTTTTTCTCTAAACAGACTCTGTTCCCTCGACATCATTTTTTTAACAAAAGAGCATTGCAAAACGTAGCTTCACTTTTACATTTCGCTAGTCTCTCGCGCCGTATTTCACTAGTTTCGTAATTGTACTTCATTCTTACGAAGAAAAGCTCTCCTGATGCTACACCGTATTCTGCCTACACTACACTTGTGCGTCCCTATTTTGGTGTATTGTTGCGCATTATCGGATCCACCCCAGGTGGGACTGCCAGACGATTTAGAGAAAATTCAGAGAAGGGCAGCTCGTTTCATATTATCGCGATGTAGGAGAGAGAGTGTCACGTAAATTGCACGAGTTGGGATGGAAATCATTATTTGCTGCGGTGAGGTCTATTTGCGACATTTCTTTCACCAACTTTTTCTTCTGAATGCGAACATTTATTGGTAGTACCCACCTGCATAGGGAGACAAGGTCATCATAATGAAATAAGAGTAATAATGTCGAAAATAGAAATATATTTAAATTTTCCTTTTTCCCACGAGCTGGAAGAGAATGGAACTATAGAGAAATATCATAAAAGCAGTTTGATGAACCTCTGCCATGCAGTTTAATGTGACTTGCAGAGTATTAATGTAGATGTTTTTATGCTAGGTAAAGTGCGAGTCAGCAGCGTCAAATACTTTATACAGTGCATCTTAAACTATCAGTTTTTTATTAATACCTTAAAAATCGATAGTTTCAGTCGTAGACCATCATCGTAGATAAAAAGGCGGTAAAACAGATTAAGAAAGTGCATATCCAGATTTATTATATCTAACGCATTTTCCAAATCTGTTTTAATACCCTTCTATCCATGATGATTGTATTGCGATCGAAACTAGTCGATTTTAAAGAATTAATAAACAGTTGATGGTTGAAGATGAATGTTATAATTGTAAAAGTCGAGGACTCGAATCTGCTCTGCTGATGTTCAATCACTGAACGAAATGGAAATGCGATACGATTATATAAATATGTCATATCACACCACCAACCTGGAAATTTATTATTATTTGAATGAAATGTGAAATTAGGCGAGGGCTCTGTACGGAACGTGGCATTTATTGCAGGTCAGCAAATTAATACACATAGAAATTTGCCAACCTTGCCAGTAAAGTACAACATACCTACGACTTAGGCTCACAGAAGTCCGCGCATTTTAACAACGCAGTAGTCTCGAACAGGGTTTACAAGTACGAGCCGTATGAGCCATTGTAAATAGTAGAAACAATATGCACCTTTAAAAGTAGTTAATATCTTTTTAGTCTATATGCTGATAATTTTTGTTATCGCCAATATCTTAATATATATAAATGTTGAGGAGTTTGAGCCATCATTTCACTCTGCAGCCAAAAGCACACATCGCAGATTAGTGTTTGTTTGTATGTGGTAGTGGATGTCTCCCATTGTGCACTATATTAGTAGAGCGTTGATAACGCTAAGAGAGTGGATTATATGGGACTTGAAAGTTACCGACATATAAAATTCTACGCGTGGGTGTCAATAATTTGCTCTTCAGCAAAAACTAGGGTTACCATACGTCGTCTTTTTCCCGGACACGTCCTCTTTTTGAGGCAAGAAAATGTGTCCGGCCGGAATTTATAAAATTCCACAAAATGTCCTCTTTTTTGGATTCCGAGAAAGAAAATTTATTTTTGTGTCATTCATGTTCATTCGCACTGCAGTTCCAAACTGTTCGCAACTATTACGCGCATACACAGAGTGAAATTGCCGTTCACAATTTCGCACTCCGCATGGGTCTGACAGCTGCAAACGATTCGGATCTTCTCTGCGATGGACCCGGTTGTCTATCCTGTATTCAACCAGTGCATTCTGCCTTCTGCATTGCGTTATATGGCGTTGCTTTTGATATACTTTGTGGTTTATGTTAAAGCTGTATTGTGTGTTGGAGATCGTAGGAAGCCTTTTGCTTCAGAATAAATTACGAACTTAAATATAACATACCGCCGAAGAGAAAGTGTTAAATATGTGCTCCTGGAGAAATACAAATCATTCAAGAGAATGATCAAACGAATGTAAGAATTAATGATACCTTGTACTCCGATCAGCTTTGTAATTTTATATATTTTTTTTTAAAGATTATCAAAGGAAACAGAACATACCAGCAGCTGAAGTGTGGTGTGCATATTTAGATCAGTCATCTAGTGTTGTTAGTTATTCTGAACTGCTGAACATGGTAACGTCTTTTTTTTTCTATAACTAGTCATAATGCCAACACAGAACGTGTGTTTTCTCTTGTGAACACACAGTGGGCAAAAGACAGGAATAGATTTAAAATATACTGTATGTGTACAGTATAATTTCAAACATTAGAACTGCCTGAGCTTTTCTCAGTAATAGTTAATAAAAACAAAAAGGTCTCGAGAGAGATTTCGTATAATTCGTTCGAAAGTGAATAAGACAAGAAGGAGACAATTGAGAGTAGTAATGAGGAATCTGTCAAGGTTCATAATATTTCGTTTTCCAACAACCACACAGGGTTACTGTTTCAGTTTGACGTAGCTTTACGTGACTCATTAATAAAGTTGCAAATTACATTATGTTAAAGATAAAGTGTCCTCTTTTTTATATGAACTGTCCTCTTTTTTGGTGATGAACATATGGTAACCCTAGCAAAAACGACCTCTCTGTGTTGTTGTAGTACAAAGTCTCCCGTTGTACACCATAGCACTTCCGTATCGGTAGCTATAAGAGGGTGGAAGATAAAGTGGTTGAAAGTAGTCAGCTTGTATAAAATTCTGACTGAAGACCAGCGATGACTTTTGACACTATAATAGGATAGAGGTTATATACCGAACATCAAAACGTGATGCACATACTTCAGTTGTTTTTCTGCGACAAGCGTACGCATAAAGAAAAATAAGTGCATGTTGCAGTTTGAAAAGTAAAACTATCAAAAAAGATGCCAAAGCGTGAAAAAGAAATTTCGCGTTCTCGATCCGTTTCTAAAAGACAGAAAACGGCGCTGAAAACTGAATATACAGACGATACAACTTTGAATTTTGTAAAGGTTGTTTATCTTACACAGTAGGCATCAGCGATTTTACGATATTCCCATCGCTAATATGGTGAAAGAGGAAATGAACGATTTTTTGAAAATACGTAACTATTCAGGAAATTTTTGGGCAAGAAATGCAACACTTGGGATTTAGATTTTTGATTGGAATTTTAAAAAGACGTGTTTCGATATTTTTGGAAATTCAACCATTAAGCGGGAGAAAATCCTTTAAGGGTGCTAATAAGACTATTCTGATGCTAGAAATGCGAACATTTGGATTAGGAACCATGGTTACAATTTAAAAAAAAAAAAATGTGTTTCTGGATGTTTTGAATTCTGCCGTCAATGCCGCAATAGGGGATGGCAAGTAATATAAAAATAATTGATTAGGAAACCATTTTTTAAACCTAAATCTATGAAAATTTGTATTTAGATGTAGAAAAAACCAATGCAGACCATCCAGTCTGCGCTTGCGAAGCAGTGGGAATTAATGTAGTATATAAAGTCGGTAACAAAAGTTGCTGCTTCGTCACTTCACTAAAAAATAAGTGTTCGGACCTGCCGTTTACAATGTGGTGAAATCGTGGGTAATTACAAATCATTTAATCCACTTCGCGTATTTCTGTAGTCCTTATTGGTGCCTGTATCTCACGATGACAGTTTACTATCAATACTTTACGGCTTTCAGGGTCCACAGAGAAACAAAACCATTTTCTGAACAATTGAGGCGGTCAGTTCCAAATCTCATGTCCAAACAATGAAAATCGAGATATTGCGTATTCCAGAATATTTGTAGCATCATTTTTCTTATTTCTTTTGTACAAGAGTTTCTTCCAAAACTTCTAATGTTCCATGGATATTAAGTACTTAAATTTGCATTTTGTTCCTAAACTTTATATGTCCATTGCGAATTTCAAAGTTTGTTATATAAATGTTTATATGTTATGTCAGTAATCAATGTACTATAGCAAAGTACGAACAAGCTATCGTATTGGAGTGTTATACGTATCATTATATTTTTTAACCCCGTTAAAACCGTAAGAAAGTATGTTAATCTAACAGTATGCTTAATGACGAAACATAGCTATAGGCCTATTGATAATGTTTAGAACCACATAAGAATCATCCGTAGGTTCCTGAGAACTGTCTGTATAAAAAATTCAAACGCTTTAACAACAATGCACTTGTGCTCTGCGTTTCGCCCAGTGGACAACATGCGGTATTGTTGAGCGCAATGCTTGTAAAGAAGCTGAGGAAAATGGATGACGAAGAGGATAGTGTCAGAGCTTGTGAAAGTTGTTTTACTGCCGCAAAATTAGGAAACGGTAGTAAAAAGAAACGAGATGTCGCTACATGGGAGAAAACCCAAAAGAAACTATCAAGGTACGAACGGTTCTGAAACATATGTAATTTTATTCCTGCAAAGATTACCTGTAGTTTATACATAGGTACCAATTTTTAGAATTGAATCATGGATCTCCTTGATATTATGGATTAACCTTGACTTAATATTCGTTCCAAACCTCATAGTGTCCAGTGTTGCCAACTTAGTGTATTTTCCACTAAAACTGGTGGTTTCTACCCTCCCTTTAGTGCAGTGCTTCTTTAGTTGGTCCGGCTAAAGTTATTTCTTAAATCTGTAAAAAAAAAATTATACCAACTGTAAATTGTCGAATGGATTTCGGAAAGAAAAATTGGAAAGTTGTAAGTTCGTTCGAGATGCGATAATAACCGTTGAAGCGTTCAAATTGCACTTGCGCACAATTCCAATGGAATCTGATTGGCGGTCAAATGTTCGAATTAGCCAATGGAGAGTTCGGACTAGTCTGAACCGAGACAGACGAAATGCTTCTTACCCACTCCAAAGCATTAAAGAACCTTACCCCAAAGAGATAAGCCACTGCATACGCAAAGTCTTTTGTGTGGAACATCGTTGCCTATTCTTTGAAGAAAGAAAGTATGAAATTTCGGCAATTCTTTTAAAAATTTAGGGGACAGTACATCGCTACATTTTGACTTAATTTCCATTGAGCGAATCATGAAACACTGCACGAATTACGTATGTTTTCATGCTTAGCACGACACGTTTTGAGAAAGACTCACTGTCAAGATAAAATATTTACCGTGAATGTTATGTTTACTTAACCTTTTTTTTGTATTGTAGTCAGTTTAAGGTTATAAAATAGTGTGTCGTAGCACTACTAATAGGAACTAAAATATAAGCGAATTTTAATCTCTTTGACCAATGCTTCTTCAATCGGATAGACTAGTACATGTTCAACTGTTGGAAACGCTGCCAGTTTTGCATCTTACGGCGGTAAGAACACTTGGTTCCGACTTTAAAAGTTTCACGCAGTTCCATTGTTCGATTTTTGTAATGGTTTTCGTGTGATATAAGTCTGATTTTAATGCCCGGCACCAAAACGCACTCTTAGTGACTTCTGGAACGCCACTCCTGATTAGGTACGATAAGATGTCCAAAGCCGATGGGTGGTATCCCCATCTAAACCCTTGAATATAATAAAAATGAGTTTCAAATCAATAAATTATAGCTATATTTTGTTAGTATATTCACATGACTAAATCATCACTTTCTTGATTTTCTAAAAATGTCCATTTGACTCATTTCATGTGGCATGAGCAGAGTATCGCCAAAAATTTTTTCCCCAACTAAAGCACTGCTTTATTGGCGAAATATTGCTTCTAGCGGCTTCTGGATTTTATAGTGGTTTAGAAGAATTCGATTTCAGTTACTGAAAATGCGTTCTCAAACCACTACGATATTATAGGTTGCAAAATATTTTACTTTTACTCGAAAGACAACAGTGATGCATTACAGTATGACATCAAACAAAACATCACACTCGACAGATTACATACGGAATTCCCTGTAAAATCTACATCTACATCTACATAGATACTCTGCAAATCACATTCAAGTGCCTGGCAGAGGGTTCATTAACCACTTTCATAACTTTTCTCTACCGTTCCATTCTCTAATAGCGCGCGGGAAGAGAGAACACCTAAATCGTTCCGTTTTCTATTTGATTTCTCTTATTTTATTGGGATGGTCATGTCTCCCTAAGTAGGTGGGTGCTAGCAAAATATTTTCACATTGAGAAGTAAAAGTCGGTGATTGAAACTTCGCAAACAGATCACGCCGCAATGAATAACGTCTTTCTTTTAATGATTTACACTCCAATTCTTGCAACATTTCCGTGACGCTTTCCCCCCCGTAACGTGATGAAACAAAACGAGCTGCCCTTCTCTGAACCTTCTCAATGTCTTCCGTCAGTCCCACCTGGTGAGGGTCCCACAATGGGCAACAGTACTCCAGGAGAGGACGCACAAGTGTGATGTAGGCAGTCTCTTTGGTGGAGCTGGTGCATCTTCGAAGCGTTCTGCCGATGAAACGTAACCTTTGGTTCGCCTTCCCCACAATATTTTCTATTTGTTCTCTCCAGTCAAAGTTGTTCGTAATTGTAACTCCTAGGTATTTGGTAGAATCTACGACCTTAAGGTTTGACTGATTTATCGCGTAATTAAAGTTCAGCGGATTTCTTTTAGTGGTCATGTGTATTAATTCACACTTTTCTTTATTTAGTGTCAATTGCCAATTTTCGCACCATGCAGAAATTTTGTCTAAATGAAACATTATTTAGTAGCAGCTAGTCCACTTCACGAGGAAAGGCGACTTGCGCAGGTTCAGGGAATGCAGCAAGCAGTTTCAAGCAATGGATGCTGACTTATTTCATTGTCGATCCGAATAACCACTGAGCGCATCTTGAGTCACGCAGGGTGCATCACGTCATATGTGCAGAAAGAGTACTCGACTGTCGTCGTTCGTGGTGTGCACTGTACAATATGGTGATTCTCGGTGTATGGTGTTATTTCAAAAAGTCATACCGTTATAACTATGCCGAAACCACAATATATGCAGAAGTTTCGAGATTCTTGGCATCAAGACCAGTGGCGGCTGGTGGGCTGTTTATTAGGAGGGGCGGCATGTGTCTTCAATTGTACACGACATTTTGTCCCTTCAGAACATTTCTTGGCAGAATATAGCATTAATTTTATTAGCTAGTTACGTAATTTAACCCTTCATCTAACACGACTTTTTCCTCCTATACCAAAATACGAACAAATTTACGCACAAATATGTCGTTTTTAATATTTTCTTCAGGCAATGAAAACCTTTTAACTCCATTATATTAGATTTCACAACAGACCCAAAACTGTACCTTAAAATAATATAAAGTAAGAAATAAATTCGTTGTGTGTGTAACTATATAAGTAAGTGTTCAGAGAACACAAATGCTTCATCAGCGACAAACATATGTTACTAAAATTAGAAGACTGTCACCAACAAATGTAGTAATACCATTGGTATGCTTATATATTGGTGTGTTTATATAAAGCAGGATTAAATTTCCTAGTGAAACTACTTTTGCTTTGGCACGCATTTTGTGTCTGTACACTGTTCAAATTAGGTCTCGCGTGGTCCTAAACTTTTTAATTCCAACTTTCCTTCAAAAGTCAATTTTTCACTACCAAATGTTAAAATGTAGTTAACGCTATTTATATTATTCATTCTAAATAGGGAACTAGAAAAACAGTTAGGGAATAACACGCACCTTCACACGCAGGGCACCTGTTAGAAACTGCCTGACCGGTGGCGGTGCGCCTTTGTATTTGGCGCTCTTGGCGCGGACGCCGTCCTAAGCGGCCCGTCTGTGGTTCAGCACACTACCCCCGCCCAACCCCCACTACCCCCACTCACTCCGGCGCCCGTTGCCAGCCTTTACAAGACGCGGACGGATCGCGTAGAGTCCGACAGTCAGTCCATTCTGAAAACATTCGGTGAGCCTGGCTGGCAGACTACCTAGACTAAAAACATTGGTCATTCACTTACACGGGCTGCTGCTACACGAAAATTATTCAAGTAGATTTGTGATTAACGATTGGTACGTATTCCGTGTTGGATATTTTTGGGAGGGCGCCGCCCCAGAGTCCTCAAGGAGTAGCCGCCACTGATCAAGACCCACATTTAAAAGATTGGCTTCAAGTTATTGAAAGTGCCGCGGGTCAGGTAGCGAAGTGCATATTTTGTGGTGCAATTTTAAGGAGTGACTATAGAGATTCGAAGTCTCATGGGATATCAAAGAATCATCTACAAAATAAGAAGGTAGGCAATCTTCCTTTTGTTAAATTTTAGTTCCTATCCCGGCGGCCTTGCGTGATAATGGATGATGAATCCATTGCTGTGACAACGCGAATATTTTGTCATGAAATCTTTCTATTACGAGCAGGGTTACCAAACGTCCTGTTTTTCCCGGACACGTCCTCTTTTTGAGGCAAGAAAATGTGTCCGGCCGGAATTTATAAAATTCTACAAAATGTCCTCTTTTTTGGGTTCCGAGAAAGAAAACTTATTGACAACATGTTCGTTCGCACTGCAGTTCCAAACTGTTCGCAACTATTACGCACATACACAGAGTGAAATCGCCGTCCACAGTTCCGCATGGGTCTGACAGTTTCAAACGATTCGGAATTTCTCTGTGAAGGAACCCGGTTGTCAATCCTGTATTCAACCAGTGCATTCTGTCTTCTGCATTACGTTCTATGGCGTTGCTTTTGTATTGTGTGTTCGAGATCGTAGGTAGCCTTTTGCTTCAAAATAAATTACGAACTTAAATATAACACAATACCGAAGAGAAAGTCGGTGTTAAATAAGTGCTCCTGGAGAAATACGCCGGCCGCGGTGGCCGCGGGGACTGAGGTGCTTCAGTCACGGTCTGCACGGCCACTACGGTCGGGGGTTGGAATCCCCCCTCGGGCATGGATATTTGTGCCGTCCTTAGTTGTAGGTAGTTCATAAGTAGTTTGTAAGTTTAGGGACTGATGACCCCGTAGTTAAGTCCCTTAAGCTTAACAAACATTTGAACATTTCTTGGAGAAATACAAATCATTCAAGGGAACGATCAAACGAATGTAAGAATTAATGATACATCGTTCTTTGTAATTTTATAAATTTTTTTAAAGATTATCAAATGAAACAGAACATACCAGCAGCTGAAGTATGGTGTGCATATTTAAATCAGTCATCTAGTGTTATTAGTTATTCTGAACTGCTGAAAATTGTAGACTTCTTTTCTTTCTATAACGAGTCATAATGCCGACTCAGAACCTATGTTTTCTCTTGTGAACACACAGTTTAAAAAAGACAACAATAGATTAAAAATATGCTGTTATTATACTGTATGTGTACAGTATAATTTCAAACATTTGAAATACCTCGTTAAAAAAACAAAAAGCTCTTGAGAGAGATTTCGTCGTCCACCAAATATAGTTGGTTCAAAAGTGAATGAGACAAGAATGAGACAATTGACAGTAATGATGACGAATAAACTGTCAAGGTTCATAATATTTCCTTTCCCAACAACCACACAGGGCTACTGTTTTAGTTTGTAGTAGTTTTACGTGGTTCATTAATAAAGTTGTTAATTACATTATGTAGAAGATAAAGTGTCCTCTTTTTTATATGAACTGTCCTCCTTTCTGGTGATGAACATATGGTAACCCTAATTACGAGAGAAATTTGATTGATCGGAATAGGATACATACTAGACCTGTCAACAATTGATGGTGATACAGATAAATGTGATTCTTCTTCAGAAGAGGAATTCATTTAGAGTACTAACAGTTCTACAAGAACTTTTTGTATATTCTTAACTTTGAATTGATGGTTTATTGTGCATTTAATTATTGCGAATATTTTATTACTTAGGAGTAAAGGAAACTAATTACTAATATAATGTTTTCTTTAATAATAATTAAAAAACATTTAGTGGAAATTTTAGCGATTACGAGAGTAGGGGCATTTTTGTTAGTTGTTTTCTGGTGGGGAGCTCACTTCGACTGTTGGCAAAACTCATTCTGTCCATGTTTGTTGGTTCCAAAACTAAACTGGTTCTATCGTGCTTTCCGAACGTCAACATGTCCATTAACCATTTGCAATTATTTATGAAAATTTGGAATGCATTTTATAGCAACTACCACATATATACGATTTAAGAAAATGCACCAGTCACTTTTTCTTGAAATGATGTTTATTTAATGAACCGGTTTTCGAACCTTTTCAGGTTCATCTGCAGATGGATCATGTTACAATATCATTTTAAGCGTCATGTTGAATTTTGTCTTGCAACTGTCCAACATGACGCTTAAAATGATATTGTAACATGATCCATCTGCAGATGAACCTGAAAATGTTCGAAAACCGGTTCATTAAATAAAAATCGTTCCAAGAAAAAGTAACTGGTGCACTTTCTTAAATCATATTGAAATTAACAGTCACGGGTTCTGAAACATCCGTAATGGATAATCTAAATACCACGTATATGTTTTTAATAATTTACCGCATTAATTTTTAACATGTTTTTAATTTCAGAATAAAGTGACCTAATTAGTTTGTGTCCACTTTTCTTCGTTTTCCTTCATATGGACATGTTGAGTTTTGGAATTGATCGCCTCAATTAGAACAATTCGAAGCTCCAAAGCCGCCATGCTGAGAGCATACTGATTGCCCCAAGGAGGTTAGAATAGGGGGAGGTTCTCTACACGCCACAGAAGTGAAGCCACCGTCGCCATATTTTTGAGCCAATCTGCGTTCTGTTCACACCGCTTGGAAGAAACGTGACGTCATTTTTATGTCAGACGCTGTATCCAAGATCGCACGAAGAGCTATCGACTTACGGTCACATAGCTTGATGCAAACGTGATGTGCTAGTGTAATGTGAATTGGTTTATTTCAATAGCTATCGTGTCATCATAAACGTCGTTGTTGGTTCGATTACAGTCTGCTGCAAAAGTGACATGCTTGGGTATTGCCTTATTTAATGGTAGCATAAAATCACCTCGTTCTCGTTACAATAGGTTATAAACAAACATTGGTATCGTCCGAAGTTTTGTAATTTTATCTTGATATAGTTATTGTGAGCCGTTTCCATTTTATTTTTCTTCCTTCGCCTTCATGTTTGTAAAAAAAACTACAGGACTTCCTAATAAAATTAAACTAAGTACGAAACATGGAAATGCGTGTTAATATTCAAAATACATTGGAGAGTTTCTTCTTTTGATTAAGAAAAGGCAAACCAACATTTCTAGCTTTTGTAGATTTGGAGAAGGCTTTTGACAATGTTGATTGGAATAAAGTCTTTCAAGTTCTGAAGCAGGCAGGAGTAAAATATAGGGAGCGTAAGGTTATTTACAACTTGTACAAAAACCAGACAGCGGTTGTCAGAGTTGAAGGGCATGAAAGGGTTGCAGTGGTTGGAAAGGGAGTAAGACAGGGTTGTAGCCTTTCCCCAATGTTGTTCAATTTGTACATTGAGCAAGCTATAAAGGAAAGCAAGGAGAAATTTGGAGAAGGAATTAAAGTTCAGGGTGAAGAATTAAAAACATTGCGTTTTGCCGACGACATAGTAATTCTGTCAGATACAGCAAAGGACCTGGAAGAGCAATTGAACGGAATGGACAGTGTGCTGAAAGTTGCATATAAGATGAACATTAACAAGAGTAAAACTAGGGTAATGGAGTGCAGTGTAAGAAAATCAGGTGATGCTGAAGGAATTAGACTAGGTAACGAAACAATAAAGGAGGTAGATGAGTTTTGTTACTTGGGCAGTAAAATAACAAATGATGGTCGCAGTACAGATGATATAAAATGCAGAATGGCAATGGGTAGAAAGGCGTTTTTGAAAAAGAGAAATTTGTTAACATCGAATATTGATTTAAGCCTAAGGAAGTCCTTTCTGAAGGCATTTGTATGGAGTGTTGCCTTGTATGGGAGTGAAACATGGACGATAAGCAATGTGGACAGAAAGAGGATTGAGGCTTTTGAAATGTGGTGCTACAGAAGAATGCTGAAGATTAGGTGGGTGGATCGCGTAACTAATGAGGAGGTACTGAACCGAATTGGGGAGAAAAGAAATTTGTGGCATACCTTGACTAAAAGAAGGGATAGATTGGTAGGACACATTCTTAGACATCAAGGAATTGTGAATTTAGCGTTGGAGGGAAGTGTGTGGGGTAAAAATCGCAGAGGGAGACCAAGAGACGCGTATAGTAAGCAGATTCAAGTGGATGTGGGTTGTCGTTCTTATGAGGAGATGAAAAGGCTTGCTCAGGATAGAGTAGGGTGGAGAGCTGCATCAAACCAGTCTCTGGACTGAAGACCACAACAACAACACTGTCTGCAGTGTCACTTGATGTATGTTAAGAACAGAACTAGACACAATACACTACCATTTTCTCTAGGCCTTAATAAGTGAGAAATGGGCTTAAAAAGTGTAGGCCTAATGTCCTTAATGGATTAAGGTCTAGAGAATTAAGTAATGCCACTTTGTAGTATGTGCAGACAACATGAAACTATGATTAAAATGGACATTTCTAAAGGATTATGGAGGAATTTCGGGTCTCAAATATCTCCAAAATTAAGACAGTGGGATCAACATTAAGATGTAGAGATGCCAGCAGACAGCGCTGTTAGTGTTCTGAGAGTAAGCTGTATACATCTGCAAATGAAATTAAGGTTTTCGTCATAGGATCTTGGCTAACCAAAAACTCCGCAATCGTAAAATATCCAGAAATAAAATACCGTACCAAATGTTGGTGACAAGCAAGGAATATCGTTCTAACCACACTCTCGGAATTCGCAACACTTTACAAAATAAACAGCCAAATATTGAGAGAAGCTAGGAATATCGACCTAACCACACGCTCGCAAATCACAAGATATTCGGAAATAAACAGCGAAATATTTATGAGAAGCGAACAATATAAATGGTATCGTCACTTATTTTACTTATCAGCAGTTTATTTCCTTTGACTGCTGTTTGGAGAGATACTGTATACCGTACGTTGTCTTTTATTATTACAGTGTAGGCTATTAAACGTTTCCCTTAGGCTTGTCTCTAAACATATCACCAGAAATCGTTATGTATTTGTGAGAAGAAAAACAGAAATGTGACTGCTGGTCATATCATTTCCACGAAGTCCATTCTGAACAGAAATGTCATTGCAGGCCGTATCACTTCCAGGAATTCCATTGTCCTTTTTCTAATCAGACCAAAGTCACCAAACCGATGTCACTAATTCCTGAGACAGCGCTCTGTTACAGGAAACTTAAATTGCGTACGATACTACGTTATATGAATAGGAAAGGTCCACTATGTGTTAGTATTAAGTAAAATCTACATTATGTTACAAACTGTGAGATATAAAACAAATATTTCCATAGGACGAGCCGGCCGCGGTGGCCGAGGAGACTGAGGCGCTCCAGTCACTGTCTACACGGCCACTGCGGTCGGGGGTTCGAATCCCCCCTCAGGCATGGATATTCTGCCGTCCTTAGGATAAGCTACTTGATAAGTAGTTTGTAAGTTTAGGGACTGATGACCCCGTAGTTAAGTCCCATAGACTATACAAACATTTGAACATTTTTACTCCATAGGACGAGTTTCGAACCAAAACCCTTCGTAATGTGAGCCTCTATCGCTAACCACTATGCTTCAACAACTTACGGAACTCAGGGCTTTGAGTGTACTTATGTGCTAAAGTTTCCGGAATTTTTGACTGTGTGTTTTATTATTACATGTAGTGATAAGAAATGGAGCCGAGAGTGGTTTTTGTGATTCATCCGTAATGTGTTGTTTCCATGAAACGGCTTACTGCGTTTCATAATACCAAAACTCGTAGAAATACGGCAAATCTAGATGGCGTCTGTCCCATAGAATTATCGAGTAACAGGGAGTAGTCGATAGCTGTTTGCGCGGTCTTCGATACAGCGTGTGACGTGAAAATGACGTCACGTTTATTCCAAGTGACGTGAGCAGAACGATAACGCAATAACATTTGTGGTGACTAGTGTGTATTCAACTGTCTGGTCTGTATTTGCCCACAAATGTATATTATATCAAATATGTACTCGACAGTCATTTAAATGTATGAAAGTTAACAGGGCAAGAATCACAGAGTGCTTTAATCTGGTAACGTATTTCGTTGGCTCCACAAGATGGCGGACTGGCTTCAATCGACAGCTAAGCTTTGAATAGTAGCGCCGTGTCCCCTTATTTTAACCTCCTTGGATTGCCCTATGTTGCCGTCTCGCGTCGGCGCTAAAGAACAAAAATGGCGGATGTGCATGACCGTCTAGGTGCCCTAAGCGTGAACTATACGCCGCCTTTGGTTAAGCTGGCCCCGGCTGTCCTGACAGCGCAGGCGTAGTCTCTTCATCGCGCTCCGTAACTCTCTATTTTTCACTTTTTTCCTCCTTCTCCTCCTTCTCTCCCTCCTCTACCCCACTCACTCCTCCACCTCCTCTTCCCTCCGCCTTAATTCGCCCCCCCTCCGTACCTAGCATTATTATTATTTGTGATTTATCGCCGGTAGCTTAATTTATTTCTCTTTAAGCTGCCACGCCGACTCCTGTTTGTTGTAGTAGCGGCGTCCTCGCCGTTTGCGGCGCTCTGCTTTTGTTCTTGTTGCGTCGGTTTTTCGTCTTGCGTGCCGACGCGCAGCGGGCGAATATCTTATACGGGGCAGAGAGTCCAGCCACGGACTCTACTCACGCGAGCGGAGTCGTGAAGGGGGGAGGGGGGGGGGGAAGGATATGGAAGGTTTGTGGAGGTCGTAACACCTGTTCCAAAATTAAAAAGATAAATAAGAAAATATTGGTAAGAAAACGTTTATAATATTCACTTACCTATCGGAAATTAGATAAGATAATTAGATAATGGTTGCGAAATATTAACACGATTTATTTACAGGAGAATGGAAAAGCTGCTAGAAGCTGACTTCGGGGAAGATCAGTTTGGATTCAGGAACGTAGGAACACGGGAGGCAATACTCACTTTACGACTTATCTCAGAAGATAGATTAAGGAAAGGAAAACCTGCATTTCTAGCTTTTGTAGATTTGGAGAAAGCTTTTGACAATGTCGATTGGAACACACTCTCTCAAATTCTGAAATCAGCAGGAGTAAAATACAGAGAACGGAAGGTTATTCACAACTTGTACAAAAACCAGACAGCAGTTAGCAGAGTTGAAAGGCATGCACGGGATGCAGAGGTTGGGAAGGGAGTAAGACAGGGTTGTAGCCTCTCTCCAGTGTTATTCCATTTGCACATTGAGCAAGCAATAAAGGAAAGCAAGGAGAAATTTGAAGGAATTAAAGTACTGCGAGAAGAAATAAAAACCTTGCGCTTTGCTGACGACATTGTGATTCTGTCAGAGACAGCAAAGGACCTGGAAGAGCAGTTGAACGGAATGGACACTGTGTTGAAAGGTGCGAATAAGACGAACATGAACGAGAACAAAACAAGGTCAATGGAGTGCAGTCTTACAAAATCAGGTACCGCTGAAGGAATTAGATTAGGCAACGAACAATGAAGGTCGTAGATGAGTTTTGTTACTTGGGCAGTAAAATAACATACGAAGGCCGCAGTACAGATGATATAAAATGCAGAATGGAATGGGAAGAAAAGCGTTTTTGGAAGAGAAATTTGCTAATGTCGAATATTAATTAAACTGTAAGGGAGTCTTTTCTGAACGTATTTCTGTGGAGCGTTGTACGGGAATGAAACATAGACGATAAACAGTGCGGACAGGAAGAGAATAGAGGTTTTTGAAATGTGGTGCTACAGAAGAATGCTGAAGATTAGGTGGGTGGATCGCGTAACTAATGAAGTCAGAGTTCTTTACTACAAGTGTCTCTTGCATCTCTCATTGGTGGTTGTCGAGATTGAGTCTCGGAGTGCTGGTAGCATTTGATGAATAGGCAGTTTGTTATTTCCAGTGATTCTATTATACTCTCACAGAAGAGCGTCAGTCCTAAGTTGTGGTGGGGCTATTTCCGAAAGAACAGGTACCCACTGCAATGGAGTTGACTTTATTGTTCCTGTGATGAGTCTCATAGTATGATTTAATTGAACATCGACTTTTCTGATGTGATGACCGTTCACCCAACCAGGAGCACAATACTCAGCACATGAATACCTAAGGGCTAGAGCAGGGGTCGGCAACACGTCGATAACGATCTGTTGGTAGATCGATAATGATTATTTGGTAGATCGTGTGAGTACTGACAGCGCAGGGGAAAAAATGTCGAATAAAATTAACAATTGTTTTTCGTGGCAGTCAAAATGTGTAGTTGTTCGACATACAAGTTTATTTTATTATAGTCGACATGGTCGATTTGAGAATGTCCGCAACTGCACTATGTTATTTTAAATGTGTTTATTTCAGTCAACAGGTGCAATAAAATTGTTAAATAACATGTTTCGATCTCTTGGATCATCTTCAGATCTAAAAAAAAAAAAAGTAAAATAGCAATTACAAATATTTATATAGCAAACAATTGTACGGTATATTAGGGCTCAACCTATCCATTACAATCCCTCCACCTCCCCCCCCCCCCCGACCTACTCGTCCCTTCCCCACCACCACCTGCAACCAAAGTAGAAATAGCTACATAGAACTGTAAAACTCAGTACCAATTAGTACTCAGCCAGACGAGTTGCGGACGCGACTATAAGGTAAAGAATAATCTATCCATTTATGTATAAATTAACTATTGTCAATTAACCCTTAGTAAATTTATCAAATTGTACATTGCTATTTTACTTTTGTTTTTTAGATCTGAAGATGATCCAAGAGATCGAAACATGTTATTAAACAATTTTATTGCAACTGTTGACTGAAATAAACACATTTAAAATAAGTTTATTTTACTCATTAACAATCACGTAGAACTATTATTATCAACAGCTGCCTTGAACCTTTATAACTGTGTTTTCCCGCATTGGTTCAATCAGCCGCCTCTTGCGCACCATTCAATGCTACACTGGTTGGTTCATGTTATGCAATGTGTTGTATAGGTCGAGTTTCATACCTCGTGCCATTCAAGAAGATTAGAATATTAACTTCTTTGCTGCAATAAACTACGAACTTCTGCATTTCATAGTGTGTGTGGACGATATTCAAAAGGTTCCTTCTACCAAGTATTGCCGAATCCAAAAACTGTTGGGCTCTAATTCCCTCTGTATTAGTTAATGTTGCAGTTAGAATAAAGGAGTTGTTTGCTTATTGTTACCGTGTTGTACTCGTTTTCTACTACGAATTGTATTAAAGACAAACGCAGTCAAGGTTGACTAACACCTTGATTCTTGTATTTGTGTAAGTGTAACGCGTTATACACCAAATATCGAGGACAATGTTAACGAAACATCTACTCAAGTTTCAGGTAAAATAGAAGATGTTTTTTAATGTCTTGAACAAACAGTAATGATGTAAGAGTTTATTGTGGGACGTAGTTGATTTGCAGTACTTAAATATTAAAAGATCACTCTGATACAATAGCATGAAATAGTAGATCGCCACGACTTTGCAGTTGCCTACCCCTGCGCTAGAGCATTAGAGTCTAAGCTTCAGCTCCCCCCCCCCCCCCCCTCCCAAGTTGTTCCGCAAAACTTTTGAATTATGTTGTTCAGTGTTCTCAGTTTCTCTGCGACGTTGCTTAAATGCTTCTTGTAACAAACAGTGCGATCTAAAAGTTACTCCAAGGTATTTCGGGAAATGGTTGTGGTTTAGAAGTCGATCAGCGAACGTTCAATTCATATCTGACTAGTCTATTGGTTGGAAGGAAGCTAGAACAGTGGTGCACTAATTGAGGGGGGGTGACGGGGGGGGTTGCGGACCGCAAAAGCACTTTTTTTTATTTTTTTTATTTTTATTTTATTTTTATTTTATTTTATTTTTTTTTTTTTTTTTTTTTAGATTGGTGCCTTTATTCTCTCGTTCGGGGGCTTCCAAATCTGGAAAGCTATTTAAACTTACTTTTCTTATAGTAATACAAGTATTTTCAAGTGGATGGGGAGCTGTCAATTTGTTTTGCCGCCGCCCCGGGCCTTCGACAGCCTTAGTCCGCTACTTAGCAAGATCAAATGTTTGTGTAGCTTATGGGACTTAACTACGGGATCATCAGTCCCTAAACTTACAAACTACTTATCTACTACCTTATACTAAGGACGGCACAAATATCCATGCCCGAGGGGGATTCGAACCCCCGACCGTAGTGGCTGTGCAGGCCGTGACTGGAGCGCCTCAGTCCCCTCGGCCACCGCGACCGGCTACTTAGCAAGAAACCTCAGTCTTGTTCAGGCTGGGTAAGAGAACTCAGGATGATGATTTATGCATCTTTTGAAAGCGGTGTAACCAAGCAGGGATCGGGACATCAGTTTCAGGTATTGTAGAAAAGACATTTTAATATATGCACCAAAGCTGCTTTTATATGAAATGCTGACTAGTTTCGGGCTTTGCCCATTTTCTTAAGCCACCTATTACAGAGAACAAAGTGTGTTTTACAGGAAGATACATGAATATGGCAACGTTATATTGAATGTACAAGTTGTAATTACTTACATTCATACATATTTTTATTTGGATACTGTTAGGTCACGCTGTTTGTTGTAAATACTTTGGTGTAATTTACTGAGCTGTTGATCCAAAGATGTTTTTATTAAATATTCTTTGCTTAATTTTGTTTTTAACAATATCGTTGGTTATATGCAGTGTGACATAAACAGTACCATGACAAATATCGTAAAATAAATTTTAGATTTCATTCCGAACTATTTTAAGTGTAATAAATTGCTTTTGTGTACTATATTGTAATACGGGGATATTATTGCAGTGCTACTATAATTTATCGCGTTTTGTTGCATATTTGGAAGTATATTACGACAGGATGGATTGTACTTTATATGCTGGCCAAGGTGTTACGGAAATTTTCGATGAATTTTTTATTGCGCATTTCTGTTTGTTCATTTAATATTTGTTCTGGGTATTTAGTCATGTGAGTATAGATTTGTAATTCTTCTAAAACGTCCATTAGTTGTCCTTTGCATACGATATGTAAAATTTTGAGATTTTCTTCTATACTCCCAATCGAATGTTTACTTTCTCTGAGGTGTGTGCCGAGTGCTGAAACATTATTATCGCCCGTACCCCGTCCTACAGCATATAAGTTTGAGGTAAGATGTCACAAACTTCGTATGAGTGTCCTCACCCCCCTACACCAAAATCCTAGATCCGCCACTGTTTGCTGCTATGGTCCCTGCTGCGAGCGTGACTTTATTTCCGTGCTAACCACTGTACTGTTGCCGTTGTAAGAACACCGTCGATCCACTGTGCGGCGAGGGAGTCGGCTTCGGCTTGGCTCACAGAGGCGCCTTTCAAACAACCGCGCGCCACACAAAACGAGCACGTGGAATTTTTATCGGAAGCCCGCTCGGACGGTAAATAATTCCCCAGCGCCGGCCGCAGGGAACGCAACAGGCGGACATGTTTTATGTCTCGCGTGGCGCTGTTTGGCCGCTCTGGCGCGTGTGCGCGGTGCTGAGAAATAGCCGTCTTAATCCCGGCGTCGGCTTCGTTAGGCGGCGGCCATCTTGATAAACGTCGCGGCCCGCGGGCTCTGATTAAAAGTAATGCTGCTAGCTGTGGCCGGACAAGACGTAGCCGCGATTCCTAGGGGGTAGGGGGGCGTGAGCATTGTCAGGGATACCCAGGCCCGTGTGTGCGTGCGAGGCGAGGCGAGGCGCGAGTGAGATATCCAGAGGTCCGCCTACCTTACCTTTACCGCCGGCCGAACTGGCACGCCGCGCTTATGAATTATGGCTGCTGGAGGCAGGGCACTGTGTTCTGTCCGACCGACCAGTTTCGTGTGTGTGTCTGCGTGTGCAAGGTGGAGACAATCGCTGCGATGTAAACTTCACGGCACCAAATATGAGTCACGCACTTAAAGATGGCGCTAGGGTCCCTTTTGGCTGTAAAACGGTAGAGACTCCGGTAGTAATGTGCTAGGTGCCGGACTCATCTCCGGTAAATTCAACTACTAAATAAACGAAAGTCTACAGCGTGTTAAGAGAAGGTCAAGAAATTAGAGTTCAGGGTGGAGAAATAATCTTGTGTTTCCAGAATGAAACTTTCCCTCTGTAGCGGAGAGTGCGGTGATATAAAACTTCCTGGCAGATTAAAACTGTGTGCCGGAAACGGGACTCGAACTTTTGCCCTTTGCCTTTCGCGGGCAAGGGCTCTACCGACTGAGCTATCCAGACACGACTCACAATGCCGCCTCACAACTTTACTTCCACCAGTACCTCGCCTCCTACTTTCCCAACTCCACAAAAGCTCTCCTACGAAACATGCAAGACTAAGCACTCCGGGAGAAAGGATATGTTGGAGACATGGCTTAGCCACAGCCTAAGGGATGTTTCCAGAATGAAACTTTCACTCTCCAGCGGAATGTGCACTGATATGAAACTTCCTGACAGATTAAAATTGTCTGCCTAAACCGGGACTCGAACCTGGGACCTTTGTATTTCGCGGGCAAGCGCTCTACCGACTGAGCTATCCCGACACGGCTCACAATGCCGCCTCACAACTTTACTTCCGCCAGTACCTCGCCTCCTACTTTACAAACTTTCCAAACTGGTTCGAGTCCCGGTTTCGGCACACAATTTTAATCTGCCAGGAAGTTTCATATCAGCGCACACTCCGCTGCAGAGTGAAGTTTCATTCTGGAAACATGCCTTAGGCTGTGGCTAAGCCATGTCTCCACCATATCCTTTCTTCCCGGAGTGCTTAGTCTTGCATGTTTCGTAGGAGAGCTTCTGTGAAGTTTGGAAAGTAGGAGGCGAGGTACTGACGCAAGTAAAGTTGTGAGGCGGCATCGTGAGTCGTGTCGGGATAGCTCAGT
This sequence comes from Locusta migratoria, assembly GCA_026315105.1. Classification (NCBI taxonomy): domain Eukaryota; kingdom Metazoa; phylum Arthropoda; class Insecta; order Orthoptera; family Acrididae; genus Locusta; species Locusta migratoria. The sequence goes on along the minus strand of CM048754.1, from coordinate 73,364,374 downwards.
TGGTAGACCGCTTCCCCGCGGAACGCAAAGTTCCCAGGTTCGAGTCCCGGTTCCGGCACCCAATTTTAATCTGCCAGGAAGTTTCTAAAACGTCGTGTGTATACTGATGACATCGTAATTCTGTCACAGGCAGCAAAGATCAGGATGAGCAATTGAACGGAATGGACGGTGTTTTGAAACGAGTGTGTAAGATGAACATTAACAATAGTAAAACAAGGGTAATGGAATACAGTCGTAGAAAATCAGGCGATGCTGAAAGAATTAACCAGGTAACGAAACAATAACGGTGGTAGATGAGATTTGTTACTTGGACAGTAAAATGACATATGCCGGTCGCAAAGAAGGGAAAGTCTAAAGAGTGATCAGGGTGAAGTTATAAAAACATTGCGTTTAGCTGCTGATATTGTAATTCTGTGAGAGAAAGCAACGGAGCTGGATGAGCAATTGAACGGAATGGACAGTGAGTTGAAAGAAGCGTATAAGATGAACATTAACAAGAGCACAACAAGGGTAGTGTAATGCAGTCTAAGAAAATCAGGAGATGCTGAAGGCATTAGATGAGGTACTGAAAAAATAAAGCTGGGATATGAGTTTTGTTAATTTGGCAGTAAAATAACATATTACGGTTGCAGGACAGAGCATCGAATATTAATTAATTAAGTATAAGGAAGACCTTACTGAAGCCATTTGTGTGAAGTTTTACATTGTATGGGAGTGAAACGTGGACGATAAATAGTTCAGACAGAAAGAGGATAGAGGCTACAGAAGAATGCTGAAGATCAGGTGCGTAGATCGCGTAACTAATTAAGAGGTACTGAACAGAATTGGGGAGAAAAGGAATTTTTGGCATACCTTGACTAAAAGAAGGGATCGATTGATGGGACACATTCTTAGACATCAAGGAATTGTGAATTTAGCGTTGGAGGGTAAAACCGCAGAGGCATACCAAGAGGCGAATATAACGAGTGATCAAAAAGTCAGTACAAATTTGTAAACTCAATAAATCACGGAATAATGTAGATAGAGAGGTAAGAACTGACACACATGCTTGGAATGACATGGGATTTATTAGAACAAAAACAAAGTTCAAAAATTGTCCGACAGATGGCGTCAGTGACTGCGCATGAAAATCGTGTATAAAAGGAGCTGTAATGAGAGAGAGAATCAGATGCTCCAGCAGTCGCAGCATGTTGTTACCTGAAAAGGTGCTTTTAGTGAAGCTGTATTATCAGAATGGGGAATGTGCTATCGCTATAGAAAGGGGATTCGAACTGGTAAAGGTACGTTTACAAATGCAGCTATGGCGAGAATGATTTCGAAGTTCGAAGCCACGGGTTGTTTAGACTATGGACCCCGTAGTGGCCGACCGAGCACAAGGCGTAATGCTGCTGAGACAGTTCAGGAAGAAATGGAGGCTGTAGCGGGTTCGTCTATGCACGGGGAAGTCAGCGCTCGTGCAGTCGCACGTCGCACCGGCATTCCATACACTACTGTTTGGTTGGCACTTAGGCATACCCTCCGATGCTATCCTTACAAAATCCATCGCCATCATGAACTGTTACCTGGCGATTTAGTGAAGAGAAGGGCATTTGCGGTGTGGGCGTTTCAAAGATGGCGGAAGATGACGATTGGTTGAGTAAAGTGTTGTGGACCGACGAAGCTCATTTCACGCTCCGAGGGTCTGTCAACGCCCACAACTGCAGAATTTGGGCTACCGAAAATCCTAGAACTGTCGTGGAAACTCCATTGCACGACGAGAAAGTTATGGTATGGGTTGGATTTGCCACATCTACCGTTATCGGGCCTTTTTTCTTCGAGGAACAGCGTGGTTCTGGTTTTGTAACTGCTACCGTGACGGGTGAGATGTGCGCCGATATGTTACAGAATCGCATCATCCCCAGCCTGGCTGATAAACACCTGCTGGAACGTACGATTTTTATTCAGGATGGCGCTCCACCCCATATTGCTAGACGCGTGAAAGATCTCTTGCGAGCATCGTTTGGTGATGATCGTGTGCTCAGCCGCCACTTTCGTCATGCTTGGCCTCACAGGTCCCCAGACCTCAGTCCGTGCGATTATTGGCTTTGGGGTTACCTCAAGTCGCAAGTGTATCGTGATCGACCGACATCTCTAGGGATGCTGAAAGACAACATCCGACGCCAGTGCCTCACCATAACTCCGGACATGCTTTACAGTGCTGTTCACAACATAATTCCTCGGCTACAGCTATTGTTGAGGCATGATGGTGAACATGTTGAACATTTCCTGTAAAGAACATCATCTTTGCTTTGTCTTAATTTGTTATGCTAATTATTTACTTTTCTGATCAGATGAAGTGCCATCTGTCGAACTTTTTTTTGTTTTGTTCTAGTAAAACACCATGTCATTCGAAGCATGCGTGACAATTTTTAAAGTTTTACTTCTCTATCTACATTACTCCGTGATTTATTAAGTTTTCAAATTTATACTGACTTTTTCATCACCCAATAGTAAACAGATGCAGATGCAGATGCTCAGGATAGTGTATTGTGGAGAGATGCATCAAACCAGTCTCCGGAACATTTGAACATTTCAAATTTTCCGGGTAACTGTCCCAAAGTTTTAGTTCATAAGAACGTTCATCTTTCATTGAACGCCAAATGATCAAAATTATATCGCAATCGGATGAATAGTTCTCAATTCATTGTGTTGAGTACATTTAGAAACACAGTGAAAAAGGAACTCAAGTGATAACCAGATGACAATTGTTGTTTATTCATAGAAAAAATGGTTTTGGTTTTTACTAAATTTTCCTACTTTTCCAAATTTTTATTTGATGCTTTCAATATGAAATGTACACAGTTTTATGGCAATTGGACGAACGGTACTGATAGCTCACTGGGAAAATTGGACGAACGGTACTGATAGCTCACTGGGAAAAGCTGTTTCAGTTTTTCCCGATTTTCCTCTTTTCCGAAGAACTTTCCCATATTTTTTCATCGTTTAAACTTTCCCTGGGCTAACATGAATATTTCAAGACTAAAATTAGCCAAATCGGTTCAGCCGTTCTCGAGTTTTAGCGAGATTAACGAACAGCAATTCCTTTTTATATATAGAGAGATGTCTTTGATATATTCGAGGCGAAAATCCGTCTCAGGGATTGTTTATTTGTATTTACATTGATAAATATAATCATATCACAAGCCTACACTGTGCCGTGTGAGAGCCACAGTTCTCGAATTCCATTCTGCCGTGCGGCGTTCCCCCGTTCCACGACGTGGAGCCGCTACGTCGTATCGACTGCGGGTGTCAAATTAGGGGAATGTGATAGTTGTGTATGACGCGCGCAGCGCTCGGCAGTAAATCTGCCACACACACACACACACACACACACACACACACACACGCTGGCACGCACCGTCACGCACACTGACACGCTAACGCACATTCACGCGTGATGCGTCACCGCTGTGCCACGCGTATAAGCCACCGTTCGCGGGCGGCGTTGGATTTCTGACCCCACGGCGACGGTGCGGACAAGATCACACGCGAGGCGAACTTCAGGATCCCAGCCGCACCTTTGGCGGGCAAGAAATTTCTATTGATCTGCGAGCAACCGTATTACGAGTCACCAATCACAGGTGACTCGCTGCGAGCGTGTTCCTGCTGTCACTTTACAACGTCGCGTAACAAGTGTAACAGCTACAGAAATATACGATACCGTGTTTAAAAGCTGTTAGCACACGTAAAAAAAAATCTGTCTGTGAATAAATGTTTACAAAAGTAAATAGAATTGCACCGTCAATCAAAACGATTATCGAAATCTTATTTCACGTCAGCAAAGTTAACGAACTTATGGAAAGTAACCGTACCTCACAAACGGCTTTTAATCAAATTGCGTGGTTACGGTATATAACCCCAAATTTGCGATTGGATAGGGGATTTCCTGTCAGAGAGGACACAGTTCATAGTAATCGATGGTGATATCGGGCGTTCCACAGGGTAGTGTTATTGGTCCTCTGCTGTTCCTTATTTACATAAACGATTTACGGGAAAATCTAAGTAGATCTTTTAGGTTGTTTGCAGATGACGCCGTCATTTACCGTCTAGTAAAATCGTCTGAAGATCAAAACCAACTGCAGAACGATATGAATAAGATATCACTATGGTGTAAATATTGGCAATCGAGTCTAAATAATGACAAGTGTGAAGTCGTCCACATGAGTACGAAAGGAAATCCGTTAAACTTTGTTTACAAGATATATCAATCAAAAGTGAAGGCTGTAAACTCCACAAAATAATACCTAGGAATTACAATTACTTCCGACTTAAACTGGAAAGAACACATAGATAATGTCGTGGGGAAGGCGAACTAGAGACTGCGTTTTATTGGCAGAACCCTTAAAACATGCAACAGAAGTACTAAAGAAACTGCATACACTACGCTTGTCCGTCCTTTTTTGAAGTATTGCTGCCCAGTGTGGGATCCTTATCAGGTGGTTTTGACGGTGGACATCGAAAAAGTCCAAAGAAGGGCAGCTCGTTTCGTATTGTCACTATACAGGGGAGACATAGTCACGTAAATGATACAGGATCTGGGATGGGAATCATTACAACAACGGCGCTTATCGCTGCGGCGAGGGCTACTTAGAAAACTCCAATCGCCAACTTTCTCCTCCGAATGCGAAAATATATTGTTGACTCCCACTTACATAGGTAAAAATGATCATCAGAATTAAATACCAGAAATCAGAGGTAGAACGGAGAGATTCAGGTGTTCTTTCTTCCCGCCCGCTACTCGAATGGAATGGGAGATAAATAGTATAATGGTGGTTCGATGAACCCACTGCCAGGCACTTAAATGTGATTTGCAGAGTAATCCATGTAGATATAGATGTAGATGTCACTTTTTGTAAAATTTTGTATGTATTTTGTAAAATTCTGTAACTTAAGTACCCTCCACCAGGCACCGAACGAAATTTTATACACACAGTGACATTCCTCTTGTTTTTAAGGTAGAGTGCGCAAAATTTCATCATTATTGGAACAATAGATTTCTATGCAATAGAAACGCAGAGCCACATTGAAAAACGCAGTCTACTGTTCTCAAGTATACCAATTTTATTTCGTACAACCCTTGTTCTGAGAATAAAGAACACACACACACACACACACACACACACAAAAAAAAAAAAAAAAAAAAAAAAAAAAAAAAAAAAAAAAAAAAAAAAAAAAAAAAAAAAAAAAGATCTGTGAAATCGTTCGAGCCGTTTTCAATTTATTTAGGGGTCCAAGTACCCTTCCCCATGCACCGTATGAAACTTATGGTAGACGGTGACATTCCACTTGTTTTGTAGGTCAAGCGTGCGAAAATTTGTGAAAATCGGAATGGAACTGTATATTTCGTGCGTATGTAGGAGAAGTATGCTCCGCCATGCACCTGTCACAAAATACTTTCTTAGCTGATGTTTTCTATCTATAAATTATATTTCTGCCAAATTTCAGCTCCTTAGGTGAAGTAGTTTTCGAGTTTTCATGTTTAGGCAGTGAATGAGTGAGTGTCTTTTCGCTTTTATATAGGTAGAGATTAAGAAAACCCTGCTTAATTTAGGATGCAAGATAATTAAGGAAGACTTGCAGACAAAAATAAATAGTAACGTGCAGATCTGTAATGCTAACTTTATTTTATACAAGTTCATGCCTGATGTAACACTTTTATGGCATCTACAGCGGTAGGCTTCTATGCGTTTCATCATTTTGGTGGTGGTGGTGGGGGGGGGGGGGGGGGTCAGTTACAGAACGATTCATAAACGGCCGAAATTACATGGAAACTATGTTTCAGGTAGCTAACTACTCCCATTTTCCAATTTTGACGCATAAATCTGGGTATTCTCACGAGGTGGCCTCGTTATTTGTGACCTCATATCTCCTGAGCTATGTGTCGTGCTCTTTTGCTCTTGGGTCAGGAACCTTCGAGGGCGTACGGTGAACAGTTCACCAAAGTTTCACTGTAATCGAATGAATGGTTTATGAACACATAGAGGACATACAGACAAACATTCATATATATATATATATATATATATATATATATATATATATATATATATATATATATGAGATCGTGTTTTCGCGGGCGACCACCTTATACATGACCCAATCAGAATGAGAGATACAGTGATATAGGATTGATGCTGCTCACAATACACATAAATGTGTAACAAATACAGAAATATACGATACCGTGTTTAAAAGCTGTAAGCACACGTAAAAAAGAAAATAATAATAATAAAAATAAATAAATAAATAAATAAATAAAAATTGTCTATGAGTAAATGTTTACAAAAGTGAATACAACTGCACCGTCTTTTTAAACGATTATCAAAAAACCTTATTTTTGATTAAGTAGGCACTATGTCTATAGTCTTGACCGCAAATATATTAAAAGTGATGACCAGTTTCAACTCATTTCTAAGTCATCTTCGGATCAATTTACGTGCTTATCAATAGTTGTATCTGCCAACTGGCAGTTTAACCTTCCAATTATCAAATTACAATTTATAAATAGCAAATATCAAAGGCGGTACAACATTTGAAGAAAACCACATTGGTTGTTGCACATAAATGACACTTATTGGTTAAATCATTTTTTACGAAGAGTAGCTAAAATCAGACATTTCTGGGTAAAATTCACTGAATGCGTCTTGTAAATAAAACGCCGGCCGCGGTGGCCGAGGGGACTGAGGCGCTCCAGTCACGGTCTGTACGGCCACTACGGTCGGGGGTTCGAATCCCCCCTCGGGCATGGATATTTGTGCCGTCCTTAGTATAAGGTAGTTGATAAGTAGTTTGTAAGTTTAGGGACTGATTACCCCGTAGATAAGTTCCATAAGCTTAACAAACATTTGAACATTTTTTTGTAAATTAAACACGTGGTATATTATGTATAAGACACATTCAGTGCATTTTAGCCACAAGATATATCTTCGATGAGGTGGTGGCAGTCAAAGAGATATTATTTTCACATCATAAATCTTCGATCTCTGCTAAGTTTATCAGATCAGCTGTGTAGTTCTCAGTATCTCTGTTACTTACCAAAATGTTTAAATGTTTGTAGAGCTTATGGGACTTAACTACGGGGTCGTCAGTCCCTAAACTTACAAACTACTTAAGAACTACTTACGAACTAGGACGGCACAAATATCCATGGCCGAGGGGGGATTCGAACCCCCGACCGCAGCGGCCGTGCTGACCGTGACTTGCACGCCGCAGACCGCTCGGCCACCGCGGCCGGAAGTTACTTACCCTTTGAATTCTTAGTCCCTGGCTCACTATAATGCACCCTGGTATTCTGACACTTTATACTGTTTTTTTTTTCATTTTTTTTTTTTTCATTTGACTTGGATTTGGTAACAGAAAATGCACCAGTGAAATCAGCCTGTTTAATTTTGTAAGTATCTTCTGGACGACACTAGTGGATTATGTCATATTTAATTGCACCTTAATTGCACTTTAATTCATTATTGTAACTTTTAACAGAGTCTTCTGACCATGAATAATATCCGAAACCGGTAAAGTTCTAAATACAGTAAACAGCTGATGGTTGACTATGCATTTTTTAAAGTATACTACGGCTGTTAATTCACATCGAAGTAAAAAATTTCGATACTAGATGCCATTTAGAAGCGATGCAAAAGTCTAAGGTAGCCAAAAGGAACAAAATATATGGCTGTAAGCTAGAATAATAAATAGAAATCCCACTGATGAAGTAGGAACTTCTCCGAAACATGTTTGGGTAAATAAAAAAATCATAAATAGAGTTTGCTCAAGGTACAAACAACCAATTCTGGGATATCTGGACGATAAGAAGGTATCGATTGGTGGGACACATTCTGAGACATCAGTTTAGCGTTGAAGGGAAGTGGGTAATTTACAACAAATCTTTCCATCGAAATAGCCTCGCAACTATCGATATGTCGGACGTACTCGTTGGTCGATGATGACATCGCACGAATTTTGAGATGTTTATTGTGCACACGCATAATATTGAGAGGTGGTGGAAGTCACTAAAAGGAACTATTAAGAGAGAAGGACGATCTACAGACATAGATCAATTATTTATTTTTCAGTACATTTACTTTCATAATTTGAAACTACGAGGAAATACGGACGCTGCAGACGCTCTCACCATATGTTTGCAGGATATCCCCAAAATATACCCTGGGTATGAAAAAACCGGGTTATTACTGATGGCTCACACATCAAATGGCTTCGTTCATGACGAAACGGCCGCACAGGAATAATGTAAGTACAGTATATGTTTGTATTCGTATGGAGACGGATTATTTGCAGAAGGGTGGAAAAGCTGGTAGAAGCCGACCTCGGGGAACATCAGTTTGGGTTCAGGAGAAATGTAGGAACACGGGAGGCAATACTCACTTCACAGCTTATCCTAGAAGATAGATTAAGGGAAGGTAAACCTACATCTCAAGCTTTTGTAGATTTGGAGAAGACAATGTTGATTGGAATAAACTCTTTCAATTTCTGAAGCAAGCAGGAGTAAAATATAGGGAACGTAAGGTTATTTACAACTTGTACAAAAACCAGACAGCGGTTGTCAGAGTTGAAGGGCATGAAAGGGATGCAGTTGTTGGGAAGGGAGTAAGACAGGGTTGTATGCTTTCCCCAGTGTTATTCAATTTGTACATTGAGCAAGCTATAAAGGAAAGCAAGGAGAAATTCTGAAAAGGAATTAGATTTCAGGGTGTAGAATTAAAAACATCGCGTTTTGCCGACGGCATAGTAATTCTGTCAGAGACAGCAAAGGATCTGGAAGAGCAGTTGAACGGAACGGAGAGTGTGCTGAATGGTACATATAAGATAAACATTAACAAAACAATGGAGTGCAGTCTAAGAATATCAGGTGATGCTGAAAGAACTAGATTAAGTAACGAAACAATAAAGGAGGTAGATGGGTTTTGTTACTTGGGCAGTAAAATAACAAATGATGGTCGCAGTACAGATGACATAAAATGCAGAATGGCAGAAAAGCGTTCTTGAAAAAGAGAAATTTAAATCGAATACTGATCTAAACCTAAGGAAGTCCTTTCTGAAGGCATTTCTGCGGAGTGTTGCCTTGTATGGGAGTGAAACGATAAACAGTGCGGACAGGAAGAGGATAGAGGCTTTTGAAATGTGGTGCTACAGAAGAATGCTGAAGATTAGGTGGGTGGATCGCGTAACTAATGAGGAGTTACTGAACAGAATTGGGGAGAAATGGAATGTCTGACATACCTTGACTAAAAGAAGGGATCGATTGGTAGGACACATTCTTAGACATCGAGGAATCGTGAATTTAGCGTTGGAGGGAAGTCTATGGGATAAAAATCGCAGAGTGAGACCAAGAGATAAAAATAGTAAGCAAATTCAAATGTATGTAGGTTGCCGTTCTTATGAGAAGATGAAGAACCTTGCTCAGGATAGAGTATTGTGGAGAGCTGCATCAAACCAGTCTCAGGACTGAAGATCACAACAACAACAACAACAACATTGTGACAGTCGTTAATGAAGCAACACACACCGTAACTTTCGCCGGAACAGTAATCGCACGTTCGATATATCGATAGGTGCGCGGCTGTTCAAATGGATAGCTATCTTGTAAATTACCGGGAAGTGTGTGGGCTGAAAATCCCAGAGGAAGATCAAGAGACGAATGCAATAAGAAAGTTCATGAGGATGTGTATTGCCGTTTTTATTAGGAGATGGTCACAGGATAGGGTCATGTGGACAGCTGCATCAAACCAGTCTCAGGACTGAAGACCACCACAACAACAACAGAAAGAGAGTAGTAGTTGTTGCGTTTCTTGCTGTACCTCATTTGCCCGTGGTACAATAAAAAACACCCTCTGTGTAGCTCGTCGCAGCGACAGATGTATATGCCCCGGTGTGGTAAGTGGCGCTTCACGGAGTGGGCTGTTGCTTGATGAATAATTGGCAATGTCCGATTATTCAAAGCATTTAATATTTTATCAGTAAATTTCGGACGCGGTTGTGTCATGGTGTGGTCGTGCTTCCTTGGAGGGGCTTGTATCCGATGTTGTTTTCTGTGGCACACATTTATGTTTGAAGCACTCTCTTGCTTCCCACTGTTGAAGAGCAATACGGGGATGGCGACTGCATATTTCAACACGATAGATCACCTGTTTATAACGCACGGCCTGTGGCGGAGTAGTTTCCACGACAATAATATTCCTGTAATCGACTGAACTGCACAGAATCCTGACTTAAATCACTGGAAGGCCGACTTTGTGGTACGTCTCACCAATGAGGAGGTGTGGTTGGATTATTTGGTTGGGATAGGGGGACTAACATGCTAAGGTTATCAGTCCCCCAGTGGGGAGGGGAAGGAGTAAGATAGGAAAGGAGGAGGAAAGGAAATGCAACACACCTACTCACGAAAGAACCGTGAGTCCCCTGGGGGGACTGAACATGGTTGGGACAAGATAAATATCTGGCTTGTCTGTTCTAAAACAAGGCATTGATTTCTGGGACACATTTAGCATTGGAGGAAAGTGTGTGGGGTAAGAATTGGATGTGTGTTGCCGTTCTCACTGGGAGACGAAGAGATTTGCACAGGGTAGGGTCACCTGGGGAAGTGGAACGAAACATTCGTTGGACTGAAGACAGCCATAACAACAACAGCTACAGAGTAAATGTTGTTGCGTTTCTGTACCTCATTTGCCCCTAGCACAATAAAAAGCACCCTCTGTGAAGCTCATGGTAGCGACAGATGTAGATGCCCCGGTGTGGTAAGTGACGCTTCACGGAGTGGACTGGTGGCTGATGAATAACTTGGAGAGCTGAGCGGACCAGCTGGCTGGGAGAGTGTCTGTGTGAGTGTGTACGTGTGTGTGGGGAGGGGGGTTGGGGGGGGGGCAGGCAGGGCTGCCAACAACGCGGCCGATACGGCGGTGAGTGAGCGCGCGCGCTTATCGTAATGCTGGCGTTAATACCGCGTTTCATTACCGGCCAGATGGCGGCCATTTGTAGCGCCGCAGAAGAACACGCGGCCCGTGTCAAGATCATCTGCGCTGAGCGGCGACCGCGAGGCCTCCAACTGGACTGCTCCACCAGCCCTTCTCAGTTTCTACAGCAGGTTTCCAGACCACGAATAAAGGACCTTCAATTTGAATCCCGCTCCCTCGCGGTTTCTGGATCGTGCGAACCAGCACATTAGGGATATATAGTTCATGAACATTGAACTATTCCGTGAAATGTAGTTCATTTTATTTCATTTCATTGGGCCTGCAGTTTTGTGTATGTCTTCTAAGTACATATTGTTAATCTAAGTAATACCAAAATGCTGCTTTACTTTATAGATGTTAAAAACTGTTTATTAATACAGCAATAGCTCTTAGAACTGATACATGATACTCATAGCGGTAGCAGCAACTAGGCGCCTCACGTGATCCGTAGTCTTGTTACAACTAAGAACGGGTCCACGGTGTCGATAGTAATATGGAGGAGGATCAATTATGGGAAATTAAGAAGAGAATACGTAGGGATGTTCGTGAAAGTAGGGAGAACCAAAATCAAGCTGTTGCAATTGTAGGAACGAGAGAAAGTTCAACCCCAACCCTACCTAAATTATCTTTTATATTCTTTTACCCGCCATACTAAGTGAACTGATTTCGGTTTTTCGATACGACTTAGTTCGCGCAGTTCGGAACTAGTTCAACAACTGAACTAAGTCGACTGTTTCCGTCTTCCGATCCAGTGCAGTTTACGCAGTTATAATACATACTTTTAGGTCCTAGGGGTGTACTCAGTATCAAGAGAAGGGGTGAATGAGCATGCCCCTTCTAATTTCCAGTGGATCGGGAAAGCAACGATAAAAGTAGTACTACCATACCATACTCGTGTGCCTATGATGGCAACATCAACAACACGGGAGAAAATCTTTATCAACATGTTCCGTACAAACCAAGAACTAAATATATACTCTATGCTTGACAGGTTCTTGTATGTACCCTTGTCCACATAGTGAAAAATATTGCCCTCCTAGAACGAAGATTTCATGACAAAACATAAATTGCTTTACAGTTTCATGGTTTCGAAACAGTGTTTCGAAACCACAGATGGTACGGTTTCATTCGTTTTGAAACCGTCAGATGTTTGTTTTCCCATCTCTAGTTCCCACGCTTCTGCAATCTCATCCGCGCGCCTAGAAAAGTCTGCACTCTCAATAATCACAACCCTACTTCCCGGCAACAATACTATCACCGTCTCCAATATCGATAGTACTGCCATCGAAAAATAAGCTTGCTAACCAAAGATAAATGACCCATGCCTGACTAGCTTGACACTGGTCTCAAATTCGCAGTACATTTTAATATGAAATACTAGCTGAACCCCGCTGCTTCGCATGCGTAGGCTGGTTGGTCTGCACCAGTTGTTTCTTTTTAATCCTGATGGAGAATCCATATCTTAAGTTTCGTAGTTATAGCTTGAAATTTGAGTTAACAGCAATATATTCTTGAAAATCAATTTCTCCATCTCGTATTTCACCCCCTTATTGGTCGAATTTCCAAAAATACCGAAACACGTGTCTTTTAAATTTGAACCCCGAATCCAAATCCGAAAATTTGTAGTTATAACTTCAAAATTGCCTAAATAGCAACATATTTCCGAAAAACATTCCCTCTCCAATTTAACCCCCTTGATGGTTGAATTTCCAAAAATACCGAAACACGTATTTTTTAACTTGGAACCAACTATACAAATATCAATTTTGGCAGCTTTAGCTTCAAAATTGTATCAATAGCAACGTGTTTTGAAAAGGATTTTTGATTCTCTATTTAACCCTCTTACTTGTTGAATTTCCAAAAATACTAAAACTCATGGATTTTTAATCCTGACCAAGATTCCATATCCGAAGTTTCGTAGTTGTAGCTTAAAATTTGAGTTAACAGCAACATATTTTTGGAAATCAGTTTTTTGCGTCACCTGTTTTACCCCTTTATTTGTCGAATTTCAAAAATTCCGAAACACGTGTCTTTTAAATTCGATCCCTGAATTAAAATCCGAAATTTTGTAGTCCTAGCTTCAAAATTGCCTAGATAGCTACGTATTTTCAAAAAACGTTTCATCCCCTATTTCACCCCCTTACGGACGGAATATCGAAAAATCGCTTCTTAAATGACGCCTACAGAGTAAGATCAACACCCTCCACAAATTTAAAGTTTCTATCTTCAGTGGTTTGGGCTGGGCGATGATGAGTCAGTCAGTCAGTCAATCAGTCAGTCAGTCAATCGGGACACTTCCTTTTATATATAGAGACTAGCTGAACCCCCGCTGCTTCGCATGCGTAGGCTAGTTGGTCAGCACCAGTTGTTTCTTTTTAATCCTGATGAAGAATCCATATCTTAAGTTTCGTAGTTATAGCTCGAAATTTGAGTTAACAGCAATATATCTTTGAAAAGCAATTTTTTCATCCTTTATTTCATCTCCTAATTAGTATAATTTCCAAAAATACCTAAACACGTGTCTCTTAAATTCGAACCCAGAATCCAAATCCGAAAATTTGTAGTTCTAACTTCAAAATTCCCTAAATAGCAACAATTTTCGAAAAACATCCCCTCTCCAATTTAACCAAGAAAACATATACCAATTTTTGTGGTTGTAGCTTCAAAATTGCCTTATTAGCAAAAGATTTTCGAAAAACATCCCCTCTCCAATTTAACCCCCTTGATGGTTGAATTTCCAAAAATACCGAACCACTTATTTTTTAAATTCTAACCAACTATACAAATATCAATTTTTGTAGCTATAGCTTCAAAATTGTCTTGACAACAAGGTGTTTTCGAAAAGAATTTTTGATCCTCTCTTGTACCCCCTTAGTTTTTGAATTTCCAAAAATACCGAAACTCGTGTTTTTTATTAATCCTGAACAAGAGTCCATATCATAAGTTTCGTAGTTATTGCTTTAAATTTGAGTTAACACAAACATATATTTGAAAATCAATTTTTTGCGTCCTCTATTTTACCCCCTTATTGGTTGAATTTCAAAAAATGCCGAAACACGTTTCTTTTAAATTCGAACCTCGAATCCAAATCCGAAAATTTGTAGTTCTAACTTCAAAATTGCCTAAAAAGCAACAGATTTTCGAAAAACAACCCCTCTCCAATTTAACCCCCTGGATGGTTGAATTTCCAAAAATACCGAAACACGTATTTTTTAAATCATAACGAACAATACAAATACCAATTTTTGCAGCTATAGCTTCTAAATTGCCTTCACAACAAAGTGTTTTCGAAAAGAATTTTTGATCCCCTCTTTTACCCCCTTAGTTTTTGAATTTCCAAAAATACCGAAACTCGTGTATTTTTAATCCTGATGAAGAGTCCATATCTGAAGATTCGTAGTTGTAGCTTAAAATTTGAGTTAACAGCAACATATTTTTGAAAATCAATTTTTTGCGTCAACTATTTTACCCCCTTATTTGTCGAATTTCAAAAAATAGCGAAACACGTGTCTTTTAAATTCGAACCCTGAATTAAAATCCGAAATTTTGTAGTTCTACCTTAAAAATTGGCTAAATAGCTACGTATTTTCAAAAAAGTTTCATCCCCTATTTCACCCCCATACGGACGGAATATCGAAAAATCGCTTCTTTAATGACGCCTACAGAGTAACACCCTTCACAAATTTCATGTTTCTATCTTCAGTGGTTTGGGCTGGGCGATGATGAGTCAGTCAGTCAATCAGTCAGTCAGTCCATCGGGAGACTTCATTTTATATATAGAGATGATATACCTTCCCATAGCAGGTCTTACAGGATGTAGATGTAGAATTCGGCAGCAGCGGCGAATAGCTAGCGAATCGGATGGACGATCGGGCTGGGATGAAACGCCAGCCTCAGACGCCTGAGTTATCCCAATTATCGTGGTCTGAGCGGCAAAGTCCTAATTGCGTTTGCGCAGATTGGACGCAGTCGGCCTGGTACCGCAACTCCCTCGCTCGCTCACAGGGTGTCCGACGCTACGAGTCCACCACTGCCCATCCCACTTGCTCCTCTACTCCATCCTACTTCTCCAGATTTTCGAAAACAGTCGCAATATCGCGCGCAATTTTGCGGCGAGAGGGAAATTAAGGCGGTCAGATGCGATTAGTAAGCGAAGCTGCTAACGAATATTCTGGGTGTGTCTGAGCAGAGGTTAGAGCCAGAGATGCCAACTTAGCCATTTTATGGCTAGATCTGGCCATTTTGAAGTGGCGTCTAGCCACTGTTTTTGAAAAAAAAAAAAAAAAAAAAAAAAAAAAAAAGTACTGCTGGCATTCCTAGCCTTTTTGGTGATATTATATAGCCATTTCTAGCCATTTTTATTATTCGATAATTTTCACAACAAAAATGCAAAACTCTGAAGTTTTTATTATTAATAGAAATGTATTTACTGACTTATTATTTTTAACGTTCCACCAAAGTACGACAAATGAAACACCACTGTATCGAAACAGTGATACCTGGAAGTTTCGAGACAATGAAACAGTTCCGCATATCGATTCATTGTTTTGAAACATACAAACAATGGCCAACACTATGTCGTTGCACTTGCTTGGAAACGCTGTACAAGTTACAACAGTGTGGTGTGAAGTATCTCTTTTTTTAACGTGTGTTAACATTGAGTGTTGGACGAATACCTTGTGCGGTACCAATGTTTTGTGAGTCGTGCCGAAACCGCAATATACACAAACTTGCAGGAAGGAATGGGAAAACATGTCTGACTTCAAGGAATGGGTACAGCCAGTTTCAACAGACAAGTCGAGAGAATTTTTAGTCAAGTGAACTTGGTGAAAAACAAACTCAGAAACAGACTTAAAACGAATACACTCTCTGCTGTTCTTAGTGTAAGGTATGAATTGAGACGCGAACATAAGTGCTGTTTCTCATATGAAATCCCAGAAGAAATACTGAAGCTCTTTGGTACGAATGCTACATACACGAGGGAGACCAGTGAAATCTGCAGCAGCAGTAGCAAAGGAAATGAGGATGAGGACGATGATATTTATTTTTGCTAGGTGAGTTTTTTTTCACATTTTAATTTTTATGCATAAAACATATAAATTATAATATAGCCATTTCTGGCCATTTTTGTTGGACTATTTTGCCATTTTATCTGACTGATAGTTGGCAACACTGGGTTAGACTAATTCATCCCTTCAGAATTTGCAAAATACTAGTAGACCAGTCAATTGGTGCTCAAACAGCCTGTTTCGTAACAAAATACCGAAAGTTTTTTTTCTCAACGGTTCTATATGCTTTTGGGGGCGTTGGATTCGAATTTCAACTTTTCTGCCTTGTAGGAGGTCGGCTTCACAACGAAAAACTCAGAAAAACCTCAAAATTATCGCACTTTTTTTTCAGTTTCTTGCTTATATCTCGAAAACTATGCGTTTCTCGAAGATGTTTATTCTGAGCAAAATTGAAGTAGACAAAATTTCCTAGCCGGCCGCGGTGGCCGAGGGGACTGAGGCGCTCCAGTCACGGTCCGCACGGCCACTACGGTCGGGGGTTTGAATCCCCCGTCGGGCAGGGATATTTGTGCCGTTCTTAGTATTAGCTAGCTTGTAAGTTTAGGGACTGATGACCCCGTAGTTAAGTGCCATAAGTTATACAAACATCAAACATCAACAAAATTTTCCACAAAATGCACTACTCCGGCGAGAGATAGGCAGATGGGAGGGGGCGTTACACCATAAGGCGCAGAAAGCATTGCTCGTAATTTTCTTTTTGGTGGTTCCCGAAATTTAATGTACATTACATGCAGTAGGGAATTTGTTGATAACATGTATATTTCTCGAGTTGTAGGGCGTGCAAGTGTGCGTGCAAGGGCCAAAAATTTGCTCGTCAGAAAATCAAACATGAGTAGTGCAGTTTGTAGTAAATTTTGTCTACTTTAATTTTGCTCAAAATGAACATCTTCGAGAAACGCATAGTTTTCGAGATATAAGCAAGAAACTGAAAAAAGTGCGAAAATTTTGAGGTTTTTTGCGTTTTTCGTTGTGAAGCCGACCTCCTTGAAATTCGAATTCAGCGCCTCCTAAAACATACAGAACCGTTGAGAAAAAAACATTCGGACTTTTGTTACGGAAAAACCACAATTTGACTGGGCTATAGCACGAATTACTTACAGGCGAAATTCGACCTTTGGTAAAATCAATTTGGATTTAGGACAAATGTAGGAACACGTGAGGCAATACTCACATTAAGATTACCTTACAACGTAGATTAAGGAAAGGGACGCCTATATTTTTAGCGTTTGTGGATGTGGAGAAAGCTTTTGACAATGCTGACTGGAAACCACTTTTTCAGATTTTGAGGGTAGAGGTGTAAAATATAGGAAGCGAAGAGTTATATTCGTACAAAAACGAGACAGCAATTATTACAGTCTAAGGGCATGAAAGGTTATCAGTGGTTGGGAAGGGAGTAAGACAGGGTTGTAGCCTTTCCCCAATGTTGTTCAATCTGTACATTGAGCAGGCTGTGAGGGAATGCAAGGAGAAGTTTGCAGAGGGAATTAAAGTCCAGGGAGAGGCAATAAAAACCCTGCGGTTTGCTGGCGACATAGTAATTCTGTCAGAGACAGCAAACGACCTGGAAGAGCAATTAAACGGAATGGACAGTGTCTTGAAGGTATAAGATGAACATTAACAAGAGTAAAACCAGGGTAATGGAATGTAGTGTCAGAAACACAGACGATGCTGAAGGAATTAGATTAGGAAATGAGACAATAAAAATAGTAGATGAGTTTCGTTATTTGAGTAGCAAGATAACTTCTGATGACCGAAGTAAGGATGATATAAAATGCAGAATGGCTAATGCAAGAAAAGCGGTTACTGAAGAAACGAAATGTATTGATATCCAATATTAGTTTAAATGAAGGAACTCCTCTCCGAAAGCATTTGTCTGGAGTGTAGTATTTTATGTGAGTGAAACATGGACTATAAGGAGTTCAGACAAAAAGATGTTAGAAGCTTTCGAAATGTGGTGCTACAGACGTATCATGAAAATTAAATGGTAACTAATGAGAAGGTGCTGAACAGAATAGGGGAGAAAAGTTATAGGCATATACTAAGAGAAGGGATATGTTGGTGGGACACATATTGAGACATCAAGGAAGCAACTTAGCATTAGAGAGATTCAAAAGGATGTAGGTTGCCGTTCGTATTCTGAGATGAAGAGACTTGCACAGGACAGGGTAGCGCGGAGAGCTGCATCAAACCAGTCTGCGGACTGAAGACCACAACAACAACAGTATAAATGTTTCCGTACTGGTTTAATAAAAGAGACGATAAACGTCAAGATTGTGGCTTTCATGGGACAGATGTTCCACTTATTCAGCAGTTTTTCTGAAATCTGGAATCTAGATGCAGGAAAGATAATGGAGTGGGTGCTTAGCTATGATCTACTTTCTTCTGAAAAAAGGAAATCAGTATCAAGATTAAGCAGTGCACTGCACAATCTTTCGACCAATTTTGTGGTATGGGAGTGAAAGCTGGATGGATACAGGTTATCTTATTAATAAGGTTGAGGTTGCAGATTTGAAAGTAGCTAGGATGATTGCAGGTGCTGACAGATGGGAACAATGGCAGGAGGATGTCCATAATGAAGAAATCAAAGAAAAACTGGGAATGAAGACCATAGATGAAGCAGTCAGAGCGAACAGACTGAGATGGTGGAGTCGTGTCACGCGCATGGTAGAAGCAAGGTTACCTAAGAGACTCATGAGCTCGGCAGCGGAGGGTAAGAGGAGTCGAGGTAGACCAAGAATGACTTTGAGGTAAGAGATGAAGCATTATTGTTAGCATTGAATAGGGGATCATGGAGGAATTCCATTAAGGGCACTATGCTCTAGAGTGAATGCTAAAAGGCATAATCAGTCTCCAATGATGACGAGGCTAATGATTGTTGGGTTGGATACGTTGTAATACATGAAAAACTAATCGCTACGTTTTTTTTTGTTTTTTTTTTTTTTTTTTTTTCGTGGCGGCAAAACATATTTAAGGGGAGAAACGTCCTTCCAAAACGAGGGCTAAAAAAGAAAAGACTGCCATTATTTAGAGGTTAGTGAAGCGACTACAGTGATCTCTGTTATGAAAGTATCTTTTAATAAAAGACGAAAATTGCTCTAGGTAAATTTTACATTTAACTGACCAACAGAACATTTTTAAAACAATATGCTTTAATAAGGAGTTAAATGTCAAATGCAGCAGACGGGAAGGTGGCACCTTGAGAGTAGAAACCGGTCGTGTTGGGTAATAAATGAAAAATAAAAATTGCGATGTTGGAATTTCTCTTTATATAAACATATTGATTTTCCTCCGAGGAGCGGATTCTACGTTTTACCATTCGCCTGTAAATAGTTCGTCTCAGTATTTTTGTTGTTGTTGAAAATATGACTTTTTAAAGTGATAGTTCTGTAATTTCACATTTGCTTACACCCGTTTTGAGTCTACCTTATCCATTTAGGTGATTCTTCGGAGGCAGTTACGGTAAATGTACCAATTATCGGCAGCTTAAGGGGAATCACATTAAACATCATGTGTAAATTCTATTATTTCTGTAACATTGCTTGCACCTTATGTCGTCCATATTGGACTGTGGTAAGGAACCGCGACAATAAAAGTTCAAATAAAAGCAATTGTATATATACATGTGGCGTCTGTTCCGAAAGACCAGACGTCACTTCTGATCCTGCAGTTGTTATTATTTAATATTCATAGAATATATGACATCAACTGCGATTGGGCAAAGCTGAAAATGTGTACCCGGCCGGGATTCGAACCCGGGTCTCCTGCTTTTGTCTTCATCACGCACTCTTTTCATTACTCTCATGACGCGTTTCGAGAGTTTGCATTGATACTTCCAGGATCCAGGTAGTTCTTATTTCGGGTTTCATTTTGCTACAAAACGCATACAAACTCTTGTTAATGTAGGCAGGTACAAAAATTATAACTTGTACTGATTTGGTTACTTACAATTTGTTCCAGTGTATATAACTCTGTAACTTTGTAAATTACAGAGTTATATACACTGGAAAAAAATGTAAGTAACCAAATCAGTACTTAAATTTGTACTCTTTTTATCTACCTACATTAACAAAAGTTTGTATGTGTTTTGTAGCAAAATGAAACCGAAATGAGAACTAGTTGGATCCTGGAAGGATCAATGAAAACAAAAAGCCATTGTTCCACCTGAAGATGGAAATGTAAACTCTCGAAACGTGACGTGGGAGTAATAAATAGTGTGGCTGATGCAGGTCCTTTCTTTTATTTCAACTCATATTGCTTGAAAGTCACTGTGACATGACGTATAAATCCATCTGGTTTCGTATGGACATGCGCGAGTCCTCGTAATAGTTCAGATGCATTCTTGGACCAGTGATCGGCAATGCAAAATGAGCCGATACACTGTTATCGGCACTCAATAGTACTATTTATCACCAATAGCACGTAGATCTAATAGATAAAGCAGAGTGTCCGTATGTTTGTACGTGTTGCATACAAATCTACAGTTTTGTTCCAATCTTTATGAAATTTTGTACACGTAAGCTTCAATCCATGAGGACGGTCGCCGTAAGTGTAAGAATCACATACGCTATATAGTTCACGAGATATGACGTCATAAACAATGATATGCGCGAAAAATTGCTTCATTAAGCGACAATGCTGCTCATTTTCTCCTAAACCACTGGACCGATTTCAACCAAATTTGGTACACACATTCCTTACCGTGAGGTAACAATTGCTGCAGGGTTAAGAATCACATAGGACTTATGGTTCAGAAGATATGACGTCATAAACAACAGGAATCGCAAAAAGCTGCCACATAATACGGCGAGATTTTATAAATACGCAGTATGAGAATGACAGTACTTAGCGACTTGCAACAAACTTTGAACATAATTTCAAATTTCTATTAAACTTTTTCTCGCTGACAACCATAGCAAAATGATGAAACGAAAAAAGTTTCTTTCTTACTACTTTCCAGCTGTTTATTGACTATAACTACGGCATTCGGTATGACTGTACAATATATAATTTCTACACTACAAATTGTAGCCGCAGGAAATTTTACAGACAGTGTACACATATATAGTTGAGTGTAACTTCTAAACTGTATCGCAATACGACACGTATTTCATGAGATATGAGCACCTAATCAGTAACGTTCATGGGAGACCGGTCCATCACGCACCAAGTTTTAATCTATTACTTCTTTACTACTAATTGTATTCCCAAGAGATTTGACAGACGTACAGCCCATATACAAATGAATATATACGTGATAAATAAATACCCGGGCAACGCCGGGTTTTGAGCTAGTCTCTATTGAAAACTAGCTTAAACCCGCGGCTCCGCTCGCGTGTTGTTCGATTATATATCGTTATTCGTATGCTTATCCTTACAGAGAAAGAGCTGAAGACATTGTAGCACGCATAAACCTGTGGCATCACGTTTCTCTGTATGCAAACGTCATCGCTGGCCTTCCGTCGGAACTTTTTATAATTTGATGACTTTCAACCACCATATCTTTCACCCCCTTATAGCTACCGGCATGAAACTGCTATGGTGTACAACGGGAGACTTCGGACAACAATTACACACACACCATTCGTTTGCGTTCTGTAGTTTTCGCTGCAGAGCGAAATACTAACACACACACGTAGAATTTTATATACACCGATAACTTTGCATCCCAATATACTCCACCATTTTATCATTATCAACCCTCAAGCAACAATGCAACCAATAAAACCATTTTCAAAGAGTAAATATAAATTTCAAAGAGTAATTATTGTCGCGCATTTCGCGTAATATTCTTCACATTACTAAATATCTATCAGATCGCTATAAAACCGTGCCTAAAACCTTCCTCAGGTATAAATTAGCAACCGTACAAATATTTTAAGTCTCTACGTCTTGTCGTTCGGACGTGATAAGAGTACACCGAGCAGACACACACACACACACACACACACACACATATATATATATATATATATATATATATATATATATATATATATATATATATATCGCCATAAATCCGTACCTAAATCCTTCCCCGGGTGGACATTAGTAACTGTACAAATTTTTAGCTCTTTATGTCTTGTGGTTCGGACGTGATAAACGTACACCGAACAGACATTCACATTTATAGATATAGATTAATGTGACAGTCCTGTAATTTTCTAATTTACCTACATTCGTTTTCATACACCTTCTCCATTTAGGTAATACGATGGAGGTTGTTATGGTAAATGTACCAGTTATCGGCACCTAAAGCGATTCGCATTAAATATGACGTGTAAAATCCTTTTTAGTTCTACAACATTGGTTCTAACTTTACTGTGACAAGCCATATAAATGCATCTGGTTTCGTATGGATATGTGCAAGTCCTCGTACTGACAATCAGTTCAGTTTAAAGTGATAACACTGATCAGATGCATTCTTGGACCAGTGATCGGCAATGCAGAATGTGCCGATACGCTGCTATCGGCACTCAGGTGTACTATTTATTACCAACAGCACGTAGATCTCTATTAAAACTTACCAATCTGCTTATGTAAAAAATGCGTATTGTACATTTATCTCTGATATTGCCGATAACTGGTCACTGATCCTAGTTGTTGTTGTTGTTGTTGTTGTTGTTGTTGTAGTTTCAGTCCGGAGACTGGTTTGATGAGGCTCTCCTCAATACCCTATCCTGAGCAAGCCTCTTCATCTCCACATAAGAACGGCAACCTACATCTGTCTGAATCTGCTTACTGTATCCATCTCTTGGTCTTCCTCTGCGGTTTTTACCCCAAACACTTTCCTCGAATGCTAAATTCACGATTCCTTCTATGTGTAAGAATGTGTCGTACCAATCGATCCATTCTTTCAGTCAAGGTATGCCAGAAATTCTGTTCAGTAGTACCTCTTCATTAGTTATGTGATCTACCCACATAATCTTCAGCATTCTTCTGTAGCACCACATTTCAAATGCCTCTGTTCCTGTCCGCACTGCTTATCGATAACAACACAGAACAGGTACGCCTACATTACGTAACGTATTTTCGTTTTATTATGTTTAATAGAGAAGAGGTGTTAACGCACGTAGCGTCTTAGCAGGCTGGGGTGGGTAGGGTGGCGGCCTCTCAGATAGGCGGCGAACTTCTGGCTCAAAGAAAGTTCTTTCCCCATTGATATAAGTAGCAATAATTACATTCTATACCAACCCTGATGCTTGATACATGTACCAAAGCGATTAGACCTTTACTCGTTAGATGTGTATTGTTGTTGTCATGGTCTTCAGTCAGGAGACTGGTTTCATGCAGCTCTCCACCCTACTGTATCCTGAGCAAGACTTTTCATCTCATAAGAACGGCAACTCACATCGACTTGAATCTGCTTACTATACGCGTCTCTCGGTCTCCCTCTGCGATTTTTACCCCACACACTTCCCTCCAATGCTAAATTTACGATTCCTCGATGTCTAAGAATGTGTCCTACCAAGCGATCCCTTCTTTAGTCAGGGTATGCCAAATATTCCTTTTCTCACCAATCCTGTTCAGTACCTCCTCATTAGTTACGCGATCTACCCACCGAATCTTAAGCATTCTTCTGTAGCAGCACATTTCAAAAGCCTCTATCCTCTTCCTGTCCGCACTGTTTATCGTCCATGTTTCACTCCCATACAAGGCAAGACTCCACACAAATGCCTTCAGAAAGGACTTTCTTATACTTAAATCAATAATCGATGTAAAGAAATTTCTGTTTTGCAAGGGCGCTTTTCTACCCATTGCCATTCTGCATTTTACATGCACTGTACTGCGACTATCATTTGTTATTTTACTGCCGAAGTAACAAAACTCATCTACTTCCCTTATTGTTTCGTTACCCAATCTAACTCCTTCAGCATCACCTGTTTTTCTTAGACTGCACTGCATTATTAATAAATAACAGTCTAGAATGCACTAATTTATTTCATTCAGCTAGTTTGAGTCTTATGTAGACCATCTTCAGGAATTTGTCTCCTTCGATGTTTTGGAGCTGGCAGCTAGCTGGGAGCCTTCCAGTGCGTTAACCCAAAAATAGAGAAACAAAAATGTTTCCAAAAATATGCACTGTATTACCCTTGTTTTGCTCTTGTTACTGTTCGAAAGAGTGAAGCAGTGGAGAACAGACTACGCGGTAAGTGCGTCGCTTCGCCACCTGTTCGGCCGGCCTCCGCAGTGTCGCGGCTATCGCAGTCGGCCAGCAGCAGACCGCTACTCCCTCGGAGACCCCGGCCCTGCTCCGCTGATCTGAAATTCTAATTGCGCGGCCGCTCCAACTTGGCCGCCACGGCCACCGGCCGAGCGCTCACAGTTGCCGAGGGTTCCCAACTGCGGGTTCCCAACCCTCGCCCACTCCGGCCGTCAAACTTCGTGCCCGGCAGGCTGCCTCTACCCCCACCCCTTACCCCGTCCCACCCACCAACCCCCAACCTACCCCTCCAACACCTTGCCAATCGTCGTCTCTGTCGGCCTCCCGTCCCTCACTGTCACGAACGGCTCGAGCGGTCATTCCCCAAACCCTGTGATCCGTGAACTACAAGTGGTCCTCAGGAGCCGAAATATAATCCGCGAAAGATATAAAATTTCGTTTTTAGTTACAATTAGGGGATCAGTTCAGATATCTGAATTCCAGAGTAGGGTAAGGTGGTACAAATTCGATATAGGTACAATTCTGATCAACATAAATTTTTGCGCCGTTTGTCAGTCTCGTAGTGTCTCGTTGTGTGGCGTTGTAACATAGCAGGTTTCTACAGCTCCTCCTGTTCAAATGTTCAAATGTTTGTAAAGCTTACGGGACCTAACTATGGGGTCATCAGTCCCTAAACTTACAAACTACTTGTGAACTACTTACGAACTAGGACGGCACAAATATCCATGCCCGAGGGGGGATTCGAACCCCCGACCGTAGTGGCCGTGCAGACCGTGACTGAAGCGCCTCAGTCTCCTCAGCCACCGTGGCCGGCGCTTCTCCTGGCTTTTCCAAAAATACACCACTTTGTGCTACGGAGAGAGAAATTTTTTCACGTTAGGAGGTAAGTGAAGCTACTTAGTCTAACGAGCTCTTATAAATTTTCTATTTAAAAATGCAATGTTTGGTACAACGAAGTATGCGTTGGTGCCTGACGGAAAAAGTGCTTTTTATGTGGAAGATGCCCTTAGTCAAAATTCTACTAGGAAGTGATCACAATTGTACCTAGTGTGGTACATTTTCGATCGGTTTTTCTCAATTCCGTAACTTTTTTTCTATGTCTATACTGACATTTGTAATTGTCTAATATTTGTGTTACATATTAAACATCCAAGAACAAGTGCTATAATTAAAATTACATCTTTCCTCAATATATTTCCAGTTACAATAACATTTGTCCGAAATGATCGAAATTGTACCACCTTACTCTATTGTCATAAACAGAATGAAGAAAGATGGTTCGATCTCTTTCTGCCAGTTGTTCGGAGTGGAGGCAATAACATTATGGCAACCCTGGTAGTGGTAATAACAGAAAGTTGATGCAGAGGGGGCTGGTGATGAGTTTACCAGAGAAGTTACAAAAGCAGTTGGGTTCAGATAGGGTAGTCATCAAGGTGTGCAATGCAACAACAAAGTGACTTACCTTAAGTTATGGCATGGAGAGTCGTAGGTATGTTGGAAGCGGGACAGACACAGAGGGAGGTGGCTGCAGCTACTGGAGGGTCCCAGTGACTTCCACGACCTGGACGAGATTTCAGACAACAGGAACCGATAAAAGAAGGCGAGGCCAAGGTCGTCCACAGGTAAGGTCAGCAAGAGGTGTCCGTGATCTCCGGTTAACAGCCCATCGAGACAGGAGGCTGAATGCATCTCAGCTGCAACACACCCTCCAGGCAGCAACGGGACGCAAAATATCAACACAAACAGTCCGGAATCGTCTTCGTGAATGTGGCCTCTGCTTACTGTATTCGTCCCTCGGTCTCCCTCTACAATTTTTACCGCACACGCTTCCTTCTAATGCCAAGTTGACAATTCCTTGATGTCTCAGAATGTGTCCAACCAATCTGTCCCTTCTCTTAGTCAGAATATGCCACAAACTCCTTTTCTCCCCGATTCGGTTAAGCACCTCCTCATTAGTTACGTGATCTACCCATCTAATTTTCATCATTCGTCTTTAGCACCACATTTCAAAAAATTCTATCATCTTTTTGTCTTAACTCCTCATCGACCACGTTTCACTGTCATACAATGCTACACTCCAGACAAATCCTTTCAGAAAGGACTTCGTAACATTTAAATTAATATTGGATGTTAACAAGTTTCGTTTATTTAGAAATGCTTTCCTTCCCATAGCCATTCTGCATTTTATATCTTCTTTACTTCGGCCATCAGAAGTTATCTTGCTACCCAAATAACAAAATTCATCTACTACTTTTATTGTCTCATTACCTAGTGTAATTCCTTCAGCATCGCCTTATTTCCTGACATTGCACTCCATTACCTTCGTTTTCTCTTGTTAATGTTCCTCTTATATCTTCCTTTCAAGACACTGACCATCCCATTCAATTGCTCTTCCAGATCTTTTGCGGTCCACAATGTTTTTGTTTCTTCTCCCTGCACTTTAATGCTTTCTCCAAATTTCTCCTTCCATTCCTTCACTGCGTGCTCAATGTACTGATTGAACAACATTGGGGAAAGCCTACAACCCTGTCTTGCTCCCTTCCCAACCTCTGCGTCCCTTTCTTACCCTTCGACTCTAATAACCGCTGTCTGGTATTCGTATAGGTTGAATATGATTCTTCGCTCCCTATATTTTACCCCTGATACCTTCAGGATTTGAAAGACTGTATTCCAATCGACATTGTCAAAAGCTTTCTCCAAATCGACAAACGCTAAAAACGTAGGTTTCCCTTTCCTTAGCCTGTCTTCTAAGATAAGTCGTAGTGTGAGTATTGCCTCTCGTGTTCCTACATTTCTCCTAAATCCAAACTGATCTTCCCCGAGGTGGGATTCCACAAGTTTTTCCATTCGTCTGTAAATAATTCGTGTTAGTATTTTGCATCCATGACTTATTAAACTGATAGTTCTGTAATTTTCACACTTGTCTGCACTTGCTTTCTTTGGAATTGGAATTACAATATTCTTCTTGATGTCAGAGGGTATTTCCCCCGTCTCATACATCTTGCATACCAGGTAATACAATTTTTTCATGACTGGCTCTCCTAACGACATCAGCAGTTCAGACGGAATATCATCTACTCCAAGGGCCTTGTTTCGACTCAAGTCCTTCAGCGCTCTGTCAAATTCTTCTCGCAGTATCGTATCACATATCTCATCTTCCTCCACTTCGTCTTCCATTTCTAGAATACTGCCTTCAAGTTTACTTCCTCTGTATAGACCCTCTATATATTCCTTACGCAGTTCAACTGAACTGAACTATGAATATATATATTGTGTATGATATCACACCTGATCCACTAGTTGTTCTCTCTTATGTGGTCCGTGAATCGTACGGTGCGTCCATGATGACGAGACAATTTCGTTTGTTGCTGGCAGAAATGGAGAACGTTAGTAACATGTCAAATATATTCTTCTTGAAATTATTATTGGAGAACTGCGATCTTCATGAATACTTGAAATTAATTTAAAACCACTCTAGAACGCATTTTTCGTTTTTGGTAACCGCGTTCGACCTTTTCACAAGATGAAATTCATATCTCTAGATGTAATGCAATATTTTAAACAACATACTTAGGAATTTCAAATTAACTAATACAATCACGAAACGTAGATCTCCCATGTTGGAACAGACTTGCCAAATTAATGATGATCAGTGAGTGATTTAATGAGTAATTTGACATTTTCGCTTGTGCTGACGATATGATTATTTAAAAATCCATTATACATTCACACTTCGTACAGAAACATCTGGACGAGGAGAAACAGGAATATTTTACGTCAACTTACGGAAGGTTCACGGAAGCTAGCATGACTGTTACACAAGAGACAGAAAGGACACTGAAAGGATCGGAAATGAACAGGGGCAGAGACAGATAGCGTCAATTCATTACTATGAGAGGAGGGGGCAGAGCTATTATTATCTACAGAAACTGATCATCTAAATAAAAAAATAATTACCGATATTTGTGTAGTTTGACATAATTAATATTACATTAAGATGCTGCTAATACTGAAAGCATCGCTTCCGTAGTTCATGGTATCCCACGGCACTAATGAACCGACGTTTTATTAATAGGAGTGATTTGCAAAATTACAGGCCTATAACAATGACGTCGGTTTGCAGCAGGAGATTAGAATATATACTTTCCTCATACATTATTAACTAACTCGAACAGAACGATTTATTGACACATAATCAATACGAATTCAGAAAGTATCGTTCTCGTGAAACACAGGTAGCTCTTTAGTTACTCGAAGTCGTGAGTGCTATCGTCAAGAGATCTAAAGTCGATCCATATCTCTAGATTTCCGGAAGGCTTTTGACACTGTACCTCAGAAGCGTCTTCTAAACAAATTACGTGCTTATGGAATATCGCCACAGCTGTACTATTGGATTCGTGATTTCCTGGTAGAAGGGACACAGAACGTTGTAATTGACAGTAAGTCATCAAGTAGAACAAAAGTCGGCAAGTATTCTTGGAGGGGGTCCGGATACTTTTGAAAATTTTTATCAAATGTTCAAATGTTTGTTAAGCTCATGGAACCCAACTACGGGGTCATCAGTCCCTAAACTTACAAACTACTTATGAACTACTTACGAACTAGGACGGCACAAATATCCATGCCCGAGGGGGGATTCGAATCCCCGACCGTAGTGGCCATGCTGACCGCGACTGGAGCGCCTTAGTCACCTCGGCCACCGCGGCCGGCGAAAATTTTTATCGAGATCCAGAAGTAAAAACCCACATTCCTTATAAATTTTTATTTTCATTTTCAGTCTCAAACTAATACGAAACACAAAAGTTGTGAAATAAAAATACATAATAATCCAGTAAACCTTTTATTATTTGCAATTTATTTATTTTTATTTTCACTCACAAAATGTATGAAATAATATATATAGTCAAACTTCTATTGAAAAATCTAGTACCAGGTCATACATTAAAAAAAGAATTTGTTTAATTTCCACTAAAAAAGTATGAAATACAGTGAACTATGCGTGTTGTAGTTATTATTATTATTATTATTGTTGTTGTTGTGGTCTTCAGTCCGCCGACTGGTATGACGCAGCTCTCCATGCAACCCTGTCGAGTGCAAGTCTCTCCAACTGAGAATACGTTCGGCAACCTACATCCTTTCGAATCTCCTTACTGTATTCGTCCCTCGGTCTCCCTCTACGATTTTTACCCCACACGCTTCCTTCTAATGCCAAGTTGACAATTCCTTGATGTCTCAGAATGTGTCCAACCAATCTGTCCCTTCTCTTAGTCAGGATATGCCACAAACTCCTTTTCTCTACGATTCGGTTAAGCACCTCCTCATTAGTTACGTGATCCACCCATCTAATTTTCATCATTCGTCTGTAGCACCACATTTCAATAGCTTCTATCATCATTTTATCTGAACTCCTTATCGTCCACGTTTCACTCCCATACACTGCTACACTCCAGACAAATGCTTTCAGAAAAGACTTCCTAAAATTTAAATTAATATTGCATGCTAACAAGTTTCGTTTATTTAGAAACGCTTTTCTTCCCATAGCCATTCTGCATTTTATATCTTCTTTACTTTGGCCATCAGAAGTTATCTTACTACCCAAATAACAAAATTCATCTACTCCGTTTACGGTCTCATTATCTAATCTAATTCCTTCAGCATCGCCTGATTTTCTGACATTGCATTCCATTACCTCCGTTTTACTCTTGTTAATATTCATCTTATATCTTCCTTTCAAGACACTGTCCATCCCATTCAATTGCTCTTCCAGATCTTTTGCGGTCTCTGACAGAATTACTATCTCATCAGCAAACCGCAATGTTTTTATTTCTTCTCCCTGCACTTTAATGCCCTCTCAAAATTTCTCCTTCCATTCCCTCACTGCCTGCTCAATGTACAGATGGAACAACAGTGGGGAAAGGATACGACCCTGTCTTACTCCCTTTCCAAACTCTGCGTCCCTTTCTTGTCCTTCGACTCTAATAACCGCTGTCTGGTTTTCGTATAGGTTGAATATGATTCTTCGCTCCCTATATTTTACCCCTCATACCTTCAGAATTTGGAAGAGTGTATTCCATTCGATATTGTCAAAAGCTTTCTTCAAATGGACAAACGCTAGAAACGTAAGTTTGCCTTTCCTTAGCCTATCTTCTAAGGTAAGTCGTAATGTGAGTATTGCCTCCCATGTTCCTACATTTCTCCTAAGTCCAAACTGATCTTCCCCGAGGTCGAATTCCACAAGTTTTTCCATTCGTCAGTAAATAATTCGTGTTAGTATTTTGCACCCTTGACTTATTAAACTGATAGTTCTGTAATTTTCACACTTGTTTGCTATTGCTTTCTTTGGAATTGGAATTACGATATTCTTCTTGTAGTCGAAGGCGTATTTGTGTTTTAAAAAAAATCCATGCAAGAAATTACATCTTTGGTCTTCAGCCAGTTTCGTTAAGTTAGGTTCACATGCGGAGCAGCTCATGCCAATAGTGTCTTCGAGGTGGGCGGCCGTTAATCTTGAGCCATACTTATTAAAATGAAATTTGACAAATATATGTGGAGCCAAACCTAGTAGCTAAGTAGACGGCTAACGTTTTGTAATTTTCATATTTTTCCGGGACATGTTCACAATTCGTCAGTGGGTACATTTTTATATGTTTGCAAGCAAATGTCCTGCAATTATTTGGAGTAAAGGCTTTGAAAGGTGGAACAACTTCGCAGCCACATTCGTCTGTTCTCCTGCTGCAGAAACCGTGAAAAGGTGATTTTTAAGAGCACAAAAATGGTGTTTACATGGACATGCCCTGACCGCTTAAATAGAGGTGTCACAGACTTTAAGAGCATGAAGTCTACTTACAAAATTTCCTTGTTCATAAGATAAAGTAATCGTGCTGCTTTCGTGTGTACAGGGCTTTTATACGGATCAACGGCCATCTTGCTCAGTTTTGCCACCCCTTTTCAGCGTACTCTCCAGCGTTGAACATCATGACATT